>JABWTJ010000354.1:0-651498 GCA_016801875.1 Solanum sitiens | reverse complement strand
TCAAGCCTTCTTTTATACCAAGGCATCATCAATAACAAGGTGAATTAGGGTTTCTTCAAGATTTTGGATTCAAAAGCTTCATTATGCTTATTTTATCACAATCACATAATCACATTCATGCAAGCATAAGATTAAGCATATAGAAGGGTTTACAATACTACCAATACATATTATTCACTATTAAGAGTTTACTACGAATAGTATCAAACCATAACCTACCTTCACCAAGGATTCTTGATCAAGCAAGCAATCTCTCAAGCTTCTTGTTTCCTCTTGGTTGTCTCTCTCTATAGATCGTTCCTCTCTTCTCCTTGTTCTCTCTATTTTTTCTTCTTCCAAACTCTCTCTCTTTTCCCTAATTTAGCATATAATTAGGTATAAAAGATGAGGAAACCACCCACTAAGTAACTCAAGGTCATCTCCTTTACACCCCCAAGGATTTGAGTTTTTAACATTGACCCACTAAAATTTATAATTATAGCAAGAATAGTCCAAAACTCCCCTTTAAAACTTACCCAGAAATTTGACCCAGACTGGGATTACGCAACCTGTGACGGTCCGTCGTGTCTGTGACGGTCCGTCCTGCAGGTCCGTCACAGAGTTCAGAGAATTGCTCTCAGTACCCAATTCTCAAGAGTTGAAGTGTTTTGAAACGGAAACTCACAACGGTCCGTCATGTCTGTGACGGTCCGTCCTGCAGGTCCGTCACAGAGTTCAGAGAGTCAATTTCAGCACTCAAATATAAGAATTCCAAGTGTTTGGAACGAGACACCCTCGACGGTCTGTCGTGCCCATGATGGTCCGTCGTTGGATACGTCATCTCAGACAGTTTTTCCAGAAATAAAATCTGCTGCTCAAAACGACTAAGCAGGTCGTTACACTAACTAATGAAGATCCTTGCTATTTAACTAACTCAAGTTTTTGTGTGTTGAAGTCTGAGTGCTTAAGTAACTTTGAGTATGGGTTATGATCTGACTATGAGTAGCTTTTCAAGATTTTCTTGTAATGAATTAAGGAGAAATGATCATGTTATGATTAGGAGAAGGATGTTCCCCTATGAACATGAAAAAAAACCTTTGCGTTTGATGCATTAGAGAGTGAGTGAGTAATGGTTTTTCTTGCTTGTGTCCATTGAGTGCTAAAATGATTTGATGATATTTGAAATATGATGAGCTGATCTTATGTGCATTGAAGTCCTTGATGTGATTAAAGAGTCCTAAGTGTCATTCGAGGACGAATGTTCCCAAGTGGGTGATATTGTAAGACCTCGAAAATGAGATAAGGTGTATAGAGCCTAACATGTTCGTCTTAATGTTATAAGGTCCTAAAATGTCTTATTATGTCATATAGAGTAAGCGTGCAAAGTTTGAAGTGATTTGGAAGTAGAACGTCAAGGGACGTCCAAGACGTTCGACAAATAGTCGCTTATGTGACTCATGTGTGTATGCATGCCTAAATTGTATGAACTGAGTATAATAATTCTTGAAATGGTTTATAATAATGTTTAATGTTATTTTATGATGTTTCGTTAAGTTTGGAGGTCAAACGCCCAAGAACGTCCAAGGCGTTCGAAAGATAGCCCCTAAGACGTTCATCGTATGTCATGTTGGGGTCAAGGATGTTTGGACGTCTTGTAGGTGTTTGTTTTGGATGAAATTTATGTGTAAGGTCTATAACATGTTAAGGTTTGTAATCGTGTTGGAAACGTCCGGGTATAACTTCTAAAGGTCCCCACAAGAGGCCCCAAAAAAAGGACCCCAAAGCTGCCTAGACACTGCCTGGGCAGTGTCCCTTGACGGACCCAACGACGGATCGTTGGTCTCCCAAAGGCCCATAGAGCAGGTATCGTCGAAGGGGGCTTGCCTTGGGCAGGTCTTGAGCCAATAATTTGGCGAAGTCATGGGCGACGGAGGGCATGACGCCCTCCGTCGAGACCCTCGTCGCGGGTGCCTGCAGTTTTGACTGCCTGCGTGCTGCCACTTAAAGGGGTGAATGGGAAATTCACCCCACGTCCTAACCTGACTATAATAGGTTTATTTAGTTAATTTTAAGTGTATATAAGTCATTAAAAACGTGATCAACCCATTTCCAAAATCCTCTCACATGTTTAAAGCCTTTCCCTCCAAAAATGTTCTCTCTAAAACCACCATTGTTGGTGAAGCTCAAGAGCTGCTTGGAGATGGATTTTCTATGGATGAATCATGAAGTTTTAGAGGTTTTATTGTAGATAAAGGTATGGTTATCTTCATCTCTAGTTATCTTTTCATCTAGAGAGCCATTCTCAATGTTTTTCAAAGAAATCTCATGATCAAGTTTCCAATCTTCCAATCTAGCCATGGGTTCCTTCTCAAAACGTTTTAATGATTAAATCATGATGAATTGAAGTTAATACAATGGTTTTAATGTGTTTTCACTCCAATTTCATGATGAACCCATGTTTCTTCCAAAATTGGTTTAGCCTTTGCATGGGCTTTGTGATTATGGCTTATTCTTGATTAATTGGTGATTCTCTTAGGTTTAATTGCTTGTGGTTATTGTTATTTACATTAGTTGATGTTGAATTGATGATTATCATTCCATGATGATAAATATATGAAGTTTTGAGCATGAATAGCCTATGTTTCTACATGTTGTCTTGAAGTCGATTGTGAGATCGGTTGTGTAGACTCTTGATTATGTATGAACTGCTGTAGCTACTGTTTAGGGTGATGTAATGGATGAATTTTGTAGGTATAAATCCTTAATGATTAAATTAAGAAGGGCTTGCATGAATTGATATAGATTCCCTTAGGTTATGAAGTCAAGAAGCTATGTGTGTGATGAATCTCGAATTGTGATTTGATGAAGCATGATTAAGTTAGCTAATGATCTATGTTATTCTACTTTCCTAGTATGTTGATATGTTGTATTAGGTTATGGTATAATCTTGTAGCGACTTGTACATGGTTTATTATATGTTTAAAGTACATTTAGCTACTGCCATATATGTGTTTTATTGATGAATAAGTTGTATTGATCAATGATGATCAAAGGGTGAGGAATTGGTAAGAATGTTTATTCTCTTTACTCTTCTACTTCTCTACTACTTTATAGTTATGTTGATGAAGCCTTGTATGGCATTGTGTGGTATGGTCCACTTATGGTGGCGGTGTTTACTTTATTGTCATTATATATGTGTTAACCATGGCCTTGGAGGCAAATTGATGAACTTATGAACAAATGCTTAAGACGATACTATGAGAAGCTTATGCTTACTTTCCTATTGTAGTTGTGGATTAGGTTGTGTGGATATTTCATGAGCATGTGTATAAACATGTTAGGGTAAAGTATAGGTGCTTCCATTGATGTGTTAAGATGGTTAATAACCCCTTACCTATGTATCCCTTATATGAAAGGGTAAATAGCTAATGTTAGGAGTCTTCATTATAAGGTAGATATTGTCTTGTCTCCTATGCTATTATGTGTTGTGTGCTATGTGCTTGGAAGTGTAATGCGGTCTAATAGGGTGGCTGACTTGTGAAGTTATTGATAGCCATTATGTGATCATGTTGGTCAATGTACGCACACTCTCACTTACATGCATATTACAAGTAGTATAAGTCATTGTGTCTAAATGAAAGGTAGTTCTCATATTCACTAGTGTCTACTACTATGCATGTTCAGGTGATGTTCATGAATGTATGATTTGTATTCCCTAACTAGGATGACTTGATAGGTGTACTAGTATGGGCAAGGGTATGGGACCTTGTCTATGCATTGCACATGTGTATCTTGATAGGATAGTTCCTAGGTTTGGTTCTTATGCATATGAAGGATGATTATATGAACATGTTATGAATATGATATAATGAAGTATGAATGCGTATAGTGTCTTAGTAGGTTTATATGAAAGTATTGCTCATATAGTTATGCCTATAGACTTATGCATTGATATATGAACATGTGTGACCTTATGTGTTATGTGAAAGGTTTGCTCAGATCTAAGTATACACTTACACACATGGATGATCTAGTTAGTGAGAAGAGGCCTTGCTAGGGGTGCCCAAGAATACTCCAAAACTAGATAGATGCTTGAATATGCTATAAGTATATGAATGATGAATATCCTAAGCTTATGTTTTTTATAAACAAACGTAATAAAGGCTTTTCAATAAAGAGAACTTAGCTTAGCACCGAGTGAACTTAACATTGAGAGGAGTTGACTTTCCTTGGAGGAATATTCACCATTTGTCCTTTATAGAGTGTTGACTTCCCTTAGAGGAATAATCACCTATGGACCTACATAAGGTGTCGACTTTCCTTAGAGGAATACTCACCTATGGACTTACATGAAGTTTTGACTTTCCTTGAGGAATATTCACTCATGTTTTCTCATGAGGTGAGGCCCCATTACCAAATGGTATATAGAGGGAATACCTATCACTTAGTTCCATAAACTATGCTTGCCACATAGGATGTAGCAAAGTGATTTCACTTAGGATGCTAGGAAATATGTTACTGTTCTACCTTGGCTAGGTAGGAACACATTCCTTTGGTGTAAGGCTCTACAACACCAAATTCCATGTTTAGCACCCATGGTCTTAGTGTCGGTTAAGGCTATGGTTTCCCTAAAGATAAAATGGATAATGGAAGTAATTGAATAGGATCCTAACTAGGAGGACTTAAGGTAAGTTACTTAGGATAGGTGGAAGTAATGAACCCATCTAGACATTACACAAGTGACTCCTTAGAAATTCTTAGGAAGGTACCCTAATGCATATGATTACGTATGTGTCCTTTATGTATGATATTGTAGTCTTGGTTTGACTATGTTTATATTGTACTATACTTCTATGATGACTTGTGTTGTCTTGTGTAGATGCTATGTATGGCTTTTCTCTTGGGTTCCTAAGGTGATACATTGCACCAAATATCCCTAAAGGATTACTTAGGAGGCTAATGAATTAAGAGTAAGAGTTCAGTGTAAAGGTGATGGAGCTCAGTGTAAAGTGACCTCAAATTGTACTTAAATTCTATATATGTTTTTCTATGATGTTTGGCCTTTGATTGTGTTGCTATGAAGTATGTGTATGATATAAATGCTATTGATAAAGGTATTATGATGATTTATTCAAAATGGCATGAAGTATGATTTCAAAGGAAATGTCCCTTTTAAATGCATGTCTTTGCATGGTTGCCATACTTAGTACATTCTTTTGCTAATACCATTCTTCTTTACTTTTTACACAAAGTGTAGGTATTGGAATGATTAAAGGAGGTATATGATTGAGGAGCTTGATAGGTGATTTCCCAAGCTCAAGGAAAGGAATCCTTAAGTTCAAGGATGTCCTAATGTGTACTTATTGTAAAGTCTATTTAGTAATGTATAGCTTTGTATTATGTCTTAAGGGCTTTGTCCTTAATGTACTCTAAAGTTATTGAGTCTATGATGGCAAAGAGACTTAGAGTCTAAATATGTATTATGACTTATGTTTTATATATATATATATATGATGTGATGTTTCTAGCATATGATGTGCTATGAAAAGTTTTAAATTTTCCGCTAAATTTACTATGTCAATGCAATGAATGATATGAGAGGATTGTCTTAGACCTCCGAGGGGTCGACGCTGCCGGTTATAATCCAAGATTGTACCCTATCTTCTAGGGTATGCTTCTGGGTTGTGACACTACCATTGCCCTTCTTGGGAAGGCCAGATCTTGAGTTTGGCGCCTTAGACCACTTGGTCATCTTAATTCTTGTGTGTATTCTTCTACGCGTTCACACAAGAAGGAAGTTAGATACTTAGAATGACACAAAGTGTCAAAGCTCTAGATAGCACGATAAAGAGTAGAAGAAGGGAGAATTTCCTATCATTGCGTAGTCTCTAAGTCATGATTGTGGCGCGCTTCACAACCATAAGCCAGAAACTACGTAACATGGTTGTGTTGATCTTTAGATCCTTGGTAATATAACCTCATGCTCTGATACCAAGTTTATCACGACCCGGATTCTTGAATCCGGATTGCCACCGGCATCGTTGACCTCTCAGAGGTCGCAGACAAGCCTCATCTTGCATTCATCACATTCATCTAGTTAAATTTGCGGAAAATTTAAAATAGAATAAGAATATATCATAAATACTAAGCTCAACATAAATGTAACAACCATCTATAATAAGAATCAATTCAAAATAGAATAAGAATATATCATAAATACGTTTGCCAAACACGGACTTATTACAAAAGCTTCGAAATGAAAGTACGAATGAAACACTAGGGACAACATCCACTAGCTATGTCCAAAACTAAGGCTAGACTAAAACTGTAGCATCCTCGAAATTAAGAGGACCTACCAAATGGTCTGGAGAAACGCTGATGTCTAAACCGTTGCAAGAGTCGTCAGTCTGTCCTTTAACCTGCATCTATAAAATAGTAAAATTTAGGGGGTTAGTACACCACTTTTACTAAGTATGGGTATATGCACACATACACATAAAGCTATGCATGATCAATGAAAGCTCTTCCTAAGCAACATGCCATTTCTGGAGAGTCTAGTCATTAGACTTTCCAAATTCGTTAGTTGTGAATTGTGGTACGAATATGATGTATTTTAATGCATTCAAAGCACACAACTCATTTTCTATATGATTACAAGACGTTAGTATCATCAACATAATTTTTGAACAACTCGAGCGAAGATTGATATTTTGATCCTCTTAGGCCGAGAGCTCCTCTTTGTACACTTAGATTATTTTTCAGTATTTTTCTTCTTCTTGTTGTGTAGTTCAATAACTCCTTTGGTCCTATGTTTTACTTAAAAGTGCAATGATTCATTGTAGCCCCATACCCACAATGAATCAAGTAAGTAACTCAATATATTAAGGAAATGACTTAGCTACAATTTGGGGCATGAATATATTTATAAGTCAATACTTATTGACTATATTCATTCTTTAGTTGATTGCATAATGTGCGTAGTTCTTGGGCATATCATTAAAGCTTATGATCTTGCTAACTTTGGGCATGAATTCTTCATAAACCAATCTTTAGTGACTATTCCTATTATTGTATCATTGGCCTAATGTAAGAAGTCATTATAAGCCAATCTATTTGGCTAATATCTTTTGCCAATTATATAAAGTCATTATAAGCCAATTTATTTGGCTTTATCATTTTCATAACATGATGATTCATTATTAGCTATGCCCTTTACTTATTGTAAACTTTATTAGACAGTATTTGACTATCCTTACAATAAGTTATTCATTACATCAAGTATTCATTACACTTCATAAGCCATTCTCTATTGATTATGCCATTGATTTCATTAATTTCATGTTTTATATATTATACATTTCATATACATGAGACCTTGGAATCGTTGATATAGCATTAAGACATCTCAAGTGAGGACCCAACATATGGGACCTCAACCGGAGGGCCTTCTTTAGAAAACATAGAGTCTGCTTCATTCATTCATTCGTACTTCACATTATTCATTTCATTCATTTGTAGGCTGATGTAAACACCAGCTATTCCTAGGATGAAGTTTAAGACTCTCACTGGGATCATGAACTGCAATGACCAAGAATGACCTAATGTCATTACTTGAATCTGATTTCACCTCCTAATTGTCTTGCACAAACACCTTCGGTCTCGTTCATATCATTATCTTTCATACTTTGAGGAACTCCAACCTTAACCGACATAGATCATGTGAGCATCATGAAATCCAGTGTCTTCCCCACACGGAAAAGAGGTGGAGTCACTGCCCAAGGTGAAACCAAAACATGCTAGCGTATATAGGGAATTGAGCCCTGCTAGATCCCTATATTGGCAGTATAGGTTCAAAGACTATTAGATATAAGCAGACCCATACCCGGCATGTCGGACAGTATCATCTAATGAGAGTTACGTGAACCTCCACCCTTCCCGAAGGAAGGCATCACCGCTCATAGCTAGCCTATCGTTGCTCATTATAAAGTTCCATTACATTCAACTCATACATCGTGGAAGCTGGCTTCTAGCATGAGGACATCATAGCTCATTAGATGATTTCTCATCCATCATTAGTATTAAGTTTGAATTGTCCTTACACTTACATATAGAGTATGATTGAGACTTATTTACTCTTTTGATGACTTGTCATCCTTACTTTACATTGATGAAATGTGAATTTTCCTTACATATCATCCTTACTTTACATTGATGAATGTGAATTGTCCTTACATATAATCCTTACTTTAAATTGATGAATGTGAATTGTCCTTACATATCATCCTTATGTTACAGTGATGAATGTGAATTGTCCTTACATATCATCCTTACTTTACATTGATGAATGTGAATTTTCCTTACATATCATCCTTATTTTACATTGATGAATGTGAATTGTCCTTACATATCATCCTTAGGTGTTAATGAGACTAGTCTCACACATTCTAACACCTTCATTCGTGAGTATTCTTTTAACAAATTAGCTTTGGTGTAAGTAAGACTTGTCTCACTTCCTTTAACACCCCATTCTGGTCACTTACTTAATTTAGACCCCTTTAATTATGATATAACTCACGTTACTTCTTTACTTTAGTGTAGTAGCTTCATTTCATCGTTTATGGACGATGAGCACTTCATTCAATGAGTTACATATGTTCATAGTTCATTCTTGTAGAGCATGTTGGGAGTTATCCCAATGAATGGAATTCCCTTGGTTATGGATTCATTGAATTAGTTTAGAAGTACTTGAGTTGTCATTTCATTGTTTTGGCTACACAAGATTGGCATATGATTAGTATTGGCCTAGGAAATTTGGAAATAACTTCATAGTCAATTTATTGGCACAAGCCAAACATTCATTCAAATATAATTTCATTTAATCATTAGCCAATTCAATTTCATATTTTTGGAGATAATATTGTAGGCCAATTTATTGGCATAAGTCAAACTTTCATTAAAATATAATTTCATGGAATCATTAGCCAATTCTATTACATATTTTTGGAGATAATATTGTAGGCCAATTTATTGGCATAAGCCAACTTTCACTACACTTGAACTTTTAACCTTTGATTAACTTACAAGAACAATTCAATGTTTTTATGTTCACAATTCGTGTGGATAGGGTATGTTAGACTAACCAATTCAATCTTTTTGGCATAAGCCAATCTTTACGTATGTTCATATTTAAATTGCCATATGTATGAACCATTAGCCAATATTTTAATCATTTACATAAGTTCCTAGCCATTAGCATATATTCATTTTGACCAAATAGAGTTAGCCAATTTTATTGGAATCAGATAGCCAATTTATTCAAGATATGATCTCATAGATGTCTTTGAGCCAATTCTTAGTATATGGCTTGTCACGTTTTAAGAACATATTGGACAGCATCATATTAACATTTTATGGATTTAGCATCTTCATAACATCACAACAACAACAATTCAACATTCAGCCAAACGCACATAATTCACTGAACACATCACGAACTTATCTTAGCATATTATTGATCCTTAATTATCATGACAAGATTAACTTTAAGAAATTACATGTTCATAAGTTCATTCGATACTCATCATTCAAGAATAATACATGTTACAAACAGCCAGCACCACATACCAACAACATGATGTCTAACCTATTCAACATTGAAATCGAAAAGGATACTAGGGAAGGAAAGTTCGAGGAGAACGACGGGAACAACCCTAGTTTTCAAGATCTTGAGAATCATTCGAAGGAAAATACTCTTGGAGAAAGAATTTCAGGAGAGAAACCCATACCTTATGTAGAACTTAATCTACGAAGACCACCTTGAACGAAACCTTGAAGAAACCTTGAAATCGCCCTAGATAAATCGATAAATTTTTCTATTTTTCTTTCGTTCGTTGCTTGCTGTTTTTGCGTCACCTTTTCTATGAGTTTGAACGTGAATTTTAGGTTTAAGAACTGATATTGAATTATAAAACTTAGGTTTAATAAGTTTATTTAATAAACTAATTAACCAATTACCGAAAAGCCCCTCCTAAGTTGACTAAACATAGGAGAACATAACACTTAGTCAAATCTGGAAATTGGTGTTGACTATGGTTTTTGTCAACATTTTGACTTTATATTAATTAATTAAATCCTTAATTTAATTAATTTAGGTACCTAGGGTAAGCACTAAAGTACCCCTAAGTCATTGGAACCAAAATTAACCCTTTTGGACCATCCTAGGTTAAGTACTAGGATGTTTCTTGAGTTGTACTAGGTAGTGTAAGAATTTCGTTTTGATCATTTAAACTAATTAATTAAATTGATAATTTAACTAATTAGGTTACCTAAGGTAATTACTAAAGTACCCTTAAGTGGTTAGGACCATAACCAATCCTTTGAACCATCCTAGGTTAGGTACTAGGTTGTCTTTTTCTTCTTTTAACCGAAATTTGGAAATTGCTTTGTAATTTCAATTTTTCCCCTTTAAATTAATTAATTAATTAAGTTGCTAAATTAATTAATTAAGTAGCCTAGTGTAATTACTAAAGTATCCCTGGGTTTTTAGGACCTTAACTAACTCTTTGGACCTTCCTAGGTTATGTACTAGGTTGTCCCTTTCTTGTTTTAACCGAAAGCTGAAAATTGCCTTTGTCGTTTCGGTTTTAGCCCTTTTAAATTAATTAATTAAGTTGCTAAATTCATTAATTAGGTAAACTAGGGTAATTACTAAAGTATCCATAAGTTGTTAGGACCATAACTAACCTTTTGGACCATCCTAGGTTAGGTACTAGGTTGTCTCTTTAACTAGTACTGGGTTAGTGTCCACCCGGTTTTGGTCCTAAGTTGTCGGGTGCACTAATTAGTTTATTTCGTTTGGTCCTAGGTTAGTTAGATATTTAGGTCAGTAGGTTAGAGTATAGAATTAGTTAGGAAGTTATGCCCCACATGGAGGGGTCCCTTGTACACGTTTTTCCCCCTAACTACCCTAACCGAATTCGGTTAGGGTGGTCCCCACCTTTGGCAACTTCTTCACATGTCTTGCACATGTGTTGGTTGTACTTTCCTAACTAACTATTATTTATGGTTCATTTGGGAATGTTTACTTATTGTCCCAAGGATCCTCACTATGTCCTTGGGCACTGCTTAATTTACATGATCATTTTAAATGGTCATGTGCTATGGTATCTAGGCTTGACACTTGGATGCCTCATACCCAATTTCTGAGCTAAAGGAAAAAGCATTTTAGCCTAGGGTCTTCATTGCAGGTACATTTCTTGGACAAGCTCATTAATGTTAGAAAATTGGCTAACACACTTTAAGCCAATATATTCTAATATGCCCAATATTTTTCTTATTTGGGTATTATATAGAAATTGGCTAATACCCCTTAGCCAATTTTCTATACTATGCCGAATATTTCTCAATATTGGGCATTGGGATGCCTATCTACCCCCAATACACATTCTTAAAGATCTATTGGGATCTTCACTAGACATGAAATTTTCCGGAATGTTACAAATAGTTTTCATTCATCCATATCTATGGCTCCTTTTGAAGCATTGTATGGTTGGACGGGTAGGTCTCCTATTGGATGGTTTGAGTTTGGCGAATCTTCTCTTCTTGGTCCCAATTTGATTTATAAGACAGTAGAGAAAGTTCATATAATAAGGAACCAATTTCAAACAGCCTATAGTCGGCAAAAGTCTTATGCCGATCATAGGATAAGGGATATAAGTTGAAACTCCCTAGTGAACTATCTTCGGTTCATCTGGTTTTTCATGTGTCCATGTTTAAGAAGTGCATTGGTAATACTGAGTCCATTCTTCCTATCGAAGGTCTTTGTGTGAAAGAGAACCTCTCCTATGAGGACGTTCCGGTTAAAATCCTTGATCGTCAAGTGCAGAGGTTGAGGAACAAAGAGGTGGCTCCGTAAGAGTGATATGGAGAAACCACCTAGTTGGAGAGCAACATGGGAGGCCGAGGCGGAGATGAAGTCCTGTTATCCTCATTTTTTTCCTAACGCATGTTAGTTTTTCTTACTAATAATGAAATTAATGACTAAATAATGAGTTGCTTTGAAATTGACTTGTTTTGCAAAGATATGCATATTTTTGCTAAAAAGGTTCTGTGCTAAAATGAGTCTCATGAAAAATGCTCTATTGCTTAATTTGCACTATTTGAGTATTTGGTATGATGTTTCCTTCATAAAATGATATTGAGCATGTTGATATGTGGAGAAAGGAATTTTGGCATAAGTGACTCTTAAATAATATGTTGAGCTCATGTTGTTGTGAGATGGAAATTCCTCATGTTGTAATTTTTGAGCTTTCATGTGTGGAAAAGATATTTTGAATTACTTGTGTAAATGCCATAATTATGTGTTGAATTGAGTTCTGAATATCTCCTTGAATTTTTGCTCATTTTGATTTTGTATATTGTTGGTTGGGCTGCTAGTCTTTAGTCTATCCTTTCCCTTTTAAAAGTTTAGTGTCATTTGGGGACGAATGTTCCTAAGGGGGGGGAGGGGTAAATGTAACACTCTGAAAAGTCAAGACCTAATATAGAGACTCACAAGTGTATCTAAGGTTGTAATACTGTTATAAGAGCTAAATTAATGTTTAAGAGTCATCAACGAAGTTTTAGAGTCAAGACGTTAAGGAACATCCATGATGTTCTGAAACTAGATAGGTTGAACTAGTTGACGTCTCTAAGTTTGGTGATGGTTTGGGAGGGTCAAATGAAGCCTAAAACATGTAAAAAGACTTTGTGTAGGTATAATGTAGTATAGAGGGTCTATACGTCCGATAATGACTCACTAAGGACAACCCGAAGGGTCCTTGATGAGCACCCCAACATCGGTATGTAGGGTGCCAAAGCAGCCTGCGTGAATCAAGAATCACGGGGCTGCTGCGCGAGGCGCATCCCACTGCATCATATCACTTTTAAAAAATAAAATTGGGAATTAGCCTCGCGACGTGGAACCACTTCCTAGATTCATAGAAATCGTATTTTTTATATTTTGACTTCACAAAATGACCCATTAAAGTGAGGGGTGTTTTGGGTAATTTAGGGGGTGATTATATATAGCCTAAGGGTAATTTGTAATTCATTTTTCACTCACCTAAACAAAACTCCAAAAATAAAACCCAAAAGCTCTCATATCTCTCTACTTTCTCTCTCCCAAAATACTCCACTGAAGGAAGAACAAAGCTTGAAGAAAAAGGCCAATTTCTCTAGGATTTCAATTTAATTTTGTGGATTAATCTTCATTAAGGGATGGTTTCTTAACTCTTGGGATTCCTTTCCCCAAGAGGTCCTATCAATCTTTATTTCTAAATTACTCAATTCCATGGGTATTTCCAATTCTAATGTATTTTCTTCTAAACTTCAAAGTGATGATAAATTGTGATTGCCTATGACTAATTAAGTGTACATTGTTTGTTAACTGATGCAATTTCATGTAGATCATGTCCCTTTTCCCAAATTCCCAAAATCTTGGATTTTTCTTATCAATTGATGGGAATTGAAGAATGTATTGATTGTTAGACTTATTCTATCGATTCTAATTCATTCATGGACTTCTTAGGGAAATGTGTTGTTGGGATTGGATCTATTTCTTGAAGAATTCATGAAGAATCCTAATCCCCTAACCCTAGGTTGTGAATTGAAGTTAATTTTGATAGTGATGATGTAGTTGACCTAGCTATTGTGTTAATTACTATTGTGTGATGGTATTACACCCATTATTGGGTTGAATTGGATGGTTGATGGTAAAACCATAGATGATGGTTTGTGAAGGAGATTGATTAAGTCTTTATGATCCTAACGTTTACTTCAATTATGATTACTTGTGTTTAGTGATGAAGTTACATTATAGTATAACTTATGATGAGATTTATAGGGTTGGTATGATTTTGAATTGAAATGTCTTCACTATGGTTTATGACTTGTTGGCTATGATGTAATTGTTATGAAGATGGTGATAACTTACCAATGTCCCTTATTATGATGTGACTATGTAAATGTGCTAACCTCACATGTATGATTTCTAAAAAAAGGACAATACTCATGCAATTCTTATTGAGCTATGATGATGATGATTATATAAGGCGTAGACCCTATGACCTAATCTAACCTATGATCATTAATAAAGTCTTAAAGACATTTCAAAAGGGACTCTAGCTTAGAAGTTAGAACCTAGTGAACTTGTAGATTAGGGGTGGCGCTTTCCCAAGGAGGAAAGGTAGCATTCACCATAGTTCTCACGGGGTGTATAGCCTCATAGTACAAAAATGGCATAGAGTGATGTTTCCATGACATCTCCCAAGCTCCATAAACTTTGTTTCCACCATAGGAATACTAGATAGTGGATTCACCTAGACGCTATGTTTTTGTTTGGTCCTACCTTGGCCGGTAGACCACCTTCCATCGGTGTAAGGTTTTACAACACCTGATTCCACACTTAGTTCTTATCCCAAAAGGTAAGAATGAAGTAATGAATGAACTCTAAACTAGGATGACCTAAGGGGTTTAACTTAGTCTAGGTAGGGGTATGGGACTCTACCTATACATTGCACTAGTTAGCCTTGAAGGGAGTCTTAGGAGGATGTTCTTATGTATACATATGCTTATAAATGTAAATGATATGTATATGATGATCTTACATATTGATGGCACCATATAATGTTGAATTTAGTTATGAATATATGTTTGGTCTCTATTGCTAAAGTATGATGTATGTACTCTTAATGATATGATATGTGAAGTTGGACATCGGTTGTGGTTCTTGTTAGGTTTACTTGATTAAGTAAGGTTATAGGCCATTGATTAGTTATTGCACTAGTGGACTTAATGAGGGGTCATGAGTAATTGTCTTGCATTTGTTATGATGTAATAAACTTTTACCTATGCTTATTGATGATATAACTTGATGATAGAGTTGTCTTGATTATGTGCTCAATTGTGTTATATACAGTCTTGATTTAATAATTATGTGTTTGTTGTCTTATATGAGTTCTTGGATATGCATAATGTTTTTCAAAGTAAATTAGCATGTTTTGAACAAATTTCCCTTTTAGCATGATTTCACTTGTTTTAAGTGCATATACTCATACTTAGTACAAGTGTGTACTAACCCATCTTTTATGTTTACTACAAATGTAGGATCCAACCATTGAGCTTATAGAAGACCTTTGGAGACTACTTGGATATTCCCAAAGAGTTCGGTAGGTCCTCACCTTCTGAGGACAATGTCATTATCAATCTATTGATGTTATTCTAGTTATAAGACTTTTAATTCTTTCCTTTTCTTTTGAAAATGATTGTTGTATAGCCTATATGAGGCTCTTTTTTTGTATTGAATATGGGTTAAGCTCAATTGTTGAATTCATTTTAAATTTTCTAACATGAGACATATTATAGACTTCCAATGAGATTATGTTCTTGTACTATGTATGTGAAATAAAAGTAGAAGACTATGTAATCTTCTTATATTGAGGGTCTATGTATACTCGATAAATATATATTGTGTGTAAGCGAGAGGTTTAAGTAAACCTTAATGTAGAAGTAATCAAAAAGTTTTTAAATTTTCCGCATTTTTAACCTACGAATGTAATGATGAATGCTAAGAGGCTAGTCTTAGTCCTCTTCGAGGACGACGAAGCAGGTTACATCTAGGGGGTACTCTTTGTATGTGACATTTATGAATTTGATCTTCTAAATTGATTAGTTTATGATTTCTTTAGGTGATTATGATAACATTATGATGTATTGTTATTCAATTATGCTAGTTCTTGATGAATTAGCATTGTTTGTGGAGTAGATCATGAATTTGAACCAAGTCCCTAACCCTAGGTTATGAACTAGTGATGTGTAATGATTCAATTGACTTCATTATTATGTTAATTACTATTGTGTTATAATATTACACCCATTGTTGGGTTGAATTGAATGGTTGATAGTAAAACCTTGGATGATGGCCTTGTGAAGGAGATATTGTACGTGTTGTGATCTCAATCATTTAATTCAATTATGATTACTTGTGTTTAGTGATAAAGTCATTGAAGTATACCTTATGATAAGATTGATTAAGGTTGGTATGATGTTGATTTGAAATGTCTTGATTTATGGCTTGTGAGTTGTTGGCTAAGATGTAATGACATAAGGGTGGTAATGAATTTGCCTATGTACCTTGTCATAATATAATTATGTAAATGTGCTAACCTCACATGTGTGAATTGCATTGAAAGGACAATACTCATGTAATTCTAGTTGAGCTATGACTATGATTATATAAGGGGTAGACCCATATGACCTAAACAAAGTTATGATTATTAATGAAAGACATTTCAAAAGGGACTCTAGCTTAGCACCGAGTGAACTAGAAGTGAGGAGTGTCCCTTCCCACATAGGGAAGGTAGGATCATTATTGTACTCATGACATTGGAGACTATAATGCATGTAGAATTAAGAGGGTCTCAACTACATCTCCTAGTTCTTCGCTATGTTGCCCCATAGGAATACTAGCTAATGGCCCACATAGATGCTATGTTCATGTTTTGGTACTACCTTGGCAAGTAGTCCGCCTTATTTCGTTGTAGGGTTCCATGACACGTGATTCCACATTAGTTCATGCAGTCTATGTCGGATAAGGCAAGATGTTCCAAGAAGGTAAAATGAAGTAATAAAGTGAAATCTAACAAGGATGACCTAAGGGGTTTGGCTTGTCTAGGAAGGGTTATGGGACTCTACCTATAAATGTAAATGATATGTATATGTTGATATTACATGTTAATGACACTATGTGATATTGGTTTCACTTATGAAGATGTGGTTGGTCTCTATTGCTAAAGTATGATGATGTCTACTCTTAACGATATAGTTTGTAAAGTTGGGCATTTCTTATAGTTCTTATTGAGTTTACTTGGTTAAGTGATGTTATGGAGACATACTTAGTCATTGCACTAGTGTACTTAATGGGGGTTCATGATTAATAGTCTTGCTTAGGTTATGATGTTATGAACTATTATAAATGCTTGTTAATATTATAACTTGATGATAGAGTTGTCTTTATTATGTGCTCAATTAAGTGTATATGAATGTTGACTTGACTAGACATGGTATTGTTGGTCTTGAGATGTACATCTTCTTGACTTAAGGAATATGTGCTTATTGACTTGTATTGGTTCTTGAATGTGCATAAGGTATTTCCAAAGTAAATTACCATGCTTTAATGAAATATCCCTTTTTAGCATAATTTATATGTTGTATCTGCATACGATTCCATACTTAGTACAAGTGATAAGCTAACCCCATTTCTCCCCTTTTCCCCAACATTTTAGTTTACAGTCGTTGAAGGGTTCGTGACGATTTTGAAGAAAGCCTTGGAATCATTCTCCAAGTGGGTATGTCCTCAATTTTGAGGATGATGCCTTGTTATTACTCTAGCTATGGTTCCTTGTTATAGTCTAAAGACGATCATTTCATTCATGATGTTACATGAATTTGTTGTAAGCCCTAAGTGTTATTTCTGTATTTGTGTAAGGGTTTGTGCCCATATGGTTGACTCCATTTACTTGGTTTAATATGAGACATCCTTTTTAAGAATATGTTATGAATCTTATATATATATATATATATATATATATATATATATATATATGTGTGTGTGTGTGTGTGTGCATAAAAGTATAAGACTATGTAAACTTCTTATACGAATGGTCTATGTATACTCGATATGAATATATTATGTGTAAATGAGAGGTCTAAGTAAAACTCATGAAGTAGTGTAGATAAAAAGTTTTAAATTTTCTGCATTTTTAACCTATGAATGAAATGAGTAAAGGTAATAGGCTAGTCCTAGTCCTCTCCGAGGAGGACGACACCGGTTACGTCTAGGGGGTACTTTCCGTATGTGACTATGATCTAGGTTGTATTGCTATTGTTGTAAGCATGTGAATGACTATGTTAGAGTAGGTTTAGGTGCTGCCATTGATGAGTTATAATGGTTGATGTTCCCTTACCTATGAACTTGTAATGACCCGCAAGTACACCCTAGAAGTTAGGGCAACACTTAGGCCGTCAGAAGGCGTACTCAACCTTTCGAATGTCTTGCACTAGACTCTTAGCTATCATTCATTACATAAGACATGAAAAGAAGTGCGGAAATTTAAACTTTTCACCATACATAATAATAAGGAAAACATCTTTGATAAATACTATGGATAGTCTCATTGTCACAAGCCAACTTAAAGACACGACATAAATATCTTAAGGACACAACCCTTTACATTGAAATAAATACATAATAAGTCTTAAAATAAAGAAACTAAAGAAACATAGACTATGCCCTCGAATATATGAGTACATACTTACTCTTGAGAGAGTGTATTCCCAAGTTTGCCTTCTAACCTTCAACTCGGCTCCAAACTATATTTATAAAGTATAGAAATGTATGGGGTTAGTACAAACAATGTACTAAGTATTGCATTATGCAAAATAATGCAAAAAGGGACAATTTAGTTGAAACATACAAGTCATGCTATTTCGATAAAATCCTTCATAAATTAAGTTACAAGACATCATTTGAAACCATCCTTCATAAATTAAGTTACAAGACATCATTTGAAACCATCATTTAGCACATAAGGCAAAACATCCATTTTTCTCAACATAAAAACATACTTTCAGTGAACCAAAAATTTACACATGAACTACTCATATCCTTAGTCGTCCAAAGGCTCTCCTAAGTAAGACATAAGGAGATCGCCCATACAGCCTCCTCAATACCTACTCAAGAGATCCTTAAGACTACTAGGGATAGACTTACTTCAATTAATTTTCACGAGTCACCATTCAATATGAAAGACACTATAGGATCATACATATACTTAGGAACATCACATATGAACCATCTTCCAAGGAAACCCCCCATTTACACTTGGTGCAATGTGAAAGTAGCATCCCATACTACCACTTCCACTTAGTTCTCCTTAGGAATAACCTTAGAATAGGCACATCACATTCATCACATACTAAGATTTCATCATACAAGTCTTAACATCAACATGCTTCCTTGACATTTAACATAAAGTCACATTACTTTCATTTACATCACATCATGACCCATTCATACATTTCATATAAGGACACAACAAGACTCCCTCAAAATGTCTACTTGTGCAATGGATAGGTGGCGTCCCATTCCACCATCTACCCTAAGTAGTACACCCTTAAAAAGACTTAGTTCATTTACATTCCTTTGTGGGGGCTATATTTAACCGACATAGACCATGAGAGCTTGACATGGAATCCCGGTACTACCCTTACTGGATGAGGGATCCCTACTTGCCTAAGGTAGGGTCATATTCTTTAGCCTTTACATGGGTTCTCCAATAGCTACACCTACGCGGGTACATAGTTAAGGGATAAGGAGATTGCTACTAAGTAACTCACTCTCTTCTAACGAGGAGCACCCATCTCATGAGGTCATTGGATACAACATCTCTACTCATGAAGCGTACCCACCCCTTCTTAAAATCCTCTCGGTGCTAAACATAACTCACCCAAGGAGTCTTAAAAATTTATTAACTATGGGTTAAGAGATAACTATAGAACACCTCTTATCCACTAACGAAAAGGTATCCAACCTCCAACTTATCTTTGGAAAGCTCGTCTGGAATAGTGAGGTTGCTCCTAAACACTTCATCTCAACTCACGAAGAGTGTTACCCCGAAATACCCCTTTTGTAAGCTTAGTAATAGTAGGATGGTCTAGACCATTCATCTCTACTCACGAAGAGTGTCTACCCTACAATCCCCCATTTTCATTCCTGACTTCATTAATGCATTAAAGTGTGTGTGTGAGTACATGTGATCACACCTTTAACATAAGGATCATCATTCATAACAAGGATTACTAGACATGCTCATACCCACATTTATAACAATTTACACACTATCATAATTCACATATCAAATACATACTTCATTTGGACATGAACCCTTCAAGATACTCATTTCAACCTTCTAACACATATCATACATATACATATCAAAATCATCACTTCGCATCACATATCATGCCTTCAAGGCAATTTTCACAAAACACACATATAACTTCATACACTTCAAGTAAACACCGCAACAAAAGGTGGACCATACCACTCAAGAATTACTTCACTATAGCTTAACCAAGATACAACAACTTACCCTTAATCCAAGCCTTTACCACCTATTCACAATTTATACAATAATCCATAATAAAATAGACTTTAGGGCAGTAGCTAAAACTCAATAAAATCACTAAGAAATAATAACTTTAACATTATCTAGTCATGCTCATAGAACCCATTTCATAAGCCAAATGTTGATAAAAAGAATACACATGATTCCACTGGGGTTTTAACATTACAATCATCTTTTAAAGATAAGAAGAACAAATTTTAATCAATAAAACATTTTCATGCAAAGACTCGTACTTAGAGTCAAGGAATAAAGAAGTTTGAAGTTTGAAATCCTTTTTGAAATTTCTTTGAAATGGCTTCTTGAATGAAAGAAGAGTCAAGGATGAACTACCATACCTTAATATGAAGAAACCCACGAGAATTTGGTTAAGAAAACGTGAAGAACTTGGTCCTCTTCCTTGGAGCTTGAAGCTTCTTCAATGGAGGTTTTTGGAGAAATTTGATTTATTCTTTAGGGTTGTAAATAATGGTTGAAATGAGCTTTAAAATGACCTAAATCAGTCCACAATTTTTTCCTAAAGTTCCCAAAATACCCCCACACCATTTGGACTCTTTTCCAACTTGAAATTTGACTTTGAAACCTCGCGGCCAAATCTAGGACTTGGCTGCGCGTTGCGAGGCAAGCTCCATATTTTTGCCTCTAAAAAATTATGAAGCAGTAGACCTCGTGTCAAGGGCGCCTCGTGAGGAGGGGCTTCATATCCTGCCCCTGCACGCTGCCTTGGGTAGTATTTTAACCCATGTTTGTGTCCTCCTTGAGGGCCATTCGGGTGGTCCACGAGGAGTCGTACACACACATTTTGACACTTGGTACATCCCTATACACATAGGAACCATTGAAACTCAATTTCACTCTCAAACCATCCCCAAAAACTTCACTACAAGACACTACGACATAGTAGTTCAACTTCGACTAGTTTTCGGACGTCTTGGGCGTTTCACTTCCAAACGCTCCCAAATTTACAAACTGACTTCTAAAGCTAAAAAATACTATTTTAATACAGTATTAACTCATGAAACACATGTGAAGCTCTAGTTTGACCTATTTTGTTTTTAGGATCGTCACAGAACCCCTACATGAAGGTGCGATTACCTATGATTAGGAGTCTTTGATGAAATGTGATGTTATCTTGTCTCCTATGCTATTATGTGTTGTGTGGTCTATGTTTGGAAGTGAATTGTGCTCCTAAGAGGGTGTCTGCCTCAATATGTTGTTAATAGTCATTATGTGATCATGTTAACCAATGTACACACACTTCACGCATGATTAAGAGTAGTATATGTTCAAGGTGTCTAATAAAAAGTTATTCTCATATGCACTAATGTCTAATACTATGCATGTAAATTATACTTCCATGAAGTATGTTATGTATCCCTTAACTAGGATGAGTTGATATGTGTACTAGTATGGAAAAGGGTATGGGACCTTGTCTATGCATTGCACATGTGTGCCTTGATAAGATAGTTCCTTTTTTTTTGATTTAATTACATTAATATGAATTCATGAATATGTTATGTACATATCTTATATGCTATGATGTCAAGCGTATGATATGGTGAAGTATGAATCTGCATAGTGTCTAAATGTGTTGATATGAAAGGATTGCTCATATAGTTACACCGATACTCATATGCATGCATTCAGTACAAGTATGAATATGTGTGGTCTAAGGGTGTTAATGTGAAAGTTTTACTCAGATATATGTATACGCACACATGAAAACATATCTATGTTATTTGTATGATACTCTAGTCAATAGAGGGGCTCTTCAAAGGTGTTCTCAAGGGTATCCTAAAGTAGATGGTGCTTAAATATATGCTATGTCCATGTCAAAGGTTTCCTCACATGATTTAGTTTGATGAACTCTCATCTATGACCTATGAGCTAAGCATATGAGGAGTTAACTCTCTTAATCCTACATTTTAAAAAGTAAATCTAATAATGGCTTTTCAATAAAGAGAACTTAGCTTAGCACCGAGTGAACTTAGATGAGGGGTGCACCTTCCCAATGTGGGAAGACTTTTTCACCATATTCCTCACCAGGTTGATAACTATAATGCCTCAAAAGGCATAAAGATGATTTCCATTGTATATAACTACAATGCCCCATTTCGCATAAAGAGGTTTCCATATATATTTGCAAGTTCCATAATCTATGTTTGCCCCATAGGATCTAGCAAATGATATCACCTAAGATCCTAGTGTGTTGTTAATGTTCTACTTTGGCTATGTATAGCACCGTCCCTTGGTGTAAGGCTCTACAACACCAAATTCCATGTTTAGCACCCATGGTCTAGTGACGGTTACAACTATAGTTTTCCTAAAGTAAAATGGACAATGAAAGTAAAGTAAGGACCCTAACTAGGATAACGTAAGGGAATTTGATTAGTGTAGGTGGGGGTATGACACTTCACTTGTGCATTTCACAAGTAGCTCTTGAAGGGAGTTGTAGGAAGGTGTTCTAATGTATATGACTATGTTTATGTTTCTTATGCATGCCATTGTAGTGTACTCTACTTGTTATGATGATATGAATGGTATGAGTCCTAATGGGTCGATGTGATGAGGTCTCATTTTATATGAACGATGTTTGTCTTGTTGACTATATGATGAGGTCGTATTTGTTATGCATGTGGTTGTATATTCATGCCATGTGTGATGTATGAAGTACATGTTAATGCTTGTAGTTTCTTGATGAGTTTACTAAGTAGGTGTGAGGTTATGGGACTTCACATGTACATTGCACTAGTAGTCTTAGAAAGGGATAATGAGTAAGGTTCTATGTGGTTCTCATGAGGTGAACTCCAAGTATTTTAATGTTACTATTTCCTTCCTATGATTATGTTGGAAGTCTTGACTTGTATATGGTCTTGTAATGAGTCCTTGTATGAGGTCCCTAAAGTATGTTGGGTCGAATGTGAGTTATGTATCTTATTGTATGAAATAGTTCTATGAATGCATGTGTTGGATTAATAAAGGATCCATGCATGATTTCCTAGTGCCCTTAAAGTGATGATTGAGTGTGGATAGTGTTATGGGACATTGTATATACATTGCACCAAGAATCTCTAGAGGGTTACTTTGGAGGATAAGAAGTTAAAGTAAAAGGAAGTAGTTCACTATAAAATGAAATAAGTTCACTGTAAGTGAAATGAGCTTACTGTAAAGTGAATGAGCTTACTGTAAAGTGAAATGAGCTTACTGTAAAGTGGTGACTTATATGCCTTAAATTAAATGTGTGATTTTTTATATGATGTTTGACCATTAAATATGCCTATATGAAGAATGTGAATTGTATAATGTTTATTATATCAATGTTTTATGAAGTTTTCATAAAAAGACATGATGCATGGTTTCACGTAAAAATGTCCCTTTTAAATGCATTTTTTTTCATGGTTGCGATACTTAGTGCATTTTGTACAAACTTCATTCTTCTTCACCTTTTTACACAAAGTTTAGGTTATGGATGCTTAAAAGATGTCTCTAAAAGTGAAGGAGCTTAATATGTGTTTCCCAAGCTCAAGAAAAAGGGATCCTTAAGTTCAAGGATATCCTATGTAAAGTTTTTATAAAGTTTTGTTATAGCTTAGTTAATGAGTTATGTTATAAAGGCTTTGTCCCTAATGTACTCTAATGTTATTGAGTCTAAGGTGGAAAAGAGGCTTAGAGTCTTTAACTATGTATTATGTTATTTTATATATATATATTGGAAGTGATGTTCTAACATATGATGTGCTATGAATGTCTTAAATTTTCCGTTAAATTTACCTATGAAATTGCAATGAATGATTACGATGGGCTTGTATAAGACCTCCAAGAGGTCAAGTAGGTCATGTTTCTTCTAGGGGGTGCTCCCCGGTCGTGACAAACGTGGTTTTAGAGCATGAGGTTTATGTAAGGTATTTTAGGATTCAAAAGTCTCTTATCTCCCCGTCTAGTAGAGTCTTATTCATCGGTAGTGAGTCGCGACACATCTATGAGCGAGAACCTATAGGATGATAGAGTTTTTTTTCTTCTTCATCATTCTCATGTCGTACCATATAACTTAAATCTATAAGTTCTCTCTCTTATATTTTCTTGTCCGGTGGTTTTTATATGTGATTGCTTGGATGAGATGGTATCTCTATGCTTGAGGGAGAAAAGGTGAGTTTTGATGTTTATCTTGGTTTTATGGTTTGATGAGTATATGTGAAGGTGAATGTTTCATGTTTCGATGATATGAGGCCATTTATGTCTATATATGTGATTTAGGTGAAATGACATATTATGTGAAGATTTATATTATGATAACGTTATAGCTTATTAAAGTTGTTATAGTTGAATTGAGTTCCTTTTGGGGAATAATGAGTTGCTTTATGAGTATGCATGATGGTAGAATAATGTTATGATACGAGTTGAAATGCTTGAAGAATATGGTAAATAGCTAAAGATGCATGTTGCCCTTATAAATGTGTAATGGTACAAATGTTGCCATTTGTTTATATGTGTGAACCTTCATGATTGCCTTGCATTGATTGAAGTCTTTTGTATAGGCTTGGTCCTAGAATTTAAGGTGGTGTTCTTACCTTATAGGGTGATGATGTAGGTTGGAATGACCTAGAAGTTACCTTACATTAACATTGAAATAAAAGAAAGAGGCCTTATGGATAAGTCTTCTCTATTGTTTCCCCTATGGTTTTATGACCCTTGATGTTCATGGTGTTTTCGATTCCTTATGTGGTTGGGTAATATAACCTATCTTGAATTTTATGGATTTTTTGGGTGTTAGGCCTAGAGAAATGATGATGGTTGAGTTAAGTTGCTCTTAAATGGGTTTACCCTAAGTGGGGGATGATGATGTGATTAGTAAGGTTGTAGATATTTCCCTATTGTTATTCTATTCTTACTTGATCTTGAACTAAAGAGTTTCTAATAACTTGTTCATGACGGGAGTCTTGTATGAAAGTATGAGTTGCATGTTCTCCCTATGTTTTGCATGTCTTAATTTACACTATGTTAAGCATGTTTTTAAGATTTTAAATTTAATAAAAGAGGATTTTGATCAAATTGATGATTTCTAATGTTGCTTGTGCATCTTGCTATGTTAGTTGTGCATTTAACTTCATGAGATAAGGTAAGAAGCATGTTTGAAGTCACTCTTTATGTGTAGTATTTAGCCTCATAATGAAAAATTTGAGTCTCCTTGAAATGAAAATGATGAGTATCTTAAAAATTAAGTTACTTTTATGGTTGGAAAATCATGATTGTAGGCTCACTCTTGCGAACTGAGGCATGTCTAGCTAGTGTCTATATCTATGCTTATGAATTGTAAGATTTTCCCTAAATGATGCATGTTTATGAAAGCTATTGTTATGCTAGATATTAAAAAGTATGTGAAATGATTTCCTATTGTTGTGATGTGTGTGGTGTGAATTACCATTTTGACTTCATTAGGAAGAAAGTATGACCATGCTTTGGTTTAAATGTTGAGAATTTCTAATTTAAAATGAAATGAACTTTGTCCCTTGCTTGGGCGTAAACTCATGAGATTTGTAAGTGTAATGGAGAAGGACATTCCTTCCTAAACATAACTAAGCATGGTATGGTTGAGTATGGCCCTCATGTAATTAGCCCTAACTAATAAGAATCCATTGTTGATTTACTTGACTCAAGTCTATGTGCATTGAAGTATGAGTGCTTACTTGCTTCTAGAGTTTTGTGAATCTTCCTATACGTGATCATACAGGATAAGCTCTTAATGTAATGCAGTGTAATGACCATGTTATGAATAGGATAAGGATGTTCTTGCTATGACCATGAATGATGCTTGTGTTTGATGCATTTTGAAAGTGAGTGAATAAAAGTTTGTGCTTGTTTGTATTGCATTGATTGCTAAGTGTCTTGGAGGTTAATGTTCCTTGTAATTTGGTGCATTGACTTCTTTGTGATGATTTTTGAATATTGAGAGATGTTCTATGATTCATTGAAGTCCTAGTTGTGAATAAAGTGTTCCAAGTGTCATTCGAGGACGAATGTTCCCAAGTGGGGGATATTTTAAGACCCCCAAAATGAGTTAGGGTGTCTATAGCCTCACATGTTCCTTTAATATTGTTAACATGTTAATTAAGTTTTTTAAAGTATGTATGATTGATTTTAAGTTATTTGGAAGTCAACCATTCAAGAACGTCCAAGACATTTGAAAGTTACCCCTTGAGACGTGTAATGTGTGACTTGAGTGTGCCTAGAATATGTGGATGTGTTGTGAGTGTTGTTTCATGATTAAAATGGTATGGAAGGTACTTTAAATTTTAATGTGTGCGTTTACGTTTGAAACACCCGGGTACGACTCCCTAAGGGCCCCGCAAAAGGCCCTCACGGAGGACCCAAAGTCTGCCTAGACACTACCTTAGCAGTGTCTACGTACAACCCTCAATCGACGCCACGTAGGTTTGGTGATGCCCTATCGATGGGTGGGCATCGTCCCACACTTAGATTGGAGGAGGCTCATCCCAAAGACATCCCACAAGCCCAAACGATGGTGGGGACTAAGGGGCGTCGATGGGACCGTTGATGCAGCCTGCAATTCACTACCATGCGAGTTGTCTCTTCAAGGGGTGAATGGGAAATTCACCCCAAGTCCTAACCTGACGCTAGACGGTTTATTTGGTTATTTTAGGTATATTAAGTTATATTATAACATCAAAACCCCATTCCCAATTCACTATTAAAAAATTACAGTTCCCTCCCAAACCAAACTATTTCTAGAAACCTCCATTGGAGATGAAGCTCAAGAACAGCTTGTTGATTGGATGGTGATGATTTCATTATCAAGTTTTCATGGTTTTATTTTACAATGACGTATGGTGATCCTTCATCTTTAGATAATATTCCATCTAAAGATCTCTTTCCAATGTTTTCAAAGAAGTTTCACGATCAAATTGTGTATTATTCAATCTAACCATGGGTTCTTTCTCAAAAAGTTTTCAAGATATTTCTCATGATAAATTGATGATAATGTATTGATTGTAAATTGAATTTCAATCAAATTGCATGATGAACCCGTATTCCATCTAAAGTCTTGATTTAGCCTATTTGTGTGCATTGCGATCTTGATTTTATGTTAAGTGAATTATGATTCTAGCATGTTGCATTGTCTATTGCTACTGTTTTGTATTAAAATTGATTGTGAATTGTTGATGAGTGATAAATGCTAATCAAGGCTTGGGAGTTTGGTATGGTTGACATATACTCTTATATCTTCTATAGTTTGGTGAAGTAGTGTACATGATATGGACTTAATTCTATGATGATTGAATCATAATCTAATATATGATTTGTGTATCTAACGCATATAATTTAATGTATTAGTGAATTATGTTAAATTGATCCATGTGGATCAATGTTTGAAGGTTGACCTATGTTCTTCTATTTTCTATTGATTGTTAATGTGGTGCACTTGTCATGATCTTGATTCTAGGGTAATTGAAGTATGATTTTGTTTATGCTATGTTATTTTTATCTGCTGCCCTATAATTTTATTATTTATGGATTATGAGTATTCATCATTGTGATAAAAACAACGGAGATTTGGTAAGGTTGTCCTATTCCTCTACTTTTCTTATAGAATTGCTAGATGATTAGTCTTGTATGGCATTTTGAGGTATGGTCCACTTATGGTGGCAGTGCTTAGTTTATTGTCATTATATATGTGATGTGATAATGGCCTTGAAGGAAGTTTTATTATGAAGGTGTGGTGGTGATGATCACCAAATGTGAAGCATGCCTAGTCTTCCATTCTAGTTATGATCTAGGTTGTTTTCCAATTGTTGTGAGCATGTGAATGACTATGTTAGGGTAGGTTTAGATGATTCAATTGAGGATTTGTAATGGTTTATTACCCCTTACCTATGAACCCCTACATGAAGGTGTGATTAGCTAAGGTTAGAAGTCCTAGATGAAATATGATGTTATCTTGTCTCCTGTGCTATTATGTGTTGTGTGGTCTATGCTTGGAAGTGTATTGTGGTCCTAAGAGGGTGGTTGCCTCAATATGTTGTTGATATTCATTATTTTATCATTTTGACCAATGTACACACACCTCATGCATGCTTACAAGTAGTGTAGGTTTATGGTGTCTACTGAAAGGTTATTCTCATATGCACTAATGTCAACTGCTATGCATGTAAAGTATATGCTCATGAAGTATGTTATGTATACCTTAACTAGGATGACTTGATAGGTGTACTAGTATGGACAAGGGTATGGGACCTTGTCTATGCATTTCACATGTATGCCTTGATAAGATAGTTCCTAGATTTGTGATTTAAGCACATGAATATGAATGCATGAATATGTTATGAACATGTCTTATATGCTATGATGTCAAGTGTATGATATGGTGAAGTATGAATGTGCACAGAGTCTAAATGTGTTTAGACGAGATTTGTCATATAGTTACATCTATGCTCTTATTCATGAATGAAGTACAAGTATGAATATGTGTGGTCTAAGGGTGTTTATGTTAAAGGTTTACTGATATCTATGTATACACACACATAATAACATGTCTATGTTGCTTGTATGATGATCTAGTCAATAGAGGGGCTCTTGAAAGGTGTTCTCAAGTGTATCCTAAACTAGATGGTGCTTGAATATGCTATGTCCATGTGAAAGGGCTTTTTACATGAGTTAGGTTGATGAACTGTGATCTATGACCTATGAGCTAAGCATATGAGTAGTTAACTCTCCTAAGCCTATATTTTATAAAGTAAATATGATAATGGATTTTCAATAAAGGGAACTTATCTTAGTATCGTGTGAAATTTGATGAGGGGTGCTCCTTCACAATATGGGAAGGCTTTTTCACATAGTCCTCATGAGGTGGATAACTACAATACCTCAATAGGAATAAAAAGGGTTTCCATAAGTGGATAACTACAATGCCCCATTATGAATAAATAAGGTTTGCATATATACCTCCAAGTTCCATAAACTATGTTTGCCACATAGGATCTAGCAAGTGATATCACCTAAGATGTAAGTATGATGTTAATGTTCTACTTTGGCTACGTAGAGAACCTTCCCATGGTGTAAGGCTCTACAACACTAAATTCCATGTTTAGCACCCATGATCTTAAAATTGGTTAAGGCTATAGTTTTCGTAAAAAAAATGGAAAATTTAAGTAAAGTAAGGACACTAACTAGGATAACCTAATGGAAGTTGCTTAGTGTAGGTGGGGGTATGGGACTTCACCTATGCATTACACAAGTAGCACTTGAAGTGAGTTCCAGGAAGGTACTCTAATGTTTATGACAATGTTTATGTTTCTTATGCATGACATTGTAGTGTACTCTACTTGTTGTGATGATATGCATGGTATGAGTCCTAATTGTTCTATGTGATGAGGTCTCAATTTTTATGCACAATGTTTGTCTCGGTTACTTTATGATGAGATTCTATTTCATATGAATGTGGTTGTCTATAATTTCCATGTGTGATGTATGAACTACATGTTAAATATTGTAGTCTCTTGATGAGTTTACTAAGTACGTGTGAGGTTATGGGACTTCACATGTACATTGCACTAGTAGGCTTCGAAAGGGACTATGAGTAAGGTTATATGTGGTTCCCATGAGGTGAAGTCCTAGTATGTTAATATGACTATTGGCTTGCTATGATTATGTTAGATGTCTTGACTTGTATATGGTCTTGTAATGAGTACTTCTATGTGGTCCCTAAAGTATGTTGGGTCAAATGTGAGTTATGTATCTTATTATATGAAACAGTTCTACGAATGCATGTGTTGGATTAATGAAGGTTGCATGCATAATTTACTAGTGGCCTGAAAGTGATGCTTGGGTGTGGATAGTGTTATGGTACATTGTCTATACATTGCACCAAGCATCACTAGAGGGTTACTTTGGAGGATAAGGAGTTTAAGTAAATGGAAAGAGTTCACTGTAAAATGAGATAAGTTCACTGTATGTGGAATGAGTTTAATGTAAAGTGGTGAATTATATGCCTTAAATGCAGTGTGTGATTTTATATGATGTTGGACCATTGAATATGCCTACATGAAGTATGTGGATTGTATAATGCTTATTATATCAATGTTTTATTAAGTTTACACTAAAAGACATGATGCATGATTTCAAGTGAAATGTCCCTTCTAAATGCATGTTTTTGCATGGTTGTTATACTTAGTTCATTCTTGTACTAACTCCATTCTTCTTCACCTTTTTACATATAGTGTACATTATTGCTGCCTAAAAGATGTCTCTAAAAGTGAAGGAAAAAGGGATCATTAAGTTCAAGTATTTCCTATGTCAAGTTTTTATAAAGTTTTTGAGTAGCTTAGTTAATGAATTATGTTATAAGAGTTGTGTACCTATTGCACTCTAATGTTATCGAGTCTACGGTGGCAAAGAGGCTTAGAATCATTAACTATGTATTATGATAATTTATATATATATATATCGGAAGTGATGTTCTAGCATATCATGTGCTATGATAGTTTTAAATTTTCCACTAAATTTACGTATGAAAATGCGATGAATGATAATGATCGACTTGTATAAGACTTCCAAGAGGTCAAGTACGCTATATTACTTCTAGGGGGTTCTAACGGACGTATCAAAAAATACACCTAGGAAACCGTCCACTTATTTATTTGGACGGAGGTGAATTTCCTAATTCACCCCTACACTTAACAGTGAACAAGCGAGCAGTTGCAGGGACCATCGACGGTTTCTCATCGACTGGGCGTTGGTCCCTTTACAAGCCGTCCTGTTTGACTGTCAATGGGTTCGATTCTTGCCTTTTGGATCTTAATCTCCCTAGGATAAGTCCTCACCTACTCCACCCACCTATGGGGCGTCGATCAGCCTATTGGGCGTCCATGCCATCCGTAGCTGAGGCTAGCTTTGGCAACCTTGGCTCACAAATTGGTTCCTTCCTCAAGGACCCTTGGTTAGTCCTTGGGGAGTTTAGCTCAGACGTTTCAAACTCAAATACGATCATATACATGTCAAGGACCTCTCACATCAATTTCATCCAAAAAGAACACGTAAAAATTAACGAAACATACTAAGACACACAAGGACGTTTCAAGGCAGAGATTTCGAACGTCATGGATGTTCTTGGACGTTTGACCTCCAAACTTTACCAAACCTTAAAAACTGCCTCCTAACATCATTTTACCCCATTTTAGGACTTCAAAACATTAAGACACAAGTGTTAGGCTCTAGTTTCACCTAAATCGTTTTTGAGGTGTTACAATTGATGGTGAAAACTTTAGTCTTCGAGCCCTTGTGAACCTTGAAGATTGGTCTTCAATGGTGGGTCTTTGAATAGAGAGAGGAAGTAGATAGAAGTCGGAGAGAATTGGGTTTGGCAATAAGGGGGTGTTACATTAGTTTATGACTTAGGGTAGCTTATATAGTCATTTAATTAACTTAATTAACCACCCCTTAAACCTCAAATAATCACTGAACTAATTAACCCACTTACTTACAAACTAAAAATTAGGCAGTCTACTTGGCACTCATCGACAAACTCCTTTCTACGGGGTGAAAATCAAATGACGACCCTGTACTAGCAAGCCGTCGTTTGTGGCAGAGAGGGTGTTTCAATCCCTTTTTGAAATTTGGCTAAGTATGGACCTAAGGCACAATCGACGGGTCGTTGATCCATCTACGACTCGTCATTTAGCCACAGTCAATTTGATATTTTGGTTCAAATGATAGGGTCCTCTCCAAGGAACCTTAGAGTGGACCTTGGGGAGTCTTACCCGGGATGTTTAGACGCTAAACTCACTATAATACATGTTTAACACCTTTATACTAAATTTAACTAAATTCCAATTCTTATAACCCCTTGAAGCATTTCAAGGAACAATAGCATCAATTTCACTACTCTCCGGACGTCTTGGTCGTTTCTTGACGTTTTTCGTCTAACACTTCCGACATAGTTTCAATACATTAGTTTAGGCTAAGAAACATAAATTTTTGAAGTCTTAGTTCATAATGTGGGGCTCTAGACTAAGTTATGAACTTCTGGAGTGTTACATTATATTATCCCTTAGACATCATTCATCATAAATACACACACACACATATATATACATATATATGAAAAGTAGTGCGGAATTAAAACTTTTCACAACACGTTCAAATCTCTTTTTTAGAAAGAATCCGAAATGCTAAGTCTCCTTGTAGCACACTTAGACAAATAAAAAATCTTGGCTGACAGACCATATATCAGTGAAATGGAAATACTAATGTTTTTTACAATGACTTCTTAAAAGAAAATCTAAACATAGCTATGTCCTCGAATCAATTAAAGACATACCAAAACTTGCTTGAAAGGATACTAATTCCAACCTTCACCTCAAATGATTCCTCAGTTCCCATCTACACCTTTAGAGATAAGACAATATATGGAATCATTAGAATGCACTAGCTATGGTGTAATGCAATAAAACCATGCTAAAACGGAGATTTTTATAAAACATGCTCTTTTATACTCTTTTGAATAGAACGTCATAAAATAGGTATAAGAAACACTTTTAACACAAACTGTACATATAAGAAACATTCCAAGTAATTCACAATATAACATTAACGTCACTTCAAACAATATAGGCATATAACCCTCCTACCAAAGTTTATCCTAAGACTTACTTAAGTAAGACAATAAGAGACTGCTCATACACCCTCTTCAATCACACCTAAATAATTCTTAAGAATACCTATGATATTATTGAATTTTTAACATTTAACTCACAACCTAAGGTTGCTCTATGATACACATGAGTAAGACATTAACAGACCTCCCATACACCCTCTTCAATCCTACTTAAGAAACCCTCAAAGCTACCCTAGATAGGGATCTTCTTAATAAACTTTAATTAAATTAAGTCATAATCACTCATTAAGTTAACTAATATTCAATTAAGCATTTAAAAAACTTTCACATAATAGTCTTGGAGAAGGATACTATTACGATTTTCATTTTCAAGGATATTATAACCTTAATTATATATCGAAGGTTCCATGTTATTAACCCTCTTTACATGTTAAGGTGCTTTTTTAGTCATACTTATAAGGGTACCATATTAGGTCTACAAAACCTAGACTTTCAATCAACATTCATCTATACAAATACAAGAGAAAGGTGTTTAAGCCTACTAAGTCAAGATCATCATATTCACATACTTAGCATGTATCAAGTAGAGGTTCCATATCTAGTTCATAAACAAATCACATTACACCTTACCAATGAGGGTCCATTCAGTCTAACTACAATGGTCAAGAGGATAGCTCAATGACTTTCGTAAGGATGATTTCATGCCGTTCCATCCAGCCAACCATAAATCCACCATTCACAAAGGAAGGATACCATTACGTCTTTCAACTTCAAGGATATCATAACCTTACATCTACGATGAAGGTTCCACATAAAGACCTTCTTAACTATATTCAAGGTCACATGTAAATCACACATACAAGACTAGTTTTAGCAAACTACTTCAAGAAATCATATTCAATTTGTACATGTATAAAGTAAGGGACACAAGTTTACAAAAACAAGACACACACATACTTCACCATACCATACACATAGCATACTATTCTAGAGCACGTAGGGACAACCAAGTCAATATAGGTCACCCTATTAACTACTATAGCATCATCAATATAAGTATCACAAGTATCGTATAATCTACCAAGAAACACTATACTTCAACATAAAGTAATTCACACTCCACCATAGTCTACTAGAGATTCATATCATCAACTAAGAGAACTCATGCTTTGACTTCACATAAACACATAATCATCAAGACCTTTACCATACTCACATAATAAAGTTATAACATGATAAAGCTATAATACATAAAGTAATGCCAACGAGGACAAATAGATTCACAATTCATAAAGTAATGCACACAAGGCAACATTGGTCACAAGTAGAACACATAAGCACCACCACCATAAGTGGATCATACAAAACCTTATTACTATCTAAGGCCCATACTACATATTATTGAGAAAGTTAGGTCAACATACAATTGATCCAACCTCAAAACTTCAATCCATAGCCTATTTATCCAACACAACATATAAAGGCTCTTACCAATACCCATAGATTACAATTCAATCCAACAATTCCCATGTACAATGAATCAAAGATAATAAAATATGAATTAATCAAATTAGGGCAGCCTTCTCATAGTTCTAGCATGATCGTTTTATAAATCAATAATTCTAATCAAACTACACTATAATTCAATAGCTTTAAGACAAAATCAAATAACTCATCACATCGCCAAGAGCTAGGGTCTCATGAATTGCATGGGTTCATAGATTTTTTAGGTTAAAATCATCAAATTAACATCAATTCAATCAATATACAATGATTCAAAACATTTTATGCAAGAACCAATGTATAGATATAAAAATTGGACAATTTCATCTTTGAAAGACTTTGGAAATCACTTTGAAGTTTGGATCCTTGAATAAAAGAGATTCAAGGATGAAGACCATACCTCAATTGATGCTATAACACGAATTTGATAAAAAAAATTATGGACAAATCACCAAGAATCTTCAATCCAAGATCTATCTTGAGTTTTTACTTCAATGGAGTTCTAAAGAGTTTCTTAGAGATTTTGGGTTTTGATTAGAATAATGAATTCATCTAGGTGTTTAGGACTTATTAACTTACTTGATTTTGTGTAATTTTGTATGATGTTTGACCATTGAATTTGTCTATATGAAGTATGTATATTGTATAATGCTTATTATATCAAAATTTTATGATGTTTTCACAAAAAGGCATGATGCATGATTTCAAGTGAAATGTCCCTTTTAAATGCATGTTTTTGCATGGTTGCTATACTTAGTTCATTCTTGTACTAACTCCACTCTTCTTCACCTTTTTACACAAAGTGTTGGTTATAGATGCCTAAAAGATGTCTCTAAAAGAGAAGGATCTAAATATGTGTTTCCCAGCTCAAGAAAAAGGGATCCTTAAGTTCAAGGATTTCCTATGTCAAGTTTTTATAATATTTTGGAATAGCTTAGTTAATGAATAATGTTATAAGAGTTGTGTCCCTATTGTACTCTAATGTTATCGAGTCTACGAGAGGCTTAGAGTCATTAACTATGTATTATGATAATTTATATATATATTGGAAATGATGTTCTAGCATATGATATGCTATGATAGTTTTAAATTTTCCACTAAATTACCTATGAAAATGCGATGAATGATAACGATGGGCTTGTATAAGACATCCAAGAGGTCAAGTACGCCATGTTACTTCTAGGTGGTTCCCCCGGACGTAACAAAAAACAAACCTAGGAAACCGCCAACTTATTTATTTGGACGGGGGTGAATTTTCTAATTCACCTTTACGCTAAAGAGTGAACAAGCGAGCAGTTGCAGGCACCATCGACGATTTCCCATCGACTGGGCGTTGGTCCCTTTACAAGCCTTCCTGTTTTATTTTCAATGGGTTCGAGACTTGACTTTTGGATCTCAATCTCCCTAGTCTAAGTCCTCACCTACTCCACCCACCTACGAGGCGTCGATCAGCCTATTGGCCGTCGATGCCATCCGTAGTTGAGGCTAGCATGGGCAACCTTGGCTCACAAATTGGGTCCTTCCTCAAGGACCCTTGGTTGGTCCTTGGGGAGTTTATCTCAGACATTTCCAACTCAAAATACGATCATATACACGTCAAAGACCTCTCACATCAATTTCATCCAAAAAGAACACGTAAAAATTAACGAAACATACTAAGACACACAAGGACGTTTCAAGGCAGACCTTTCGAACGTCATGTATGTTCTTGGACGTTTGACCTACAAAGTTTACCAAACCTTAAAAACTGCCTCCTAACATCATTTTACCCCATCTTAGGACTTCAAAACATTAAGACACAAGTGTTAGGCTCTATTTTCACCTAAGTCGTTTTTGAGGTGTTACACTTGATGGTGAAAACTTTGGTCTTCGAGCATTTGTGAACCTTGAAGCTTGGTCTTTAATGGTGGGTCTTTGAATAGAGAGAGGAATTAGAGAGAAGTAGGAGAGAATTGGTTTGGGAATAAGGGGGTTTTACGTTAGTTTATGACTTAGGGTAGCTTATATAGTCATTTAATTAACTTAATTAACCACCCCTTAAACCTCAAATAATCACTGAACTAATTAACCAACTTACTCACAAACTAAATATTAGGCAGTCTACTCGACCCTCATCGATGAACTCCTTTCTACGGGGTGACAATCAAATGACGACCCTGTACTAGCAAGCCGTTGTTTATGGCAGAGAGGGTGTTTCAATCCCTTTTTGAAATTTGGATAAGTATGGACCTAAGAAACAATCGACGGGTCGTTGACCCATCTACGTCTCGTCATTTAGCCAATGTCAATTTGATATTTTTGGGTAAAATGTTAGGGTCCTCTACAAGGAACCTTAGGGTGGAACTTGGGGAGTCTTACCCAGGATATTTAGACCCTAAACTCACTCCAATACATGTTTAACACCTTCATAATAAATTTAACTAAACTCCAACTCTTAAACCCCCTTGAAACATTCCAAGTAACACTAGCATCAATTTTACTTCTTTCCGGACGTCTTGGTCGTTTCTTGACGTTTTTATTCTAACACTTCCTACATAGTTTCAATACATTAGTTTAGACTAAGAAACATAATTTTTTGAAGTCTTAGTTCATAATGTGGGGATCTAAACTAAGTTATGAACTTCTGGAGTGTTACATTATATTATCCCTTAGACATAATTCATCACAAATACACACACACACACACATATATACATATATATATATATATATATATATATATATATATATATATGAAAAGTAGTGCGGAATTAAAACTTTTCACAACACGTTCAAATATCTTTTTTAGAAAGAATCCGAAATGCTAAGTCTCCTTGTAGCACACATAGACAAATAAAAATCTTGGCTGACAGACCATATATCAGTGATATGGAAATACTAATGTTTTTTACAATGACTTCTTAAAAGAAAATCTAAACATAGCTATGTCCTCGAATCAATTAAAGACATACCAAAACTTGCTTGAAAGGATACTAATTCCAACCTTCACCTCAAATGATTCCTCAGTTCCCACCTACACCTTTAGATATAAGACAATATACGGAATCATTAGAATGCACTAGCTATGTTGTAATGCAATAAAACCATGCTAAACGGAGATTTTTATAAACATGCTCTTTTATACTTTTTTGAATAAAACGTCATAAAATAGGTATAAGAAACACTTTTAACACAAACTGTACATATAAGAAACATTCCAAGTAATTCACAATATAATATTAACGTCACTTCAAACAATATAGGCATATAACCCTCCTACCAAAGGTTATCCTAAGACTTACTTAAGTAAGACAATAAGAGACTGCTCATACACCCTCTTCAATCACACCTAAATAATTCTTAAGACTACCTATGATATTATTGAATTTTTAACATTTAACTCACAACCTAAGGTTGCTCTATGATACACATGAGTAAGACATTAACAGACCTCCCATACACCCTCTTCAATCCTACTTAAGAAACCCTCAAAGCTACCCTAGATAGGGATCTTCTTAATAAACTTTAATTAAATTAAGTCATAATCACTCATTAAGTAAACTAATATTCAATTAAGCATTTAAAAAACTTTCACATAATAGTCTTGGAGAAGGATACCATTACGATTTTCATTTTCAAGGATATTATAACCTTAATTATATATCGAAGGTTCCAAGTTATTAACCCTCTTTACATGTTAAGGTGCTTTTTTAGTCATACTTATAAGGGTACCATATTAGGTCTACAAAACCTAGACTTTCAATTAACATTCATCTATACAGATACAAGAGAAAGGTGTTTAAGCCTACTAAGTCAAGATCATCATATTCATATACTTAGCATGTATCAAGTAGAGGTTCCATATCTAGTTCATAAACCAATCACATTACACCTTACCAATGAGGGTCCATTCAGGCTAACTACAATGGTCAAGAGGATAGCTCAATGACTTTCGTAAGGATAATTTCATGCCGTTCCATCTAGCCAACCATAAATCCACCATTCACAAAGGAAGGATACCATTACGTCTTTCAACTTCAAGCATATCATAACCTTACATCTACGATGAAGGTTCCACATAAAGACCTTCTTAACTATATTCAAGGTCACATGTAAATCACACATACAAGACTAAGGAGTTTCAGCAAACTACGTCAAGAAATCATATTCAATTTGTACATGTATAAAGTAAGGGACACAAGTTTACAAAAACAAGACACACACATACTTCACCATACCATACACATAGCATACTATTCTAGAGCACGTAGGGACAACCAAGTCAATATAGGTCACCCTATTAACTACTATAGCATCATCAATATAAGTATCACAAGTATCATATAATCTACCAAGAAACACCATACTTCAACATAAAGTAATTCACATATATAATGACTCCACTATAGTCTACTAGAGATTCATATCATCAACTAAGAGAACTCATGCTTTGACTTCACATAAACACATAATCATCAAGACGTTTACCATACTCACATAATAAAGTTATAACATGATAAAGCTATAATACATAAAGTAATGCCAATGAGGACAAATAGATTCACAATTCATAAAGTAATGCACACAAGGCCACATTGGTCACAAGTAGAACACATAAGCACCAGCACCATAAGTGGACCATACAAAACCTCATTACTATCTAAGGCCCATACTACATATTATTGAGAAAGTTAGGTCAACATACCATTGATCCAACCTCAAAACTTCAATCCACAGCCTATTTATCCAACACAACATATAAAGGCTCTTACCAATACCCATAGATTACAATTCAACCCAACAATTCCCATGTACAATGAATCAAAGATAATAAAATATGAATTAATCAAATTAGGGCAGCCTTCTCATAGTTCTAGCATGATCGTTTTATAAATCAATAATTCTAATCAAACTACACTATAATTCAATAGCTTTAAGACAAAATCAAATAACTCATCACATCGCCAAGAGCTAGGGTCTCATGAATTGCATGGGTTCATAGATTTTTTAGGTTAAAATCATCAAATTAACATCAATTCAATCAATATACAATGATTCAAAACATTTTATGCAAGAACCAATGTATAGATATAAAAATTGGACAATTTCATCTTTGAAAGACTTTGGAAATCACTTTGAAGTTTGGATCCTTGAATAAAAGAGATTCAAGGATGAAGACCATACCTCAATTGATGCTATAACACGAATTTGATAAAAAAAATTATGGACAAATCACCAAGAATCTTCAATCCAAGATCTATCTTGAGTTTTTACTTCAATGGAGTTCTAGAGAGTTTCTTAGAGATTTTGGGTTTTGATTAGAATAATGAATTCATCTAGGTGTTTAGGACTTATTAACTTACTTGATTTTGTGTAATTTTGTATGATGTTTGACCATTGAATTTGTCTATATGAAGTATGTATATTGTATAATGCTTATTATATCAAAATTTTATGATGTTTTCACAAAAAGGCATGATGCATGATTTCAAGTGAAATGTCCCTTTTAAATGCATGTTTTTGCATGGTTGCTATACTTAGTTCATTCTTGTACTAACTCCACTCTTCTTCACCTTTTTACACAAAGTGTTGGTTATAGATGCCTAAAAGATGTCTCTAAAAGAGAAGGATGTTAATATGTGTTTCCCAGCTCAAGAAAAAGGGATCCTTAAGTTCAAGGATTTCCTATGTCAAGTTTTTATAATGTTTTGGAATAGCTTAGTTAATGAATAATGTTATAAGAGTTGTGTCCCTATTGTACTCTAATGTTATCGAGTCTACGGTGGCAAAGAGGCTTAGAGTCATTAACTATGTATTATGATCATTTATATATATATTGGAAATGATGTTCTAGCATATGATATGCTATGATAGTTTTAAATTTTCCACTAAATTACCTATGAAAATGCGATGAATGATATCGATGGGCTTGTATAAGACATCTAAGAGGTCAAGTACGCCATGTTACTTCTAGGTGGTTCCCCCGGACGTAACAGAAAACAAACCTAGGAGACCGCCAACTTATTTATTCGGACGGGGGTGAATTTTCTAATTCACCTTTACACTTAAGAGTGAACAAGCGAGCAGTTGCAGGCACCATCGACGGTTTCCCATCGACTGGGCGTTGGTCCCTTTACAAGCCTTCCTGTTTGACTTTCAATGGGTTCGAGACTTGACTTTTGGATCTCAAGATCCCTAGTCTAAGGCCTCACCTACTGCACCCACCTACGAGGCGTCGATCAGCCTATTGGCCGTCCATGCCCTCCGTAGCTGAGGCTAGCATGGGCAACCTTGGCTCACAAATTGGGTCCTTCCTCAAGGACCCTTGGTTGGTCCTTGGGAGTTTATCTCAGACATTTCCAACTCAAAATACTATCATATACACGTCAAGGACCTCTCACATCAATTTCATCCAAAAAGAACACATAAAAATTAACGAAACATACTAAGACACACAAGGACGTTTCAAGGCAGACCTTTCGAACGTCATGGATGTTCTTGGACGTTTGACCTACAAAGTTTACCAAACCTTAAAAACTGCCTCCTAATATCATTTTACCCCATCTTAGGACTTCAAAACATTAAGACACAAGTGTTAGGCTCTATTTTCACCTAAGTCGTTTTTGAGGTGTAACACTTGATGGTGAAAACTTTAGTCTTCGAGCATTTGTGAACCTTGAAGCTTGGTCTTTAATGGTGGGTCTTTGAATAGAGAGAGGAATTAGAGAGAAGTCGGAGAGAATTGGGTTTGAGAATAAGGGGGTTTTACGTTAGTTTATGACTTAGGGTAGCTTATATAGTCATTTAATTAACTTAATTAACCACCCCTTAAACCTCAAATAATCACTGAACTAATTAACCAACTTACTCACAAACTAAATATTAGGCAATCTACTCGACCCTCATCGACGAACTCCTTTCTACGGGGTCACAATCAAATGACGACCCTGTACTAGCAAGTTGTCGTTTGTGGCAGAGAGGGTGTTTCAATCCCTTTTTGAAATTTGGATAAGTATGGACCTAAGAAACAATCGACGGGTCGTTGACCCATCTACGTCTCATCATTTAGCCAATGTCAATTTGATATTTTTGGGTCAAATGTTAGGGTCCTCTCCAAGGAACCTTAGGGTGGAACTTGGGGAGTCTTACCCAGGATATTTAGACCCTAAAATCACTCTAATACATGTTTAACACCTTCATAATAAATTTAACTAAATTCCAACTCTTAAAACCCCTTGAAACATTCCAAGGAACACTAGCATCAATTTCACTTCCCTCCGGACGTCTTGGTCGTTTCTTGACGTTTTTATTCTAACACTTCCTACATAGTTTCAATACATTAGTTTAGACTAAGAAACATAATTTTTTAAAGTCTTAGTTCATAATGTGGGGTTCAAAACTAAGTTATGAACTTCTGGAGTGTTACATTTTATTATCCCTTAGACATAATTCAACACAAATACACACACACACACACACACACACACACATATATATATATATATATATATATATATATATGAAAAGTAGTGCGGAATTCAAACTGATGCAAATACATATGTATTTAAAATTAAGTATGAACGATACAATTATGATATCAAGATGATTTGCATGGAGTTTTCCTAGATATGCCTTTGATAATTTAAGATTGACTAGAGTCGGATGACCTAAGTCTTGGCTAAGGTTAAGTGAGTCTACTTAAGGGAGTATTCCTCTTTCATTATGATGCACATTATGTCTTGATTATTCTTATGCCTCATTTCTTATGTTATGAATGCTTATGATATGTTGATTATGCTAGTAATCATATTTAGCACATTTTGTACTAATGCATACTCTTGCCTACATTTTAATTAAATGTAGAGTACGATAATCTAAATTCACATACTTGTGGATAGGTTCTTAGTTTATCAAGGAAGTGATTTTTGATGAGTCCTCGTTGTATTTGAGGTTTGGGTCGCCCCTTCTCTTTTATGACTTTCTTTTCATGTTGAACTATTGTATGGGCTACGTCCCAAGATTCTTATCTCTTATGTTAGATGGTTTGAAACAATTTTGTTATACTACCGCTCGCTTTATAAAAGACTTTGATTATGTGGAATTTCTTTTAACTTTCCTCACCTTTTCCATTAATTTATGTTATTATTTGCTAAGTGGCTTGTATGAGGTCTCTTAGAGACTTATACAGTTTGTACTATTAGGGGTACCCTTGGGACTTTCAACTTGTGGATGGTTTGTTAGATTACATTTCTAATGATTAACTTGAAAGCCCATTGGTTATTACTTCGGACTAAGGGTTAGGCTTACCAATCGGTGGGGTATAGTAGGTGCCATCCTGACTTGAGGAATCGGGTCAGGAAAATAAGTTATTATCTTTGACTTCTATTTTATCGATATTACAACTCATTCTAAAATAGAAAAACATTTATTGTACATTGACTGCAAAGTAAATGTTGACGATCTAGGGTAGGTGGTACATTTAAATTTCTCTATATAAAGAAAAAATGGTTGAGTGTTCTTCATCCCATCCTTTGATTTCTAAATCCCTACCAGCTAAAATGGTTTTTACTCAACTATTTTCTCCATAAGTCAGTCTTCTACTTAGATCCCTTTTCCTTCTCCGCTCTCTTGGAAAATATCAATAGTTTCTCTTATATATAACCACATTTTGAATTTTGAAGATTTTCTTGCTCCTTACCCATTTTTTCGCGGTTAACTAGATATCATTATATATATATATATATATATATATATATATATATATATATATATATATATAAATTTATATCTAGAATGGGGAAAGATAAATGGGATAAATGTGGTGTGGTAAAAAGTTCTAATATAATAGACCTAACAATGTTGTAGATCTTAACTTAGGGATGGAGACTTATTCAAATGATTTTTCTAATTATTTTGACATGTGTTTAGCTTCTGAAATTACTAATTTCAATGGCTTATCTAAAGTTTTCCGTATAGAATTTCCAATTGCTCACCAGGACACCATCTTGGGTACCGTCAACACTTGTAGTAAGTATTGGTATATGCAAGCACACACCAAGTACATGCATAAGTAAGAATAGCTCTTTCCTAACAACATGATTATGGAAAGTCAAGTCACCACATTGAGTAGTTTCTAAGTCATGGTAGTGAAGTGCACCACTATCCTGGATTAGAGACTACATGATGCGTAGGAAAATTTCACTTCTTCTACTCTTTATCGTGCAACCTAGAGCTTTGACACTTTGTGTCATTCTAAGTATCTAACTTCCTTCTTGTGTGCGCGAAGAAAAATACACACAAGAATTAGGATGGCCAAGTGGTCTAAGGCGCCAGACACATGATCTGGCCTTCCCAAGAAGGGGCAGTGATAGAAATGCCCAGCGTGAACAAAAGACGTTTGATAAGAGTGGTTGTTCGCATGTAGGTGAGTGCATGGTAGGTTCTAAAGCCTGCTATGAGTATTGATGAAGAGGAGAAGGCTAAATTGGATACTGACTAGCTCAAGGAGATGGCTTAAGTATGGATTACTTCATAAATGCTAGACTACCATACACTATCGAAACAGGGTAGTAAGGTTAAGTTTCCGAATAAGTTAGAGTTAAAATGAATTCATGTTTGCATGTCATGTTGCTATTTTTGTATAACGTTGACATGATTTTTGTGTTGCATGAGTTGTGAGGTGTATCAAGTTAAGTGCGATTTAGAAGGAAGTTCTTAAATCTCAAATATGAAGCTTCAGATAAGCTTGAGTAATATGCATTATCCAAAGTAAGTGCGAAACAGAAATTCACGAAGAGTAAAGTCCTAAGTATGTTAACATATTTTCGAAAATCACACTCTTTATTTTAAAATGATGTGTAGTGTCATTCGGGGACGAATGTTCCTAAGGGGGGGATAATGTAACAACCCAAAAAATGGATATGATAAGTAATACTTAATGTGTCTATAATGCCTACGGTAAGACCAGGTTTATACGGATTGATGCGCGTAGAACCAGACCTCGAAATCCTTGCTACAGCCAAGACAACTAACTTGGGGAGTCAGTTGAGCTTGGAAACGTTGGGTTGAACCATTTAGGGCTCTCAAATACGAAGATTTACTCGAAGGAATCTTTACCGGACTTAAAAAGGGGAAATCTTAGGTTTGGAGGGTCTAGCGGTAAAATGGACTTTTTCTAGGCTAAGGGTAGTATCGTAATTACCCTAAATATATAATTAATTATTTAATTAATAAGGTGGAGGGGAAATTTGGGGAGAGAGGGCCGAAAATTGGCTCTTGAAGTGAAGTCTTGCTCCACACGGGTTCGAACCTTGGTGGAAGCAATGAATTAATTAGTTTTTAATTTAAGTTGTTAAATTAATGTAATTAATTAATATTTATTATTTATTAGATGATTTAAAATAAAAGGAAATCAGATTTTATAATAATTAACTAAACCTTATTTGACTAAGTCCTAAAATAGACTCCTAAGCCTAAGGTAACTCTCCTCTCTCACACTCATCTCTCTCTCTCACGTCTCTATCACTCTCACTCACGATTCTCTCTGCCAAATAACTTCAAAAAACAGTAGGTAAACCAAAGTTCTTCACACTTGAAGAACTCACAACGAAAATATAAGAAAACAAACGAAATCAATCACGTAAGCAAAGAGAAGTTTGTCCGTCGAGTTGGAGTTGACTTTGAGGGGATTTAGACGTGATCTTTGGAGAATATTTTGGGCAGCAAGTCGAGTTTTGAACGTCATAAAAGGTATGGGTTTTCTTACTCTTGGTCCCTTTCCCAATAGAACCCTAGGATTCAGTTGATTCTAATCCGAAAAGTAAGATTATTTCCCCGTTGCATGTCCCTGTCACTAGCTCCCATTGAATCATAGGTTGGTTATGTTTGCTGGTAGAAAACTAGGGATGAAACGTGTTATTGTGATGATCATGTGTTTATATGTATGTTCAGAATTATGTGACTTATGTTGATATTTTTCCGAAATTATGTGTACATGTGTGTGCAATGTGAAACCGCATCTATGTGCCTCGGGTTAAGGCTCTAAAATGTGATGTTGTGGTTGTATTTCATGTACAAATGATTATGTAATTCGTGATGTTCATATGAGTTGAAATGTGGCTGATTTGAGTGATAATCTCTTGGCTAATTGAATCCATGAAAAATGCATCTAAGAACGTATTAAAATGATCTACGAATTACCCTATGAATTTACGTGTAAATGTTGATGAAAGTATGCTGAAAAATTAAAAGAAAAATTCAAGATTTAAGTGAGGAATTTCGGTCAAGTTAAGGGGTTTCAAAATGTTGTGAAAAATGAATTAAAACAAGTAAGGTCATGGAGGATTGAACCCGTGACCTCACCATGTTAAAACCATAAAAATAAAGAAGTAAAAAGGAATGTGGTGAAGGGGATTCGAACCATGGTCTTTGCTGGAAAATAAGCTATGAAAAATAAGAAATGAGAGGAGTGGGATTTGAACCCACAACCTCTCAGACAGCTTAAGGAAAAATGTATAGAATAGAAATGTGAGGTGTGGGAATCGAACCCACGACCTCTTAGGCAGATTTAAGGAGAATTAAAAATAAAAATAAAAGAAATGTGAGGCGTGAGAATTGAACCCACAACCTCTAGGAAGTAAAGGAGAAAGGAAAAATTAAAAGAAAAGGAATGTGAGGCGTGGGAATCGAACCCACGACCTCTTAGGCAGATTTAAGGAGAATTAAAAATGGAAATAAAAGAAATGTGAGGCGTGGGAATTGAACCCACGACCCCTAGGCAGTAGAGGAGAATTACAAGAAAAATAAAGTGAGGTTGTGGGGGTTTGATCCCACAACGTCATGGTCAATGCGAAATAGTCAAGGAGATATAAATAGAAATTAAAGAGGGGCTGTGGGGGTTCGAACCCACAACCCCTCAGCCAAAGGACAGAAAATTAAAAGCAATGAAAATAAAAGTAAATGAGGTTGTGGGGGTTCGATCCCACATCCTCTCAATCCCATTGAGCGAAAAATGAAGAGTATAACTAAGGGAAAAATAAAATGAAGGTGTTGGGGCTCTATCTTGGGTCCCCAAGCCGTATGGACCAAAATAAAATAAATGAAAAATGTATGTCTTGTCGAAGTGATTCGAAATTGGGTTCCCTTGCCCAAATTCCGTGTTGATACATAAGTCGTACGTGAATTAAATGTTCAAGAATAATGCCGCCTACATAGATCGAAATTGAGATCTTCGCATACATACAAGATGCATAAGTCTTGTACCACATAATCTTAGGAAGATATGAATCACTTAAACGAACTATGAATGAAGCCTCATGGCTTGTATGTATAGACCCATAAGTCTAGCATACGTTTAAAAATAAGTGAAACTAAGATGTATGTAATGAAATGATATAACCCTAGAAGGTTTAGGTAATAGTGTAAAAGACACTAAATGGCCAAGTGTATTGGCATACGATGAAATGAATATTATGTAATGAAATGATGAAACCCTAGAAGGGTTAAGTAAGAGTGTGAAACACACAAATGGCCAAATGCATTGGCATATGATGAAATAAACATTTACGTAAAAAGGGGTGAGTAATTATGAAGAGCAAATATGTTAATGTTAATGAATGTTGTCACAACATGATAAGAGGCTAATGTGAAAGGTGAGAGCAATCTCAAATGAGCCTAAGTAAATATTACCAAACCGTACTCATCTATGAGAGTGTAAAGTTAATGAAGAGACCAGTCTCTATGAATACTCTAATGAAAGTATTGAGATTAACACACTTAATACTAATGATGAGATGAGAAATCATCTATTGAGCTATGATGTCCTCATACTAGAAGCCAACTTCCATGACGTATGAGTTGAATGTAATGGAACTTTATACTGAGCACCGATAGACTAGCTATGAGCACTGATGCCTTCTTTCGGGAAGAGCGGAGGTTCACGTAACTCTCATGAGATGAGACTGTCCGGCATGCCGGGTATGGGTCTCCTTATATCTCCTAGTCTTTGAACCTATACTGCCAATATAGGGATCTGGCGGGGTTCAATTCCCATGTACGCTAGCATGTTTTGGGTCACTTTGGCCGGTGATTCCACCTTTTTTCGGTGTGGGGTTTCATGACACTGGATTTCATGATGCTCACATGATCTATGTCAGTTAAAGTTAAAGTTCCCAATGAATGAATGAGCCAGCCTCAAATGATGCACATAATGAAATGAACGATCCCAAAGGTGTTAGGATATGATAATCAAGAGGTGAGCTAGACTCAAGTAATGACACTAGGTTATTCTTTATCATTGCACAGCAAACCCGATGAGAGTCTTAAACTACATCCTAGGCATAGCTGGTGTTTACACTAGCTTATGAATGAATGAAATGAAGTACGTATGAATGAAAGAAGCAGACTCTGTGTTTGTTAAAGAAGACTCACTAGTTGAGGTCCCATATGTTGAGCCCTTATTTTGTGAAGTCTTAATGTCAAGTCCATCATTCCAAGGTCTCATGGCATATGAAGGAATGATATGAAAGATGTTATGTGCTATATGCAATATGTTATGTTCTATGTGTAAGATGTTATGTGTTGTGTGCAATATTATTAGTATGATGATGCATGTTACTCTTATGGCATGACTTTCCTAATCAAAATTTTGAAAGCTCAATGACTTTCCTAATCCAAATTTGGAAAGTTCACTAACTTTCCTAATCCTAATTTGGCAAGTCCTCTGACTTGCATTTCCATAATCATGTTGTTAGGAAAGAGCTATTCTTACTTATGCATGTACTTGGTGTGTGCCTGCATATACTCATACTTAATACAAGTGCTAATCCCATACAACTCTATATTTTTAGGTGCAGGCATAGGTGGACGCTAGAGCTTACACGTTGACGTTGCAGCTATCCGGACGTGGAGCTTTCATCCTGACTTGGTAGACCCTCATGCTTTAGAGGATGTCTACCATTATATTCTAGCTTAGATATAGGTTTGATTTGGTGTAGTATATTCCACTAGCGTTTCTTTCTCATTTTATTTTAGACATTGTATTGGTGCCATTTTGGCAAGTATACACTTAATGCAGTATTGAACTATTTCTTTTATTTGATGATCTTAATATTAGATTATTGATTGTGAACGTTTATGAGTTTAAGTAGAATGTCTTATATGAATGTTAAGTAACAAAAATTTCAAATTTTCTGCCAAAATTAACCTAGATAAAGTAACGATGACGTATGTAGGCTTGTCTGCGACCTCTGAGAGGTCAACGACGCCGGTTTCGTCTTGGGTCTAGACTCCAGTCGTGACAAAGTTGGTATCAGAGCTCTAGGTAACTTCCGAGGATAATAAGTTCACATCAACCACATTGAGTAGTTACTAAGTCATGGTAGTGAAGTGCACCACTATCCTGGATTAGAGACTGCATGATGCGTAGGAAAATTTCACTTCTTCTACTCTTTATCGTGCTATCTAGAGCTTTGACACTTTGTGTCATTCTAAGTATCTAACTTCCTTATTGTGTGCGCGCAAAGAAGAATACACACAAGAATTAGGATGGCCAAGTGGTCTAAGGCGCCAGACTCAAGATCTGGCCTTCCCAATAAGGGGCAGTGATAGAAATGCCCAGCGTGAACGAAAGACATTTGATAAGAGTGGTTGTTCGCATGTAGGTGAGTGCATGGTAGGTTCTAAAGCCTGCTATGTGTATTGATGAAGAGGAGAATGCTAAGTTGGATACTGACTAGCTCAATAAGATGGCTTAAGTATGGATTACTTCATAAATGCTAGACTATCATAGACTATCGAAACAGGGTAGTAAGGTTAAGTTTCTGAATAAGTTAGAGTTAAAATGAATTTATGTATGCATGTCATGTTGCTATTTTTGTATAGCGTGGACATGATTTTTGTGTTGCATGAGTTGTGAGGTGTATCAAGTTAAGTGCAATTGAGAAGGAAGTTCTTCAATCTCAAATATGAAGCTTCAGATAAGCTTGAGTAATATGCATTATCCAAAGTAAGTAAGTGTGAAATAGAAATTCACGAAGAGTAAAGTCCTAAGTATGTTAACATATTTTCGAAAATCACCCTCTTTATTTTAAAATGATTTGTAGTGTCATTCGGGGACGAATGTTCCTAAGGGGAGGATAACGTAACAACCCTAAAATTGGATATGATAAGGAATACTTAATGTGTCTATAATACCTACGATAAGACCAGGTTCACACGGATTGATGCGCGTAGAACCAGATCCTCGAAACCCTTGCTACAGCCAAGCCAACTAACTTGGGGAGTTAGTTGATCTTGCAAACGTTGGGTCCAACCATGTAGGGCTCTCGAATACGAAGATTTACTCGAATGAATCTTTACCGGACTTAAAAAGGGGAAATCTTAGGTTTGGAGGGTCTAGGGGTAAAATGGTCTTTTTCCAGGCTAAGGGTAGTATCATAATTACCCTATATATATAATTTATTATTTAATTAATAAGGTGCAGGGGCAATTTGGGGAGAGAGGGCCGAAAATTGGCTCTTGAAGTGAAGTCTTGCTCCACACGGGTTCGAACCTAGGTGGAAGCAATGAATTAAATTTGTTTTTAATTTAAGTTTTTAAATTAATGTAATTAATGAATATTTATTATTTATTAGCTGATTTAAAATAAATGGAAATCAAATTTTATAATAATTAACTAAACCTTATTTGACTAAGTCCTAAACTAGACTCCTAGGCCTAAGGTAACTCTCCTCTCTCACACTCATCTCTCTCTCTCACGTCTCTATCACTCTCACTCACGATTCTCTCTGCCAAATAACTTCAAAAAACAGTAGGTAAACAAATGTTCTTCACACTTGAAGAACTCACAACGAAAATATAAGAAAACAAACGAAATCAATCACGTAGGGAAAGAGAAGTTTGTCCGTCGAGTTGGTGTTGACTTTGAGGGGATTTAGACGTGATCTTTGGAGAAGATTTTGGGTAGCAAGTCGAGTTTTGAACATCATAAAAGGTATGGTTTTTCTTACTCTTGGTCCCTTTCCCAATAGAACCCTAGGATTCAGTTGATTCTAATCCGAAAACTAGGATTGTTTCCCCGTTGCATGTCCCTGTCACTAGCTCCCATTGAATCATAGGTTGGTTATGTTTGCTGGTAGAAAACTAGGGATGAACGTGTTATCGTGATGATCATGTGTTTATATGTATGTTCGGAATTATGTGACTTATGTTGATATTTTTCCGAAATTATGTGTACATGTGTGGCAATGTGAAACCGCATCTATGTGCATCGGGTTAAGGCTCTAAAATGTGATGTTGTGGTTGTATTTAATGTACAAATGATTATTTAATTCGTGATGTTCATATGAGTTGAAAATTGGCTGATTTGAGTGATAATCTCTTGGCTAATCGAATCCAAGAATAATGCACCTAAGAACGTATTAAATGATCTACAAATTACCCTATGAATTTACATGTAAATGTTGATGAAAGTATGCTGAAAAATTAAAACAAAATTTACAGATTTAATTGAATAATTTCGGTCAAGTTAAGGGGTTTCAAAATGTTGTGAAAAATGAATTAAAACAAGTGAGTTCATGGAGGATTGAACCCGTGACCTCACCATGTTAAAAACCATGAAAATAAAGAAGTAAAAAGGAATGCGGTGAAGGGGATTCGAACCATGGTCTTGGATGGAAAATAAGCTATGAAAAATAAGAAATGAGAGGAGTGGGATTTTAACCCACAACCTCTCAGACAGCTTAAGGAAAAATGTAAAGAAAAGAAATGTGAGGTGTGTGAATCGAACCCACGACCTCTTAGGCAGATTTAAGGAGAATTAAAAATAAAATAAAAGAAATGTGAGGCGTGGGAATTGAACCCACGACCTCTAGGCAGTAAAGGAGAAAGGAAAAATGAAAAGAAAAGGAATGTGAGGCGTGGGAATCGAATCCACGACCTCTTAGGCAGATTTAAGGAGAATTAAAAATGGAAATAAAAGAAATGTGAGGCGTGGGAATTGAACCCACGACCCCTAGGCAGTAGAGGAGAATTACAAGAAAAATAAAGTGAGGTTGTGGGGGTTTGATCCCACAACCTCACGGTTAATGCGAAATAGTCAAGGAGAAATAAATAGAAATTAAAGAGTGGCTGTGGGGGTTCGAACCCACAACCCCTCGGCCAAAGGAGAGAATATTAAAAGCAATGAAAATAAAAGTAAATGAGGTTGTGGAGGTTCGATCCCACATCCTCTCAATCCCATTGAGCGAAAAATGAAGAGAAAAGCTAAGGGAAAAACAAAATGAAGGTGTTGGGGCTCGATCTTGGTTCCCCAAGCCGTATGGACCAAAATAGAATAAATGAAAAATGTAAGTGTTGTCCAAGTGATTCGAAATTGGGTTCCCTTGCCCAAATACCATATTGATACATAAGTCGTACATGAATTAAATGTTCAAGAATAATGCCGCCTATATAGATCAAAATCGAGATCTTGGCATATATACAAGATGCATAAGTCTTGTACCACATAATCTTAGGAAGATATGAATCACTTAAACGAACTATGAATGAAGACTCATGGCTTGTATGTATAGACCCATAAGTCTAGCATACGTTTTAAAATAAGTGAAACTAAGATGTATGTAATGAAATGATATAACCCTAGAAGAGTTAGGTAAGAGTGTAAAACACACTAAATGGCCAAGTGTATTGGCATACGATGAACTTAATATTATGTAATGAAATGATGTAACCCTAGAAGGGTTAAGTACGAGGTAAAACACACTAAATGGCCAAGTGCATTGGCATACGATGAAATGAATAGTATGTAATGAAATTATGAAACCCTCGAAGGGTTAAGTAAGAGTGTGAAACACACAAACGGCCAAGTGCATTGGCATATGATGAAATGAATATAATGCCCCGAAATGAACTAAGGTGAACTAGAGCCTCATGATTGTTTCTCAATTTGATTTTAAGTTAAGCGGAGTTAGCTTAGTGTCCTTAGCCAGTGTGCAAAGTTTCGTGAAGTTTGGAGGTCAAACGTCCAAGGCATTCGAAAGATATGCCTTGAGTCGACCTTGTATATGTGTTGGAAACGTCTGGGAAATTATCCCCAAGGACCATCGAAGGGTCCTTGAGGAAGGACCCAAAACCTGGTAAGCAGGATGTCCCAGGCAGCCTTGGTGACGGAGTAGTCGACGGCCAGTCACGGCTGTGACGCCCCGTCACAAGGTTCCGTCGTGGGGGACTTGTTCAAGGTTGTAGAGGGGACCATTTTCAATCCACTGAAGCTTGCAACGGATGGTCAGGACGGGCCGTTGCACCCGTGACGCCCCGTCACAAGTAGGTCATCGCAAGCCTTGTCCCTGTGCGCAGATTTTTCTGCCAAGTCAGGGGTGAACTTGTAAATTCACCCCACGTCTAAATAAGAGTTTGGACGGTTTGTTAAGGGATTTTTAGGTTATATTAAATGAGTTTTAAACCCTAGACCTAGACAATACCCCCCCACTTCTAAATTCAACTCTCTCTCTCTAAAGAAACTCTCTCAAGACTCCATTGGAAGCTAGAAGTCAAGGAAGGAAAGGGGGGCTGCCTTGGAATTGTTTCTTCATAAAAATTAGTGGATTTCCTTCTCTTAAAGGTATGGTATCCATTCTTGAATATCTTTTCATTCAACAATCCAATTTCCAAAATGGTTTTCAAAAGTGTTTCTAAACTCAATCTTCTTCTAACTTTGATTTCTAGTATGGGTCTTCTTGTATTTAAGTTCTAATGGTTTAAATGTATTTATCTTGGTTTGAATTGATGATTTTGATGTTAAAACTCCATGAAACTCTTGTTTATGCATACTTCAACTTTTGACTTAAAAATGGGTTATGTGAGCATGATTTGAGTAAGGTATGAACTTGGGTCTTCTTGTGTATGTCATGTTGGTGTAGCTACTGCCATAAGGGCCTTAATATGGTGAAATGTTGATAAATGTATTATGGGTGATGATGGTTTGAATTGTTGATGAGTTGTTCTCATTGTATATTTCTTATTATGAATTGCTATTTGAGTGGTATGGTCCACCTTATGGGTGGCGGTGCTAATTGATGAGCTTGATGTTGTTTAGTATGTGTTGAGTAGGTAATCTTGTAGGTCTAATATGTTAAATGAAGATATAGTGTATATGGGTCTTCTATTGTGTTTGGTGTAGCTTAAATTGCATGCTTGACCTAGTTTATGTCTAAATAAAGTATATGATTATGAGAAGCATGTAGAGTGTTTAACTCGATGAATCTAGGTTAAAGTATGCGTAGAACTTGTTGATAATGAGATGATGCTTATATGAAAAGTGTACACATGTACACACACACACTTTAAACAATGTAGTATACCAAGTTGAGCAAAAAGGGGAATCTTGAGGTGGACACACTTCGTGAGTTGAGACGTAGTATCTAGTAGCAACCTCTCCATTTCTAGGGAGCTTTCTAAGATAGACTATTATATTGAGAAATCCGTGGGGAGTTATGCCTAGCACCGAGAGGATATGAAGGGGAGGTAGATTGCACTTCGTGAGTTGAGATGTTGTAATCCAAAGTACCTCTTGAGATGAGTACTCCTCGTTAGTAGAGAGTGAGTTACTTAGCAGCAATCTCCTTATCCCTTAATTATGTGCCCGCATAGGTGTAGCTATTGGAAAATCCATGTAAACTCTAAGAAGCATGACCTTACACTAGGCCAGTAAGGATCCCTCATCCGATAGGGGTTAATATCGGGATTCCATGTCTAGCTCTCATGGTCTTTGTCGGTTAAGCTAACCCCCACAAAAGAATTGATTTGAAACTAATTATCTTGTATATTGTTGAATTTGTGTATGTATGTCGTGAAGTGCTCAATCCACATTAGTTACCGAGTAGGAGCATTGACTGGGAGTAGTAGTATGGGATGCTATTCTCACATTGCACTTGGTGTGACCTATACCTACTATGGGAGAAGAGTACCTTAATGAAATCCGTGTGAATGAGAACTATGGTGTAGTGTTATGGAGGATTATTGTGGAGTGCTTGAGTAAATGGAATTCATTAGGAGTACTAAGTGGGAGTGGTAGTATGGGATGCTACTCTCACATTGCACTTGGTATGACCTATATTTTTATGAGTGTTTTGCATATGTTAGCCAAGGGCGTGGATTTGATTTCCAATGAAGTAAGCCTAAGATTTGGTAGTTTTAAGGGTCGCTTTGGTGTGCTTTGAAGGGAGGTGTAATGAAAATCCCTTCTTAGCTAACCTTAGGGAGTCTTAGGATAACCTTGGGTTAGGACAACTTCAAAGGAAAAGAGTTCATATGACTTGGACCGTGCCATTCACTGTAAGGTCTCCATTGTAAGAATCCTTTATGTTCACTGTGATGCTTTATTCAATTTTCATTTTAAGTTTAGTAAGTTCATTGAAATGTTCCTTTTGATTACTCTAAGTTTTGGTAAAGTTGCCATAAAGTGTTGATTGTCGATTCTTATGTTGGTTTGTTTCTAGATTCATGAATATTGCTTTAATTGCATAAAAAGTCATTTCTTACTAAAATGTGCCTTTTCGTATGTTTTTGCATATGCCATACTTAGTACATTGTTATACTAACCCCATACTTTTATATACCTTATGAGTATAGGTTGGAAGCCTTTTTGGAGGATCGGAGTTGAAGCTTGGGAATTCTATCTCGCAAGAATTGGGTATGTCCTTATATATTCGAGGACATAGTTTTATGTTTCTTAGTTTCTTTATTAAGACTTAAAAATGTATTTACTTTTATTGTAAAGGGGCCGTGTCCCTAAGATTTTTAAGTTGTGTCCTTAAGTTGGCTTGTGACGATAAGATTTCCTAGTATTTATAAAATGACCTCTTTTATTATTATTATCGTGAAAAGTTTTATTTCCGCACTACTTTTCATGCTTTATGTTATGAATGCTAGTTAGAGGGCTTGTACGAGACCCCAAAGAGGTCAAGTACGCCCGGTCATGATTTGAAGGTTTTCCCTAACTTTTAGGGGGTACTTTCGGGTCGTGACAGACTTGTTATCAGAGCATAAGGTTTTGGGAAATAGTTTAAGGTCTGAAAGTCTCACAAGCCATATCTAGTAGTATCTTGGTCATTGGTGTGAGTCCCGACACATCCATGGACAAGAGGCTATAGGATGCTAGAAGTTTCACTTTCTTCTCTATTCTAGTATCGTGCCTTAGAGTTGAGTATATAAGGTGTCTATTCTCAACCTATTCTTTTTGTGTTTTTAGGACATGAATACGAGGAGATCGACCGCTAGAAGGGAGGAGGAAGGTGTACCAAATGAGAGAGTCCTTCCCCGTGTTGACCAAGTTCCTATTGTTGGCTTAGGGGAGGAAAATGAGGAGGTTCCTCTTCAAGAACCTCAAGTGCCCCCGGAACCTCAAGGACCTCAAGTGCCTCTTATGCCTCAAGCTCCTTTTGTTGAGGGTGATATGACTAATGAGGAGTTGAGGGCTGCACTAATGAACTTGACCCAACTCATGACGGCTCAAGCTCAAGTTGTCAACAATCACTTTGTGGGCCAAGCTAACCAAGGAGATAGGCCCCAACCAAATGCTAGTACTCCCGCTTCTAGGATTCGGAATTTCATGAGGATGAACCCTCCTACTTTTCATGGCACTAAGGTGGATGAAGATCCACAAGGCTTCATAGATGAGGTTTTCAAGGTGGTAGATGCTATGGTGTGACCCCTAGGGAGAAAGCGGAATTGTCCGCTTACCAACTTAAGGATGTTGCTCAAGCGTGGTATGAGAAATGGAGGGGTGAGAGACCCTTAGAAAGAGGACCGGTTTATTGGGAGGAATTCAAAGAGGCTTTCCTAGATAGATTCTTTCCTTTAGAGAGGAGGGAGAAGAAGATGGTTGAATTCATGAACCTCCGTCAAGGGGGAATGAGCGTGCAAGAGTACTCTCTCAAATTCACCAAACTCTATAAGTATGCCCCAACCATGGTGGCCAACCCAAGGGCTAGGATGAACAAGTTTGTGATGGGCGTGTCTAGCTTGGTGGAAAAAGAGTGTCGTATGGCTATTCTTCTTAATGACATGGATATCTCTAGGCTCATGGTTTATGCACAACAAATTGAGGAATCCAAAATTAGGGAGATAAGGCAAGAGGGTAAGAGACCTAGGTCGGATGATTCTAGTCACCAAAGGCCTAAGAAGAGGTTTTATCCCCAAGATTCTTCTATGGGAAACAAGGATAGGTCTCCAAATCAACATTCTCAAGGTGGTGGTCATTCCTATGAAAGGGCTAGGTGCCCTACTTGTGGGAAGCAACATGGGGGTAAGTGTCTTGCCGGATCGGATGGTTGTTTTGCATGTGGTAATAAAGGCCACAAGATGAGGGACTTCCCAAACCTTAAATCAAGGGGGAGATATGTCAATCAAGCTTCCCTAGATCCTAATGCTCCCAAGAAGAACCCTTCCTATGGGATGGGTGCTAGAAAGGATAATTAATTCGGATTGATGGTTTTGGTAAGTCTCAACTCTTTGTTATTGTTGATTTTGTGTTATGAGATGATTTTATATGGTTTTATAGTTCATATGATCATGTCATCTTGATAAATTGCTCAAAGAGTGGAATTTTGAAAGTTTTGTATGTTTGGCAGTGTTACAGTGAATGTTCACTGTGAAAAATTTGCAATTTGAGAAAAATTTGCCTTGCCTTAATTGAAGTTTAAATATGTGAAAAATTGTTGGATATGAGCATGTTTAATGTTGTATAAGGTAGTTCCTCCATAAAAGAAGTTTAAGGTTGAGTTTTGACTTTGTGAGTTTGGCAAAAGTTCTCTAGGTTGATAAGTGTTGAAAGTGTGAAATGATGTTCCTTGCTAATTGATGCTTTAATTTTTGATGTTTTTATCATGATCTAAGTGAATTATATGATGCTAATAGACTTCTTGTTGTTCTTAAAAATTTAAGTGTCATTCGAGGACGAATGTTATTCCAAGTGGGGGAGAATATAATGCCCCAAAATGAACTAAGGTGAACTAGAGCCTCATGATTGTTTCTCGAGTTTATTTTAAGTTAAACGTAGTTAGTTTATTGTCCTTAGGCAGTGTGCAACGTTTCGTGAAGTTTGGAGGTCAAACGACCAAGAACGTCCAAGGCATTCGAAAGATATGCCTTGAGTCGACCTTGTACGTCTAGACGAGTTTCGTTGAGTTTTATGTGTTCGTTTTGGATGAAATTCATGTGAGAGGTGTTAAACTTATATATGATCATATTTTTGTTGGAAACGTCCGGGAAATTATCCCCAAGGACCATCGAAGTGTCCTTGAGGAAGGACCCAAAACCTGGTAAGCAGGCTGTCCCAGGCAGCGTTGGCGACGGAACAGTCGACGGCCAGTCATGGATGTGACGCCCCGTCACAAGGTTCCGTCGTGGGGGACTTGTTCAAGGGTGTATAGGGGACCCTTGGCAAGCCACTGAAGCTTGCAATGGATTATCAGGATGGGCCGTTGCAGCCGTGACGCCCCGTCACAAGCAGGTCGTCGCAAGCCTTGTCCCTGTGCGCAGATGTTTCTGCCAAGTCAGGGGTGAACTTGTAAATTCACCCCACGTCTAAATAAGAGTTTGGACGGTTTGTTAAGGGATTTTTAGGTTATATTAAAAGAGTTTTAAACCCTAGACTTAGACAAGACCCCCTCAGTTCTAACTTCAACTCTTTCTCTCTAAAGAAACTCTCCCAAGACTCCATTGGAAGCTAGAAGTCAAGGAAGGAAAGGAGGGCTGCCTTGGACTTGTTTCTTAATCAAAATTAGTGGATTTCCTTCTCTTAAAGGTATGGTATCCATTCTTGAATATCTTTTCATTCAAGAAGCCAATTTCCAAAATGGTTTTCAAAAGGGTTTCTAAACTCAATCTTCTTCTAACTTTGATTTCTAGTATGGGTCTTCTTGTATTTAAGTTATAATGATTTAAATGTATTTATCTTGGTTTCAATTGATGATTTTGATGTTAAAACTCCATGAAACTCTTGTTTATGCATACTTCAACTTTTGACTTAAAAATGGGTTATGTGAGCATGATTTGAGTAAGGTATGAACTTGGGTCTTCTTGTGTATGTCATGTTGGTGTAGCTACTGCCCTAAGGTCCTTAATATGGTGAAATGTTGATAAATGTATTATGGGTGATGATGGTTTGAATTGTTGATGAGTTGTTCTCATTGTATATTTCTTATTATGAATTGCTATTTGAGTGGTATGGTCCACCTTATGGGTGGCGGTGCTAATTGATGAGCTTGATGTTGTTTAGTATGTGTTGAGTAGGTAATCTTGAAGGTCTAATATGTTAAATGAAGATATACTGTATATGGGTCTTCTATTGTGTTTGGTGTAGCTTAAATTGCATGCTTGACCTAGTTTATCTCTAAATAAAGTATATGATTATGAGAAGTATGTAGAGTGTGTAACTCGATGAATCGAGGTTAAAGTATACGTAGAACTTGTTGATAATGATATGATGATTATATGCAAAGTGTACACATGTACACACACACACACACTTTAAAGAATGTAGTATACCAAGTTGAGCAAAAAGGGGAATCTTGAGGTGGACACACTTCGTGAGTTGAGACGTAGTGTCTAATAGCAACCTCTCCATTCCTAGTGAGCTTTCTAAGATAGACTATTATATAGAGAAATCCGTGGGGAGTTATGCCTAGCACCGAGAGGATATGAAGGGGAGGTGGATTGCACTTCGTGAGTTGAGATGTTGTAATCCAAATTACCTCTTGAGATGAGTACTCCTCGTTAGTAGAGAGTGAGTTACTCAGTAGCAATCTCCTTATCCCTTAACTATGTGCCCGCATAGGTGTAGCTATTGGAAAATCCATGTAAACGCTAAGAAGCATGACCTTACAGTAGGCAAGTAAGGATCCCTCATCCGATAGGGGTTAATATCGGGATTCCATGTCTAGCTCTCATGGTCTTTGTCGGTTAAGCTAACCCCCACAAAAGAATTGATTTGAAACTAATTATCTTGTGTAACATTTTGAAATATCGAGGTCATGTGATAAGACTTAAATGGGCTCCTTAGGATCTAAACTAGTGTTCCTAACCAATTAGGCATATTTAGAGTCTTTGAAGTGGTGTTGGAACCGAAACTCTTAAACGTCCGGAAAAATTGGTTCATAAGAGGGCTAGAGTGTCCTTTTGATTTAACCAAGTTAAAGAGTCGGAATTTGGTAAACAGTTGTAACCATAGGTGTAGAATATTGTGTGGGATGGTATCATGCTGGAAAAGTCAGGGTACGACTCCCCAAGGACCAAACAAGGACCCTCGAGGAGGACCCTTGAAGCAGCAGGGCATGACGGACACCATGGCGGGGCGTCACAGGCGCGACGGGGCGTCTAGGCCTCCGTCATGCCAGCCTTAGCGCTTGGGAAGAAAGCCTCCGCCTGCACAAGTCTCTGACAAGCGTGACGGATGTGCAGGACGGAGGGAAGCCAGTCCGTCACGGCCACGACGGTCCGTCGTAGTGGAACCGTCGTGCGCTTGGGGAGAAAGCCTCCGCCTGCACAAGTCTCTGACCAACGTGACGTATGTGCAGGACGGAGGGATGTCAGTCCGTCACGCCCACGACGGACCATCGTCGGGGATCCGTCGTGGAAGGTTTGTGGCAGTTTTGGAAAAGTTAGTTTTTTTGTTAGTTAATTACTTAAGTGTCTTAGGTGTAATTAGGGGTTTAAGAGAGACTAATTAAGTGACTTAAGACCCCACTATAAATACCCAACCCTCATTAGCCTAATCATTCTCTCAAAAACAAAACTCTCTTCCTTCTCTCTACTTTCTCTCTCTATTGGAAGACTCCATTGGAGATCAACTTGGGGAGATCATTGGGGGCTGGATTAGCACGAAATTCACCATCAAAACGTCATCAAACCTTAAGGTATGGGATCTAATTCACCTTTGAGATTCTTTCCTCAAAGGGTTCCTTCAAAGTTTTTTTCAAAAAGTTGAGTTTCTTATGGGTTTCATCCAAATCCGAATTTGATCATGTGAATTGAGTTAATTAGGTATTCTTTGGGTTAGAATGAATAGATTATCATGAATTGTAACTTGATTATGGTGAATTGATGTAGTTGATCTAGATTGTGGGTGATGACCCCTAACCCTTAACCCTAAATGTTGAATTGATATGGATTAGGTTGAGTTTGATAGAATTGATCTCATAATTAGTTAAATGGTCTTTAATGATTGTTATTGCATTGATTATGGATCTATTATGATGAATTGAAGTTCTTCACACCTATGTTCTTGAATATTGAATCTAAGTTAAGAAGATACACTTGAGATCATGTTACTAAGCTTTGATGTAGTATTGCTTCATCGTATAGTGCTTCTCCTTGATTAGTTCTTGTGATTTATTATTTAATTACATTGATGTGATGATCTAAGATTGGTTGATCTATGGGTTAATGGTATGGTCCTTTATTGATGGACTAGGGAGGAGTATTGGTAAGTCTTGATGATCCTAGCCTTTACTTCAAATTATGGTTAATTGTCATCAAGTGATAATGTTATGTTGAAGTATGCTTTGATTGATGTGATAAGTTGATATGATACATGAATTGATATGCTTAGGTTGGTTGTGAGGCTGCGGTAAAATGTAATATAGGGAAGTTGTACGATGTGCCCTATTATGATGAGATGTACGAGGGTTGACTTCACCTATATGGATTGTTAATGAAAGGACTAATTCTCATACAATTCTTATTTGAGCTATAATGATGATATACAAGGGATTGACCCTTCTATCTAATTAAATTGAGAAGATTAATAAAGATTAAAGGCTTCTCTACAAATGGGGACTTAGCTTAGCACCGAGCGAACTTGACATTGTGAGGTGTTGACTTCCCTTAGAGGAATATTCACCATTTGTTCTTTATAGAGTTTTGACTTCCCTTAGAGGAATACTCACCTATGGATCTACATGAAGTGTTGACTTTCCTTGAGAAATATTCACTCATGAATTCTCATGAGGTGAGGCCCCATTACCGAATGGTATATAGAGGGAATACCTATCTCTTAGTTCTTGAACTATGTTGCCACCATAGGATACTAGCTAGTGGATGCACCTAGATAGCTATGTTCACGTTAGGTTCTACCTTGGCCGGTAGACCACCTTCCATCGGTGTAAGGTTTCATGACACCGGATTCCACATTCGATTATGTGGTCTATGTCGGTTAAGGCAAATGTTCCCTAAACTAAATGAATGAATAAGGTATAGGCTAATCAAAGTAACTTGAGAGGTTGGCTATAGCTTAGGTAGGGGTATGAGACTCTACCTACGCCTTGCACTAGTTTACCTTGATAGGAACTTTGAGAGGTCAATATTATACATGTAAAGCGATGGTATGATGTAAATGGTTTGTATGTTGAGTAACATGCTTATGAATATAATGTTGTTGTCTTTGCTTGAAGAAGGATGTATCATGACATGAAGAGTATGTTGGTAAGTAAATTGCTAATTGTAGTCTTGGTAGGTTACTTGATTGAGTAGGAGATATGGTAATTTTACTTGATCATTGCACTTGTGACTTATTGAAGGTTATCATTAGTATGCTTTGCTTTGCTATGGTTTACTTGCATATGTAGTCTATTGTGTTTTCATAAATGTCCCTTTTTAAATATATTTGATTGGTAATTGTATATGAGATTCCATACTTAGTACATGTGGAGTACTAAACCCTTTTCTTTCCCTTTTCCCAAACATTTTAGGTTCGGGTCGTTGAGCTTGATCCAAATTGCTAGGAAGGAAGACTTGGGTATTTTGCCATCCAAGTGGTAGGTCCTAACTCTCTCTAGGACGTGGCCGACATCTCTCTTTTATGATGTGTAGTTACTATGATTCTATGTTGACTCTGTTATTCTCTTGAGACGATGTAGTAGACAGCCTATATGCGGCTTCTTTCATTTGATGTAGGGCTATGCCCAAGACTTATTGTAATCGATAGATGGTTTATGAGATGAGACGGTTTTATGACTATTATTTTCTAAATATATAAGTGTATGAAATAAAAGTAGAAGACTAAGTAATCTTCGTATATGAACAAGTCTATGTATACTTGATATATATAATTATGTGTATGTAGAGGTCTATGTAAACCTCCGAGTAGTTTTAGATAAAAAGTTTCAAATTCTTTCTGATTTTTAGTCGATGAATGCTATGACGAAGCTACGAGGCTTGTCTTAGTCCTCCGAGAGGACGACGACGCCGGTTACGTCTTGGGGGTAAACCCGGATGTGACATCTTGTATATTGTTGATTTTGTGTATGTATGTCGTGAAGTGCTCAATCCACATTACTTACCGAGTAGGAGCATTGAGTGGGACTAGTAGTATGGGATGCTATTCTCACATTGCACTTGGTGTGACCTATACCTACTATGAGAAGAGTACCTTCATGAAATCCGTGTGAATGACTACTATGGTGTAGTGTTATGGAGGATTATTGTGGAGTACTTGAGTAAATGGTATCCATTAGGAGTACTAAGTGGGAGTGGTAGTACGGGATGCTACTCTAACATTGCACTTGGTATGACCTATATTTCCATGAGTGTTTTGCATATGTTAGCCAAGGGCGTGGATTTGATTTCCAACGAAGTAAGCCTAAGATTTGGTAGTTTTAAGGGTCGCTTTGGTGTGCTTTGAAGGGAGGTGTAATGAAAATCCCTTCTTAGCTCACCTTAGGGAGTCTTAGGATAACCTTGGATTAGGGGAACATCAAAGGAAAAGAGTTCATATGACTTGGACCGTGCCATTCACTGTAAGGTCTCCATTGTAAGAAACCATTATGTTCACTGTGATGCTTTATTCAATTTTCATTTTAAGTTTAGTAAGTTCATTGAAATGTTCCTTTTTATTACTCTAAGTTTTGGTAAAGTTGCCATAAAGTGTTGATTGTCGATTCTTATGTTGGTTTGTTTCTAGATTCATGAATATTGCTTTAATTGCATGAAAAGTTATTTTTTACTAAAATGTCCTTTTCGTATGTTTTTGCATATTCCATACTTAGTACATTGTTGTATTAACCCCATACTTTTATATACCTTATGAGTATAGGTTGGAAGCCTTTTTGGAGGATCGGAGTTGAAGCTTGGGAATTCTATCTCTCAAGAATTGGGTATGTCCTCATATATTCGAGGACATAGTTTTATGTTTCTTAGTTTCTTTATTAAGACTTAAAAATGTATTTACTTTTATTGTAAAGGGGCCGTGTCCCTAAGATTTTTAAGTTGTGTCCTTAAGTTGGCTTGTGACGATAAGATTTCCTAGTATTTATAAAAAGACTTCTTTTATTAGTATTATCGTGAAAAGTTTTAATTCCGCACTACTCTTCATGCTTTATGTTATGAATGCTAGTTAGAGGGCTTGTACGAGACCCCAAAGGGGTCAAGTACGCCCAGTCATGATTCGAAGGTTTTCCCTAACTTTTAGGGGGTGCTTTCGGGTCGTGACAATGAACATTTACGTAAAAAGGGGTGAGTAATTATGAAGAGCAAATGTGTTAATGTTAATGAATGTGGTGACAACATGATAAGAGGCTAATGTGAAAGATGAGAGCAATCTCAAATGAGCCTAAGTAAATGTTACCAAAACGTACTCACCTATGAGAGTGTAAAGATAATGAAGATCAATCTCTATGAACACTCTAATGAAAGTATTGAGATTAACACAATTAATACTAATGACGAGATGAGAAATCATCTATTGTTCTATGATGTACTCATACTAGAAGCCAGCTTCCATGACGTATGAGTTGAATGTAATGGAACTTTATACTGAGCACCGATAGACTAGCTATGAGCGGTGATGCTTTCTTTCAGGAAGGGCGGATGTTCACGTAACTCTCATGAGATGAGACTGTCCGGCATGCCGGGTATGAGTCTCCTTATATCTCCTAGTCTTCGAACCTATACTGCAAATATAGGGATCTGGCGGGGTTCAATTCCCATGTACGCTAGCATGTTTTGGGTCACTTTGGCCGGTGATTCCACCCTTTTTCGGTGTGGGGTTTCATGACTCTGGATTTCATGATGCTCACATGATCTATGTCGGTTAAAATTAAAGTTCCCAATGAATGAATGAGTCAACCTCAAATGATGCACATAATGAAATGAACGATACCAAAGGAGTTAGGATATGATAATCAAGAGGTGAGCTAGACTCAAGTAATGACACTAGGTTATTCTTGATCATTGCACATCAAACCCGATGAGAGTCTTAAACTACATCCTAGGTATAGCTGGTGTTTACACTAGCTTATGAATGAATGAAATGAAGTACGTATGAATGAAAGAAGCAGACTCTGTGTTTGCTAAAGAAGACTCCCTAGAGTAGGTCCCATATGTTGAGCCCTCATTTTGGGAAGTCTTAATGTCAAGTCCATGATTCCAAGGTTTCATGGCATATGAATGAATGATATGAAAGATGTTATGTGCTATATGCAATATGATATGTGCTATGTGTAACATGTTATGTGTTGTGTGCAATATGATAAGTATGATGATGCATGTTACTCTTATGACATGACTTTCCTAATCCAAATTTGGAAAGCTCACAGACTTTTCTAATCCAAATTTGGAAAGCTCAATGACTTTCCTAATCCATATTTGGAAAGTTCACTAACATTCCTAATCCCAATTTGGCAAGTCCACTGACTTGACTTTTCATAATCATGTTGTTAGGAAAGAGCTATTCTTACTCATGCATGTCCTTACTAATCCCATACAACTCTATATTTTTACGTGCAGGCACAGGTGGACGCTAGAGCTTACAGGTTGACGTTGCAGCTATCCGGACGTGGAGCTTTCATCCGGACTTGGTAGGACCTCATGCTTTCGAGGATGTCTACCATTATATTCCAGCTTAGATATAGGTTTGAGTTAGTGGAGTATGTTCCACTAGCGTTTCTTTCTCATTTTATTTCAGACATTGTATTGGTGCCATTTTGGCAAGTATACACTTAATGCAATATTGAACTATTTCTTTCATTTGATGATCTTAATATTAGATGGTTGATTCTGAACGTTTATGAGTTTAAGTAGAATGTCTTATATGAATGTTCAATAACAAAAAGTAAAACTTTTCTGCCAAAATTAATCTAGATGAAGTAACGATGACGTATGTAGGCTTTTCTGCGACCTCTGAGAGGTCAACGACGCCGGTCTCGTCTGGGTTCTAGACTCAGGTCGTGACACACCCCTTCTTCAAATCCTCTTAGTGCTAAGCATAACTCCCCCACGGAGACTTAAACATTCATTGACTATAGTTTAGGAGATAACTATTGAACACCCCATCTGAACTCACGAAGGGTATCCAACCTCCAACCTATCTTGGAAATCTCATTGGGAATAGTGAGGTTGCTACTAAACACTTAATATCTACTAACGAAGAGTTTTCACCCGAAAATCCCCCTTTTTCATACTTAGGAATAGTAGGGATGGTCTAGACACTTCATCTCTACACACGAAGAGTGTCTGCCCTACGATCCCCCATTTTCATCAATTGACTTCATTCATGCATTCAAGTGTGTGTGAGCACATGTGACACACCTTTCACATAATGACCATTAACATTGATTTCTATACATACTCAACTCACATTTATCAGAATTCACACATTATCATACTTCACATATCAAATGCATACTTCATTTAGATATAAATCTTCAAGATGCTCATACCAACATTCCAACACATACCACACATATACATATAAAAATTATCACTTCACTTAACATATCATGCCTTCAAGTCCATTCTCACAATACTCATATAACTTCATATAATTCAAGTAAACACTGCCACCAAAGGTGGACCATACCACTGAAGAATTACTTCTATATAGCTTAAACAATGTAGAACAACTTACCCTTCATCCAAGCCATACCAGCTATTCACAATTTACACAATAATACGTAATAAAATAGCCCTTAGGGCAGTAGCTAAAACTCAATAAAACCACCAAGAAACAATAACATTAACATTATCTAGTCGTGCTCCTAGAACCCATTTCATAAGCAAAAGTTGATAAAAGAATAGACATGATTCCATTGGGGTTTTGACATGAAAAATATCTCTTAATACTAAGAACAACTCGTTTTAACAATAAAAACATTTTCATGCAAAGACCCATACTTATAGTCAAAGAATAAAGAAGATTTAAGTTTGAAATCCTTTTTGAAATCACATTGAAAGGGCTCCTTGAATGAAAGAAGGTTCAAGGATGACTACCACACCTTAATATGTAGAAACCCACGAGAGTTTGGTGAAGAAAACGTGAAGAACTTGGTCCTCTTCCTTTGAGATTGAAGCTTTTTCAATAGAGATTTTTGGAAAGATGTTTTTTGGGAGAGAAATTTGATTTGATCTTTAGGGTTGGAAATGATGGGTGAAATGAGGTTTAAAATGACCTAATTCAGTCCACAAATGATCCCCAAAGTTCCCAAAAGAGACCCATACCATTTGGACCCTTTTCCAACTTGAAATTTGACTTAAAAACGTCGCAGTAAAATCTGGGACTTGGCTGCGCGTCGCGAGGCAAGCTCCAGATTCTTGCCTCTAAAAATTATGAGGCAGTGCACCTCGTGTCCAGGGCGCGTCGCGAGGTAGGGCTCCAGATCCTGCCCCTGCACGCTGCCTTAGCCAGCATCTTGACCCATGTTTGGGTCCTCCTTGGGGCCCCTTCGGGTGGTCCCCGAGGAGTCGTACTCGGACTTTTGACACTTGTTCAACTTCGACTAGTTTTCGGACGTCTTGAGCGTTTTACTTCCAAACACTCCCAAACTTTACGAACTGACTTCTAATGCTAAAATACACTATTTTAATATTTTATTAACTCATGAAACACATGTGAAGATCTTGTTTTCCCTATTTCAATTTTAGGGCGTAACACCTAGTATTTCCTACGGATTTTATATGAAAGAGTTTTGAATGACTATGAAATGTTTTGTGAAAAGTTTTAATTCCGCCCTACTTTTCACTATGTATATGAGATGAACGATATGAAAGGGCTTGTATAACACCTCCGAGAGGTCAAGTACGCCGGTTGCACTCCGAAAGAATTCCCTAACTTCTAGGGTGTCCTTGCGGGTCGTGACAAGCTTGGTATCAGAGCATAAGTTATGAAAGTGGTCTTACGAATCAAAAAGTCTCATCAATTCACGTCTAGTAGAGTCTCGACCATCGGTGTGAGTCGCAACACATCTATGAGTGAGAGGCTATAGGACAATAGTGTTTCCCTTATTTTCTACTCCTATGTCGTGTCGTAGAGTAAAAGTTATGAGTACTCTTTTCTTATGGTTCTTCTTGTGTTCCTAGGAAGATGAATACGAGGAGGACACCAGCTAGGAGGGTTCAGGAGAATGATGTTCATGAGGAGATTCCTCCTCAAGTTGAGCAAGTTGAACAAGTTCCTCAAGATGGACAAGGAGTACAAGGTTATCAAGGCTCAACTGCCTCCCCAAGGTGATCATGTCCCTATTGTGGAAGGAGGTAATGAGATTCCGGTGTTTTACCCGGAATTGACTAATAGAGATATTAGAGAGGCTTTGTATGCTTTATCCAGAGCTGTGACTACTCAAGTGAATTTGAGTATGGAGCATAGGGTGAATGTTGCGGAGAGCACTATGACCTCAAGGTTGAGAGACTTTGTGAGTATGAATTCTCCTATCTTTCTTTGATTTAAGGTGAGAGAGGATCCTCAAGAGCTCCTTGATGGTGTGTATAAGGTGTTGAGTGCTATGGGGGTTGCATCTAGGGAGAAGGTGGAGTTGTCTTCGTATCAATTGAGGGATATTTCTCAAATATAGTACACTCAATAGAAGGACAATAGGCCGATTGAATCGGGTCCTATTGAGTGGGAAGAATTTAAGGAAGCTTTTATAGGTAGGTACTTTCCCCGTGAGAGGAGAGAGGTTAAGGTAGAGGAGTTTATCAATCTCAAGCAAGGAAATATGATTGTTGAGGAGTACTCTTTAAAGTTCTCAATATTGTCTAGATATGCACCGTCCTTAGTGTCAAATCCTAGGAATGAGATGAGTATCTTTGTGACCGGGGTCGCCGACTTAGTGAGGTAAGAATGTCGTACGGCCATGCTACATAATGATATGACCTTAGCTATACTCATGGTTTATGCACAGCCTATTGAAGAATCTAAACTTTGGAGGATTGCTAGAAACATGAAGAGCAGTGGGTCTAGTGATCAAGGGAAACCTAGGTTCAAAAAGAGGGCTCAATCTCAAGATGGACCTAGTGCTCCTAAGGTGAAATTTGAGAAAGGATGTGGTTCTCAAAATGTCAAGCCAACATGTGTCACTTGTGGCAAGAAATATTATGGTGAGTGTCTAAGGTGTACAGGAAGTTGTTATGGATGTGGAAAAGATGGGCCCAAAGTGAGAGATTGTCCTAATATATATGGTAAAAAAGTTGCTCCTAATATTCCAAAAGATGATGTTCCAAAGGCAAAGGCTCGTTTCTATGCACTCTGGGCTAGAGGAGAGAAGCCGGACGAGAGTAATGATGATGTTGGTAAGTCTTTATTTCTTTTTAATGATATTAGTTACTTCTAAGTGGGAGAGTATGGTTAGTAGATGGCATAAAAAGTCCTAGAAGTTTGTTGCATGTGCATGGTGTTTAGGAGTTTCGTTGAAATTGAATTTCATTAACTTCTTTCATTGTGTATTTTATGAAGCTATGATCATGTTGTAAAAGATGTTTTATATGATTTTACCTTGAATATTAGCATGTCTCTATCATTAATTGCCTACAAGTTGCATTTTTGAAAAACATTCTCTAAAAGTTGCAGTTTTGAAAAAAATTGCCTATTTTCCTGTAGGCAATAGGAGAAATTGACTAATTCGTTCCTTGTTTCAAAATTGTAGTGATATGGTTATAAATGATGTGTATGAGTATGATAATGAATATAAAATGAGTTTTTTCTATTTTGAATTAAGGAGGTGAGTTTTATAGCATAATGAGTTATAGAATTCTATTCTAGTTTCTTGTTGTGTTGTGAATATCTTGACTATGTGAAATGGATGTTTTATCCTTGATTGTGTATTATATGGTGTTTTTATGAGCTATTAATTGAATCTATATTCTTGGAAGTGTTCGGAGAGTGGAAAGTGTCATTCGAGGATGAATGTTGTCTAAGTGAGAAATATTGTAAGATCCCGAAAATGACTTAGCTGAAGCTAGAACCTAACGTGGTTTTAATGATGGTATAAGGTCCAAAATTGGTCTATAATGTTGTATTGAGGAAGTGTATAGAGTTTTAGGTGCATTGGAAGTCAAACATCAATGAACGACTAAGACGTTCGACGAATAAGTCACCTATGTGCCTCATATGTGGTTTTATATGTTTATGTGTGATTAATGAGGTTATAAGGTATTTAAAGGAGTTATTATTGTATATACAAAAAGTGTGTCAAGTTTCGTAAAGTTTGTAGGTCAAACATCCAAGAACGTCTAGGCATGTTTCGTCGAGTTTTACGTGTTTGTTTTGGGTGAAATTCAAATGAAAGATCCAAAACTCATATACGAGCATGTTTGGGAAAATATCTCCAAGGACCATTCAAGGGTCCTTGGAAGGACCCTTCAAGAGTGTCCAAGACTGCCCACCAACGGATGGCAATCGACGCCCAGTGGGTGAGTCGACGCCCAGTTGGTGATGTATCATCGATTGACACTTATTCATGGGAGAGGAGAGACCAAATACAAGCCTCATTCCCAGACCATGGCCTAGCAGGACGGTCCGTTGGTCAAAGGACAGGCCGTCGATGGTCCTCCGTCTGTGAGGACTGTCCCTGCGTGCAGGTACTGTAAGTTGCAAGGTTGAAAGTGTAAATTCACCCCACGTCCAAATAAGAGGTTTGACGGTTACTTAAGGGTATTTTGGGTATTTTAGACATTTATATAAGTCTTTAACACTTAGAAGATTTCATTCTTCAAAATCAAAACACCAAAATCCCTTAGAAATTCCTTAAGACTCCATTAAAGCCAAAACTCAAGGGAGAGCTTGGATTGGAGATTTGAGTGGAGATTCTTCATAAAATTGTAGGATTATATTCATTGAGTAATTTTTTTTTTCTCCTTGAAAATCTATTCATCAAGGATCCCAAATTCAAAGAAGTTTTCTAAAGTTTTTCAAAGATGAATTTGTCCAATTTCATTATCTATCCATGGGTTCTTGCATTAAAGGGTTTTGATCATTGAATAGTGATTGAATTGTTTTTAACTAGATGATTTTAACTCAAATAACCTATGAACCCATGTAATTGATGAACCTTGGGTTTTGACTACTTTATGGGTTATGTGATATTGTCTTAGTGTTTATGAATTATGGTGTAGTTTTTTATGGGCTATCTAATGATGTAGAATTGTATTCAATTGATGTCTAATTAGTCTTAGATTGATAAATCTATGTTTAATTGACTTAGTTTCATTGAGTATTATGGTTTATGCATTGAATTGATGTTCATGGTCATGGGTAAGGGCCTTATATTATTGAATTGGATGATCTAAACATGGATTGAAGTGGAGTGAATTGATTGGTTGTACCCTGCCTTTTTTTCTATATTTTAAGTATTACATATCTTCAATTATGCTGTTATTGGTATGGTCCACTTATGGTGGCGGTGTTATGTGATTGATGTGGCCTTGTCGGCGTTATTTTAAGTATTATGATGACTATGGCCTTGTCGGCAACTATTTGAAGTAATGTGATGATTTGTGTAGTTGATTCTGTGAGGTATGATTATATATACCTATATGTGAAGTAATGTGAAAGTATGTATTCTTATATTGATGATATTTAGGTAATCATGTTAAACTATGAATATGTGTTCATATGTGTAGTCTTAGAGGTTATGCATGATTGTTCCTACTTTGCTATATGAGTCTATGATGGTTATATTGATGATGCTATAGTAGTGTATTGGATGACTTAAAGATGATAATGGTTGTTCCTATGTGCTTCTAGAAAGACATGTAATATGTGTTAAAGTAAAGTATATTGTGTCTTGTTTTGGTAGACTTGTGTCCCTTATTTGATGCATGAATGAAGTGAAATGTGATGTCTTGACTTAGGAGGCTAAATCATCTTAGTCTTGTATGTATGAATGACATGAGACCTTGAATGTTTATAAGAGGGTCCTTTATTTGAAACCTTGAACCTAGTGGTAAGGTTATGAACCTTGAACTAGAAAGCCGTAATGGTATCCTACTTGAAATGAATTATGGATTCAAGGTTTATTGGCTGGAAAGACATCATAGCAATCCTTAGGAAAGTTATGATGAGTGTCTTATCGCCATTGTAAGGCTGCTCTAGGGGACCACATTGGTAGGGTAAATGTAAATGGGTTATGAACTTGATATGGAACCCCTTTGTATGAACCTTAATGTGAATTAATCTATAAAAACAAAGGCTAGCACCGAGTGAGTATGGTAAGGGAAGTAGTTCTAGTTAAAGTATGAGGCTAGAATACAAATTAAGCCCTTCATATTCCTTAACCATGTGCCTACATGGGATGTGTCCAAGTTCTACCATTGGCAAGTAGAACACCCTCATCGGAGTATGATAGAACTCCGGATTCTATGTTTTCCTACAATGGTCTATGTCGGTTATTTCCTATTCTAATCATATGGGATACTTATTAGCATTAGAGAAGTTCTATGAAGTTTAGGTGGTTGTATGGGATGCTATCTAGCAATTGCACAATACGCTTTGAAGATGTTAGTGAGCATCCCTAGGTATTCTCCAAGACCATTACTTGAATGTCCTCTATGTGATGAATGTTTCTTAATGAACTAATGAATTGAAGGTTTATGTTAATAACAATATAATTGAATGAGTAGCTAATATAGAGTGACTTAAGGATTCCTTAGTTAAAGTGTAAAGAGGGCATAAGGGATAATCTCTTCATGTCTTATCTAGGAAAGTCTTGAGAATGACTCTAGTTAGGGATGTTGTTTGATTCTTTAGGCATTATATGAACTTAGGAAGTCTTACGGATTATTTATGTAACCTTGAAGAGGGTGTATGGATGTTCTCTTCTAGGAGTACATAAGTAAGTCTTTTGATAGTCTTGGTAAATAGAATAGCATGTCATATATATTATGTGTTAGGTGTATTATAAGTGTGTATGTGTTCCATTATGAGTAGTCTTGAGGATCGTTTAGGCACACTTAGAGAGGGTTTATAGGCGGTCTCTCTTTGTATAAATTAAGTGAGTCTAAGGATAGCTTTTAGTGGGATGATTACATTCTAGAAGGTGTTTAAGTTGAAGTGAAGATACTTCACTGTAACAGTGAAGTGAGATTACTGTAAAGTGCTTCCAAAAATATGATAAATTGTTTAAATGTTATCTTATGTGTTTCTAAGGTGTTAAATGTTGTTCTTATGAATATATTATGATGTCTAAATGAAATGATGCATATTTATAATAAATGTCCATTTTCATGATTTTTATGCATTATGCCATACTTAGTACATGTAGTTGTACTAATTCCATGCTTTTATCTATCTCTATAGTGTTTGGTAGGCGAGGAGCATTTGGGAAGCAAGACTTGGATCGTAGAATCGTTTAAGTGAAGTTGAAGTATGTCCTCATTTGACTTGAGGGTATAGATGTATCTTATATATTTTATTGAAGTATTGTAATAGACTTAGTAGTACTATATTTGTATATTCGTATTGTGTATGGGTCGTGTCCCAAGTACTCTTTTGTCTAAGCTTTGATGAGATTTAGACTTAATATTTCCTATGGATTTTTTATGAAAGTGTTTTTAATGACTATGAAATATTTTATGAAATATTTTAATTCCGCTACTTTTCACTATGTATATGCGGTGAACTATACAAAAGGGATTGTATAAGACCTCCTAGAGGTAAAGTATACCGGTTGAACTCCGGAGGAATGCCCTACTTCTAGGGTATCCGTATGGGTCGCGACAAGCTTGGTATCAGAGCATAGGTTATGAAAGTGGTCTTACGAATCAAAGAGTCTCATCAAGTCACGTCTAGTAGAGTTTTGACCATTGGTGTGAGTCGCGACACATCTATTGGTGAGAGGCTATAGGACGATAGAGTTTCCGTTCTTTTCTACTCCTTTGTCGTGGCGTATAGTAAAAGTCTTGAGTACTCTTTTCTTATGGTTTTCCTTGTGTTTCTAGGAAGATGAATACGAGGAGGACACTGACTAGGAGGGTTGAGGAGAATGATGTTCATGAGGAGATTCCTTTTCAAGTGGATCAAGTTATGGTTATGATCATGTCTTATGTTGTTGTGATTTTAATTTGGATGTGTTCTCTTGTATATTCATTAAAGGCTTTCAAATGGCTTAGCATGCTTTCTAAAGAAATAGTCCTTTTTCATGCATGTACTTAAATGCTTATGTGCATTTACCCATACTTAGTACATATGCAATACTTACCCCTTACTTTATATAACTACAAATATAGGGTTCGACCATTGAACATTAAGAAACTCTATTGAAGAAGCTTGGAACTCTTTCTCCAAGTGTTGGTAGGTCCTCATGTTCGGGGATGCTATCTTTTCGTTACTCTAGCTTATGAAGATCTTAGTAGTTTTAAGAGATACTCTATATTTCCTTTTATTATTTGGATTCTATTGTGGTAAGGCCTATATGGCATATTGACATCGTATTGGCTAAGTCCAACACTCTTATTCTTAGATGGTTTTTTGTTGGAGAACCCCTTAGACGTAATCGGCGTCGTCTTCCTCTAAGAGAACTAAGACAAGCCTCTTAGGAATCGTCATTACATATCATGGGCTAAAAGTGCAGAAAATTTATAACTTTTCGTTTAATCTACATTGAGGTTTACGTAGACCTCTCGCTTACACATAATATATATTTGTCGAGTATGCATAGACTCTTCGTATAAGAATATTACATAGTATTCTACTTTTATTGTGCATATATAGTATAAGAGTCTCATAAGAAGTCTATAACATTATCTCATATTAATCCATCTAGACAAGAGTATCAAAATTTGGGCATAACCCTTACATCATTAATTATAGCTACATATATGCATTACAATTATAGTACCAATGAAAGAGAATTAACAAAGTGTCTTTAAGACTAAACAATATCCAATAGGTAGATAAAGGCATCGTCTTCTGAAAGTGAGGACCTACCGAACTTGGCAGATAAGAATCCAAGTACTCTTCAAAGCCTTCTCTAATATCAACGGTCGGATCCTACATTTGTATTCAACGACAAACATGGGTTAGTACACACTTGTACTAAGTATATGTATATGCACAAAAAACAAGTGAAATCATGCTAAAGAGGACATTTGATCAAAACCATGCTAAAGTACTTTGAAAATCATTATGCACAATCAAGAACCCATATAAGCCAATAATCACATAATATATAAGTCAAACCCATGTACGACACAAGACAAACATCAACAAGTCATGGTCAAGTCAACATATATAAGAGTTCATAACATCTTAATATAAGCAAGACCCTTATTCATAACTCACCATTTAGCCTACAACTGCAATGACCAAGAAAAGCCGCATAACCTTACTCAATAAAGTAAACAAAGCAAAGGATCACAAATACTGCCGAACTTAACATAACATAGCATCAATAGTAGTCATTATCATATTTAGCAATATAGACCAATATCATGTTCATCAATGAAACTAACATCATAAAGGATCATCAACATGTAAAGTCAAAATAAGCATAATATTTAATTTATAAGATCATTATAACATAAGAACATCCTCCTAAGACTTCACCAAAAGCCAACTAGTGCAATGCCTAGGTAGAGTCCCATACCCCTACCTAGACTAACCCATACTCTCAATTCACCCTTAATAGATTTCACATCATTCATTTATTTTACTTTAGGGAACATTTGTCTTAACCTACATAGACCACAAGAGCTATGTTTGGAATCCGTTGTTGTAAAACCTTACACTGATGGAAGACAGAGTACCAGCCAAAGTAGTACCAAACATGAACATAGCATCTAGGTGGATCCACTAGTTAGTAGTCCTATGGTGGCAACATTGTTTATGGAGATTGGAGGATTTAATGGAAACGTCACTCTATGCCCTTTCTGAACTTTGACGCTATCCCACCCCGTGAGGACTATGGTCAACCCTACCTTCCCTCCTTGGGAAGGGGCCACCCCTCATCTACAAGTTCACGCGGTGCTAAGTCGGAGTCCCTTTTTAAATGCCTTTAACGCCTTTATTAATTATCATAGGTTAGTTAGGTCATAGGGACTATCACTTATATAATAATCATCATCAAACCTCAATAAGAATTGCATGAGTATTTTCCTTTCATTACAATTCATATATGTAAGGTTAGCACATTTAAATAGTAACATCCTAATAAGTCACATTGATAGGCTAGAACCATACTTATAACATTTACATCTTAGCCAAAAACTCACAAACCATAGTCAAGACAATTCAATTCAACATTATACCAACCCTATCAATCACATCAAAAGGTATATTTCAACGTAATTTCATCACTAAACATAAGTAGTCAAATTGAAGTAAACGTTAGGATCATAAAGACTTACCCGATCTCCTTCACAAGACATCATCCATGGTCTTACCATCAACCATCAAATTCAACCCAATAATGGGTGTAATACCATCACGCAATAGTAATTAACACAATAGCTAGGTAAATCGCATCATCACTATCCAAATTAACTTCAATTCATAACCTAGGTCAGGGTTATTAGGGTTCATTATGAATTCATTAAGAAATTAGATCTAATCCCAACAATACATTACCCTAGTCAATTCATACATGTATTAGAATATATAAAACAAGTCTAGTAATCAAATCATTCTTCAATTCCCATTAATTCATGACCAAGATCCATGATTTGGGAAATTTAGGGAAGGGAAAATGATCTACATGAAATTTCATCTATTACCATCAATTAATCAACTATCTATACTCGATTAGTCATAGGAAATCACAATTTATCATAAATTTGAAGTGTAGAAGAAAAACCATTAGAATTGGAAAATCCCATGGAATTGGGTAATTTAGAAATCAACTTTGAAAGGACCTCTTGGAAAAGAAATCATAAGAGTGAAGAACCCATACCTTAATGAAGCTTAATCCACGAAATTGAAGCAAAATCATAGAGAAATTGACCTTCTTCTTCGAGCTTTCTTCCTTCATCAATGTAGGAATTTTGGGAGAGAGAAAGTAGAGAGAGATAAGAGTTTTCTTTTTTTTTTTTGGAATTGGGTTTAGATGAGTGAAAAATGACTTTAAAATGACCCATAGGCTATATACAATCACCCCCTAAATTACTCAAAACACACCTCACTTAAATGGGTCTTTTTGTGAAGTAAAAATGTCAAAAAATAGGATTTTACCGAATTTGGGAAGTGGCGCTGCATCGCGAGGACAACACACATTTTTATTTTTGAAAATTGAATTGAGGATATAGGGTCCATGCGGGATGCGCATCACTCAGCAGCCCACTGATTCTTGACTCACGCAGGCTGCTTTGGCAGCCGCCCACCCATATTAGGGTCCTCCTCAATGACCCTTGAGTGGTCCTTGGGGGGTCGTTGTTGGACATTTAGACCCTCTATAATACTCTCCATATAAACAAAGTCTTTTTACAAGTTTTAGACTTCATTTTACCCTCCGAAACTTTCACCAAACTTAGCGACGTCAACTAGTTCAATTTAAGCTAGTTTCCAGATGTCATGGACGTTCCTTGACGTCTTGTCTCTAAAACTTGTCGGATGACTTATAAACATTATTTTAGGTCTTAGAACAGTATCTAAACCTTTATAAATTCATGTAAGGCTCTTAATTAGGTATGGCCTTTTATGAGTGTTACATTATCCCCCCCGTTAGGAACATTCGTCCCTGAATGCCACTAAACTTTTAAAAGGGAAAAGATAGACTCATGACTAGCATCCCAACCACACAATATACTACAACATCATCATGAATTACAACTCAAATCAACATAACAATATTGCATTTACACAATGACTCAAAACATCAATTTTTACACATAATGGCTCAAAGTCACAACATGAAGAATTTCCTTCTCATAACAAAAACATGAGCTCCACATATAATTAAAGATTTAACTATGTCAAAGTTCATTTCTCAACATATCAACATGCTCACTATAACATTATGAAGACAACAACATACCAAGTACACAAATAAGTTCAAGTCAAGCAAAAGAGCATTTTTTCATGATAGTTCATTTTAGCATAAATGTTTACCATATATTATGCATATCTTGCAAAACAAGTCAAAATCAAATTAACTCATTATATTCATTATTAATAGGAATAACTAACCGTAGTTATCAATGATATGAGGATAACGGGACTTCATGTCAACCTCGGCCTCCCATGTTTCTCCCTCAACTAGGTGGTTTCTCCATAACACTTTTACGGAGGCCACCTCTTCACTTGACGATCAAGGATTTCAACCGGAACCTCCTCATAGGAAAGGTTCGCTATCACACCAAGACCTTCAATAGGAAAATTGAATCGGGATTACCAATGCACTTCTTAAGCATGGTTACATGAAATACTAAATGAACCGAAGATAGTTCACTAGGAAGTTTCTACTCATATGCAACCTTACCAACCCTTTGCAAGATTTCATAGGGACCTACATAACGAGTACTTAACTTCCCTTTTTTGCCAAATCAAACCAACCCTTTCATGGGCAAAAATTTCAATTACACCTTATAACCCTCTTCAAATTCAATGTGTCTTCTCCTATGATCGGCATAAGACTTTTGCCGACTATAGGCTGTCTGCAACCGGTTCCTTATGATATGAAATTTCTCCAAAGTATTATAGATCAAATCGGGACCAAGAAGCGAAGATTCGCCAATCTCAAGACATCTAATAGGAGATATACACCTCCTACCGTACAAGACTTCATAGAGAGTAATAGAGATGGATGAATGAAAGATATTGTTATGTGAGAACTCTACCAAAGGAAAATGTTCATCCCAATTTCCCTTAATGTCTATGATACAAGCCTTAAGCATATCTTCAAGAGTTTGAAAAGTTTGCTCCGCTTGACTATTCGTTTGAGGATGATAAGCGGTGCTTAACTTCACTTGAGTACTGAAACATCTTTGAAATGATCTCCAAAACCTTAATGTAAATTGAGCACCTCTATATGATATAATGGACAAAGGAACCCCATGAACAATCACTATCTTGTCAATATAGATCCTTGCATAGTCTTCCGCCGAATAAGTAGACTTAATGGGAATAAAGTGAGCGGATTTGGTCAATTAATCCACTACCACCCATATAGAGTCATATTGCTTTCGAATCCGAGGCAACCCAGCAAGGAAATCCATTTTGACATTTTCCCACTTCCAAGTAGGAATTTGGATTTATTGTAGTAGACCACTCGGCTTTTGGTTCTCGGCCTTCACTTGTTGGCAATTGGGACTCTTTGCAACAAGCTCCGCAATATCCCCTTTTAGGCCATCCCACCAAAACACATCTCTAAAATCATGGTACATCTTTGTAGAACCCGGATGAATAGACTAACGGCCTCCATGAGCTTCTTCAAGGATCCTACTCCTCAAATCATCCACATTAGGCACACACAATCTACCATGATATCTATGAACACCATCCCCCCGGGAGAATGACTCATTCATCTTACCAAGAATTGATTCTTTCAACTTCATCAACACCGGATCAAGGTTTTGCTTAGACTTCACCTCAACAACCAAAGATGACTCGGAGTTATGGTGTACCACAATACCACCATTTGGAGAACTTTTAATTCGAACCACTTAACGAGCTAACCTATGAACATCTTTCACTAGGTTTTACTTTGATTCTTCCACATGGGACACACTTCCCATGGAAAATTGATTTAGAGCATACGATACCACATTAGCCTTGCCAGAGTGATAGAGAACACTCATATCATAGACTTTCAACAAATTTAACCATCTCCGTCAGATTCAATTCTTTTTGAGTGAATACATATTGGAGACTTTTATGGTCCGTATAGACATCACCATGAATCTCATAGAGATAATGCCGCCATATTTTCAACGCAAAAAACCACGGCCACTAACTCAAGGTCATGAGTCGGATAATTGTTCTCATGAACTTTGAGTTGCCTAGAAGCATAGGCTATAAATTTGCCATGTTGCATAAGAACACACCCCAACCCGACTCGGGATGTATCACATTAGACCACAAAACCCATAGTACCCTTCGGTAGAGTCAATACCGGAGAAAAAGTAATCCTATCCTTCAATATTTGAAGCTCTTTTCACATGCCTTCTACCAGTCATAACCAGCTAGGCCTAAGAAACTCCTAATATCCGTATGAGCCAAAGGTCTAGGCAAATTTTTCACCTCTTCGGTGTTTGTTTCACTAGAGATGATATGACCACGAAACTCTACCGACCTCAACCAAAACTCACATTTTCTATACTTGGCAAACAATTGGTGTATCTTAAGCACTTGCAACATCACTTTCAAATGATCCATGTGTTCACCCTGTTTTTTCGAATATACCAAAATGTCGTCAATGAAGACAATCCCAATTAATATAGGTAACATTGAAACACCCTATTCATTACGTCTATAAACGCAACCGGAGCATTAGTGAGACTAAAGGACATTACTAAGAACTCATCGTGACCATATCTAATCCAAAATGTTGTCTTGTGAATATCTTCACCTCTCACCCTTAGATAGTGATATCCCGATCTTAAGTCAATCTTTGATAACTAACTCACACGTTGGAGTTGATCAAATAAATCATCAATCTGAGAGAGAGGATACATGTTCTTGATTGTGACTTTGTTGAGTTGAAGATAATCGATACACATTATAAGGGACCCATCCTTCTTCTTCACGAACAATACCGGAGCACCCCATGGAGAAATACTACTCCGAATAAATCCCTTGTCTAGTAAGTCTTTATGTTGAGCTTTCAACTCTTTCAATTAGGCCAGAACCATCCGATAAGGAGGAATTGATATGGGATTTGTATCTCGTAGCAAGTCGATACCAAAATAGATTTCCTTTTTGGGAGGAATACCGAGTAGATCATTAGGAAAGACCACCGGAAATTCTCTCACTACAGAGACCGATTCAATGGGAGGAATTTGGAGTCTAAATCTTGAACTCTTACTATATGGTATAAACACCCTTTAGAGATCATTTTACAAGATTTGAAACAAGAAATGATACGACCTTTAGGAATAGAATTTTCCCCCTTCCACTTTAGGGTTCATATGGAAATTTAAACTTTACCACCTTTCCTCTACAATCTATTGAAGCGAAACAAGCATACAACCAATCCATACCCAAAATAATATCAAAATCAACCATATTGAGTTCTACTAACTCCACATGAGTAACTCTATTTGGAAAAATTATAGGACAATTTCTATATACTCTCTTAGCAACAACTGACTCACCCATAGTGGTAGTGACCATAAATGGTTCATTCAAGAGATCGGGCAAAATGTCAAACTTTTGAGCTACTAGAGGAGAAACAAATGATAAGGTAGCACAGAGATCAAGTAAAGCATATACATAGATAGAAAATACTTTCAACTTATCGGTCACCACATCGGCAGAAGTCTCTCGCTCACCTCTAGAGCGGAGAGCATAAAAGCGGTTTTTCTTCGGAGCATCAACATTATAACCACTTGTTTCAGATTGAAAACTACCTTTGTCTTTCCCCTTCAAATTTGGGCAATCTCAAACTTTGTGCCCACTTTTACCATAGCTAAAGCAATTGTCCATCCCAATGAGGCAATCACCACAAGGCTTCTTGCCATACTTTTCACAAGTGGGCTTCTTACTGGGTGCACTAGTAGCTCTTCCATTTTGAGGCTTAGGGTTATACACCCTATCATCACGAGCCTTAGGGAATTTAAAAGGAGATTGATTGGAGAACCTGTTTTTGAACCTCGGCTTATCATGGATATCAAGCCTACCCTTTGAAGAACCACCATCAAAAGTCTTTGTCCTATTTGCATATTTACTCTTCCTCTTAACCCTTTTCTCTTCCACTTGTTCAGCATGAACCATGAGATAAGAAACTTTCATATTATCATGTATCATAGCCGAATGACATTCTTCTGTTAACTCATCCGACACTCCCGTCACGTAGCGGTTCCTTTCATCTCTAGGGTCAAAAACAAAAAAAGGACCATACATTGACAATTTAGTAAATTTTAAAGAGTATCCAAGTACACTCATACCTCCTTGATGAAGGTTGATGAATTCTTCCCCTTTGGCTTCCCTCTTCTCCCTAGTAAAGAACCGAACAAGAAAAGACTTATTGAAAATCACCCACGTTACCGGACCACCCCTTAGAGGCCAATTGTCTCTCCATTGGACATATCAAATTTAGGCCACATCTTTGAGTTGGTAAGTGGCTAAGTTGTCTTTCTCATTAGTGGTCAACCCCATAGCATAGAGAATCTTGTAGACTTCATCGATGAACTCTTGGGGGTCTTTCTCAACTTTGGACCCATATAAAGAAGGAGGATTCATCCTAGTGAAATCCCTCAAATGGGAGTCATGGTGCTAACTTGTTGGTTTCCTGGGGGTACCACCTCCCGATTAGCTTGGGCCTTCATAGCTTGTGCTTGATTAGTGACGACTTTTGCTTCGGTTGTAATTACTTGGGACATTTGGAGAAAATCTTCCCTTATATCCTCTTCCACCATGGGAGAAGGAGAAACCAGAACTTGATAACCCATAGCAACTTCTTCAAGTGAAGGCACTTAATTTTCTTGTTCTCCCGCATTAGAACCTTATTCTTCGACCATTATTGTGGCTGCTCTTCGGGTATTCATACCTATAACCACCATACAAGGTTTAGGTGAAATCACACATAATTTAGACTCTAATGGCACAATATAGGATTACAAAAAGATGAGTGTTTCTTAAGCATCACATAGTTACCTCATTTATAAGTGTGGTGCACTTCACACTTATGAATAAAAATCTACGTAGACGTGATTTAATGAGACATAAATCCTTAAGGTATTCAACCTCATGCTCTGATACCAAGTTTGTAACATTTGGGAGTGTAACAACCCTAAAAATGGATATGATAAGTAATGCTTAATGTGTCTAGAATGCCTACAATTAGACCGGTTTAACACAGATTGATATGCTTAGAACCAGACCTCTAAACCCTGATACATCCAAGCCAACTAACTTGGGGAGTTAGTTGAGCTAGGAAAGGCTGGGTCCAGCCATGTATGGCTCTCGAATACGAAGATTTACTCGAAGGATTCTTTACCGAACTTAAAAAGGGAAAATCTTAGGTCTGGAGGGTCTAGGGGTAAAATGGTATTTTTTTATGCTAACTTTAGTATCGTAATTACCCTAAATATATAATTAATTATTTAATTAATAAGATATAGGGGCATTTTGGGGAGAGAGGGCCGAAAATTGGCTCTTAGAGTGAAGTCTTGCTCCACCCGGGTTCGAACCTAGGTGGAAGCAAAAAATTAAATTTGTTTTTATTTAAGTTGATAAATTAATGTAATTAATTAATATTTATTATTTATTGGCTGATTTAAAATAAAAGGGAAATCAGATTTTTTAATATTTAACTAAACCTTATTTGGCTAAGTCCTAAACTAGACTTCTAAGCCTAAGATGACTCTCTCCTCTCACGTCTATCTCTCAACACACGTTCAATGTCTCTTCTTTTTCACGTTCTCTCTTCCAAAATAACTTCAAGAACAAAAATATAAACCAAGTTCTTCACACTTGAAGAACTGACCACGAAAGATAAAAACAAACAACGGAATCAATCACGTAGGTAAAGAGAAGGTTGTCCGTCGAGTTTGGTGTTGAAATTTTGGTGTTGGACGTGTGTTTGGAGGAGTTCTTTGGGCAGCAAGTCGAGGTTTGAACGTCAAAAAAGTATGGGATCTCTTATCTCTTGGTCCCTTTCCCAAGAGACCCCTAAGGTTCAGACGAATCTATTCCGCAAACTAGGGTTGTTCCCCGTTGCATGTCCCTGTCACTAGCTCCCATTGAATCATAAGTTGGTTATGTTTGCTGGTAGAAAACTAAGGATGAAACGTGTTTTCTTGATGATTATGTGATTATATGTATGTTTGGAATTATGTGACTTACGTTGATGTTTTCTGAAAATGTAACTACGTGTGTTTGGGTGTGTTGCAGTGGCTATTGGTCATGGTTTAGGACTTGAAATGGCATGTTAGTTCTTTGTATTTCATGAACACATGTTTATGTAAATCGTGATGTTCATATGAGATGAAATGTGGCTGATTTGAGTGATAATCTCTTGGCTAAATGAATCCATGAAAATGCACCTTGAACGTTCTAAATGCACTATGAAATTCCCCTAAGAACTAACGTGTAATGTAATGAAAAATATGCTGAAAATATAACTCAAATTTCAAGCACCTTGTTGATTAATTTCAGCCAAGTTAAGTGGTTTAAAATGTCATGAAAAGTGAAGAAAAACAAGTGAGGTCACTGAGGGTCGAACCCGTGACCTCAGCACGTTAGAAGTTGTGAAAATAATGAAGTGAAAAACAATGTTGTAGGGGGGAATCGAACCGTGGTCTTGGCTGGAAAATAAGCTATGAAAATAAGAAATGAGAGGAGTGGGATTCGAACCCACAACCTCTCGGTCAAAATATAAGGAAAAATGAAAAGAAAATAAATGTGAGGCATGGGAATCGAACCCACGACCTCTTGACGGAAAAGGAGAATTAAAAGAAAAATAAAGTGAGGCTGTGGGGGTTTGATCCCACACCCTCATGGTCAACTCAAAAAAAGTCAAGGGAAAATAAATTAAAATAAAAAAGGGTTGTGGGGGTTCGATCCCACAACCCCTCGGCCAGGAAAGTGAGAATTCAAAGAAAGGAAATTAAAAGAAAACGAAGGTGTTGGGGCTCGATCTTGGGTCCCCAAGCCTTGTGGACCAAAATAAAATATATGAAAAATATAAGTGTTGTCCAAGGGATTCGAAACCGGGTTCCCTTGCCCAAATTCCGTATTGATACATAACTCATACATGAATTAAATGTTCAAGAATAATGCCTCCTACTTAGATCGAAATCGAGATCTTGGCATACATACAAGATGCATAAGTCTTGTACCACATAATCTTAGGAAGATATGAATCACTTAAACGAACTATGAATGAAGCCTCATGGCTTGTATGTATAGATCCATAAGTCTAGCATACGTTTAAAAATAAGTGAGCCTAAGATGTATGTAATGAAATGATGTAACCTTAGAAGGGTTAAGTACGAGTGTAAAACACACTAAATGGCCAAGTGCATTGGCATACGATGAAATTAAAATTATGTAATGAAATGATGAAACCCTCGAAGGGTTAAGTAAGAGTGTGAAACACACAAATGTCTAAGTGCATTGGAATACGATGAAATGTACATTCACGTAAAAAGGGGCAAGTAATTATGAAGAGCAAATGTTCTACTGTTAATGAATGTGGTTATAACATGATAAGAGGCTAATGTGAAAGATGAGAGCAATCTCAAATGAGCCTAAGTAAATGTTACCAAAACGTACTCACCTATGAGAGTGTAAAGTTGATGAAGAGACCAGTCTCTATGAACACTGTAATGAAAGTATTGAGAATAATGTATACTTAATACTAATGATGAGATGAAAAATCATCTAATGAGCTATGATGTTCTCATACTAGAAGCGAGCTTCCATGACATATGAGTTGAATGAAATGGAACTTCATACTGAGCACCGATAGACTAGCTATGAGTGGTGATGCCTTCTTTTGGGAAGGACGGAGGTTCACGTAAATTTCATGAGATGAGACTGTCCGGCATGCCGGGTATGGGTCTCCTTAAATCTCCTAGTCTTTGAACCTATACTGCCAATATAGGGATCTGGCGGGGTTCAATTTCCATGTACGCTAGCTTGTTTTAGGTCACTTTGACCGGTGATTCCACCTCTTTTCGGTGTGTGGGAGACACTGGATTTCATGATGCTCACATGATCTATGTCGGTTAAAGTTAAAGTTCCCAATGAATGAATGAGGCCAGCCTCATGATGCACATAATGAAATGAATGATACCAAAGGTGTTAGGATAGGATGATCAAGAGGTGAGTTAGACTCAAGCAATGACATTAGGTCATTTTTGGTCATTGCACAGCGAACCCGATGAAAGTCTTAAACTACATCCTAGGTATAGCTGGTGTTCACACTAGCCTATGAACGAAATGAAATGAAGTACGTATGAATGAATGAAACAGACGCTCTGTTTGCTAATGAAGACTCCCTAGTTGAGGTCCTATATGTTGAGCCCTCATTTTGGGAAGTCTTAATGACAAGTCCATGATTCCAAGGTCTCATGGCATATGAATGAATGATATAAAAGATGTTATGTGCTATATGCAATATGATATGTGCTATGTGTAAGATATTATGTGTTGTGTGCAATATGATAAGTATGATGATGCATGTTACTCTCATTGCATGACCTTCCTAATCCAAATTTGAAAGGCTCACTAACTTTCCTAATCCAAATTTGGAAAGCTCACTAACTTTCCTAATCCCAATTTGGCAAGTCCACTGACTTGACTAATCATGTTGTTAGGAAAGTGCTATTCTTACTCATGCATGTCCTTGGTGTGTGCTTGCATATACCCATTCTTAGTACAAGTGTGTATTAATCCCATACAACTCTATATTTTTAGGTGCAGGCACAGGTGGACGCTACAGCTTACAGGTTGACGTTACAGTTATCCGGGCATGGAGCTTTCATCCGGATTTAGTAGTCCCTCATGCTTTCGAGGATGTCTACCATTACTATCTATCTTAGATGTAGGCTTTAGCTAGTGGAGTATGTTCCACTAGTGTTTCTTTCCGTTTTTATTTCATACATTGTATTGGTGCCATTTTGGCAATTATACATTTAATGCAGTATTGAACTATTTCTTTCAGTTGATAATCTTAATGTTAGATGGTTGATTGTGAACATTATGAATGTAAGTAGAATGACCTTTATGCATGATAAGAAACAAAAAGTTTCAAATTTTCCGCAAAAATTAACCTAGATGAAGTACGAATGACGTAAGTAGGCTTGTCTGCGACCTTTTAGAGGTCAACGACGCCGGTCTCGTGTGGGGTCTAAATTCCAGTCCTGACAAAGTTTGTATCACGACCGGAGTCTAGACCCCAGAAGATACCGGCATCATTGACCTCTCAGAGGTCTTAGACAAGCCTACATACGTCATCGTTACTTAATCTAGGTTAATTTTAGATTAAAATTTGAACTTCTTGTTACTTAACATTCATATAAGACATTCTACTTAAATTCATAAGCATTCACAATCAACCATCTAATATTAAGATCATCAAAAGAAAGAAATAGTTCCATACTGCATTAATTGTATACTTGCCAAAAAAAATGGATATGATAAGTAATGCTTAATCCGTCTAGAATGCCTACGATTAGACCGGGTTCACACGGATTGATGCGCGTAGAACCGGACCTCTGAACACTTGCTACAGCCAAGCCAATTAACTTGGGGAGTTAATTGAGCTAGGAAAGGTTGGTTCCACACATGTAGGGCTCTCGAATATGAAGATTTACTCGAAGGAGTCTTTACCAGACTTAAAAAGGAAAAATCTTAGGTTTGTAGGGTCTAGGGGTAAAATGGTCTTTTTCCAAGCTAAGGGTAGTATCATAATTACCCTAAATATATAATTAATTATTAAATTAATAAGGTGGAGAGGAATTTTCGGGAGAGAGGGCCGAAAATTGGCTCTTAGAGTGAAGTCTTGCTCCACCCGGGTTCGAACCTAGGTGGAAGCAATGAATTAAATTTGTCTTTATTTAATTTGGTAAATTAATGTAATTAATTAATATTTATTATTTATTGGCTGATTTAAAAAAAAGGGAAATCAGAATTTTTAATATTTAACTAAACCTTATTTGACTATGTCCTAAACTAGACTCTTAAGCCCAAGATAACTCTCTCCTCTCACGTCTATCTCTCAACACACGTTCAATCTCTCTTCTTTTTCACGTTCTCTCTGCCAAAATAACTTCAAGAACAGAAAGATAAACCAAGTTCGTCACACTTGAAGAACTCACCACGAAAGATAAAAAAACAACCAACGAAATCAATCACGTACGCAAAGATAAGGTTCTCCGTCGAGTTTGGTGTTGAAATTTTGGTGTTGGACGTGTGTTTGGAGGAGTTCTTTGGGCAGCAAGTCATGGTTTGAACGTCAAAAATGTATGTGTTCTCTTCTCTTTTGGTCCTTTTCCCAAGAGAACCCTGAGGTTCAGACGAATCTATTCCGAAAACTAGGGTTGTTCCTCGTTGCATGTCCCTGTCACTAGCTCCCATTGAATCATAGGTTGGTTATGTTTGCTGGTAGAAAACTAGGGATGAAACGTGTTTTCGTGATGATTATGTGATTATATGTATGTTCAGAATTATGTGACTTATGTTGATGTTTTCCGAAAATGTAACTACGTCTGTTTGGGTGTGTTGCCATGGCTATTGGTCACGGTTTAGGACTTGAAATGGCATGTTAGTTCTTTGTATTTCATGTACACATGTTTATGTAAATCGTGATGTTCATATGATATGAAATGTGGCTGATTTGAGTGATAATCTCTTGGCTAAATGAATCCATGAAAATGCACCTAAAAAGTTCTAAATGCACTATGAAATTCCCGTAAGAACTAATGTGTAATGTAATGAAGAAGAAGCTGAAAATATAACTCAAATTTCCAGCACCTTGTTGATTAATTTCAGCCAAGTTAAGTGGTTTAAAATGTCATGAAAAGTGAAGAAAAACAAGTGAGGTCACTGAGGGTCGAACCCGTGACCTCAGCACGTTAGAAGTTGTGAAAATAATGAAGTGAAAAACAATGTTGTAGGGGGGAATCGAACCGTGGTCTTGGCTGGAAAATAAGCTATGAAAATAAGAAATGAGAGGAGTGGGATTCGAACCCACAACCTCTCGGTCAAAATATAAGGAAAAATGAAAAGAAAATAAATGTGAGGCATGGGAATCGAACCCACGACCTCTTGACGGAAAAGGAGAATTAAAAGAAAAATAAAGTGAGGCTGTGGGGGTTCGATCCCACACCCTCATGGTCAACTCAAAAAAAGTCAAGGGAAAATAAATTAAAATAAAAGGGGGTTGTGGGGGTTCGATCCCACAACCCCTCGGCCAGGAAAGTGAGAATTCGAAGAAAGGAAATTAAAAGAAAACGAAGGTGTTGGGGCTCGATCTTGGGTCCCCAAGCCTTGTGGACCAAAATAAAATATATGAAAAATATAAGTGTTGTCCAAGGGATTCGAAACCGGGTTCCCTTGCCCAAATTCCGTATTGATACATAACTCATACATGAATTAAATGTTCAAGAATAATGCCTCCTACTTAGATCGAAATCGAGATCTTGGCATACATACAAGATGCATAAGTCTTGTACCACATAATCTTAGGAAGATATGAATCACTTAAACGAACTATGAATGAAGCCTCATGGCTTGTATGTATAGACCCATAAGTCTAGCACACGTTTAAAAATAAGTGAACCTAAGATGTATGTAATGAAATGATGTAACCCTATAAGGGTTAATTACGAATGTAAAACACATTAAATGGCCAAGTGCATTGGCATACGATGAAATGAAAATTATGTAATGTGGTGATAACATGATAAGAGGCTAATGTAAAAGATGAGAGCAATCTCAAATGAGCCTAAAAAAATGTTACCAAAATGCACTCACCTATGAGTGCGTAAAGTTAATAAAGAGACCTGTCTCTATGAACACTCTAATGAAAGTATTGAGAATAATGTATACTTAATACTAATGATGAGATGAGAAATCATCTAAAGAGCTATGATGTCCTCATACTAGAAGCCAGCTTCCAAGACGTATGAGTTGAATGAAATGGAACTTTATACTGAGCACCGATAGACTAGCTATGAGCGGTGATGCCTTCTTTTGGGAAGGGCAGAGGTTCACGTAACTCTCATTAAATGAGACTATCCGTCATGCCGGGTATGGATCTCCTTAAATCTCCTAGTCTTTGAACCTATACTGCCAGTATAGGGATCTGGCAGGGTTTAACTCCCATGTACGCTAGAATGTTTTGGGTCACTTTGGTCGGTGATTCCACCTCTTTTAGGTGTGGGGGAGACACTAAATTTCATGATGCTCACATGATCTATGTCGGTTAAAGTTAAAGTTCCCAATGAATGAATGAGGCCAGCCTCAAATGATGCACATAATAAAATGAATGATGCCATAGGTTTTAGGATAGGATGATCAAGAGGTGAGTTAGACTCAAGCAATGACATTAGGTCATTCTTGGTCATTGCACAGCGAACCCGATGAAAGTCTTAAACTACATCCTAGGTATAGCTGGTGTTCACACTATCCTATGAACGAAATAAAATGAAGAACATATGAATGAATGAAGCAGACTCTGTGTTTTCTAATGAAGACTCCCTAGTTGAGGTCCCATATGTTGAGCCCTCATTTTGGGAAGTCTTAATGACAAGTCCATGATTCCAAGGTCTCATGTCATATAAATGAATTATATGAAAGATGTTATGTGCTAATGCAATATGATATGTGCTATGTGTAAGATGTTATATGTTGTGTGCAATATGATAAGTATGATGATGCATGTTACTCTCATGGCATGACCTTCCTAATCCAAATTTGGAAGGCTCACTAACTTTTCTAATCCAAATTTGGAAAGCTCACTAACTTTCCTAATCCCAATTTGGCAAGTCCACTGACTTGACTAATCATGTTGTTAGGAAAGAGCTATTCTTACTCATGCATGTCCTTGGTGTGTGCTTGCATATACCCACACTTAGTACAAGTGTGTACTAATGCCATACAACTCTATATTTTTAGGTGCAGGCACAGGTGGACGCTAGAGCTTACAGGTTGACGTTGCAGCTATCCGGACATGCAGCTTCTATCCGGATTTAGTAGGCCCTCATGCTTTCGAGGATGTCTACCGTTACTATCTATCTTAGATGTAGGCTTTAGCTAGTGGAGTATGTTCCACTAGTGTCTCTTTCCGTTTTTATTTCATACATTGTATTGGTGTCATTTTGGCAATTATACATTTAATGCAGTATTGAACTATTTCTTTCAGTTGATAATCTTAATGTTAGATGGTTGATTGCGAACATTATGAATGTAAGTAGAATGACGTTTATGCATTATAAGAAACAAAAAGTTTCAAATTTTCCGCTAAAATTAACCTACATGAAGTACGAATGACGTAAGTAGGCTTGTTTGAGAGGTCAACGACGCCGGTCTCGTCTGGGGTCTAAATTCCAGTCCTGACAAAGTTTGTATCACGACCGGAGTCTAGATCCCAGACGAGACCGGCGTCATTGACATGTCAGAGGTCGCAGACAAGCCTACATACGTCATTGTTACCTCATCTAGGTTAATTTTAGATTAAAATTTGAACTTTTTGTTACTTAACATTCATATAAGACATTCTATTTAAATTCATAAGCTTTCACAATCAACCATCTAATATTAAGATCATCAAATGAAAGAAATAGTTCCATACTGCATTAAGTGTATACTTGCCAGAAAAAATGGATATGATAAGTAATGCTTAATCTGTCTAGAATGCCTACGATTAGACCGGGTTCACACGGATTGATGCGCGTAGAACCAAACCTCTGAACATTTGCTACAGCCAAGCCAACTAACTTGGGGAGTTAGTTGAGCTAGGAAAGGTTGGTTCCAGCCATGTAGGGCTCTCGAATACGAAGATTTACTCGAAGGAGTCATTACCAGACTTAAAAAGGGAAAATCTTAGGTTTGGAGGGTCTAGGGGTAAAATGATCTTTTTCCAGGCTAAGGGTAGTATCATAATTACCCTAAATATATAATTAATTATTTAATTAATAAGGTGGAGGGGAATTTTGGGGAGAGAGGGCCGAAAATTGGCTCTTAGAGTGAAGTCTTGCTCTACCCGGGTTCGAACCTAGGTGGAAGCAATGAATTAAATTTGTTTTTATTTAAGTTGGTAAATTAATGTAATTAATTAATATTTATTATTTATTGGCTGATTTTAAAAAAAGGGAAATCAGAATTTTTATTTAACTAAACCTTATTTGACTAAGTCCTAAACTAGACTCCTAAGCCTAAGATAACTCTCTCCTCTCACGTCTATCTCTCAACACACGTTCAATCTCTCTTCTTTTTCACGTTCTCTCTGCCAAAATAACTTCAAGAACAGAAAGATAAACCAAGTTCTTCACACTTGAAGAACTCACCACCAAAGATAAAAAACAACCAACGAAATCAATCACGTAGGCAAAGATAAGGTTGTCCGTCGAGTTTGGTGTTGAACTTTTGGTGTTGGACGTGTGTTTGGAGGAGTTCTTTGGACAGCAAGTCAAGGTTTGAACGTCAAAAATGTATGGGTTCTCTTCTCTCTTGGTCCTTTTCCAAAGAGACCCCTAATGTTCAGACGAATCTATTCCGAAAACTAGGGTTGTTCCTCGTTGCATGTCCCTGTCACTAGCTTCCATTGAATCATAGGTTGGTTATGTTTGCTGGTAGAAAACTAGGGACGAAACGTGTTTTTGTGATGATTATGTGATTATATATATGTTTAGAATTATGTGACTTATGTTGATGTTTTCCAAAAATGTAACTACGTGTGTTTGGGTGTGTTTCCATGGCTATTGGTCACGGTTTAGGACTTGAAATGGCATGTTAGTTCTTTGTATTTCATGTACACATTTTTATGTAAATCGTGATGTTCATATGAGATGAAATGTGGCTGATTTGAGTGATAATCTCTTGGCTAAATGATTCCATGAAAATGCACCTAAAACGTTCTAAACGCACTATGAAATTCCCGTAAGAACTAATGTGTAATGTAATGAAGAAGAAGCTGAAAATATAACTCAAATTTCTAGCACCTTGTTGATTAATTTCAGCCAAGTTAAGTGTTTTAAAATATCATGAAAAGTGAAGAAAAAGAAGTGAGGTCACTGAGGGTCGAACCCGTGACCTCAGCACGTTAAAAGTTGTGAAAATAATGAAGTGAAAAACAATGTGGTAAGGGGGAATCGAACCGTGGTCTTGGCTGGAAAATAAGCAATGAAAATTAGAAATGAGAGGAGTGGGATTCGAACCCACAACCTCTCAGTCAAAACTTAAGGAAAAATGAAAAGAAAATAAATGTGAGGCGTGGGAATCGAACCCACGACCTCTAGGCAAAAAAGGAGAATTAAAAGAAAAGTAAAGTGAGGCTGTGGGGGTTCGATCCCACACCCTCATGGTCAACTGGAAAAAAAGTCAAGGAAAAATAAATTAAAATAAAAGGGGGATGTGGGGGGTCGATCCCACAGCCCCTCGGCCAAGAAAGTGATATTTCAAAGAAAGGAAATTAAAAGGAAACGAAGGTGTTGGGGCTCCATCTTGGGTCCCCAAGCCATGTGGACCAAAATGAAATAAATGAAAAAGGTAAGTGTTGTCCAAGGGATTCGAAACCGGGTTCCCTTGCCCAAATTCCATATTGATACATACGTCATACGTGAATTAACTGTTCAAGAATAATGCCGCCTACTTAGATCGAAATCGAGATCTTGGCATACATACAAAATGCATAAGTGTTGTACCACATAATCTTAGGAAGATATGAATCACTTAAACGAACTATGAATGAAGCCTCATGGCTTGTATGTATAGACCCATAAGTCTAGCATACGTTTAAAAATAAGTGAACCTAAGATGTATGTAATGAAATGATGTAACCCTAGAAGGGTTAAGTACGTGTGTAAAACACACTAAATGGCCAAGTGCATTGGCATACGATGAAATGAAAATTATGTAATGAAATGATGAAACCCTAGTAGGGTTAAGTAAGAGTGTGAAACACACAAATGGCCAAGTGCATTGGAATATGATGAAATATTAATTAATTAATTAATTAATATGGTGGAGGGGCAATTCGGGTAGAGGTTGCCGACCAACTTTGTCACGACCGAAGTCTAGACCCAAGATGAGACCGGCGTGGTTGACCTCTCAGAGGTCGCAGACAAGCCTACATATGTCATCGTTACTTCATGTAGGTTAATTTTAGCGGAAAAATTGAACTTTTTGTTACTTAACATTCATATAATACATTCTTCTTAAACTCATAAACGTTCACAATCAACCATCTAATATTAAGATTATCAATTTGTGAACGTTTATGAGTTTAAGTGGAATGTGTTATATGAATGTTAAGTAACAAAAAGTTCAAATTTTCCGCTAAAATTAACCTAGATGAAGTAACGATGACGTATGTAGGCTTGTCTGCGACCTCTGAGAGGTCAACAACGCCGGTCTTGTCTTGGGTCTAGACTTCGATCGTGACAAAGTTGGTCGGCAACCTCTACCCGAATTGCCCCTCCACCATATTAATTAATTAATTAATTAATATTGCATCATATGCCAATGCACTTGGGCATTTGTGTGTTTCACACTCTTACTTAACCCTTCTAGGGTTTCATCATTTCATTACATAATTTTCATTTCATCGTATGCCAATGCACTTGGCCATTTAGTGTGTTTTACACACGTACTTAACCCTTCTAGGGTTACATCATTTCATTACATACATCTTAGGTTCACTTATTTTTAAACGTATGCTAGACTTATGGGTCTATACATACAAGCCATGAGGCTTCATTCATAGTTCGTTTAAGTGATTCATATCTTCCTAAGATTATGTGGTACAACACTTATGCATTTTGTATGTATGCCAAGATCTCGATTTCGATCTAAGTAGGCGGCATTATTCTTGAACATTTAATTCACGTATGATTTATGTATCAATATGGAATTTCGGCAAGGGAACCCGGTTTCGAATCCCTTGGACAACACTTACATTTTTCATTTATTTTATTTTGGTCCACATGGCTTGGGGACCTAATATGGAGCCCCAACACCTTCGTTTCCTTTTAATTTCCTTTCTTTGAAATCTCACTTTCTTGGCCGAGGGGTTGTGGGATCGACCCCCCACATCCCCCTTTTATTTTAATTTATTTTTCCTTGAATTGTTTTCCAGTTGACCATGAGGGGGTGGGATCGAACCCCCACAGCCTCACTTTATTTTTCTTTTAATTCTCCTTTTCCGTCTAGAGGTCGTGGGTTCGATTCCCACGCCTCACATTTATTTTGTTTTCATTTTTCCTTAAGTTTTGACTGAGAGGTTGTGGGTTCGAATCCCACTCCTCTCATTTCTTATTTTCATTGCTTATTTTCCAGCCAAGACCACGGTTCGATTCCCCCTTACAACATTGGTTTTCACTTCATTATTTTCACAACTTTTAATGTGGTGAGGTCACGGGTTCGACCCTTAGTGACCTCACTTGTTTTTCTTCACTTTTCATGACATTTTAAACCACTTAACTTGGCTGAAATTAATCAACAAGGTGCTGGAAATTTGAGTTATATTTGCAGCTTCTTCTTCATTACATTACACGTTAGTTCTTAGGGGAATTTCATAGTGCATTTAGAACGTTTTAGGTGCATTTTCATGGATTCGTTTAGCCAAGAGATTATCACTCAAATCAGCCACATTTCATCTCATATGAACATCACGATTTACATAAACATGTGTACATAAAATACAAAGAACTAACATGCCATTTCAATTCTTAAACCGTGACCGATAGCCACGGCAACACACCCAAACACACGTAGTTACATTTTCGGAAAACATCAACATAAGTCACATAATTGTAGACATACATATAATCACATAATCATCACGAAAACACGTTTCATCCCTAGTTTTCTACCAACAAACATAACCAACCTATGATTCAATGGGAGCTAGTGACAGGGACAGGCAACGGGGAACAACCCTAGTTTTCGGAATAGATTTGTCTGAACCTTAGGGGTCTCTTGGGAAAAGGACCAAGAGAGAAGAGAAACCATACCTTTTTGACGTTCAAACCTTGACTTGCATCCCAAAGAACTCCTCCAAACACACGTCCAACTCCGAAATTTCAAAACCAAACTCGACGGACAAACTTTTCTTTGCCTACGTGATTGATTTCGTTGTTTGTTTTTTATCTTTCGTGGTGAGTACTTCAAGTGTGAAGAACTTGGTTTATCTTTCTGTTCTTGAAGTTATTCTGGCAGAGAGAACGTGAAAAAGAAGAGTGATTGAACGTGTGTTGAGAGATAGACGTGAGAGGAGAGAGTTATCTTAGGCTTAGGAGTCTAGTTTAGGACTTAGTCAAATAAGGTTTAGTTAAATATTAAAAAATCTGATTTCCCTTTTTTTTTAAATCAGCCAATAAATAATAAATATTAATTAATTACATTAATTTACCAACTTAAATAAAAACAAATTTAATTCATTGCTTCCACCTAGGTTCGAACCCGGGTGGAGCAAGACTTCACTCTAAAAGACAATTTTTGGCCCTCTCTCCCTAAAATGCCCCTCCACCTTATTAATTAAATAATTAATTACATATTTAGGGTAATTATGATACTACCCTTAGCCTGGAAAAAGACCATTTTACCCCTAGACCCTCAGAACCTAAGATTTTCCCTTTTTAAGTCCGGTAAAGACTCTTTCGAGTAAATCTTCGTATTCGAGAGCCCTACATGGCTGGACCCAACCTTTCCTAGATCAACTAACTCCCCAAGTTAGTTGGATTGGCTGTAGCAAGGGTTCAGAGATCTTGTTCTACGCGCATCAATCCGTGTGAACCCGGTCTAATCATAGGCATTCTAGACACATTAAGAATTACATTTCATATCCATTTTTAGGGTTGTTACATTATCCCCCCCTTAGGAACATTCGTCCCCGAATGACACTACTAACTATCTAGCACAATGCCCGTCATAACATAACATAATCACTATGCACAGTCAAGCAATAGCAACAAAGAATGTAGAGATAAGGAAACTTAGACTTAAGAGTAGGAAGTCTAACCTCAAGAGCTGAAAACATGAGGTTAGCGAGATATCATATCGGCCTCAGCCTCCCATGTAGCACCCTCAACAAGATGATTCCTCCACTATACCTTCACTGTGGCAATCTCCTTGTTCCTCAGCCGCTTGACCTGTCTGTCTAAGATCTCAACAGGTACCTCCTCGTAGGACAAGTCTTCATCGACCCCCAAATCTTCCACAGGTAGAATCGATGTTGGATCACCTAGGCACTTCTTTAACATGGATACATTAAAGACTGGATGGACAGAAGCTAGCTCTGCAGGCAATGCCAACTCATAGGCCACCTCACCCACACGCTGTAGGATCTCATATGGCCCAACATACCTCGGACTCAACTTCCCCTTCCTGCCAAACCTCATCACCCCCATCATAGGTGATATCTTCAGATAGACCTGGTCACCAACATCAAACTCTAAGGGCCGTTTTCTATTATCTGCATATGATTTCTGCCAATTGTAAGCAGTAGCCAACCTGTCCCTACTCACTCTGACCTTCTCTAAGGCCTCATGAATGATCTCTGGACCCAAAATGGATGACTCTCCAACCTCAAACCACCCAATTGGAGATCTACACCTCCTACCATACAGTGCCTCAAACGGTGCCATCCAAATGCTGGAGTGATAGCTATTATTATACGAGAACTCTATCAAAGGCAGATGGTTATTCCAGCTACCCCTGAAGTCAATCACACACGCTCTCAACATTTCCTCCAATGTCTGAATGGTGCGCTCTGTCTTCCCATCAGTCTGAGGATGAAAGGCAGTACTAAGCTTTACCTGCGTGCCTAAGCTCTTTTGGAAGGATCTCCAGAATTGTGAAGTGAACTGAGCTCCTCTATCTTAAATGATCGACAAAGAAATCCCATGCCATCTCACAATCTCATCAATGTAGAGTCTCGCATAATCCTTGGCTCTGTAAGTAGACTTCACAGGGATAAAGTGGGCAGACTTAGTCATCCTATCCACAATAACCCATATGGAGTAATGCTGTCTCCTAGTCCTCGGAAGACCAACCACGAAGTCCATATTAATGTCCTCGCACTTCCAAGTCAGAACCTCAATAATGTGAGTAAGACCGCCAGGCTTAAGATGTTCTGCCTTAACCTGATGACGTTTAGGACACTTGGCCACATATTCTGCAATGTCTTTCTTCATCCCATCCCACAAATAAATCTACTCAAGATCATGATACATCTTGGTGGAACCTGGATGTATGGAATATCTGGAACCATGGGCCTCTGCAATGATCCTGGTCCGCAAATCATCCATATCTAGTACACACAGCCTGTCTTGATACCTAAGTATGCCATCACCTCCCAAAGCAAAGGACTCATTCATCTTTACCAACACTGAGTCCTTCAGCTCCATCAACACACGATCGAGATGCTGACCCTGCTTGACTTCAACTACCAAGGATGATTCAGAACTAGGATGAACTGAAACACCCCCACTAGTAGAGTCAACTAACCGCACACCCAGTCTGGCTAGTCTTTGTACATATTTCACCAACTCCTTCTTCTCATCCTCAACGTGGGGTGTACTTTCCATGCTCATTCTGCTCAAAGCCATCTACAACATTAGCCTTAACTGGATGGTAGTGAACATTCATGTCATAGTCCTTCAACAGCTCCAACCATCTCTGCTGACGTAGATTCAACTCTCTCTGCGTGAACACGTACTGGAGACTCTTGTGGTCTGTGAACACATCCACATGCACTCCATACAAGTAGTGCCTCCACAGCTTCAGTGCAAACACCACTTGCATAAGAACACAACCCAAACCAACCCTAGATGCGTCACAATAAACAGTGTAATTCTCACCACACTTTGGCAAAGTAAGCACCGGGGCTGAAGTGAGTATGTCTTTGAGCTCTTGGAAACTCTTCTCACAAGTCTCCGTCCATTCGAACTTGGCATTCTTCTTAGTCAAAGCTGTCAGTGGGGCAACAATGGAAGAAAATCCCTCCACGAACCTGCGGTAGTAACCAGCGAATCCCAGAAAGCTACGGATGTCAGTGGGAGTAAGGGATTTTGGCCAGTTCTTAACAGCCTCAGTCTTTCTGGGGTCCACCTGCACACCCTGATCGGACACAACATGACCTAGGAAGGTCACTGATCTAAGGCAGAATTCACACTTGCTGAATTTGGCATACAAATGATGTTGTCTAAGTACCTGTAAGGTTAGTCTCAAATGTTGTTCATGCTCTTCCTTGGTCCTAGAGTAGATGAGAATGTCATCAATAAATACTATGACGAAAGAGTCAAGGTATTCACGGAAGACCCTGTTCATGAGATCCATAAATGCAGCAGGTGCATTCGTGAGACCAAATGACATAACTAAGAACTCATAATGACCATAACGGGTACGAAAGGTTGTCTTTGGGATATCTCCATCGCTAACCCTAAGCTGATGATACCCTGAACGAAGATCAATCTTAGAGAAGAAACTAGACCCTTGGAGCTGATCGAAGAAATCATCTATTCTGGGAAGTGTATACTTATTATTTATGGTGACTTTGTTGAGCTGCCGATAATCGATACACATTCTAAGGGTTCCATCCTTCTTTTTGACAAACAACACTAGAGCGCCCCAAGGGGATATGCTCGGCTGAATGAAACCCTTATCAGTGAGATCTGTTAATGGTAGCTTCAACTCTTTGAATTCAGCTGGAGCCATTCTATAGGGAGGAATAGAAATTGGTTTAGTATCGGGTTCTAAGTCGATACAAAAGTCAATCTCTCGAGGGGGAGGGACTCCAGGCAAATCATCAGGAAATTTATCTAGGAACTCATTCACTACAGGCACTGAGTCTATGGAAGGAATGTCATGATATATATCATTAACACTCACAAGATGACACAATAACCCCTTGGACATCATTTTATTGGCCTTAAGGTTTGAAATCAAGGGATTAGGACGACTCAAGTTGTACCCCTCCCAGAGCAGCTCTACCTCATTTGGGGAACAAAATCTCACAACCCTACTACGGCAATCCATACAAGCATAACAGCTATGAAGCCAGTCCATGCCAAGAATGATGTCAAAATCGTTCATAGGTAACTCAACCAAGTCTGCACACATAGTCCTACCACATACAACTATTGGGCAATCCTTGTACACTCTATCAGCTTTTACATTTTCTCCTAAGGGTGTACTAACCACAATAGGATCATGCAAAACTTCAGGCAATATCTCAAAAGTGAGAGCAAGCAAAGGAGTTACAAAGGAAAGCGTAGACCTTGGATCAAGTAAAGCATAAACAGAAGTTGAGAATACTTGCAGCATACTTGTGACCACATCAGCGGAATTCTCGTGCTCCTCCCTGCCCTTCAGGGCATTGAACCTGTTCCTCTTAGAAGGCTCGCCTGCTGCTGCACCCTTTGGATTAGGCCTAGCCTGAGCATTACCTCCAGCCTGACCTTTGTTCTGTCGGCAGTCTCTAACCATGTGCCCCCTCTTACCGCAACCGAATCAGGCATTAGTGCCCTGTCTAAACTCTCCATTATGAGAACGGCCACACTTAGCACAATCTTTTCTGGGATGCTGCATCTCACCTCCATTGCCCTTCTTGGGCTCAGGTCTACCTCCTCTAGGTGTTGTACTCTTCTGAGAATTAGAGTTCCAAGAACTCTGTTGCCCCTTTTTGAACTTGGGATGCTGAAGGACACCAAAATTATTTCTGTGGCCTCCATGGGTGGGACCTTCCTGATCTTGAGTCTTAGGCCTCCTAGCATCACGAACGCCCCTCTTCTTGTGGCTGTCCTCTACCTGCTGGACATGCACCATCAACTTTGAGAGATCCATGTTATCATGGAGCATCGCAGACCGACACTCCTCCTCCAGATCTCTGTTGATTCTTGTGAGGAACCTGCTCATCTCATCTCTACTGTTAGATACAAGGGAAGTAGCATACCTGGATAGTTTAACAAACTGTAGTACTCATCTCATCCTTTCTGTTAGATACAAGGGAAAGTAGCATACCTGGATAGTTTAACAAACTTCAGGGAATACTCCCTGACTGTCATTGATCCCTGCTTAAAAAGCTGCCAAGTGACCGGAACTCTTCCCAAAGCTCGTCTATCCTTTCACATCTTGCACAAAGTCTGTTCTACATCCTTAAGCTGATAGGAAGCCAGCTCAGCCTTCAGTATCTGTGGCCCCCAGAGCCACTAAAATCTTATGCACCTCGTCCACAAATTCCTAGGGATCCTCTAATGTCTTAGACCCCGTGAAAATAGGAGGATTCATCCTCATAAAGTCTCTCAGCCTGTGAGCCATGCTACGAACCGGTGGGTTCTCCCTCTGAACATTCTGACGGTTGACCTGGGCTGTCGTGGCCTGGGCCTGCATAGTGATGCCATCTGGGCCATAGATGCCCGTACCTCCACATCAGTTAACCCAGCTAGGTTAACCGGCATAGCCACTCCTTCAGCTGGAGCCTGGGGTGGAACCTGATTGTCCCCAACAGCTGCTCCTCCTCTCCTCTGATCAATGGTTCTCCTAGTATACATTCCCTGAAAATAACAATATGATGTAATAAAGTTGGTATCAAAGTACCAGGTTAAATTCCGAGGATAATAAGTTCACATCAACGATGCCGGTCTTGTCTGGGGTCTAAATTTCAGTCGTGACATCAAACCCGAGTGCCTTAGCCGAAATCCCTAAAACTAAAATAGAAATAAAGAGATAAGGGGAGTGGGATTCGAACCCACCACCTCTCAGTCAGATTTAAGATGAAGATTAAAAGAAAAATAAAGGGTGAGGCATGTGGGAATCGAACCCACGACCTCTAGGCAGAACCAAGGGAAATTAAGGAGAAGAAATTAAAGTGGGGCTGTGGGGGTTCGAACCCACACACCCACGGCCAAAAGGAGAGGAATTAAAAGAAAAGAAAATAAAAGGAAATGAGGTTGTGGGGGTTCGATCCCACATCCTCTCAGTCCCATTGAGCGAAAAATGAAGAGAAAACTTAAGGGAAAAATAAAATGAAGGCGTTGGGGCTCGATCTTGGGTTCCCAAGCCATATGGATCAAACCAAAATGAATAAAAATGTAAGTGTTGTCCAAGGGATTCGAAATCGGGTTCCCTTGCCCAAATGTCGTATTTATACATAAGTCATACGTGAATAAATGTTCAAAAATAATATTGGCTACATAGATCAAAATCGAGATCTTGGCATACTTACAAGATGCATAAGTCTTGTACCACATAATCTTAGGAAGATATTAATCACTTAAACGAACTATGAATGAATCCTCATGGCTCGTATGTATAGACCCATAAGTCCAGCATACGTTTAAAGTAAGTGAACCTAAGATGTATGTAACGAAATGATGAAACTCTAGAAGGGTTAAGTAAGAGTGTGAAACACACTAAATGGACAAGTGCATTGGCATATGATGGAACGAACATTCACGTAAAAAGGGGTGAGTAAATATGAAGAGCAAATGTGCTAAAGTTAATGAATGTGGTGACAACATGATAAGAGGATAATGTGAAAGATGAGAGCAATCTCAAATGAGCCTAAGTAAATGTTACTAAAACGTACTCACCTATGAGAGTGTAAAGTTAATGAAGAGACGAGTCTCTATGAACACTCTAATGAAAGTATTGAGAATAATGTATACTTAATACTAATGATGAGATGAGAAATCATCTATTGAGCTATGATGTCCTCATACTAGAATCCAACTTCCATGACGTATGAGTTGAATGTAAAGCAACTTTATACTGAGCACCGATAGGCTAGCTATGAGCGATGATGCCTTCTTTTGGGAAGGGCGGAGGTTCACGTAGCTCTCATGATATGAGACTATATGGCATGTTGGGTATGGTTCTCCTTATATATCCTAGTCTTCAAACCTATACTGCCAATATAGGGATCTGGCGGGGTTCAATTCCCATGAACGCTAGCATGTTTTGGGTCATTTTGGCCAGTGATTCCACCTCTTTTTGGTGTGGGGGAGACACGGGATTTCATGATGCTTACATGATCTATGTCGGCTAAAGTTAAAGTTCCCAATGAATGAATGAAGCCAGCCTCAAATGATACACATAATGAAATGAACGATACTAAAGGTGTTAGGATAGGATAATCAAGAGGTGAGCCAGACTCAAGTAATAACGCTAGGTTATTCTTGATCATTGCACAGAAACCAGATGAGAGTCTTAAACTACATCCTAGGTATAGCTCGTGTTTACACTAGCTTATGAATGAATGAAATGAAGTACGTATGAATGAATGAAGTAGACTCTGTGTTTGCTAAAGAAGGCTCCCTAGTTGAGGTCCCTTATGTTGATCCCTCATTTTGGGAATTCTTAATGTTAAGTCCACGATTCTAAGGTCTCATGGCATATGAACAAATGATATGAAAGATGTTATGTGCTATATGCAATATGTTATGTACTATGTGTAAGATGTTATGTGTTGTGTGCAGCATGGTATGTATGATGATGCATGTTACTCTCATGGCATGACTTTCCTAATCCAATTTGGCAAGTCCACTGACTTTCCAAATCCAAATTTGGTAGGTCCACTAACTTTCCTAATCAAACTTTGGCAAGTCTACTGACTTGACTTTCTATAAATCATGTTGTTAGGAAAGATCTATTCTTACTCATGCATGTCCTTGGTGTGTGCTTGCATATACCCATACTTAGTACAAGTGTGTACTAATCCCATACAACTCTATATTTTTAGGTGCAGGCACAAGTGGACGCTAGAGCTTACAGGTTGACGTTGCAGCTATCCGGACGTGGAGCTTTCATCTGGACTTGGTAGGTCCTCATGCTTTCGAGGATGTCTACCGTTATTATCTAGCTTAGATGTAGGCTTTAGCTAGTGGAGCATGTTACACTAGTGTTTCTTTCCACTTTCATTTCAGACTTTATATTGGTGCCATTTTGGCAAAAATACGTTTAATGCAATTATGACTAGTTTCTTTCATTTGATTATCTCCATATTAGATGGTTGATTTGTGAACGCCAATGATGTTAAGTTTAAAAAATGTTTTGCATGAAATAAGAAAACAAAAAGTTCAAATTTTTCGCTAAAATTAACCTAGATGAAGTAAGAATGACGTATGTAGGCTTGTCTATGACCTCTGAGAGGTCAACGACGCCGGTATCATCTGGGGTCTTGATTCCGGTCATTAAAAAGTTTGTATCAGAGCACTAGGTTAAATTCCGAGGATAATAAGTTCACATCAACCACATTGAGTAGTTTCTAAGTCATGGTAGTGAAGTGCACCACTATCCTGGATTAGAGACTACATAATGCGTAGGAAAATTTCCCTTCTTCTGATCTTATCGTTCTTTTCCTAATGTCTGATTTTCTTGGTGTTATGAGCGTGTCTAACATCAATCCTTGTTGTTTTCAGAGAATGAATACTAGAATAACCATTGGTTAGAGGAGAGGAGGAGCAGCTGCTAGGGACAATCAGGTTCCACCCCAGGCTCCAGCTGAAGGAGTGCCTATGCCAGCTAACCTAGCTGGGTCGACTGATGCGGAGGTGCGGGCATCTCTGGCCCAGATAGAATAGACCATCACTATGCAGGCCCAAGCCATGACTGACCAGGCAAACCGGCAGAATGTTCAGAGGGAGAACCCACCGGTTCGTAGCATGGCTGACAGGCTGAGAGACTTCACGAGGATGAATCGTCCTATTTTCACTGGGTCTAAGACTTCAGAGGATCCCCAGGAGTTTGTGGACGAGGTGCATAAGATTTTGGTGGCTATGGGGGCCATAGATACTGAGAAGGCTGAGCTGGCTTCCTATCAGCTCAAGGATGTAGCACAGACTTGGTGCAAGATGTGGCAGGATAGCCGAGCTTTGGGCGGAGTCCCGATAACTTGGGAGTTGTTTAAGATAGCCTTCTTAGAGAGACTCTTCCCCAGGGAGATGAGGGAGGCCAAGGTTGAGGAGTTTTTCAACCATAAGCAGGGAGAAATGATAGTCAGAGAGTATTCCCTGAAGTTTGTTAAACTATCCAGGTATGCTACTTTCCCTTGTATTTAACAGCAGGGATGAGATGAGTACTAAAGTTTCTTAAACTATCCAGGTATGCTACTTCCCTTGTATATAACAGCAGGTATAAGATGAGCAGGTTCCTCAAAGGAATCACCAAAAATCTGGAGGAGGAGTGTCGCTCTGCGATGCTCCATGATAACATGGACATCTCCAAATTGATGGTGCATGTACAGCAGGTGGAGGACAGCCGAAAGAAGAGGGGCGTCCGTGATGATAAGAGGCCTAAGCCTCATGATCATGCAGGTCCTAGCAATGGAGGCAACAGTAATAACTTTGGTGTCCGAGAGCAACCCTTATTTAAAAAAGGGCAGCAGAGTTCAGAGAGCTCTAACTTTCAGAGCAGTACAACACCTAGAAGAGGCAGACCCGATCCCAAGAAGGGCAATGGAGGTGAGATGCAGTGTCCCAGAAAGGACTGTGCTAAGTTTGGCCGTGCTCACAATGGTAAGTATAGACAACGCACTAATGACTGCTTCGGTTGCGGTAAGAGCGGGCATATTGTTAAGGACTGCCCACAGAACAGAGGTCAGGTTGGAGGTAATGCTCAGCCTCGGCCAAATCCACAGGGTACAACAGCAGTCGAGCCTCCTAAGAGGAACAGGTTCTACGCCCTTAAGGGCAGGGAGGAGCAGGAGAAGTCCGCTAATGTGGTCACAGGTATACTGCAAGTATTCTCAACTTCTGTTTATGCTTTAATTGATCCAGGGTCTACGCTTTCCTTTGTAACTCCTTTGCTTGCTCTAACTTTTGAGATAATTCCTGAAGTTCTGCATGATCCTATAGTGGTTAGTACACCTTTAGGAGAAAATGTAAGAACTGATAGAGTATACAAGGATTGCCCAATAGTTGTATGTGGTAAGACTATGTGTGCAGACTTAGTTGAGTTACCAATGCATGATTTTGATGTTATTCTTGGTATGGGCTGGCTTCATAGTTTTTATGCTTGTATGGATTTCCGTAGTAGGATTTCGTTACCCTAATGAGTTAGAGCTGGTCTGGGAGGGGTACAACTCGAGTCATCCTAATCCCTTGATTTCGAACCTTAAGGCAAATAAAATGATGTACAAGGGCTTATTGTGTCATCTTGTGAGTATTAATGATTTAGATAATGACATTCCTTCCATAGACTCAGTGCCTGTAGTGAATGAGTTCCTAGATAAATTTCCTGATGATTTGCCTGGATTTCCTCCCCCTCAAGAGATTGACTTTGGTATAGACTTAGAACTCGATACTAAACCAATTTCAATTCCTCCTTACAGAATGGCTCCAGCTAAACTCAAAGAGTTGAAGCTACAATTAAAAGATCTCACTGATAAGGGTTTCATTTAGCCGAGCATATCCCCTTTGGGCGCTCCAGTGTTGTTTGTGAAAAAAAAGGATGGAACCCTTAGAATGTGGATCGATTATCGGCAGCTCAACAAAGTCACTATAAAGAATAAGTATCCACTTCCCATATTAGATGATTTGTTCGATCAGCTCCAAGGGTCTAGTTTCTTCTCTAATATTGATCTTCGTTCAGGGTATCATCAACTTAGGGTTAGGGATGAAGATATCCCAAATATACCCTTTCGTAGCCGTTATGGTCATTATGAGTTCTTAGTCATGTCATTTGGTCTCACTAATGCACCAGCTGCATTTATGGACCTCATGAACCGAGTCTTCCGTGAATACCTTGATTCTTTTGTCATCGTATTCATTGATGACATCCTCATCTACTCTAGCACCAAGGAAGAGCATGAACAACATTTGAGACTAACCTTGCAGGTACTTAGACACCATCAGTTGTATGCCAAATTCAGCAAGTGTGAATTCTGGCTTAGATCAGTGACCTTTCTGGGTTATGTTGTGTCCGATCAGGGCGTGAAGGTGGACCCTAGGAAGACTGAGGCTGTGAAGAACTGGCCAAAACCTCTTACTCCCACCGATATCCGTAGCTTTCTGGATTGGCTGGTTACTACCGCAGGTTCGTGGAGGGTTTTTCTTCCATTGCTGCCCCACTGACAACTTTGACTAAGAAGAAGGCCAAGTTCGAATGGACGAAGACTTGTGAGAAGAGTTTCCAGGAGCTCAAGGACAACCTCACTTCAGCCCCGGTGCTTACTTTGCCTAAGTGTGATGAGAATTACACTGTTTATTGTGATATATATAAGCTTGGTTTGGGTTGTGTTCTTATGCAGGTTGGTAAGGTGATAGCTTATGCGTCCAGACAGCTCAAGGTTCATGAGAAGAATTATCCCACTCATGACCTGGAGTTGGCAGCTGTGGTGATTGCACTGAAGCTGTGGAGGCACTACTTTTGTAGAGTGCATGTGGAAATGTTCACAGACCACAAGAGTCTCCAGTACGTGTTCACGCAGAGAGAGTTGAATCTACATCAGCGGAGATGGTTGGAGCTGTTGAAGCACTATGACATGAATGTTCACTACCATCCAGGTAAGGCTAATGTTGTCGCTGATGCTTTGAGCAGGATGAGCATGGGAAGTACAGCCCACGTTGAGGATGAGAAGAAGGAGTTGGTGAAAGATGTACACAGACTGGCCAGACTGGGTGTGCGGTTGGTTGACTCTACTAGTGGGGGTGTTTCAGTTCATCCTAGTTCTGGATTATCCTTGGTAGTTGAAGTCAAGCAGGGTTAGCATCTCGATTCTGTTTTGATGGATCTGAAGGACTCAGTGTTGATAAAGATGAATGAGTCTTTTGTTTTGGGAGGTGACAACATACTTAGGTACCAGGACAGGCTGTGTGTACCAGATGTGAATGATTTGCGGACCAGGATTGTTGCAGAGGCCCATGGTTCCAGATATTCCATACATCCAGGTTCAACCAAGATGTATCATGATCTTAAGCAGATTTATTGGTGGGATGGAATGAAGAAGGACATTGCAGAATATGTGGCCAAGTGTCCTAATTGTCAGCAGGTTAAGGCAGACCATCTTAAGCCTGGAGGTCATACTCAAATTATTGAGGTTCAAACTTGGAAGTGGGAGGACATTAATATGGACTTTGTGGTTGGTCTTCCGAGGACTAGGAGACAACATGACTCCATATGGGTTATTGTGGACAGGATGACTAAGTCTGCCCACTTTATCCCTGCAAAGTCTACTTACAAAGCCGAGGATTATGCGAGACTCTACATTGATGAGATTGTGAGATGGCATGGGATTCCTTTGTCGATCATTTCAGATAGAGGAGCTCAGTTCACTTCAAAATTCTGGAGATCCTTCCAAAAGAGCTTAGGCACGTAGGTAAAGCTTAGTACTGCCTTTCATACTCAGACTGATGGGAAGGCAGAGCGCACCATTCAGACATTGGAGGAAATGTTGAGAGCGTGTGTGATTGACTTCAGGGGTAGCTGGAATGACCATCTGCCTTTGATAGAGTTCTCATATAATAATAGCTATCACCCCAGCATTTGGATGGCACCGTTTGAGGCACTGTATGGTAGGAGGTGTAGATCTCTAGTTGGGTTGTTCGAGGTTGGAGAGTCATCCATTTGGGTCCAGAGATCATTCATGAGGCCTTAGAAAAGTTCAGGGTGATTAGGGACAGGTTGGCTATTGCTTACAGTCGGCAGAAGTCATATGCAGATAACAGAAAACGGCCCTTAGAGTTTGATGTTGGTGACCAGGTCTATTTGAAGATATCACCTATGAAGGGGATGATGAGGTTTGGCAGGAAGGGGAAGTTGAGTCCGAGGTATGTTGGGCCATATGAGATCCTACATCGTGTGGGTGAGGTGGCCTATGAGTTGGCATTGCCTGCGGGGCTAGCTTCTGTTAATCCAGTATTTCATGTATCCATGTTAAAGAAGTGCCTAAGTGATCCAGCATCGATTCTACCTGTGAAAAGTGTTGGGGTCGATGAAGACTTGTCCTACGAGAAGGTACCTGTTGAGATCTTAGACAGACAGGTCAAGCGGCTGAGGAGCAAGGAGATTGCCACAGTGAAGGTATTGTGGAGGAATAATCTTGTTGAGGGTGCTACGTGGGAGGCTGAGGCCGATATGAGATCCCGCTAACCTCATCTTTTCAGCTCTTGAGGTCAGACTTCTTACTCTTCAGTCTAAGTTTCCTTATCTCTCCATTATTTGTTGCTATTGCTTGACTGTGCATAGTGATTATGTTATGTTATGAATGGCATTGTGCTAGATAGTTAGTAGTATCATTCGGGGACGAATGTTCCTAAGGGGGGGGGGATAATGTAACAACCCTAAAAATAGATATGATAAGTAATGCTTAATGTGTCTAGAATGCCTACGATTAGACCGGGTTCACACGGATTGATGCGCGTAGAACCAAACCTCTGAACCCTTGCTACAGCCAAGCCAACTAACTTGGGGATTTATTTGAGCTAGGAAGGGTTGGGTCCATCCATGTAGGGCTCTCGAATACAAAGATTTACTCGAATGAGTCTTCACCGGACTTAAAAAGGGAAAATCTTAGGTTTGGAGGGTCTAGGGGAAAAATGGTCATTCTCCAAACTAAGGGTAGTATCGTAATTACCCTAAATATATAATTAACTATTTAATTAATAAGGTGGAGGGGCATTTTGTGGAGAGAGGGCCGAAAATTGGCTTCTTGAGTGAAGTCTTGCTCCACCCGGGTTCGAACCTAGGTGGCAGCGATGATTTAAATTGTTTTTATTTATGTTGGTAAATTAATGTAATTAATTAATATTTGTTATTTAATAGCTAATTTAAAATAAAAGGGAAATCAGATTTTTACCATTTAATAAAACCTTATTTGACTAAGTCCTAAACTAGACTCCTAAGCCTAAGAAAACTCTCACCTCTCACGTCTATCTCTCACTTTCACGATCAAACCAAATCTTATTCACGTTCTCTCTGCCAAATAACGTACAAGAACACAAGATAAACCAAAGTTCTTCACACTTGAAGAACTCACAACAAAAATTATAAACAAACAACTAATCAAACACGTTAGGCAAAGAGAGGGTTTTTCTGTCGAAAGTTTGGTGTTGAAACATTTGATTGGACGTGAGTTTTGGAGAAGGTTTGGGCAGCAACTTCAAGGTTTGAACGTCATAAAAGGTATGGGTTCTCTTCTCTCTTGGTCCCTTTCCCAAGAGACCCCTTAAGATTCAGTCAATTCTAATCCGAAAACTAGGATTGTTCCCCGTTGCATGTCCCCGTCACTAGCTCCCATTGATTCGTAGGTTGGGTATGTTTACTGGTAGATATTAGGCATGTAATGTGTTTTCGTGATGAATATGTTCATGAATGTTTGGTTGGATTCGGACGAATGATAACCTATGCTTTCCGAAAATATGTGTTTATGTGTGTGCAATGTGTAGTCGTGACTTTGAACACAGATTGAAGCATGAAAATGACTTTTTTTATGGTTTTATTTCACGTGCACAAACTTTTATAAATCGTGATGTTCATATGAAGTATAATGTGGCTGATTTGAGTGAAAACTATTGGCTAAATGAATCCATGAAAATGCACCTAAAAACGTACTAAATGATCCTTGAAATGACCAAAGAATTAGTGAGTAAATGCTAAAAAAAAAAAAAAAGAGGCTGGAAAAATGTGATCAAATTTCCAGCATGCTGGAAATTTGATTTCGGCTAATGTTGAAATTTAGGAGAGTTTGAAAATAATGTTTAAAACATATGAGGTCAGTAGGGATTGAACCCAAGACCTCACTATAATAAAGCTATAATTAATTAAAATAAAAGGAATTGTGGCACACGGGATTCGAACCCCGAGTGCCTTAGCCGAAATCCCTAAAACTAAAACAGAAATAAAGAAAAGAGGGGATTGGGATTCGAACCCACCACCTCTCAGTCAGATTTAAGGAGAAGATTAAAATAAAAATAAAGGGTGAGGCGTGTGGGAATCGAACCCACGACCTCTAAGCAAAACCAAGGGAAATTAAGGAGAAGAAATTAAAGTGGGGCTGTGGGGGTTCGAACCCACACCCCCTCGGCCAAAAGGAGAGGAATTAAAAGAAAAGAAAATAAAAGGAAATGAGGTTGTGGGGGTTAGATCCCACATCCTCTCAGTCACATTGAGCGAAAAATGAAGAGAAAAATTAAGGGAAAAATAAAATGAAGGCGTTGGGGCTCGATCTTGGGTCCCCAAACCGTATGGATCAAACCAAAATGAATAAAACTGAAAGTGTTGTCCATGGAATTCGAAATCGGGTTCCCTTTCCCAAATTTCGTATTTATACATAAGTCATACGTGAATAAATGTTCAAAAATAATGTTGCCTACATAGATCGAAATTGAGATCTTGACATACTTAGTAGATGCATAAGTCTTGTACCACATAATCTTAGGAAGATATGAATCACTTAAACGAACTATGAATGAAGCCTCATGGCTTGTATGTATAGACCCATATATCCAGCATACGTTTAAAGTAAGTGGACCTAAGATGTATGTAACGAAATGATGAAACTCTAGAAGGGTTAAGTAAGAGTGTGAAACACACTAAATGGCCAAGTGCATTGGCATATTATGGAATGAACATTCACGTAAAAAGGGGTGTGTAAATATGAAGAGCAAATGTGCTAAAGTTAATGAATGTGGTGACAACATGATAAGAGGCTAATGTGAAAGATGAGAGCAATCCCAAATGAGCCTAAGTAAATGTTACCAAAATGTACTCACCTATGAGAGTGTAAAGTTAATGAAGAGACGAGTCTCTATGAACACTCTAATGAATGTATTGAGAATAATGTTTACTTAATACTAATGATGACATGAGAAATCATCTATTGAGCTATGATGTCCTCATACTAGAAGCCAGCTTCCATGAAGTATGAGTTGAATGTAATGGAACTTTATACTGAGCACCGATAGGTTAGCTATGAGCGGTGATTCCTTATTTCAGGAAGGGCGGAGGTTCACGTAACTCTCATTAGATGAGACTGTCTGGCATGCCGGGTATGGGTCTCCTTATATCTCCTAGTCTTCGAACCTATACTGCCAATATAGGATCTGGCGGGGATTTCAATTCCCATGAACGCTAGCATGTTTTGTGTCACTTTGGCTGGTGATTCCACCTCTTTTTGGTGTGGGGGAGACACTGGATTTCATTATGCTCACATGATCGATATCGGTTAAAGTTAAAGTTCCCAATGAATGAATGAGGCCAGCCTCAAATGATACACATAATGAAATGAACGATACCAAAGGTGTTAGGATAGGATAATCAAGAGGTGAGCTAGACTCAAGTAGTAACGCTAGGTTATTCTTGATTATTGTACAGCAACCCGATGAGAGTCTTAAACTACATCCTAGGTATAACTGGTGTTTACACTAGCTTATGAATGAATGAAATGAAGTACGTATGAATGAATGAAGTAGACTCTGTGTTTGCTAAAGAAGGCTCCCTAGTTGAGGTCCCATATGTTAAGCCCTCATTTTGGGAAGTCTTAATGTTAAGTCCATGATTCTAACGCCTCATAGCATATAAACGAACGATATGAAAGATGTTATGTGCTATATGCAATATGTTATGTACTATGTGTAAGATTTTATGTGCTGTGTGCAATATGATATGTATGATGATGCATGTTACTCTCGTGGAATGACTTCCCTAATCCAATTTGGCAAGTCCACTGACTTTCCAAATCCAAATTTGGCAGGTCCACTAACTTTCCTAATCCAAATTTGGCAAGTCTACTGACTTGACTTTCTATAAACATGTTGTTAGGAAAGAGCTATTCTTACTCATGCATGTCCTTGGTGTGTGCTTGCATATACCCATACTTAGTACAAGTGTGTACTAATCCCATACAACTCTATATTTTTAGGTGCAGGCACAGGTGGACGCTAGAGCTTACAGCTTGACGTTGCAGCTATCCGGACGTGGAGCTTTCATCCGGACTTGGTAGGCCCTCATGCTTTTGAGGATGTCTACCGTTATTATCTATCTTAGATGTAGGCTTTAGCTAGTGGAGCATGTTCCACTAGTGTTTCTTTCCACTTTCATTTCAGACTTTGTATTGGTGCTTTTTGGCAAAAATACGTTTAATGCAATTATGAATTATTTCTTTCATTTGATTATCTCTATATTAGATGGTTGATTTGTGAACGCCTATGATGTTAAGTTTAAAAAATTGTTTTTCATGAAATAAGAAAACAAAAAGTTCAAATTTTCCGCTAAAATTAACCTAGATGAAGTAAGAATGATGTATGTAGGCTTGTTTGCGACCTCTGAGAGGTCAACGACGCCAGTCTCGTATGGGGTCTAGATTTCGGTCATGACAGGGAGCACCCCTAGACGTAACTGGCGTCATCGTCCTAGAAGAGGACTAAGACTAGCCTCTTAGAAATCGTCATTACATATCATGGGTTAAAAGTGCAGAAAATTTAAAACTATTCGTTTAATCTACATTGAGGTTTACTTAGACCTATTGCTTACACATAATATATATTTATTGAGTATACATAGACCCTTCGTATAAGAAGATTACATAGTCTTATACCTTTATTGTACATACAAAGTATAAGATAGTCTCATAAGAAGTCTATAACATTATCTCATATTACACCATCTAGACAAGAGTATATCAATTTGGGCATAGCCGTTACATCAACAATTATACCCTTATATAGGCATTACAATTATAGTACCAAAATGAAAGAGAATCAACAAAGTGTTTTTAAGACTACACAACATCCAATAGGTACATAATGGCATCGTTCTCTGAAAATGAGGACCTATCGAACTTGGAAGATAAGAATCCAAGTAGTCTTCAAAGCCTTCTTTAATATCAACAAATGGATCCTATATGTGTAGTAAACATCAAACATGGGTTAGTACACACTTGTACTAAATATGGGTATATGCACATAAAACAAGTGAAATCATGCTGAAGAGGACATTTTCTCAAAACCATGCCAAAGTACTTTGAAAATCCTTATCCACAATCACGAACCAATATAAGCCAATAATCACATAATCCATAAGTTAAACTCATATACAACACTAGACCAACATCAACAAGTAATAGTTAAGTCAACATATACAAGAGTTCATTTCATCATAATATATGCAAGACCCTTATTCATAACCCACCGTTTAGCCTACAAATCCAATGACCAAGAAAAGCCCCATAACCTTAATCAATCAAGTAAACCAAATAAAGTAACACAAGTAAACCCAACTCAACATAACATAGCATCAATAGTAGTCATCATCATATTTAACATTATAGACCAATAGCATGTTCATCAATGAAACTAATATCATAAAGGATCATCAACATGTAAAGTCAACATAAGCATAATTTTACTTTATAAGTTCATCATAACATAAAACCATCTTCCTAGGACTTCCCTCAAAGCCAACAAGCGCAATGCCTAGGTAGAGTCCCATACCCCTACCTAGACTAACCCAACCTCTAAAGTTACCCGAACTAGAGTTCACATCATTACTTCATTTCACTTTCGGGAAAACTTGCCTTAACCGACATAGACCACAAAATCTAAGTGTGGAATCCGATTGTAAACCCTTACACCAATCGAAAGTGGACTACTGGCCAAAGTAGTACCAAACATGAACATAGCATCTAGGTGGATCCTCTAGCTAAAATCCTAAGGTGGCAACATAGATTATGGAGATTGGGGGCTGTCATGGAAACATCGCTCTATGCCCGTTTTGGACTATGAGGCTATCCACCCCGTGAGGACTATGGTGAACCCTACCTTCCCTCCTTTGGAAGGCGCCACCCCTCATCTACAAATTCAATTGGTGCTAAGCTAGGGTCCCTTTTGAAATGTAGTAAATTCCTTTATTAATGATCATATCTTAGTTAGGTCACAGGTTCTCTCCCTTATATAATCATCATCATCAGAGTTCAATAAGAATTCCATGAGTATTTTCATTTCATTACAATTCATACATGTGAGATTAGCACATTTGCATAGTCACATCATAATAAGGTACATTGGTAAGTTATCACCATCTTTATAAAATTTACATCTTAGCCAACAAATCACAAATCATAGTCAAGATATTTCAATTCAACATCATACCAACCCTATCAATCTCATCACAAGGTATACTTCAATGTAATTTAATCACTAAATAGAAGTAATAATAATTGAAGTAAAGGTTAGGATCATAAAGCGTTACCCAATCTCCTTCACAAGACATCATCCATGGTCTTACCATCAATCATCCAATTCAACCCAATAATGGGTGTAATACCATCACACAATAGTAATTAATACAATAGCTAGATCAATTGCATCATCACTATCCAAATTAACTTCAATTCATAACCTAGGGCTATGGTAATTAGGGTTCATTATGAATTCATCAATAAATTAGATCATATCCCAACAAGACATTACCCTAGTCAATCCACACATGAATTATAATACCTAAAACAAGTCTAGTAATCAAATCATTCTTCAATTCTCATTAATTCATTACCAAGATCCAAGATTTGGGTAATTTTGGGAAGGGAAAATGATCTACATAAAATTTCATCTATTAACATAAATTAATCAACAATCTATACTCAACTAGTCATAGGAAATAACAATTTATCATAAATTTGAAGTGTAGAAGAAAACCCATTTGAATTGGAAAACCTCATGGAATTGGGTAATTTAGAAATCAACTTTGGAAATACCTATCGGTGAAAGGAATCACAAGAGTGAAATACTCATACCTTAATGAAGCTTAATCCATGAAATTGAAGCGAAGTCCTAGAGAAATTGAACTTCTTCTTCAAGCTTTCTTCCTTCTTCTATGAAGGAATTTGGGGAGAGAGAAAGTAGAGAGAGATGAGATCTTTTGGGTTTTGTTTTGGGAGTTGGGTTTGGATGAGTGATAAATGACATTAAAATTAGCCTTAGGTTATATATAATCACCGCCTAAATTACCTAAAACACCCCTCACTTAAATGGGTCTTTTTGTGAAGTCAAAATGTCAAAAAATTTAATTTTACCAAATCTGAGAAGTGGCTCCGCGTCGCCAGCCCAACACACACTATAATTTATGAAAAAATAATTGAGGCAGGAGGGTCCATGTGGGCTGCGCATTGCGCAACAGCCCATTGATTCTTGACTAACGCAGGCTGCTTTCACAGCCTGCTCAACCTTATTAGGGTCCTCCGGAAGGACCATTCGGGTTGTCCTTGGGGCGTCATTGTTGGACATTTAGACACTCTATACTGCACTATATATATACAAAGTATTTTTACACGTTTTAGACTTCATTTGACCCTCCTAAACTTTCACCAAACTTAGCGACGTCAACTAGTTCAATTTAAGTTAGTTTCCGGACGTCATGGACGTTCCTTGACGTCTTGGCTTTAAAACTTGTCGGATGACTTATAAACATTATTTTAGGTCTTAAAACAGTATCTACACCTTAATACACTAATGTTAGGCTTGATATTAGATCTCGTCTTTTCGGAGTGTTACATTTTTATGTGAGACAGTTTTAGACTATCGTATGTATATTTATTATGTTGCTAAAAGAGAAGCCTAAGTAAGCTTCTGTGTTAGAGTTCTATGTATACCTTGATATATATGTATGAAAGTTTTTAATTTTTCGGATATTTTTAACCAATGATACGTTATGACGAATGCTAAGGGCTTGTATGAGTCCTTTGTGAGGACGAGAACGTCGGCCACGACTGGGGGATGCTCCCCGGTTGTGATAGGTACTTCATAACCAACCTTATATCATTATAAATACATTTGAATTACATCATCATATAACACATACTTAATCCAATTACAAGACATAATTCAATTGAACTTCATCACCAAGTAGAAACCATCATAATAAAGTAAAGATTTAGGACAACAAAGACTTACCCAATCTTCTTTAAAATCCATCATCATGATATTACCATAAACCAACAAATTCCATCCAATAATAGGTGTAATTACATCATTCAATAGTAATTAACACAATAGCTAGGTCAACTACATTACTACAAATCAATTCTATACTAGTTCATAACCTAGGGTTAGGTAATTGGGGTCAATTAATCACCTCTTACACTATACTAGGTTAAAAATCAAGAACTACTACAATTGAACAGTAATACATCATAATATAATAATAAAAACCAATACAAACCATAGACCATACAATTTAGAAGATCAAATTAGTATTAGGAAGAAACCAATATTAAATCATCTTTTTGAAAACAAATTTTTGAAGAACCCTTTGGGGAAAGGAATCCCAAAGGAATCTTATGCCGATCATAGGAGAAGAGATTTAGAGTTTGAAGAAGGTGATAAGGTGTATCTAAACAAATTTCCTATGAAAGTGGTTGTTAGATTTGGTAAGAAAGGGAAGTTGAGCCCTCATTATGTGGGTCCCAATGAAAACTTGCAAAGGGTTGGTAAGGCTTCATATGAATTGAAACTGCCCAGTGAGCTATCTTCGGTTCATCTCGTTTTCCATGTTTCCATGTTAAAGAAGTATATCGGTGATCCATAGTCTATTATTCCTATTGAGGGTCTTGATGTCAACAAGAACCTCTCTTGTGAGTAGGTTCCGGTTGAAATCCTTGATCATCAAGTGAAGAGGTTGAGGAACAAAGAGGTGGCCTCCATAAAAGTGTTATGGTGAAACCACCTAGTTAAGGGAACAACATGGGAGGCCGAGGCTGACATGAAGTCCAGTTATCCTCATCTCTTTCCTAATGAAGGTTAGTTGTTCTTACTAATAATAAAAAAATGAGGAAATTAGAAGTTGTGTTAATTTTTAGTGAAGTTTTGCAAAAATGTTCTAGTTACAGTGAAATTACAGTTAAGTTATGCCTATGGACATGAAAATTGCAAATTTTACATGTTTTGAGTTATGTGGTGCATGTTGACATGGTGAGTCATTAAGAAATGATATTGAGCATGTTTATAGGTTGAGAATTCGCATAATTGAATCCTTAATGATATGTTGATCTCATGTTGTTTTGAGAAAGAAATTCCTCATAGTGTGATGTTGAGCTTTATGCGTATTAATTGAAGTTTTGAATTGCTATATTTGGCTGTAATGATTTATGTTGTAACTAACTCATGTTATAATGTATTGTTTGTTGTTGGGATTCTAATCTTGAGTATATTCCTTCCAAAAGATTTTTGTGTCATTCGGGGACGAATGTTTCTAACGGGGGATAATGTAACACTCAAAAAATAAAAGACGTGTTGTAGAGCCTAACATGAGTGTCTAAGGGTTGTGTCACTATTTTATGGTCAATTTTAATGTGTATAAGTCATTTAGGAGGTTTTATAATCAAAACCTCAAAGAATGTCCATGACATCCGGAAAGTAGTTCAATGAGGTGCTAGGGCGCCTTAGCGTATTTGACTAAGTTTTAGGAGTCGGAAAATGATGAAATTTTGTGGAAAGGTATCTAAAACATAATAGAGTTATTTTATAGTCGAAACGTCCTGGTACGACTCCCCAAGGACAAACCAAGGGTACATGTGGAGCACCCTTGCAAAAGTGGCTAAAAGCTGTCAAGAGACAGTGTCACCAACAAATGCCATCGACGAGACGTCGTCCAATTGGCAGGGAGTCGATGTCCACCTTCGATGGACACTAAAATTTTTTTGTGGGAAGTCATTTTGGAAACTCTCTGACCAAAACGACGACTGCACAGGACGACCATGAACAGTGCTCGTCGATTCACAAATGGCCCGTTGGTCGAGGTTTCATTTGTCAACGCACTATTTTGTTGCACATTTTACAGTTAGTCAAGCAAACTAATTAGGTTGTTATTTAATTATATAGGGTTTAAGTTATGTCTAATTAAGTTAGTTAATTACCTTAATAAACACCCTAACCTTATTATACTAACCTAACCTTCATAATTTCCCAAACCCAAATTGCTCCTCCTTCTCTCTTCTTTGTAACATTCCGAAAGTATAAGACCTAATCTAGAGCCTATCATAAGTGTCAAAGGGTGAATACAATGTTTTAAGACCTCATAAAATGTATACAAGTAATTTAGGAAGATGAAGAATCAAAATGACAAGAAACGTCCAAGACGCCTAGAAGCTAGTCTAATTGAACTAGTGAAACATACGTAGGTTTCGGAAACGTTTAGAAGGGGTTTAAGAGGTCTAAAACTTGTAAAATGACTTTATATAGGTAAAAACATGTATATAGTGTAAATAATTCCAGGTCCGACCCCCCAAGTGTCGCCTTAGGGGTCCACGAAAGGACCCCAAACATTGATTGGTAAGCTGCCAAAGCAGCAACCAAAATTCACATTGACGAAACATGTCCGTGTAGCGGGCTTGGGTGGATTTTTGTCAAATCTCAAGTTCGTATCGCGAGAAGGTAGCGTACTTCACTATCTCAAAAATTAATTTAGAAAATTATGTGGGAATAGCTCCGTGCTGCATACTTGTTCCTCGGCAAAAATTTGAAAATTGGATTTGAAGTTTGACATCATTAAAGGGTCAACTTAAGTGAGGGGTCTTTTGGGTATTTTATGGGGGTCTATATATTTATTTACAATGAGTTTTTCCTCACATTTACTCACTCAAATGAAATCCCCATATCAAAACCCAAAAGCTCTCATGTCTCTCTAGTTTCTCTCTGTATTCATCCTCCATTGAAGGAAGAAGGAAGCTTAAAGAAGAAGACTAATTTCTCTAGGATTTCACTTCAATTTCGTGGATTAATTTTCATTAGGTTATGGGGTTTTCACTCTTGGTATTCCTTTCCCCAAGAGGTCCTTTCAAAGTTGATTTCTAGATCACCCAATTTTAAGGTTTTTCCAATGTTAATGGGTTTTCTTCTAAACTTCAAGTTGATGATTAATTGTGATTGCCTATGATTAATTAAGTGTAAATTGTTGTTAAATTGATGTTGATTTATGCAATTCATGTAGATCATGTTCCTTTTCCCCAATTCCCAAAATCATTAATCTTGCTTATAAATTGATGGGAACTGAAGAATGTATTGATTGTTAGACTTGTTTTATCTATTCTAACACATTCATGGACTGACTAGGGTGAGGTAATGTTGGTATTGGATATATTTCTTTAAGAATTCATAATGAACCCTATTCCCCTAACCCTAGGTCATAAATTGAAGTTAATTGGGATGGTAATGATGAAATTGATTTTGCTATTGTGTTAACTACTATTGTATGATGATGTTATACCCATTATTGGGTTGAATTGAATGGTTGATGGTAAAAACATGGTTGATGTCTTGTGAATGATATTTGGTAAGTCTTGTGATCCCAACCCTTTACTTCAATTCTGGTTACTTGTGATTAAGTGATGATGTTGTATTGAAGTATACCTTATATTAAGATTGATAGGTTTGGTATGATTTTTGATTGAAATGTCTTGACTATGGTTTGTGAGGTATTGGCTAAGATGTAAATGTTATAAGGATGGTGATAATTTAGCAATGTGCCTTATCATGAATGATTATGTAAATGTTCAAACCTCACATGTATGAATTGTAATGAAAGGAAACTACTCATGCAATTCTTATTGAGATATAATGATGATTATGTAAAGGATATGCCCGATGACCTAAACTAATCAATGATTGTTATTAAAAGCTTAAAGATATTTCAAAATGGGACTCTATCTTAGCACCGAGTGAACTAGATTGAGGAGTATCCCTTCACGCATAGGGAAGGTAGGATAACTAATGTACTCTTGATATTGGAGACTACAATGCATGTAGCATAAAAAGGGTCCCAACTATATCTCCTAGTTCTTGAACTATGTCGCTCCCATAGGAATACTAGCTAGTGGATCCACGTAGTTGCTATGTTCATGCTTTGGTACTACATTGGCAAGTAGTCCACCTTGCTTCGATGTAGGGTTCCATGACACCGGATTCCACATTAGCTAATGTGTACTATGTAGGTTAAGGCAAGATGTTCCCAAAAGGTAAAATGAAGTAACGAATGAAGTCTAACTAGGATGATCTAAAAAGTTTAGCTTAGTCTAGTTAGTGGTATGGGACTCTACCTATACATTGCACTTGTTATCCTTTAAGGGAATCTTAGGAGGATGTTCTTATGTATGTATATGCTTATGAACGTAAATGATGATAATGTGATGATCTTACATGTAAATGAAACTATGTGATGTTGGTTACTCTTTTGAATATATGTTTGATCTATATTGCTAAAGTATGAAGTTATATACTCTTAATGATATGATATGTGAAGTTGGACATTGTTTATGGTTGTAGTTGAATGTTCATAAGACTTTGCAAATGTTAAAATAGCATGTTTTAATGAAATGTCCCCTTTTCGCATGATTTGATATTATATATGCATATTGTCTCATACATAGTACATGTGATATGCTAACCTCATTTTCTCCCTTTTCCCTAACACTTTAGGTTCCTGTCGTTGAAGGCTTTTTGAGCCAACTTTGAAGAAGACTTGGAATTTCTCAATCATCCAAGTTGGGTAGGTCCTCACTTTCTGAGGGCAATGCCAATATCGAGCTTATAAAGTTGTTTTAGTTTTAAGACTCTTACGTTCATTACTTTCATTTGATTACAAATTGTATAGAATATAAATGACTTAGTTAAATTATTTTATGGGATATGCCCAATTGATATATTCTTGCTTTAGATGGTTATGAGATTAGACACTCTTTTAAGACTATGTTATATCTTATATATGTATGTGCAATAAAAGTAGAATACTATGTAATCTTCTTATACGAAGGGTCTATGTATACTCGATACAAATATATATTATGTGTATGCGAGAGGTCTATGTAAACCTAAATATAATTATAGAAAAGTAATTTAAATTTTCCGCATTTTAACCTCTGAATGTAATGATGTAAACTAAAAGACTTGTCTTAGTCCTCTTAGAGGACGACTACGCCGGTTACGTCTAGAGGGTGATCCCCGTATGTGAAAACTTGGTATCAGAGCATCAGTTGAATATCTTTAGTATCGATGTCTCTCTCAACCACGTGTATGTAGATTCTTACTCATAATTGTGAAGCGTGCCACACATATGAATAGGAAATTATATGATTCTTATGAAACTCTCTCTTTCTTGGAAATCCAATGTCGTGCCTTGAGAGTGTTGCACTCTATGTGCCTTTATCATTTAATTCTTTCATTGTGATTATAGGCAATGAATACTCGAAGAAATTCGGAACGAAGACTTGAGGAAGAGATTGCCTATGCGGGAGTTCCTCCCCGTGGTGATCAAGTCCCTTCTCTTGAAGAAGTTGCTAATGATGACCAAGCTTCAGTCAATCCTTCTTCTATGACGGATGGTGACATAAGGGTTTCCTTTCTCCAAATAGCGCAAGCCATTACTACACAAGCACAAGCACAAGCCATAATGACCAAAGATAATGGGAGGTCGTACCCCGAGAAAACCAACATGTTGCCACCATGGCCTTCCGTTTGAGAGATTTAAATAGAATGAATCCTCCTACTTTCTATGGGTCCAATGTTGAGGAAGACCCAGAGAGTTCATTGCGATGTCTACAAGATTCTCTATTCTATGGGGTTGACTACTAGTGAAAAATCCGAGTTAGCCACTTATCAACTCAAAGATGTGACCCGAACTTTGTATGTTCAACGGAGAGACAATAGACCTTTAAGGGGTAGACCAGTGACTTGGGAGATCTTCAAGAAGGCTTTTCTTGATAGGTTCTTTCCTAGGGAGAGGAGGGAAGACAAAGTGGTGGCGTTCATCAACCTTCATCAAAGAGGTATGAGTGTACTTGAATACTCTTCGAAATTCACTAAATTTTCAAAGTATGCTCCTTCTTTGGTTTCCGTTCCTGGGGATGAAATGAGCCGCTTTGTGACGGGGCTGTCAGATGACTTAAAGTAAGATTGTCATTCGGCTATGCTACATGACAATACAAACATCTCTCGTCTCGTGGTTCATGCTCAAAAAGTGGAAGAGACAAGGGCTAAGAGAAAGACTAGGGATGCCCAAAGGGCAAGGTCTTTTGATGGTGGTCTTTAAACGGGTAGAATTGATAACCAAAGACAACCCTAGATTCAAGAAGAGGTCCTCTAGTTCACAAACAAAGAATCCAACTTGTGGAAGGTGTGGCAAGAAGCACTATGCTCACTACCTTCAAATGACAAACAATTGTTTTGGTTGTAGTAAAAGTGGACAAAAAGTACGAGATTGCCCAAATGTGAAGGGGCAAGACAAGGAGAGTGGACAAGCAAGTGGTTCGAATGTTGATGCTCTGAAGAAAACCCGCTTCTATTCTCTCCACTCTAGAGGTGATCAAGAGACTTCTCCCGATGTGGTGACCAGTATGTTGAAAGTTTTTTCTATTGATGTATATGCTTTACTTGATCCCTGTGCTACCTTGGTATTTGTTATTCCTCTAGTAGCTAAAATGTTTGACATTTTGCCCGATATCTTTAATGAACCTTTCATGGTGTCTAACCCGGTGGGTGAGTCGGTGGTTGCAAAAAGGGTGTACAGAAATTGTCCTATAATGTTTCCCAATAGAGTTACTCATGTTGAACTAGTAGAACTTTACATGTTTGATTTCGATGTTATTTTTGGTATAGAATTGTTGCATGCTTGTTTCACTTCTATCGATTTTAGAACGAGGGTGGTGAAGTTTAACTGTCTAAATGAACCTGTTTTATAATGGAAGGGGGGGAATTTTATTCCTAGAGGTCGTATAATTTCTTATTTTAAAGCTTGTAGGATGATCTCTAAAGGGTGTTTATACCATATTGTGAGAGTCAAAGATTTAATTCCTCCCATTGAGTCGGTCCACCTAGTGAGGGATTTTTTGGAGGTCTTTCCTAATGATCTTTTAGGTATTCCTCCCGAACGGGAAACTGATTTTCGTATCGACTTGCTACCGGATACAAATCCCATTTAAATTCCTCCTTATCGGATGGCTCCGACCGAATTGAAAGAGTTGAAGGGTCAACTCAAGGACTTGCTAGACAAGGGCATTATTCGGCCTAGTATTTCTCCATGGGGTGCTCCGGTATTGTTTGTGAAGAAGAAGGATGGGTCCCTTAAAATGTGTATTGATTACCATAAATTCAACAAAGTCACAATCAAGAACAAGTATCCTCTCTCTAGGATTGATGATTTATTTAATCATCTCCTAGGGGCAAGCTACTTTTCCAAAATTGCTTTGAGGTCGGGGTATCACCAATTGAGGGTGAGAGGTGAGGATGTACCAAAGACAGCTTTTCGGACTCGATATGGCCACTATGAATTCCTTTTTATGTCCTTGGTCTTACTAATGGTCCAGAGGCGTTTATGGACCTAATTAATAGGGTGTTTTGAAGTTACCTAGATTCTTTTGTCATTGTGTTTATTGATGACATCTTGGTATAATCGAAAAATGAGAGTGATCACATGGGTCATTTGAGGGTGGTATTTCAAACCCTTAAAGAGCATCAATTTTTTTCCAAATATAGTAAATGTGAGTTTTGGTTGAAGTCGGTGGCATTTATTGGTCATATCATCTTTAGTGAGGGAGTTGAGATTGATCTTGTAACAATCCAGAAAATGTACTTGTCTAGTGAAGAGTCTATTAGGTTTTTAAGAATATGTATTGAGGTACACATACATCCCATTTTTCCAATAATTAGTAATATTGAGCATATTGAGGAATATTGGCTTAATGGCGTTAGCCAATTTTCTGTATGTATACACAAATTAATTAAAGATATAATTCAATGTAATTGATCCAATGCAAGCTTGTTTAGAAATTTTACCTCCAATAAAGACTCTAAGCTAAAATACAGTATTCTTCACATACAAACAATAGGTAGCAGGCATCCAAGTGTCAAGCTTAGGTACCATAGCACATGACCATTTAAAATAACCATGTAGATTAAGAAGTGCCCAAGGACATAGTGAGGATCCTTGGACAAGAAGTAAACTTTCCTTAGTGAAAGTTTAGGGAAAGTACACGGCAACACATGTGCTACCAACGGCTAAGAAACAAGCCCCAACCGTATCAGTTAGGGTGGTTAGGGGGAAGGCGTGTAGGATTACGTGGGACCAAGCTCCCTAACTGATTCTAGGTCCTCAAAAACGTCCCTATCTAACTAACTAACCTAGGACCAACTAAAATTAACTAACTAGGGTGCCCGAAATTCTAAGACCTAACCGGGTGACCTAACCGAATAACTAACTAAAGAAACATCCTAGTGCTTAACCTAGGATGGTCCAAAAGGGTTGGTTATGGTCCTAACAAATTAGGGGTACTTTAGTAATTACCCTAGGTTACTTAATTAATTAAATTATCAACTTAATTAATTAATTTAAATGGACAAAACTGAAACCGCCAAGCAATTTCCATATTTCGGTTAAGTCAAGTAAGAGACAACCTAGTACCTAACCTAGGATTGTCCCAAGGGTTGGTTATGGTCCTAACGACTTAGGGGTACTTTAGTAATTATCATAGGTCACTTAATTAATTAAATTAGCAACTTAATTAATTAAAAATCATGGTCAAACCCGAATTAGACTAGGTCAAACGTTCTCCTAGTTGTAGTCGAATTAGGAGGGGCGTTTTAGGTAATTTAAGTAGAAGGTCTTTAGGGTAACATATGGGACGTCTATATATAGATATTATGTCAGTTTTATACCACAATTACACGTCCCAAACCAGAACCACACGAAATTCTCTTAATCTCTCAAGAACGCTCTCTTCTCCAAACTCCATTGAAGAACTAGAAAACGCTTAAGGAAGAAGACTAAGGTTTTGAAGTTTCCAACCAAGATTTCGTGGATTATTCATCTATAAGTTATTGTTATTCATCCTTGAAATCTCTTTCTTCAAGGAGTCAATTCAAACAATTTTTTTAAAGATGATCAAAAACATGATTTGTCCAATTTTCATAATCTAGCCATGGGTTCTTGCATAAAAGGTTTTAAAGTAATGTTTTAGAATTGAATTTATGTTAATGCAATGTTTTAAATCTATAATTCTTATGAACCCATGCAAATTCCTATTTTCACAATTTTATGGGTTAAGTGATCATGTTTCTATACTGATGAATTAATGAGTAGTTTCTTATGGGCTTTCTAATGATGTGACAATTGTATTCAATTGATGTCTAATTGGTCTTAGATTTTTAAATATATATTGAATTTACCTAGTTTCGTCTAGTATTATGATTTATATTTTGAATTGATATTCATGGCCATGGGTAAGGGCCTTATGGTATTGAATTGGATGATTTAGACATGGTTTGAAGTGGTAAGAATGGATAGGTGGTACGCAGCCCTAATTCTCTTTATTTTATGTTAATTAGATTTCAAATATTTTGTGAAGTATGATTATATCTATCTACATGCGATTAAGTGTAAGTATGTTTTCTTCTATGGATACTAGGTGATCATGTTGGATTATGACTATGTGTTTAAGTGTGAAGTCTTAAAATTGATACATGATTATTATTACTTGACTATATGAGTTTATGATGATTATATTGATGATGTTATAGTAACGTATAGGATGACATAAAGATGATAAGGGTCGTTCCTAAGTGCTTCAAAGAATGATATGTTATATGTGCTAATGTGAATTAATGATGTGTCTTGTATTGGTAGATTATGTCCCTTACTTGATACATGTATATGATGAATATGAACGTCTTGACTTAGTAGACTTAGGCACCTTTGTCTTGTATGTGTATGGGATGACATAAAGATGATAAGGGTCGTTCCTAAGTGCTTCAAAGAATGACATGTTATATGTGCTAATGTGAATTAAAGATGTGTGTTGTTTCGGTAGATTATGTCCCTTACTTGATACATGTATATGATGAATATGAACGTCTTGATTTAGTAGGCTTAGGAACCTTTGTCTTGTATGTGTATGGATGAATGTGTAATAAAAGTCTAGGATCGGTAGACCTAAGATGGTGCCCTTCTAAGCATGACTAATACGTGGAATCTTCTACACAGAAAGAAGGTTAAGAATGAGCTATCCTTATAGACCATTGAATGGCTGCCCTAGTGGACCCATTTTTTGTAGATGCATTATGACTAGGTAATGACTAAGAGATGGTACCTTTTCATATGTCCCTTATATCGAACTTACTCTATGAGAACAAATGCTAGCATCGAGTGAATATGTTATGGTTTGTAGCTCTACTTGAGAAAGAGAGTAGAGTACAATGCAGCTCTAATTGAGAATGAGACTAGAGTACATAAAAGACCTTATATATTCCTTAACCATGTGCCTACATGGGATGTGTCCTAGTTCTACCTTTGGCAAGTAGAACACCGTCCATCGGAGTAGGGTAAACTCCGGATTCCATACCTAGCTCGTATGGTCTATGTCGGTTATTGCCTATTCTCATCATGTGGGATACATACTAGTGTTGGATAAATTCTAGGAAGTTTAGGTAGTGGTATGGGACACTATCTAGACATTGCACGACGAGACTTTGAAGATGTTAGCATGTGAGTCCCTAGGTCTTTACAAGACCATTATGTGAAGTCTATAATGAATGAAATGTTTAATTGACTTAATAAACGATCACGACATTAGATAACGTATGAGGAATAGAATGTTCCCTATCTAGGGTAGCTTTGAGGGTTGCTTAGGTAAGCTTGAAAAGGGTGTATGTGCGGTCTCTTCTTGTCCTACTTAGGTGAATCTTAGAGTAACCTTAGGTAGGGAGTTAAGGAAAGGAAAAAGGGAATGATCTTATCGTAGGATAACATTTGGTATGAAGAATGCAAGTAAAAGAGGTTACTGTAATGTTGAACTTAGTTCACTATAATGTTCTTCAATATTTGATAAAATGCTTATGTGATGTCTTGTATATTTCTAAGGTGTTAAATGTTGTGCTTATATTTATACTATGATGTTTTCATCAAAAAGAGCATGTTTTATACAAATATCCGTTTTTCATGATTTTATGCATTACGCCATACTTAGTACAAGTGTTTGTACTAATTCCAAACATTTGTTTCTATCTCTAAAGGTGTAGGTGACGTTTGAAGGAGTCTCGAAGTTTAAGCTTGGATTAGTCTTCATTCAGGCAAAGAGTTTTGGTATGTCCTCCACTAGATCCGAGGACATCTTGATGTTTAGTTTTCCTTATTAAAAGTATTGTAATAGACTTAGCTATTTTCTATATTCTTATGTCTAAGATGGCCACTTTGAGACATAGCCTTCCGTTATGTTTTTTTATAAAAGAACTATTATTATTTCGTATAAAAAGTTTTAATTCCGCACTACTTTTCATACGTGTATGCAATGAATGGTACGAAAGGGCTTGTCTTTGACCTCTCAGAGGTCGACGACACCGTGTTGCGATCCAGAGATTGCGCCCTAACTCCTAGGGGGTACTCTCGGGTTGTGACAAACTTGGTATCAGAGCATAAGGTTATGAAGTAGTCTTAGAAATCGGAAAGTCTCAAAAAGACACGTCTAGTAGAGTCTTGACCATCAGTGTGAGTCGCAACAACTCTATGGGCCAGAGGCTATAGGACGTTAGAATTTCCCTTCTTTTCTACTCCTATGTCGTGCCGTAGAGTGAAATGTTATGAGTTTCTTTTGCACTCCAGAGTAGAGGAGCAAAGCCGGATGAGGCTGATGATGATGATGGTAAGTTATAGTTTTCTCTCTTTAGTTATATGAGTTCCTTCTAAGTGGGGGAGTATGGTCAGGAGTTATGTTGTAGATTGTTGTCTCATCTCTTCTATTCAATTCAAGCTTGAGAGATTGAATGTCATAGTAGCATGTAGCATGTTGCATGGTGTTTAGGAGTCTAATTGAAGTTGAAGTTCATTGATTCCTTGCATTGCGCATTTTATGAAGTTATGATTATGTTTTAAAGTGAGTTTATATTGTTTTATATCTTATATTGTCGTGCTTCCATCATAAATTTCTTAAGAGTTGCATTACTGGGAATTTGAGCATGTTTCACTATAAAGAAATTGGTGTTTACTCTAAAGGTTTTGAAAAATTTGGCTAAATTGTTCATTAATGAAAAATGGTTATGATCTGTATATAATTGATGTATATGAGCATGATATTATGTGGAGAAGGAAATTCCTCCTATATGAAATGAAAAGGGTGAGTCTTATTGCATGATAAGTTGTACAAGTAGTTCTATATTCTTGTTCTGTTAAATCTCTTAAAGGTATGTGAAATTAATGTCTTCCCTTCATGCGTGTATTGTGTATTGTATACTGTGTTGTATGGTTATGAGTTTTTAGTATTTGAGTCTTAACCCTTAAAAATGTTCAAAGTGTGGCAAGTGTCATTCGGGGACGAATGTTCCTAAGGGGGGGGGGGGGATAATGTAACATTCCAGAAAATGTACTTGTCCAGTAAAGAGTCTCTTAGGTTTTTAAGAATATGTATTGAGGTACATAGGCATCCCATTTTCTAATATTTAGTAATATTGGGCATATTGAAGAATATTGGCTTAAGGGCGTTAGCCAATTTTCTGTATGTATACACAAATAAATTAAAGATATACTTCAATGTCAAAGACTCCAATCCAAGCTTGTTTAGAAATTGTACTTGCAATAAAAAACCTAAGCTAAAATACAATATTCTTCACGTACACACATTAGGTACTAGGCATCCAAGTGTCAAGCCTAGGTACCATAGCACATGACCTTTTAAAATGACCATGTAGATTAAGCAGTTCCAAAGGACATAGTGAGGATCCTATGACAAGAAGTAAACTTTCCAGAGTGAAATATTAGGAAAAGTACACGGCAACACATGTGCAAGCACATGTGCTACCAACGGCCAAGAGACAAGTCCCAACCGAATCGGTTAGGGTGGTTAGGAGGCAGGCGTGTAGGATCACGTGGGACAAGCTCCCTAACTGATTCTAGGTCCTCAATAAAGTCCCTATCTAACTAACTAACCTAGGACCAACTAAAATTAACTAACTAGGGTGCCCGAAATTCTAAGACCTAACCGGGTGACCTAACCGAATAACTAACTAAAGAAACATCCTACTGCCTAACCTAGGATGGTCCAAAAGGGTTGGTTATGGTCCTAACAACTTAGGGGTACTTTAATAAATACCCTAGGTTACTTAATTAATTAAATTAGAAACTTAATTAATTAATTAAGTGGATAAAACCGAAACCACCTAGCAATTTCCAGATTTCAATTAAGTAAAGTAAGAGATAATCTAGTACCTAACCTAGGATGGTCCAAAGGGTTGGTTATGGTCCTAACGACTTAGGGGTACTTTAGTAATTATCCTAGGTCACTTAATTAATTAAATTATCAACTTAATTAATTAAAAATCATGGTCAAACCTGAATTAGACTAGGTCAAACATTCTCCTAGTTGTAGTCGAATTAGGAGGGGCGTTTTAGGTAATTTTAGTCGAAGGTCTTTAGGGTAACATATGATACTTATATATAGAGATATTAAGTCAGTTCTATACCACAATTACACGTCCCAATCCAGAACCATACGAAATTCTCTTAATCTCTCAAGAACGCTCTCTTCTCCAAACTCCATTGAAGAACTAGAAAACGCTTAAGGAAGAAGACTAAGGTTTTGAAGTTCCCAACCAAGATTTTGTGGATTCTTCATCTATAATGTAACATTTCAGAAAAACGTACATGTCTAGTAAATAGCCTAATTGGTTTTAAGAGTGCATATTGGGATACATAGGTATCCCAATGCCCAATATTGAATAATATTGGGCATATTAGAAAATATTGGCTAAGGGTGTTAGCCAATTTTTCTATGTATGAATAAGCATTGTTTAAGAATTGTACTTGCAAGGAAGACCCTAAGATAAAATATTAATTTCTAAGTTGTGCACAATGAGGTATGAGGCATCCAAGTGTCAAGCCTAGATACCATAGTACATGATCAATGAAAATGATCATGTAAATTAAGCATATTTCAAGGACATAGTGAGGATCCTTGGAAAAAGAGTGAACTTTCCTAATGCAACCATAGGAGTGCACGGGTCCAGCCATGTAAGCCCTAGATTCCTAACCAATTCTACACCCTAACTAACTTAACCAACTAGCTAGCTAACCTAGGATCAACCATAAATGACCAGCCAAGGGACCCGACAAACTAAGACATTGTCGGGTGACACCTAACTAACCTAACTAACTTAGAGACAACCTAGTACCTAAGCTAGGATGGTCAAAAGATGTTAGTTGTGGTCCTAGTGACTTAGGTGTATTTTAGTAAATTCCCTAGGTCCCTTAATTAATTAATTATGCATCCAAATTAATTAATTAAAGTCTTGTTCAAGGCGAGACCCTTAGTCAAAATTTTAAATTTGGCTAAGTCAAATGTCCTCCTAAGTCTAGTCAACTTAGGAGGGGTGTTTTAGTAATTACCTAATTAATTTATTAATTAAGTTAATTAGTCCAAAGCTGAATTATTCAATATCAGTTCCTATGACCTAGAAACCATGATCATTCACAAGAACTCACGACGCTAAGGCAATAAGCAAAAGAACGTAGAAAGACAAGGTTTTCTTAGGCGATTTCAAGGTCTTCGTGCAAAAGGGATCATCGTAGATTCAATTATACATAAGGTATGGTTTTCTCTCCTGGATTTCTTTCTCCAAGAGGATTTTCAATCGCTTTGAATCTATGAATCTCGAAACTAGGGTTGCTTCCCAACGATATTGTTGAACGTCATTCTCTCTAGTATCCTTGTTTTCGATTCTAATGAGTATGTCGTTGTAATCTCAAACATGTTGTTGGTATGTGGTGCTAACTGATCCTAATTTGTAGGGTTCTTGGTTTGTAAATGTCGACTAAAGCCTATAGATTTGATTTGTGCGATTTAAGTATTATTTACACGAAATGAAGAGTGTTGTAAGACTTAATTGAGTCCGAGAATGTGAAGTTTGTTAGGTTTCGGTTATGAAGTGTATTTACTGTTAAATGTTGACTTGATTGAGATGATGAGTTCACTAAAGTGTTTACATGAAGTAAATCGACTTGGATGATAATGTTTTGCCCAAACTATGATATAAAATTGGCTAATGATAATCTCATGAAAAATGTTGAATGATTGGTTGGTTTGTGCCAATAAATAGGCTAGTGAAATTATATCCAAATTGTTTAGGCCAATGCTAATTCATACTAATCTTATATGGCCAATGTATTGTAATGCCAAATGAATAAGTACACCTAAGTTAATTCATTGAATCCATAACCAAGGGTATGCCAATAATTGGGACAAGTCCTAACATACCCTATCCAAATGAACTATGAATATAGTAGTACGTTAAATGAAGTTCACAAAGTCCATAAATAATGGTATAGAGCTACAAAATGAACGTTAACAAGCTAAAGTGAGTATTAACATAACTAAAAGTTTAAAAGTTACGAAAGTGACCAAAATGGGGTGTTGAAGGAAGTGAGTCAAGTCTCACTTACACCTAAGACAACTATGTTAAAGATACTCACATAAGAGGGTGTTAGAAAGTGTGAGACAAGTATAATTAACACCATGATAATAATGTAAGGTTAAATTCACATTTTCATCAAGTAAAGAAAGGGATGACAAGTTATCCAAAGAGTAAGTAAACCTCAATCTACAAGCAAGCTTCCATAATGTTTGAGTCAACTCTAAAAGTTATGAAGTAAAAGAAATTGAGCAAAGCACTGATAGACTAGCAATGAGCTTGTGCTAGAACATGTAATTCTCATGAGATGAGGTTCCACCACGGTGGATAAGAGTCTCCAAAAATCTCCTAGTCTTCGAACCATGTTGCCAGCATGGGAACTATCTTGTGGATTCCACCTAAGAGAGGTAGGTAGATTCGGTTTCACTTTGGCCGGTGAAACCACCCCTTTTCAGTGTGGGTCAGACACTGCATTTCATGTTTATCTCACATGATCTATGTCGGTTAATGCTCAAAAAGAAAGTTCTTGGTTCCACTATAGCTGTGACCCACCTCTTTTTTATGTGGGGAAGACACTGAACATTGGTTAACTTTAGCCGGTGAATCACCCCTTTTTGGTGTGGGGCAAACACTGCATTTAATGTTAACTCACATGATCTAGGTTCACTTTGATCGGTGAACCACCTCTTTTCGATGTGCGGAAGACACTGTATTTCATGTCATTTCACATGATCTAAATACTAAAGACTTCTTTAATAAAGTAAGAAGGAAGAAGAGATGTAAGTTCAAAGTGAACTAAGAAAGCAATATTTTAAGAATATCTACGTTTGATAAGAATGAAGTTTTCTACATGAAAAGGACTTAGCCAATAATGACTCCTCATATTATGAAAATGATCAAAGCCAAATGAGATTGGCTTATAATGACTTTATATAATTGGCAAATGATCATAGCCAAATAAGTTTGGCTTATAATGACTTCTTATATTAGGCCACTATCAAATAATAGGCTTAACCAATAAAGATTGGCTTACAAAGATTACATGCCCAAGATTGTAGTTAAATCATTTCTTTAATCCCTTGGATTACTTACTCGATTCATTGTAGGTATGGGACTACAATAAATCATTGCACTTCTAAGTAAAACATAGGATCAAAGGAGATTATTTAATTAGACAACAAAAAGAAGAAAATACTTAAAAATAAACTAAGTCTGGAAAGAGGTACTTTCGGCAGGGGGAGCAAAATTAAAAATATTCGTTTGTGATGTTCTAAAATTGTGTGGAATATTCCAAGGTCTTCTGTTCATATAGAAAATGAGTTGTGTGTTTTTAATGCATTAAAATACGTCATAATCACACCATAAATAGCATATAACGAATTAGGAAAGCCTAGTGACTTCACTTTCCAGAAATGACATGTTGTTTTGGAAGAGCTTTCCTTGATCATGCATAGACTTATGTGTATGTGTGCATACACCCATACTTAGTACAAGTGTGTACTAACCCTATACGATTACTATTTTTATAGGTGCAGGTCAGAGAGAAGGTTGAAGAATCATTGAAGTGGTTTGGACTCAGCGATCTCCAGACTTTGGTAGGTCCTCTTGAGTTCGAGGATGCTACTTCTATCTTTATAGCTTAGTACTTTAGACATAGCTAGAGGGTGTTGTCCCTAGCATTTCTTTCAGACATTTATTCGAAGCTTTGTATTAAGGCCATTTTTGGCAAACTATTATGATATATTGATTGTTTCATTTGAATTGTGTAATCGATTGTAGATGGTTGTTTAGTTTAAGCTTATATTATATGAATCTATGTAAAATTTATATGAAGTATATTTACACTTCATTATGTTTTAAAGTTTTAAATTTTTCGCAAATTTAACTATATGAATGTGATAAAATCTAAGAAGAGGTTTGTCTGCGACCTCTGAGAGGTTAACCACGCCGGCAGCGGTCTGGATTCCAGAATTAGGGTCGTGACAAACTTTGTATCAGAGTATGAGGTTAAATTACCTAGGAACTAAAGCTCAAAACAACAACGTTACATAGTTTCTATCTTATGGCTGTGAAGTGCACCACAATCATGACTTAGAGACTATATGATATTAGGAAATTTTACCTTCTTCTACTTTTTTATCATGCTATGTAGAGTTATGACATTTTGTGTCATTTAGATATCTAACTTCCTTCTTGTGTATGCGTGTAGAACAATGAAAACGAGAAGAAATGCATCGAGAAGAGTTGAACAGGCAGCTGCTGGAGGAAACCAAGCTCCTCCTCTAGCCCCAGCTGCTTGAGTTCAAGTGCATGTCAACCCAGCTGCTTTGACAGATGGAGAAGTGAGAGAAGCATTGGTGCAGATGTCACAAGCCATCACTACTCAGGCGCAGGCCATCACGGCCCAAGCCACTAGAAAGGGTGCTCCCAGAGAGAACCCACATGCTAGCACCATGGCTAGCAGACTGAGGGACTTCACTAGAATTAATCCTCCAGTTTACTACGGGTCCAAGACTAATGAGGATCCCCAGGAGTTTATGGATGAGGTATCCAAAATTCTCTATGCCATGGGGGTTGATGAAAAGGCATAGGCTGAGTTGACTGCATATAAACTCAAAGAGGTGTGGTACAAAATGTGGGTAAATGGTCGAGCACCAGGAGAAGTCCCCATAACTTGGGACATTCTCAAGACTGCATTTCAGGAGAGATTCCTTCCCAGAGAGCAACGAGAAGCAAAGGTTTAATAGTTCATCAACCTACGACAGGGAGGTATGTCAGTCAATGAGTACTCCTTGAAATTTTTAAACTCTCGAAATATGCTTCTTCTCTGGTGTCCAATAGCAAGGATGAGATGAGCAGATTTGTGACTGGTGTGTTGCAGGATCTAGAGGAGGATTGTTGGGCAGCCATGTTGCATGATAACCTGGACCTGGGCAGGTTGATGGTACATGCACAGCAGGTGGAGGAGAGTCGTCGGAGAAAGAGAGGCCAAGAAGGAAAGAAGCCTACGCCTGTGGATCAAACTGGTTCTAGCTCTGGTAGGGGCACATTTGGAGTCCAGAACAGGCCTAAGTTCAAGAAGCACTCAGATAATCCTACTCCTTCCAGGAATTCGAATCCCAAAGTTGAAAAGACTGGCTCCAAAAAGGGCAGTGATAGAAATGCCCAGCGTAACAACAAGTAGTATGGTAAATGTGGCCGATAGCATAGAAGTGAGTGCTTGGTAGGTACTAATGCCTACTATGGTTGCGGCAAGAGTGGGCATATAGTCAGGGACTACCCACATGTGAGGGATCAACCTAAGACAAATCCTCAACCTCGGCCGAATCCAAATGCTGCAGCCGAACCTCCCAAGAGGATTAGATTCTATGATCTGAAAGGTAAATAGGAGCAAGAGAAGTCAGCTGATGTGGTCATTGGTACGTTGCATGTATTTTATTTTCCTGTGTATGCATTGTTAGATACAGGATCCACTTTGTCATTTTTTACTCCTTTAGTAGCTAGTAGATTTGACTTGCTTGCTGAGATCTTGCATGTGCCTTTTCTAGTTAGAACTCCCATAGGAGACGACATTAGAGCAGAAAGAGTAAACAAAGATTTCCCAATTAATGCCCTTGATAGAATCACTCATGTTGACCTAGTAGAGTTAGACATGCTCGATTTCGATATAATCCTGGGTATGGATTGGATCCATAAGTGTTATGCTACGATAGACTGTCGAAAAAGGGTAGTGAGGTTCCAAATTCCAAATGAGTTAGAGATGGAATGGGAAGGGTGTGGTTCACATCGAACAGGCCAAATCATTTACTATCTAAAAGCTAATAAGATGATATCTAAGGGTTATTTATGCCACTTAGTTAGAGTCAATGACTTACAATAAGAAGTTCCTTCCATAGACTCTGTGTCCATAGTGAATGAGTTTCAAGATGTCTTTCCTGAGGATTTTCCAGGAATTCCTCATTAATGCGAGATTGATTTTGGTGTTGACTTAGATTCCAACACCAAGCCAATTTCTATTCACCCATATAGGATTGCACCAGCCGAACTCAAATAGTAGAAGTTGCAGTTAAAATATTTACATGATAAGGGTTTCATCCAGCCGAGCATATCCCCATGGGGTGCTCCAGTGTTGTTCGCTAAGAAAAAGGATGGAACCCTTAGAATGTGTATCGATTATAGGCAACTCAATAAAGTCACTATAAAGAACAAGTATCCTCTTCCCAGTATCGATGATCTCTTTGATCAACTTCAAGGTTCAAGTTTCTTATCTAAAATAGATCTTCAGTCAGGGTATCATCAGCTTATAGTGAGACAAGACGAAGTTCCTAAGACTGATTTCCGAACTAGATATGGCCATTATGAGTTTCTTGTCATGTCATTTGGTCTCACTAACGCACCAGCCGCGTTTATGGACCTTATAAATAGGGTTTTCCGTGAATATCTTGATTCTTTTGTCATAGTATTCATAGATGACATCCTCATATACTCTAAGACAAGAGAAAAGCATGAAGAATACTTAAGAAAGACATTGCAAGTACTCTGAGAACATCAGCTGTATGCAAAGTTCAATAAATGTGAATTTTGGTTGAGATCAGTGACCTTCCTTGGTCATGTTGTGACCGACCAGGGTGTGAAATTGATCTGAAAAAGGTTGAAGCGGTGAAGAATTGGCCGATACCCCTCACTCCCATAGATATTCGGAGTTTCTTGGGTTTGGCTAATTATTATCGCAGGTTTGTGGAGGGTTTTTCCACTATTACAGCCTCGTTGACAGCCTTAACGAAGAAGGCAAAGTTTATGTGGTCTGAAAAGTGTGAAAAGGGTTTCCAAGAGCTCAAAGACCGACTCACTTCAGCCTCGGTGCTCACGTTGCTGAGGAGTGGTGCAGGGTATGTGGTGTATTATTATGCTTCCTGAGTAGGTTTGGGATGTGTTCTTATGCAAGATGGCAAGGTGATTGCATATGCATCAAGACAGTTAAAAATCCACGAGAAGAATTACCCTACACATGATCTTGAGTTAGCTGTTGTGGTATTTATGTTGAAACTTTGGAGACATTACTTATATGGTGTACATGTTGATGTATATTGACCAAAAAAGTTATCAGTATGTTCTTACGCAGAGAGAATTGATCCTTCGTCAGAGGAGATGTCTAGAACTGCTCAAGGATTATGACATGAGTGTCCACTATCACCCAGGTAAGGCCAATGTAGTGGACGATGTCGTTAAGTAGATTTACCATGGGCAGCATGTCTCATGTTGATCATGGGAAGAAGGAACTAGTTAAAGAGGTACACCAATTGTCTAGATTGGGTGTACGGCTGATAGATACACCAAGTGGGGGTGTTTCGGTTCATTAAAATTCCGAGTCCTCACTTGTAGATGTTAAAGGTAAGCAGCATCTCGACTCACTACTCATGGAGTTTAAAGACTCAGTGTTGTGTAAGTTGAATGAGTCATTTTCCCTAGGCGGGGATGGTGTACTCAAATACCAGAACAGATTATGTGTGCCCAATGTTGATGATTTGTGGCCTAATATTTTGGTAGAAGCTCACGGTTCTAGGTATTCTATTCATCCAGGTGCCACCAAAATGTATCGTGACCTAAAAGAGGTCTATTTGTGGGAAGGTATGAAGCGAGATATCTCTAAGTTTGTGGAGGAGTGTCCCAATTGCCAACAGGTTAAGGCCGAACACCTTAAGCCTGGGGTCTCACCCAGTCGATCGAGATTCCAACATGGAAGTGGGAAGCCATTAACATGGATTTCTTGGTAAGTTTGCCAAGAACCAGAAAGTTGCACGATTCTATTTTGGTCATTGTTGACCGAATGACCAAGTCCGCACACTTCATTCCCGTGAAGTCCACTTACCGAGCAGAGGATTATGCCAAACTCTATATTGATGAGATCGTGAGGTGGCATGGGACTCCTTTCTCTATCATTTCAAATAGGGGATCCCAATTCACTTCTAACTTTTGGAGATCCTTCCAAAAGAGCTTGGGTACACAAGTGAAGCTTAGTACTGCTTTTCATCCGCAGATGGATGGACAAGCAGAACGTACCATTCATACCCTTGAAGACATGTTGAGGGCATGTGTTATTGACTTCATGCGGAGTTGAGATGATCACTTGTTGTTGATTGAGTTCTCTTATAGTTATCATTCCAGTCTTGGGATGGCACCTTTTGAAGCATTGTATGACAGGAGATGTAGGTCTCCAGTTGGGTGGTTTGAAGTCGGTGAATCTTCCATCCTTGGCCCTGAGATCATAAATTAGGCTATAGATAAGGTGAGGATGATAAAGGATCGGTTGGCTACGGCTTACGGTCGTCAAAAATCCTATGCTGATAACAGAAAGAGAGCTCTTGAGTTCGAAGTAGATGATCAAGTCTACTTGAAGATATCGCCCATGAAAGGGGTGATGAGGTTTGGTAAGAAAGGGAAGTTGAGTCCGAGGTATTTAGGTCCTTATGAGATCTTATAGCGAGTAGGAAATGTTGCCTACGAACTGAAGTTACCACAAGACTTAGCTTCTATTCATCCAGTGTTTCACATTTCGATGCTTATGAAGTGTCTAGGCGATCCAGCATCCATACTGCCTGTTGAGGGGTTAGGAGTTGATGAGAACCTTTCTTATGAAGAGGTTCCAGTGGAAATTTTATATAGTCAAGTGAAGCGGCTGAGGAACAAGGAGGTTGCCACCGTGAAGGTGCTATGGAGGATGGAGAAACCACCTTGTTGAGCGAGCAACATGGGAGGCCGACGCCGATATGAGATCCCGTCACCCTCACTTGTTCAGTTCTTGAGGTTAGAGATATTCTTCCTAAGTCTTATTTTGTTTAAGAAATTGTAAGTTTTAGTGCATTAGTTGATTTGGTATTGTAAGTCTATAATCGTGCGTTTTTATACTTGCATTAAATGAGTTAAAAGGAGTTCATTTGTACATTCATGTTGCAGTTTTTGTATAGCGTAGACGCGATTTTGGTGTTGCATAAGTTGTTATGTGCATTAAGTTAACTGTGATTAAGAAAGAAGTTCATCAATCTCAATTAGGAAGCTTCAGATAAGCTTGACTAATATGCATCATCAAGAGTAAGTGTGAATCAGATATTCACAAAGAATAAAGTTTCAATTATGTTTAAGTGTTTTCAAAATTTCACTCTTTGTTTAAAAGGATGTGTAAGTGACATTTGCGGAAGAATTTTCCTTAGGGGGGGATAATATAACATTCCAGAAAAACATAATTGTCTAGTAAAGAGCCTAATAGGTTTTAAGAGTGCATGTTGGGATAATTAGGCATCCCAATGGCCAATATTGAATAATATAGGGCATATTGGAAAATATTTGCTAAGGTTGTTAGCCAATTTTTCCAAGTATGAATAAGCTTTGATTAATAATTCTACCTGCAAGGAAGACCCTAAGCTAAAATATTAATTTCTAAGTTGTGCACAATGAGGTATGAGGCATCCAAGTGTTAAGCCTAGATATTATAGTAATGATCAATGAAAATGATCATGTAAATTAAACAGTGTCCAAGGACATAGTGAGGATCCTTTGAAAAGGAGTGAACTTTCCAAATGCAACCATAGGAGTGCACGGTTGGGAGAAATGGGCAGCAACACATGTGCAAGAACATGTGCAACGGCCGAGAGAGGGTACAACACGACAAGCCCAACCGCATTCGGTTAGGCGATTAGGGGCAGGAGTGCACGGGTCCAGCCATGTAAGCCCTAGATTCCTAGCCAACTCTAAACCCTAACTAACTTAAACAACTAGCTATCTAACCTATGATCAACAAAAAATGACCATCTAAGGGACCCGACAACCTAAGATCTTGTCGGGTGACACCTAGTACCTAACCTAGGATGGTCAAAAGGGGTTAGTTGTTGTCCTAGTGACTTACGGGTATTTTAGTAATTTCCCTAGGTCCCTTAATTAATCAATTAAGCAACCAAATTAATTAATTAAAGTATTGGTCAAGCCGAGACCCTTAGTAAAAATTTCAAATTTTGCTAAGTCAAATGTCCTCCTAAGTCTAGTCAACTTAGGAGGGGTGTTTTAGTAATTACCTAATTAATTTATTAATTAAGTTAATTAGTCCAAAGCTGAATTATTCAATATCAGTTCCTAAGACCTAGAAAACACAATCATTCATAAGAACTCACGACGCTAAGGCAGTAAGCAAAAGAACGTAGAAAGACATGGTTTTCTTAAGCGATTTCAAGGTCTTCGTGCAAAAGGGATCATCGTAGATTCAATTCTACATAAGCTATGGGTTTCTCTCCTGGAATTCTTTCTCCAAGAGGATTTTCAATTGCTTTGAATCTATGAATCTCGAAACTAGGGTTGCTTCCTAATGATATTGTTGAACGTCCTTTTCCCTAGTATCCTTGTTTTCGATTCTAAGGAGTATGTAGTTGTAATCTCGAACATGTTATTGGTATGTGGTGCTAACTGATCCTAATGTGTAGGGTTATTGATTTGTAAATGTCGACTAAAGCCTATAGATTTAATTTGTTCGATTTAAGTATCATTTACACGAAATGAAGAGTGTTGTAAGACTTAATTGAGTCAGAGAATGTGTAGTTTGTTAGGCTTCGATTATAAAGTGTATTTACTGTTAAATGTTAACTTGCTTGATATGATGAGTTCACTAAAGTTTTGCCATGAAGTAAATCGACTTGGCTGATAGTGTTTTGCCCAAACTATGATATAAAATTGGATAATGATAATCTCATGAAAAATGTTGAATGAAAGGTTGGTTTGTGCCAATAAATTGGCTCGTAAAATTATGTCCAAATTGTTTAGGCCAATACTAATTCATAATAATATTATATGGCCAATGTGTTGTAATGCCAAATGAATAAGCACACCTAAGGTAATTCAATGAATCCATAACCAATGGTATGCCAATAATTGGGAGAAGTCCCAACATACCCTATCATAATGAACTATGAATATAGTAGTACGTTAAATGAAGTTCACAAACTCCATAAATAATGGTATGGAGCTACCAAATGAACCTGAACAAGATAAAGTGAGTATTAACATACCTAAAAGTTTAAAAGTTACGAAAGTGGCCAGAATGGGGTGTTGAAGGAAGTGAGTCAAGTCTCACTTACACCTAAGACAACTATGTTAAAGATACTCACATAAGAGGGTGTTAGAAAGTGTGAGACAAGTATAATTAACTCACATGATCTAGGTTAACTTTGATTGGTGAACCACCTATTTTCAGTGTGGGGAAGACACTGGATTTCATGTCATTTCACATGATCTCAATTCTAAAGACTTCTTTAAGAAAGTAAGAAGGAAGAAGAGATGTAAGTTCAAAATGAACTAAGAAAGCAAGAGTTTATGAATATCAACGTTTGATAAGAATGAAGTTTTCTATAAGAAAAGGGCTTAGCCAATAATGACTCCTCATATTATGAAAATGATCAAATCCAAATGAGATTGGCTTATAATGACTTTATATAATTGGCAAATGATCATAGCCAAATAAAATTGGCTTATAATGAATTCTTATATTAGGCCACTATCAAATAATACGCTTAACCAATAAAGATTGGCTTACAAAGATTACATGCCCAAGATTGTAGTTAAATCATTTCTTTAATCCCTTGGATTACTTAATCGATTCATTGTAGGTATGGGACTACAATAAATCATTGCACTTCTAAGTAAAACATAGGATCAAAGGAGATTATTTAACTAGACAACAAAAAGAAGAAAAGACTTAAAAATAAACTAAGTCTGGAAAGAGGTACTTTCGGCAGAGGGAGCAAAATTAATAATTTTCGTTTGTGATGTTCTAAAATTGTGTGGATGATTCCAAGGTCTTGTGTTCATATAGAAAATGAGTTGTGTGTTTTTAATGCATTAAAATACGTCATATTCACACCATAAATCGCATATAACGAATTAGGAAAGCCTAGTGACTTCACTTTCCAGAAATGACATGTTGTTTTGGAAGAGCTTTTCTTGATCATGCATAGCCTTATGTGTATGTGTGCATACACCCATACTTAGTACAAGTGTGTACTAACCCAATACGATTACTATTTTTATAGGTGCAGGTCAGAGAGAAGGTTGAAGACTCATTGAAACGGTTTGGACTCAGCGATCTCCAGACTTTGGTAGGTCCTCTTGAGTTCGAGGATGCTACTTCTATCTTTATAGCTTAGTACTTTAGACATAGCTAGAGGGTGTTGTCCCTAGCGTTTCTTTCAGACATTTATTCGAAGCTTTGTATTAAGGTCATTTTTTGAAAACTATTATGATATATTGATTCTTTCATTTGAATTGCGTAATCAATTGTAGATGGTTGTTTAGTTCGATGTTATAGTATATGAATCTATGTAAAATTTATATGAAGTCTATGTACACTTCATTATGTTTTAAAAGTTTTAAATTTTCCATAAATTTAACTAGATGAATGTCATGAAAGTTAAGAAGAGGCTTTTCTGTGACCTCTGAGAGGTTAACAACGCCGGTCGCGGTACGAATTCCAAAATCCGGGTCGTGACATATAAGGTATGGTTATTCATCCTTGAAATCTCTTTCTTCAAGGAGTCAATTCTAATGATTTTTTAAAATATGATCAAAAACATGATTTTTCCAATTTTCATAATCTAGCCATGGGTTCTTGCATAAAAGGTTTTAAATCAATATTTTAGAATTGAATTGATGTTAATGCAATGTTTTAAAGATATAATTCTTACGAACCCATGCAAGCCATGCAAATTCCTATTTTGACTATTTCATGGATTAAGTGATTATGTTTCTATACTTATGAATTAATGAGTAGTTTCTTATGGGCTTTCTAATGATGTAATCATTGTATTCAATTGATGTCTAATTGGTCTTAGATTGTTAAATATATATTGAATTTACCTAGTTTCGTCGAGTATTATGATTTATATTTTGAATTGATATTCATGGCCATGGGTAAGGGCCTTATGGTATTGAATATGATGATTTAAACATGGTTTGAAGTGGTAAGAATGGATTGGTGGTACGCTTTCCTAATTCTCTTTATTTTATGTTAATTAGATTTCAAATATTTTGTGAAGTATTATTATATCTATCTACATGTGATTAAGTGTAAGTATCTGTTCTTCTATGGATATTAGGTGATCATTTTGGATTATGACTATGTCTTTAAGTGTGAAGTCTTAAAATTGATACATGATTATTCTTACTTGACTATATGAGTATATGATGGTTATATTGGTGATGTTATAGTAATGCATATGATAACATAAAGATGATAAGGGTCGTTCCTAAGTGCTTCACAGAATGATATGTTGTATGTGCTTATGTGAATTAATGATGTGTATTGTTTTGGTATATTATGTCCCTTACTTGATACATGTATATGATGAATATGAACCTCTTGACTTAGTAGGATTATGCACCATTGTCTTGTATGTGTATGGATGATTGTTTAATGAAAGTCTAATATCGGTAGACATAAGATGGTGCCCTTCTAAGCATGACTAATACGTGGAATCTTCTATATAGAAAGAAGGTTAAGAATGAGCTATCCTTATAGACCATTGAATGGCTTCCCTAGTGGACCCATTTTTTGTAGATGCATTATGATTAGGTAATGACTAAGATATGTTACCTTTTCATATGTCCCTTATATTGAACTTACTCTATGAGAACAAAGGCTATCACCGAGTGAATATTGTGGTTTGTAGCTCTACTTGAGAAAGAGAGTAGAGTACAATGTAGCTCTACTTGAGAATGAGACTAGAGTACATAAAAGACCTTATATATTCCTTAACCACGTACCTACATGGGATGTGTCCTAGTTCTACCTTTGGCAAGTAGAACACCCTCCTTCGGAGTAGGATAAACTCCGGATTCCATACCTAGCTTGTTATTGCCTATTTTCATCATGAGGGAACATACTAGTGTTGGATAAGTTCTACAAAGTTTAGGTAGTGGTAAGGGACGCTATCTTGACATTGCACGACTAGACTTTGAAGATGTTAGCATGTGAGTCCCTAGGTCTTTCCAAGACCATTATGTGAAGTCTATAATGAATGAAATGTTTAATTGACTTAATAAACGATCATAACTTTAGCTAACGTATGAGGAATATAATGTGCTATATCTAGGGTAGCTTTGAGGGTTGCTTAGTTAAGCTTAAAGAGGGTGTAAGGGCGGTCTCTTCTTGTCCTACTTAGGTTAATCTTAGAGTAACCTTAGGTAGGGATTTAAGGAAAAGAAAAAGGGAATGATCTTATCTTAGGATAACCTTTGGTGAGAAGAATGCAACTTAAAAGAGGTTACTGTAAAGTTGAAATTAGTTAACTGTAATGTTCTTCAATATTTGATAAAATGCTTATGTGATGTCTTGTATATTTCTAAGGTGTTAAATGTTGTTCTTATACTTATACTATGATGCTTTCATCAAAAAGAGCATATTTTATACAAATGTCTATTTTTCACGATTTTATGCATTACGCCATACTTAGTACAAGTGTTTGTACTAATTCCATACTTTTTTTTCTATCTCTAAAGGTGTAGGTGACGTTTCAAAGGAGTCTCGATGTTGAAGCTTGGATTAGTCTTCATTAAAGCAAAGAGTTTTGGTATGTCCTCACTAGATCCGAGGACATCTTGATGTTTAGTTTTCCTTATTGAAAGTATTGTAATAGACTTAGCTATTTTCTATATTCCTATGTCTAAGATAGCGACTTTAAGACTTAGCCTTCCATTATGTTTTTTTATAAATGAAATATTATTATTTCGTATGAAAATTTTTAATTCCGCACTACTTTTCATACATGTATGCAATGAATGGTACAAAAGGGCTTGTCTTAGACTTCTGAGAGGTCGACGACGCCGTGTTACGATCCGGAGATTGTGCCCTAACTCCTAGAGGTTACTCTCGGGTCGTGACAAACATGGTATCAGAGCATGAAGTTATGAAGTAGTCTTAGGAATTGAAAAGTCTAAAAAAGCAATGTCTAGTAGAGTCTTGACAATCGGTGTGAGTCGCGACACATCTATGGGAGAGAGGCTATAGGACGATAGAGTTTTCCTTGTTTTCTACTCCTATGTCGTGCCATAGAGTGAAATGTTATGAGTTTCTTTTGCACTGTAGACTAGAGGAGAAAAGACGGATGAGGATGATGATGATGATGGTAAATTATAGTTTTCTCTCTTTAGTTGTATGAGTTCCTTGTAAGTGGGGGAGTATGGTGAGTAGTTATGTTGTAGATTGTTGTCTCATCTCTTCTATTCAATTCAAGCTTGAGAGATAGAATGTCATAGTATCATGTAGCATGTTGCATGGTGTTTAGGAGTCTAATTGAAGTTGAAGTTCATTGATTCCTTGCATTGTGCATTTCATGAAGTTATGATTATGTTTTAATGTGAGTTTATATGGTTTTATCTCTTATATTGGCGTGCTTCCATCATAAATTGCATAAGAGTTGCATTACTGGGGATTTGAGCATGTTTCACTGTAAAGAAATTGTTGTTTTACTGTAAAGGTTTTGAAAAATTTGGCTAAATTGTTCTTTCATGAAAAATGGTTATGATGTAAATATAACTGATGTATATGAGCATGATATTATTTGGAGAAGGAAATTCCTCCTATATGAAATTAAAAGGGTGAGTCTTATTGCATGATACGTTGTAGAAGTAGTTCTATCTTCTTGTTGTGTTTGAGTCTCTTAAAGGTATGTGAAATTAATGTCTTCCCTTCATGCGTGTATTGTGTATTGTATACTGTGTTGTATGGTTATGAGTTGTTAGTATTTGAGTCTTAACCCTTAAAAATGTTCAAAGTGTGGTAAGTGTCATTAGGGGACGAATGTTCCTAAGGGGGGATAACGTGACATTCCAGAAAATGTACTTGTGTAGTGAAGAGTCTATTAGGTTTTTAAGAATATTTATTGAGGTACATAGACATCTCATTTTCCAATATTTAGTAATATTGAGCATATTGAAGAATATTGTCTTAATGGCGTTAGCCAATTTTCTGTATGTATATACAAATAAATTAAAGATATAATTCAATGTCAAATACTCCAATACAAGCTTGTTTAGAAATTTTACATGCAATACCCTAAGCTAAAATACAGTATTCTTCACATACACACATTAGGTACCAGGCATCCAAGTGCCAAGCCTAGGTACCATAGCACATGACCATTTAAAATGACCATGTAAATTAAGCAGTGCCCAAGGACATAGTGAGGATCCTTGGACAAGAAATAAACTTTCCAAAGTGAAAATTTAGGGAAAGTACACGGCAACACATGTGCAAGCACATGTGCTACCAACGTCTAAGAGACAAGCCCCAACCGTATCGGTTAGGTTGGTTAGGGGGAAGGCATGTAGGATCACGTGGGACCAAGATCCCTAATTGATTCTAGGTCCAAAATAACGTCCATAACTAACTAAATAACCTAGGACCAACTAAAATAACTAAATAGGGTGCCCGAAATTCTAAGACCTAATTGGGTGACCTAACCGAATAACTAACTAAAGAAACATCCTAGTGCCTAACCTAGGATGGTCCAAAAGGGTTGGTTATGGTCCTAACAACTTAGGGGTACTTTAGTAATTACCCTAGGTTACTTAATTAATTAAATTAGAAACTTAATTATTTAATTTAAATGGACAAAACCGAAACCACCAAGCAATTTCCAGATTTCGGTTATGTCAAAAAGAGACAACCTAGTACCTAACCTAGGATGGTCCAAAGGGTTGGTTATGGTCCTAAAGACTTAGGGGTACTTTATTAATTACCCTAGGTCACTTAATTAATTAAGTTAGCAACTTAATTAATTAAAAATCATTGTCAAACCCGAATTAGACTAGGTCAAACGTTCTCCTTGTTGTAGTCGAATTAGGAGGGGCGTTTAGGTCGTTTATGTAGAAGGTATTTAGGGTAACATATGGACGTCTATATATAGATATTAAGTCAGTTTTATACCACAATTATACGTCCCAAACCAGAACCACACGAAATTCTCTTAATCTCTCAAGAACGCTCTCTTCTCCAAACTCCATTGAAGAACTAGAAAACGCTTAAGGAAGAAGACTAAGGTTTTGAAGTTTCCAACCAAGATTTCCTGCATTCTTCATCTATAAGGTATGGTTATTCATCCTTGAAATCTCTTTCTTCAAGGAGTCAATTCAAACAATTTTTTTAAAGATGATCAAAAACATGATTTTTCCAATTTTCATAATCTAGCCATGGGTTCTTGCATAAAAGGTTTTGAATCAATGTTTTTGAATTGAATTGATGTTAATGCAATGTTTTAAAGCTATAATTCTTATGAACCAATGCAAGCCATGCAAATTCCTATTTTGACTATTTCATGGGTTAAGTAATCATGTTTCTATACTTATGAATTAATGAGTAGTTTCTTATGAGCTTTCTAATAATGTGAGAATTGTATTCAATTGATGTCTAATTGGTCTTAGATTGTTAAATATATATTGAATTGGCCTAGTTCGTCTAGTATTATGATTTATATTTTAAATTGATATTCATGGCCATGAGTAAGGGCCTTATGGTATTGAATATGATGATTTAAACATGGTTTGAAGTGGTATGAATGGATTGGTGGTACGCTGCCCTAATTCTCTTTATGTTATGTTAATTAGATTTCAAATATTTTGTGAAGTATGATTATATCTATCTACATGCGATTAAGTGTAAGTATGTGTTCTTCTATGGATATTAGGTGATCATTTTGGATTATGACTATGTGTTTAAGTGTGAAGTCTTAATATTGATACATGATTATTCTTACTTGACTATATGAGTATATGATGGTTATATTGATGATGTTATAGTAACGTATAAGATAACATAAAGATGATAAGGGTCGTTCCTAAGTTCTTCAAAGAATGATATGTTATATGTGCTAATGTGAATTAATGATGTGTCTTGTTTTGGTATATTATGTCCCTTACTTGATACATGTATATGATGAATATGAACGTCTTGACTTAGTAGGCTTAGGCACCCTTGTCTTGTATGTGTATGGATGAATGTTTAATGAAAGTCTAGGATCGGTAGACCTAAGATGGTGCCCTTCTAAGCATGACTAATACATGGAATGTTCTATATAGGAAAAAGGTTAAGAATGATCTATCCTTATAGACCATTGAATGGCTGCCCTAGTGGACCCATTATTTGTAGATGCATTATGACTAGGTAATGACTAAGATATGTTACCTTTTCATATGCCCCTTATATTGAACTTACTCTATGAGAACAAAGGCTATCATCGAGTAAATATGTTATGGTTTGTAGCTCTACTTGAGAAAGAGAGTACAGTACAATGTAGCTCTACTTCAGAATGAGACTAGAGTACATAAAAGACCTTATATATTCCTTAACCATGCGCCTACATGGGATGTGTCCTAGTTCTACCTTTGGCAAGTAGAACACCCTCCATTGGAGTAGGGTAAACTCCGGATTCCATACCTAGATCGTATGGTCTATGTCGGTTATTGCCTATTCTCATCATAAGGGAATATACTAGTGTTGGATAAATTCTACGAAGTTTAGATAGTGGTATGGGACGCTATCTAGACATTGCACGACTAGAATTTGAAGATGTTAGCATGTGAGTCCCTAGGTCTTTCCAAGACCATTATGTGAAGTCTATAATGAATGAAATGTTTAATTGACTTAATAAACGATCACAACTTTAGCTAACGTATCAGGAATAGAATGTGCTCTATCTAGGGTAGGTTACGTAAGCTTGAAGAGGGTGTATGGCAGTATCTTCTTGTCCTACTTAGGTGAATCTTAGAGTAACCTTAGGTAGGGAGTTAAGGAAAGGAAAAAGGGAATGATCTTATCTTAAGATAACCTTTGGTGAGAAGAATGCAAGTTAAAAGAGGTTATTGTAAAGTTGAACTTAGTTCACTGTAATGTTCTTCAATATTTGATAAAATGCTTATGTGATGTGTTGCATATTTCTAAGGTGTTAAATGTTATTCTTATACTTATACTATAATGTTTTCATCAAAAAGAGCATGTTTTATACAAATGTCCATTTTTGACGATTTTATGCATTACACCATACTTAGTACAAGTGTTTGTACTAATTCCATACTTTTTTTTCTATCTCTAATGGTGTAGTTGACGTTTGAAAGGAGTCTCAAAGTTGAAGCTTGTATTAGTCTTCATTCAAGTAAAGTGTTTTGGTATGTCCTCACTAGATCCGAGGAAATCTTGATGTTTAGTTTTCTTTATTGAAAGTATTGTAATAGACTTAGCTATTTTCTATATTCCTATGTCTAAGATGGCTAATTTGAGACTTAGCTTTCCATTATATTTTTTTATAAAGGAAATATTTTTATTTCTTATGAAAATTTTTAATTCCGCACTACTTCTCATACATGTTTGCAATGAATGGTACGAAAGGGCTTGTCTTAGACCTATGAGAGGTCGACGACGTTGTTGCGATCCGGAGATTGCGCCCTAACTCGTAGGGGGTACTCTCGGGTCGTGACAGATCCAAGGAAAATGGAGGCGGTGATAAATTGGCCGAAACATTGACTTCAATAGACATTAGGAGTTTCTTGGGTCTTGCGGGTTATTATCGGAGGCTTGTGGATAGTTTTCCGTTCATTGCATCTCCCTTGACTACTTTGACCCAAAAGAGTAAGAAGTTTGAGTGGTCGGAAGCATGTGAAAAGAGCTTCCAAATCTTGAATGATAGGCTTACTTCCGCTCCGGTGTTGACTTTACCGGAGGGTACAAAAGGCTTCGTGGTTTATTCTGATGCATCCCGTGTGGGTTTGGTGTGTGTGCTTATGCAACATGGGAAGGTTATTGCCCATAATTCTAGGGAACTCAAGGTGCATGAGAGGAATTATCCCACTCATGATCTTGAGTTAGCGGCCATGCTGTTTGCTTTAATAATTTGGAGGCATTATTTATATGGTGTCCATGTTCATGTGTTCACCGATCATAAAAGTCTCCAATACGTGTTTACCCAAAAAGAGTTGAATCTCCGACAAAGAAGATGGCTTGAGTTGCTGAAAGACTATGATATGAGTGTTCTCTATCACCCTGGTAAACCAAATGTGGTAGCGGATGCTCTAAGCCATTTGTCTATGGGTAGTGTGTCTCACGTTGAAGAAGCCAAAAAGGACCTAGTGAAAGAGGTTAATAGGTTGTCTAGGTTGGGTGTGAGATTGGAAGGTTCTTCAAATGGTGGTGTGATGGTCATTCACAACTCCGAGTCATCTTTGGTTGTTGATTTGAAGTCCAAATAACACCTTCATAAACCATTAATGGAGTTGAAAGAATCGGTTCTTGGCAAATTAAATGAGTCTTTCCCCTTAGGAGGAGATGGTGTATTGAGATATGAAGGGCGATTATGTGTTCCTAATATTAATGATTTGAGTAATCATATCCTTTAAGAAGCTCACGGGTCCCACTATTCCATTCATCCGAGGTCAACAAATATGTACCATGACCTTAGGGAGGTGTATTGGTGGGAAGGTTTGAAAAGGGACATAGAGGAATTTGTCGCTAAGTGTCCAAATTGCAAACAAGTAAAAAATGAACATCTAAAATCGGGAGGCTTACTACAAGAGATCCAAATTCCTACTTGGAAGTGAGAAGACATCAATATGGATTTTGTGGTAGGTATGCCCAAGACCCAAAAGCAATATGACTCCATATGGGTGGTGGTTGATAGGTTGACCAAGTCCACTCACTTTATTCCCGTCAACTGTACTTATTCGGCGGAGGATTATGCTAAGATCTTCATAAATGAGATTGTGTGTCGGCATGGTATTCTGTTATCCATCATATCGGATAGGGGTGCACAATTCACATCTAGGTTTTGGAGGTCGTTTCAAAAAGGGTTGGGTTCTAAGGTGAAGTTGAGTACCGATTTTCATCCCCAAATGGATGGTCAAGTGGAATGTACTATTCAAACCCTTGAGCATATGCTTAGAGCTTGTGTCATCGAATTTAAAGGGAGTTTGGATAAGCACTTGCCTTTGGTAGAGTTTGCTTATAATAATAGTTTCCATTCATCCAACTCCATGGCTCCCTATGAAGCCTTGTATGGTAAAAGGTATAGGTCTCCTATTGGATTGTTTGAAGTCAGTGAGTCTTCAATTCTTGGTCCCGATTTGATTTATAAGACTTTGGAGAAAGTTCATGTTATAAGAAATCGCTTGCAAACGGCCTTTAGTCGGCAAAAGTCCTATGCCGATAATAAAAGGAGGGATCTTGAGTTTGAAGAAGGTGAGATGGTGTATATGAAAATTTCCCCTATGAAGGGTATTTTTAGATTTGGCAAGAAGGCGAAATTGAGCCTTCGTTATGTGGGACCCTATGAAATCTTGCAAAGGGTTAGTAAGGTTGCCTATGAGTTGAGTTTTGCTAGTGAATTGGCTTTGGTTCATACGGTTTTCCATGTTTCTATGTTGAAAAAGTGTTAGTGATCCCGAATCCATTCTTCCCATTGAGGGTCTTGGTGTCAAGGATAACCTCTCTTATGAGGAGGTTCAGGTCCAAATTCTTGATAGGCAAGTAAAGAGATTGAGGAACAAATAGATGGTTTCAGTAAAAGTATTATGCAAAAATCACCTAGTTTAGGGTGCAACATGGGAGGCCGAGGCCGACATGAAGTCCCATTACCTTCATCTTTTTGAGAATTAAGGTTAGTCATTCTTTAATAATATGGATATGACTAGAAATTGAAGATTCTTGATTTTTGGGTGAAGTTTTGCAAAAGTATGCATTTTTTTGAAAACTTTACAGTGAAGTTACTGTAATATTGCCTTTGAAACTTGAAATTTTGCTTCTTGCTTGTTTTGAGTTATGTTGTGCATTTTGATATGGTGAGTCTTTATGAAAATATATGTAGCATGTTGATAAAATGAACTTTGTGCTAATTGACTCATGAAATGTATACTGAGCTCATGTGTGTTTTGAGAAGGAAAATGCCTCATGATGAAATGTTTGAGCCTATGTGGGGTAATTAGATTCTTGAAATTGCCTTGTTTAAATGATATGATTCATGATGATTCGATATTTTTGATTGGTGGAATTGCTAGTCTTGAGTCTATTCCTTCCTTCAAAAGAGTGTTTAGTGTCATTTGGGGACGAATGTTCCTAAGGGGGGGGATAATGTAACATTTCGAAATCTCAAGATCACATAAGTCCTAAGATAGACATAATGAGGTCTAAGTACTGTTTTTAAGTCCATTTTAATTAATTTAGGTCAGTTAAGAAGTGTAAGAACCAAGACGTTCAACAACGTCCATGACGTCCGGATGTTTGTTCAAAAGGGTACTAGTGTGTCTTAGCATGTTTGACTAGTTTATAGGAGTCGGAAACGTATGCAAAATGGTGAAAAGGTAGATAATAGGTGTTTGAGTTATTTCATGGTCGAAACGTCCGGGCACGAATCCCCAAGGACCAACCAAGGGTCCTTGAGGAGGACCCTTACGTTTGAGGCAACACTGCCTGGCAGTGTCCATCGACGGTGCAAGAGACGGACCGTGTGTTGACCAACGGGGCGTTGATGGAACCATGGTGTCACACTTAGCCTTGGTGAGGAATCCCCTTGCCTGCACAGTCTCTGAACTCATCGACGTAGTGCAGGAGAGAGGGGGAAGGTCTGTAGACTCACAGACGGCCCATCGGCGGGCTTCCGTCTGTGAGGGGTTGTGTTTCTGTAAAATTTTAAATGTTAAGTCATTTAATTTATTAAGTGACTAGGGGTTAGTTAGGGATTAAGGGGTTACTAATTAACTAACTTAATACCCATATAAAAGCCCCATCCCCAATTAAACTAATTAGACTCTAAGAATCAAACTGTCTATGTTCTCTCTACTTTCTCTCTCTATTGCAAGACACCATTGGAGGATAAGCTAAAGAAGGAAATTGGGGGCTGGAAAGGGACAAATTCATATCCAAATTCTTGTTAAAACATTAAGGTATGTGATCTCTACACCTTTGAGACTTCTTTCCTCAACGGGTTCCTTGAAAGGTTTTCCAAAAGTTGAGTTTTCATATTGGTTTCTTTCAATTACGAGTTTGATGTCATGAATTGAGTTGTTGAAGTTTTCTAGGAGATAATGAGTGAATTATCATGTCACTACACCATTTTAGGCCTACGGCCACCACACTAAAGTGTAGCCTAAACTAGCAAAACGTGTGGCCTTTAATAAAAGGCCACACTTTTTAGGGGGTAGCCAAAAGAAGCGTAACCTTTGACATTAGGCAACACTTATTAAATGTCGCCACTTTTGGCTACACTTATAAAGCGTAGCCAAAGAATTATAAGGCCACGCTTTGTTGTGATGCATTAACAACACCTATATATTATTATACTACACTTGAAAGCGTTGCCTTTGCGGTTTTATTGGTCACACTTCAAAAGTGTCACGACCCAAAATCGAGCCGCGAGTGGCACCCACACTTATCCTACTATGTGAGCGAACCAACCAATCTAAAACCCCAACATATTGAACAACAATACAAAGCGGAAGACTTAAAACTCATTATCCCCAAAATCTGGAAGTCATCATCACAAGAACATCTATCCTCAAGTTACTAATCTAAAAGTATCTAAGAAGCTAAAATAAATAAAAGGCTAGTCCATGCTGGAAGTTCAAGGCATCAAGACATTGAAGAGAAGATCCAGTCCAAGCTAGAAGCATTAGCTCACCCTGAAATCCGGTGTAGTGAAGACTGGCTAGAATTGCTGCTGAGTTGAAGACGACGGTACGTTTGCTGCATTCCCCAAATAACAAAGAAAGAAACAACAAGTAGGGGGTCAGTACAAAACACAAGTACTGAGTAGGTATCATCGGCCAGCTCAAAATAGAAAACAGTATATATCAGTTCATATCATAAATCAACTACAATACTCAACATGTAGCAACAAGTACTATAATCATCAATAAGTACTACCAAGTTCATCCATGAGGACTCAAGCCTCAATACCACACTCATTTGGGAAATTAGGTTCATTACATTGAGTATATTAAACATCTCTCAAGATTCATTATCTTTTTCCTCTTGTGGTCGGTACGTGACACTCCGATTGTCGGTGTCGGTACGTGACACTCCGATCCCCTACTACTATGTGTCGGAACGTGACACTCCGATCCCCTAATTCTATGTGTCGGAACGTGACACTCCGATCCCCTACTTCTACGTGTCGGTTCGTGACACCCGATCCCCTAATACTATGTGTCGGAACGTGACACTCCGATCCCCTACTTCTACGTGTCGGTTCGTGACACCCGATCCCCTAATACTACGTGTCGTGACACCCGATCCCCTAATACTATGTGGAAGTGACACTCCGATCCCCTAATTCTACGTGTCGGTTCGTGACACCCGATCCCCTAATACTACGTGTCGGAACGTGACACTCCGATCCCCTAATTCTACGTGAACGTGACACTCCGATCCCCTAATTCTACGTGTCGGTTCGTGACACCCGATCCCCTAATACTATGTGTCGGAACGTGACACTCCGATCCCCTACTTCTATGTGTCGGAACGTGACACTCCGATCCCCTACTTCTACGTGTCGGTTCGTGACACCCGATCCCCTAATACTATGTGTCGGAACGTGACACTCCGATCCACTAACATCATTCAATCAATTCATCAAGCCTTCTTTTATACCAAGGCATCATCAATAACAAGGTGAATTAGGGTTCTTCAAGATTTTGGATTCAAAAGCTTCATTATGCTTATTTTATCACAATCACATAATCACATTCATGCAAGCATACAATTAAGCATATAGAAGGGTTTACAATACCACCAATACATATCATTCACTATTAAGAGTTTACTACGAATAGTATCAAAACCATAACCTACCTTCACCAAGGATTCTTGATCAAGCAAGCAATCTCTCAAAGCTTTTTGTTTCCTCTTTGGTCGTCTCTCTCTATCGATCGTTCCTCTCTCTTCTCCTTGTTCTCTCCATTTTTCTTCTTCAAAAACCCTCTCTCTTTTCCCTAATTAGCAAATAATTAGGTATAAAAGATGAGGAAATAACCCAATAAGTAACTCAAGGTCATCTCCTTTACACCCCCAAGAATTTGAGTTATTAATATTAACCCACTAAATTTATAATTATAGCAGGAATAGTCCAAAATGCCCCTTTAAAACTTACCCAGAAATTTGACCCAGACTGGGATTACGCAACATGTGACGGCCCGTCGTGCCTGCGACGGTCCGTCCTGCAGGTTCTTCACAACCTTCAGAGACTCAAATTCCTTGATGAGTCTGAGACGGTCCGTCGTGCCTACGACAGTCCGTCCTGCACTTCCGTCACGACGGACAGAGAATTGCTCTCAGTACCCAATTCTCAAGAGTTGAAGTGTTTTGAAACGGAAACTCACAACGGTCCGTCGTGTCGGTGACGGTCCGTCCTGCACTTCCGTCATGACGGACAGAGAATTGCTCTCAGTACCCAATTCTCAAGAGTTAAAGTGTTTTGAAACGGAAACTCACAACGGTCCGTCGTGTCTGTGATGGTCCGTCCTGCAGGTCCGTCACAGAGTTCAGAGAGTCGATTTCAGCACTCAAATATAAGAATTCCAAGTGTTTGGAATGAGACACCCTCGACGGTCCGTCGTTCCCATGACGGTCCGTCGTTGGATACGTCGTCTTAGACAGTTTTTCCAGAAATAAAATCTGTTGCTCAAAACGACTAAGCAGGTCGTTACAAAAAGTGTTGCCTTTTATAGGTCATCTAGTGCAACACTTCAAAAGTGTTGCCTTTTATATCTCATATATAGCAACACTTATAAAGCGTAATTTTATATCTCATCTAGAGCAACACTTATAAAGTGTAAGTTTAACATTGGACGTCCTACAACAACACTTTTGAAATGCATATATTCAATATATAATCATATAATTAAATATACAAATAACCTAAAACACAAAATTAACTAATAATTAAATTGAATCTATATATTTCAAATAAACTTGGAAAAACAAATATTATACAACCAATACTTAGAAAGTTATTGCTTAAAGATCTCTAATATCAATACATTCCAAAAAAACAAATGCATTCAAACGTATATGACAATAGTACAAAAACTCTTTATCGTTCACTACAATAGTTCGAGTTTACTTCTGGCCACAATTCAAATTCAATTATCGGCATTTTCCTGCACATTCGAAATAAAATTATAAGTTAGTGAAATAAATGTGGAAATGCATAATTGGTAATAATATTCATCACTTGGGTAATACATTACAGATTACAGTAGTTCCAAATTACAGATTGCAGACAGCAAATTTTTTGAGTTCACATTACAGATTCTGAGAAAAATTAAAACCTGATTGCAGATTAATTTCAGATTGCAGCTTTCAGTTATACATCAAATAGTTCAAAAAGTTGACAACACTTCTATTTCTTTTGCGGCACCAAAATCAGAAACTCATGCTGAAAATTACCAATACTCTACAGATGTCCTCTGGTAACAACACTACTATTTCTTTTGCCATAGACCTTTCGATGAGAATCAAAGCGTTAGACCTTCAAATACACTAAAGACGTGACAATAAACATATAAACTGTTGGGCAGAAATAGAAAACACATTTTAACGATATTACCAGGGAAGTGATAAAAACTAAATAAATAAGTTCATAGCTCATGTTGATAAGAACTTTGCCACACACTGAAATTAAAATGTAACCATGGAAGTGATAGAAATATACATCTAGCTGGCAAGATGAACCGATATACACGTCCATGCTTTTGTGTAGTGCCACCTTCATCAACATGAACCTGTGTTCCCTCAACCTGCAGGTGATACAAGCATCACAAAATAATCTAAAATAGGAATGACATAAGGCTGAAGATTGGACTATTTATTAACTGGTAAATATGTCCAGATGTATAAGGCGATGGCGTAGCTAATAAACAATTTGTACAGACAACAGAGAATGTTTAGTTCAGTTGGAAATATATCGGGTATAAGGAACTTGAAGCAAGCATTGAAGACAGAATATGTTCAAGGTATTCTTTTTCTCACTTGTGCTATGAAGAATGATAATACGACAGTTCAACCTATGATTATAGATCACCTGATATGAACCTAACGTACAAATATTCCCCAGTGGAGGCAAGCAAAGAGAGTCTATTATGTATTGTGCTTTGGCAATGTCTATATTTCTCACCTTCGATTCTTCATCTCATCACTTTCTTTGTTACCGTTTCATTGCTTAGTTTTCCTATTATGGATTATCAATTTAAGTTCATTAAATATAATCAATCTCATTGTTAAATCTCTTTTTAAGTTTACAAGCTATAGCATGACTAGCTTCACGTATAAACATGACAACGAGCTTGAAAAGTAGTAGAAACATTGTCCTCCATAGCTCCAGAAAATAACAAACAGATTGTCACCAAGAGGAAAGGTCAGTGATAGACCAGTAAGTCATAACATCTTAAATTTCCAAAAAAGTGAAAGACAAGTAAACTTCAACTGGTGATGATTTACTATAACTACAAATCAGAAGATCAAAAACTTTGGCATGGAACCAGGAAACTGCTCATGGTATAGCAGACCTGGAATGAATGAAATAGATACTATTATTGTTTCAGGTCATTTTTCTAATCATCTATGAATGAAATTCTTTGCTTTTTTGTGTTTCTCTCATAACCACATCCCCTTGAAAAACCTTCTGATAAGCTGGTGGAAACTGGAAGCAAAAAATGAAGCTTAGAAACTGTTATAGTAGTCCCTGTCTCTATTATTTGCTGGAACTTATGGAAAAAAAAGGTTCTTGGTCAAATATGGGGTAAACATTCTAGTGTTACTAGAGTTAACATTCATAGACCTTAAGGCAAAGTAGATTAGGTATGTTTTTTTTAAAATTCTTCTAACTATGTTATTATTTTCATATCAGAGCCTATAACAGAATAAAATCAGAGTACACAACAGTTAAAGCTACATTTTATACAAAGAGACTAGAAAAAAAAATAGGTACAATAGAAGTCTATATGCCCATATGCAAAATTATATAACTATGAAAAGAATAGTTCTTTGGATATAACCTGTGAGAAAGATAAACCATTACTAGGCACCGCCAAATCAAATAACAAGATTACATAAAGAAAAATTATATAACTTACACTTGGGTGATTTGCCGGCTTTCATGATTTCCCCTAAGAATCGTGAATCTATCTCGATAACCAACCTTCAGAGCAACCAAAAGTGTGACAGTCTCCACGGTCTGCATTTTTTGAACAATTATTCAATGATAAGAAAAACTATAAAAATAGTCAATCACATAGAGGAAAGTAAAAGAATTAATAATGCAATCAGGATCAGAAGGAACACATGCACGTTATTTTATATACCAAAAGACAACTCTGGAGAGAAAAGGTTTCATGAAATTAGGGATGAGTCGATGCCAGTTGACAGCATTTAAACACTACTGTGTTGTACTCCACTAGGCTAAATTACTAAATGCTCACTCGATATGTGTGTAATAGAAGTGTTTTTACCAGAGGACATCGGTAGAGTATTGGTAATTTTCAGCATGAGTTTATGATTTTGGTGCTGAAAAAATAAATAGAAGTGTTGTCAACCTTTTTAACTATTTGATGTGTAACTAAAAGCTGCAATCTAAAATTAATCTGGAACTATAATCTGCAATCTGGTTTCCCTTTTCTTCCATGTTCTTTTCTCGTTGAACAGTTCAATCATCTGTTTTCGTTGAAAAGAGCTTGAAGACACAACCAACTTATCCATGAGACTAGGCAATTTATATTCTCCTATTGATACAATGTTATCATAGACCAAATTAAGACTTTCAAATGTATGAACATTTTTATTTCTGACCTAGTCCACCTCCATCAGGTCGCCTTAACATGTATGCTGCAAGTGTGCAGCTGTGAAGATATAAAATCATACAGAAGCTTTGACATCAGAATAAGAAAATTTTATAAACTAACACTACTTGAGATAAGCTAATAATGTTCCAAAAATAATGATGTACATAGTAAATTCTATATCACAAACTCACAGGCATTCATCTGATTGCCTTGCACCCAAAGCCACCTCCAAATCCTCTTGTAATTACACGGATATTATGTTCAGGAACACAATGACATGTGGAGATCACATGTTGTGCGCTCTCAGGGAACTGGATTGAAGTATAAACAACTAAGAAGTTTTCTTCTTCTATATTGAAGTGCATGACAAATTAGTATTCATAGAACACAATAGCAGCAGAATGAAACTTTAAGTACTCACCACAATGGCGATTGTGTCACCAATGCATGGGACGAGATTATCTGCGAATAAGGCTCAGGATTTCAAGTAAACCAAAATAATAGAGATGTTTAACTAACCAGCAATGTCACACTAAAGCAAATGATTCTTGACTTGCAGAATAGTGTCAAAAGTCGAGTAAATGGAGTTTCTTTGTGCTCATAGTTATTTCCTGCACCCAAAATAACTCTCAACATATGAAAACATCCCTTCCAAGTTATATTACTCTCGATGACATGCTTTCAACAAATATAAACAAGTAAAAGCAAACCATCAATTGATCTATAATCATGATTCCACACAATTCCAACACTACTTACTTAACAAATAATGTTCACAATGAATCTCGACTACAATTTTAGCAACTTGTCAATTCATCCCATGAAAGCTAAAAATAAAGAATGAATGCACAAAGTCACAAACTACAAACTTCCTACTAACACACTTACTGAAAGTATGCCTATTAAATGTTGAAATTATGGAAAGCTAAAATACCCCTAGATGATTTATTTTAAAGAAATAGGGAATCCAATTCCCATATAGGTGCTTTTGTAGTTAGAATCATAAGGCAAAAGATATTCCTCATGATATCATACTAATTTTCAACTTCTATTCGTAAGAAGGGAAAGCACACACTGTATATCGTACTTAACATAAATTGATGTTGAAGAAAGGAACAAATGCTGCATGACAAACCCAGGTACTTCACATATAATTCTGGTCATTTCAACAAGTACCAGTGTTCCACATAATGTCAACTAAACAAGTCGATTGATAACAATAGCCGATTTAAGATAAGTAAAGACTATACCTTCCTAATCCTCCTCCTTCTCTTTTCCCCTCAAAATAAAATGAACCCAAATTCTAATGAGTGGAAAATGCAAACCCTAATCAACAAACTTATTTCAAGACATCTATATCCATGTCCCTTTGCACATACATAAAATCAACCATTACTTGATTGCGATTTCAAAATTTAGACAACGACACGTCAGAATCACATTTTTACAACTAGCGTAAATGTAAAATCTACATTTGGAATAAAAATATAATCATTTGTAGGATAAAAATATAAAATCACCTTGGGTATTCCTCCAAAACTAAGTGCTAGATCAAGCTCCGAAGGTATTACATGAGCACTAAATGAGCCCGTATGTATTACGGGAGCACCAACAAAGCGATGCCATCTGCCTCTTTGCCTCTTTTCTCCCCTGCCATCGACTGGTCCTTCTTAATTTTGGCCATATGTGTTGACATTTCAAGCAGCAGCAGTAGCAACACGCTCAGCCTGACCATGAGTTAAACCTTTTGTAGTAGACAAGGCTGCAACCCTAATCTGTTCTACTGCATCCTGAGCAGCACTTCCTTCATTCTTAGAGGATTCCATAATCTTGGATCTCAACAAAGATAAGTCCCCTCTTTGTTTTTACGTTAGTCTATACCAGTACCCTGGACCAAAGAATAACACAAGGAGATATGATTGTAAACAAAATAACCAAATAGCAGCCAAAACAATAAAAGGTAATAACAGTATATTTATGTAGGCGCAATTTGTATACCCTTCCAAGCATAGTGCATGCCCCAGTAAAATCAATAAATTATGCCTCATTCACAAGATAGTTCATCAGCATACACTATCGCAATACACATAGAAAAGATTGTCTTTCAGGTAACTAGGGGTCTTATGTTAGCATAGATTATCAATTACTACAAGTATTGGGTATCTAAACCAATTGATATGGAATGCTTCTGGAAATCTTAGCAACGGTTTCTTCCCCAATAAAGTAGTGTCCCAAATTCTCTAGTTCTCGAGTAGGGTGCAAAAGCCTCAAAACCAGAGATGAAAGACAGTGGAAATCATGTTGGTGAACCAAAGAAAAATTCAAATACTATAAAAAGTGATTTACAAAGTCATGAGTAAGCTATTAGGAGACCAACTACTCGTTCTTTAGCTCAAAACATAGCTCTTGCTAAGTTGAAATCACAAAATATAAAGGGGCCACCAGCATATAAAGAGGACCACTTAGAGAAAAATGTCTTCCTTCTTAAAGATCTGTTTTCTAGGACATTACGTGATGCTATCACTTGTAGTACTTTGATGGTATATGCAAGAAGAGGCAACAGGAAGATTCGCAATATGGAAGCACCTAAGGTTGGCGAGAATAACAATAAAATGAAAGATGAAGACACAAGTAATAATTATAAACGAATACCAGTTCCTCAGAAATTTGTATATGCTGGTGATAGATCTACTTTATTTCAAAAGAAAAATGTCGAGATGGTACAACAAGATGTTGGTAACCTAGTAACTTTCTGACTTCTTTCATAACATCCTCAAATTTTTTCGTGTCACACAATTTCTATTGTACAAACATCCTTTAACCTTCAATTTAACCCCATAAAAAAGCAGCTACAATCAATAAAGTAAATACATTATACACAACCCACATAACTCAAAGTTTACTGATAGGTAAATAAAGTGAAGAGGATGTGCAAGTACATATGGCGCCAATTATGTGTAACTAACTTCGTTTTGCCTTTTGTTCCTCATCTTCCACTCTCTTTCTTTCTTCTTCTTCTACCTCAGGAGCTCTCTTTCGAGCCAGTGCTTCAAGAAAGAGTGTCTCTCTTTCCTCAAATACAAACATTCACATAAATATTTCAATTTAAGCTTGCTCCTTAGTCCTTATGTACATGCTACCTTAAACTAAAAAACAAATTACTCATACATAGTCATAGATAATTTGTAATAATTTGTATAGCTGTGTTTACAGAGTTATAGTCGTGGCTTCTTTGCATTACTGTAGTGTTGAACACTACGCTGAATAATGTAATTCAAAATTATAATATTAAGGAACACAAAGATATATACTTACAGAATCAAATGCTTCCAGTAGTAATGCCCTCTTTCTCGTCTGCTCAAGATTCCTAGGGCTAACTTTGACATTCAGATTTTCTGCACATTTTTCCCCTACTTTGGAATTTCAGCTATAAGAACCACCAAGTGATCAATTCCTTCTAAACCCAAAACAAAAATTCAATCAATTGACAAGAAGAATGTTTTTAGTGCTAGATGATTAGTAGAGAATAAGAAGAAAACTCAACTGTACAAAATCTTTACCTACACTTGACGAAATCGATATCAGAGAAATCTTCCGCTTAGCTCTTCAATTTTCAAGCTTCCGCTCTTCAGTTCTTCGATCCTTAGTTATTCGATCCTCAATTCTTCAATCCTTAGTTCTTTAGCTTCAGTTGTTGAGAAAATCATGTTCTGGAGAAGAGAATCTTCATCTCAGATCTTGATCAGGTCTTCAGCTCATCTATGTTCTTCAGCTTCTTCTCTTGGATCTTCAGTTCTGGAGAAAAATGTATTGTTCAGAAGAAGGGTAAATCGTGTTTCAAGAAAGAAGAAAAAGAGAGAAGTTTTTATGAATGTTTTATTAATTATTTTTTTTGGCCAATAAATATGGGAGGGAGAGTTAAAAATGTTGGAGGAAATATAATATTTTAGTGAAATTTTTAGGCCACACTTGTAATGTGTTGTTTTTACAATTATAAAAATAGGACACTTTAAAAGTGTGGTCATATAGGTAAATAATTGTTGCCATTTATTTCATATTATGGCAACGCTTATAAAGTGTAGTCTATACCATTAAAGAGTATGCTTTACAAGTGTTGCCAATATTATCGTTTCCAAAAGTTAAAAAATTAGGCTACATTTTAAAAGCGTTCCCAAAAATATTTTAGGCAACACTTTTCAAGTGTTGCTCAGATTTAGTATGGCCGTAGGCCTAAAATGGTGTAGTGTGTATTGTAACTTCATTATGATTAATTTATATGGTTTGGTCTAGATTGTAGAGTATGGCCCTTAACCCCTAATCCTAAGTTTGATCTTGATGTGAATTATGTTGGGATTGATTCAATTGACTTGATTATTGGTTAAATCGCTAATAGATAATGTTATTAAACTGATCATAGACATGTTTGGATGAATTGTAGTATTTCATACTAATTCTTGAGTAGGGATATAGGTTAAGAAGATTGGCCTAAGTATCTTGTTTCAAAAGCTTTGGTTTAGTATTGAATTATGGTGTAGTGAATCTTCTAACTCTGTTATCATGTTTCTTATTGAATTACATTGATGAGATGACCTAATTGGGTTGAGTTGTGGGTTGATGGTAAGGCCCTTATGATGAACTATGGAGGAGTCTTGGTAAGTCTTGTAATTCCTATCTCTTACTTCAACTTGTGGTAAATTGTGATTAAGTCATGAAGTTGTGTTGGAGTATGCCTTATCTAGGATTTAACACGATGGTATGATGATTTAATTGAAATGTCTTAACTTTGGTTGTGAGGTTTCTTAGGGTGTACATGTTATAAGCAGTGTGATGTGTATCGATGTGCCCTATTATGATGTGATATGTAAAGTTTTAACCTCACTTATATGAGTTGTGATGAAAGGACTATTACTCATGCATTTCTTATTGAGCTATGATGATGATGATTATACAAGGGCTTGAAACTATGACCTAAACTACATTATGAAAGATGAATAAAGATTAATGACATATCAATAAGGGACTTAGCTTAGCACCGAGTGAACTTGACAATGGGAGGTGATGGCTTTCCAACAGTGGAAGTGTTACCCTTTAGTTTTATATGTGATGTTAACTCTCCATTGAGGGATACTAATTTCATTGATTCCCATGAGATGAGGCCCCAATTAACAAATGGTATGTATAGGGAATCACCTATCTCTTAGTTCTTGAACTATGTTGCCCCCATAGGAAGACTAGCTAGTTGATCCACCTAGAAAGCTACGTTTATGTTAGGATTTACCTTGGCCGGTAGACCAACTTTTCATCAGTGTAATTTTTTACAACACCGGATTCAGCATTAGCTCATGTGGTCTATGTTGGTTAAGGCAAGTGTTCCCTAAACTAAAATGAAGTAAAGATGTATAGACTAACTAAAGTGACTTGAGGGGTTTGACTTAGCTTAGGTAGGGGTATGGGACTCTACTTATGCCTTGCACTTGTTTGCCTTGATAGGAGCTTTAGGAGGTCAATATTATGTTTATAAATGATGATAAAGATAGATGACTTCATATGATGATTATGATGATTATGAACATGTAAATGGTCTTTATTGTTAAAGTATGAACTTATGTGTATTGAAGGTTATGTTATGTGAAGTGAGTTACTATTTATGATTCTTATTTGGTTACTTGATTAAGTAAGGTTATGGGGCTTTTCTTGGTCATTGCACTTGTGGCTTTATAAGGATTATGATTGGTTGTCTTGCTTTACTATTTATATGATAAAATTTTATTCATGCTTGTGATATGATTACTTGATGATAGGGTTATATGGGTATATAGGTTCAAGTATGTGATATGCGTATAGTTGTTGATTTGATTGAACATGACTAAGTGATTTGTATAGCTTGTTTATTGTGCATAAAGAGGTAAAATTACATGATTTTACTAAATGACCCTTTTTAGCATGTTTGGTTGTAATATGTGCATGTGGTGTCATACTTAGTACATGTGGCGTACTAACCCCATTTTCTCCCTTTTTCCTAAACAATTTAGGTTCCGGTCATTGAGGTTTGGTTTGAGGCGATTGAGAAGGAGGCTTGGATACTTTTATCATCAAAGTGGTAGGTCCTCATTTTCCCGAGGATGATGTCGATATTCTACCTATGGATTTTCTTAGATATTAAGACACTTACTTTGACTCTATCTTTTCATTTAATGACAAGTTGTATAAAGCCTATATGTGGCTTACTTTTGTTGTTGTAGGGCTATGCCAATTTGACATTGTCATTCTAGATGGTTATGAGATGAGACGGATTTTGTGATTCTAATTCTATCTTATATATATATATGTATGTGAAATAAAAGTAGAAGACTAAGAAATCTTCTTATACGAAGGGTCTATGTATGCTAGATAATAATACTATTAAGTGTATGTAGAGGTCTATGTAAACCTCCAATTCTTTAAAGTTAAAAGTTTTAAATTTTTCGTACTATTTGACTTGTGAATGCGATGATGATAATTAAGGGGCTAGTCTTAGTCCTCAAACATGATGACAACGCTGGTTATGTCTAGGGGGTAAACCCGGATGTGACACTCATCCTCCTATGTCGCCAATTCAACTAGGTGGTTTCTCCATAGAACATTCACTGAGGCCACCTCTTGGTTCCTCAACTTCTTCACTTGTCGATCAAGGATTTGAACCGGAACCTCCTCATATGAGAGGTCCTCATCCACTCAAAGACCTTTAATAGGAAGAATTGACTCGGGATCACCAATGCACTTCTTAATCATGAATACATGGAAAACCGGGTGAACTGAAGATAGCTCACTAGGAAATCTCAACTCGTAAGCAACCTTTCCCCCTATTTGCAAAATTTCATAGGGACCCACATAACAAGGACTCGACTTCCCTTTCTTGCCAAACCTCATCAACACTTTCATGGGTGAAATTTTCAAGTACACTTTATCACCTTCTTCAAACTCTGGCTCTCTTTTCCTATTGTCGGAATAAAACTCTTGCCGGCTATAGACTGTTTTCAATCGGTCCCTTATCAAATGGAAACTCTTCAAAGAATCATAAACCAAGTCGAGACCAAAAAGTTACAACTCACAAACTTCGAACCACCCTACGGGAGATCTACATCTCCTACCATAAAAAGCTTCAAATGAAGCCATGGATATGCATGAAAGGTTACTATTATTATAAGAGAACTCTACCAAAGGCAAGTGCTCATGCCAAATTCCCTGGAAGTCTATCACACAATATCTAAGCATATCCTCAATAGTTTGAATAGTACACTCCGGTTGACCATCCGTTTGGGGATGAAAAGCGGTGCTTAGCTTTACTCTTGTACCAAACCCCTTTTTGAAATGATCTCCAAAACCTAGATGTGGATTGTGCGCTCCTATCCGATATGATGGATAATGAAATACTATGAAGACTCACAATATCATCTATGTAGATCTTTTCATAATCCTCCACCTAGTAAGTAGACTTAACGGGAATGAAGTAAGTGTATTTGGTCAATCTATCCACTACTACACATATTGAGTCATGTTTCCTTCGAGTCTTAGGAAAACCCACTATAAAGTCCATGTTAATGTCTTCCCACTTCCAAGTAGGAATTTTGATATCCTGAAGTAAACCAATGGGATTTAAGTGTTCAGCTTTCACTTGTTGGCAATTTGGACACAGTGCAACGAACTTCGCAATAACACTTTTTAGGCCATCCCACCAAAACACATTTCTAAGGTCATGGTACATCTTTGTAGAACCCGGATGAATAGAGTAACAGGCTCCATGAGCTTCCTGAATGATCCGGTTTCTCAAATCATCAACATTGGGTACACACAACCTATCTTGATACCTCAAAACACCCCACACTAAGGAGAATGACTCATTCAGTTTACCAATAGCCGATTCTTTCAACTCCATCAATTCCAAGTCAAGGTGTTGCTTAGACTTCACCTCAACAGCCAAAGATGATTCGGAGTTATGGTGGACCACAAAGCCACCATTAGGGGAATTTTCCAACCTTACACCCAAATGAGCCAATCTATGAACATCTTTCACTAGGTCTTTCTTGGCTTCTTCTACGTGGGACACACTACCCATAGTCATACGACTTAGAGAATCCCCCACCACATTGGCCTTGCTGGGGTGGTAGAGAACACTCGTATCATAGTCTTTCAACAACTCCAACCATCTCCGTTGCCGGAGATTTAACTCCTTTTGTGTAAACACATGTTGGAGACTTTTATGGTCCATATACGCATCCACATGGACCCCATAGAGATAATGCCTCCATATTTTCAAGGCAAATACCACGGCCGCTTACTCAAGGTCATGAGTTGGTTAATTCTTCTCATAAACTTTGAGTTGCCTAGAAGCATATACTATAACTTTCCCATGTTGCATAAGACACACCCCAACCCGACTCAGGATACATCACAATAGACCATAAAACCCTTAGTAACCTCCGGTAGAGTCAATACCAGAGCAGAAGTAAGCCTATCCTTTAACATGTGGACGATCTTTTCACATGCCTTCGACCACTCAAATTTAACATTCTTTTGGGTCAAGTTTGTCAAAGGGGAAGTGATGGATGCAAACACGTCGACAAAACTTCTAGAATAACCGGCTAGGCCTAAGAAAGTCCTAATATCTATAGGAGCCAAAGGTCTATGCCAATTTTTCACCGCTTCGGTTTGTCTTGGATCGACCTCCACACCTTCAGTAGAGATAATATGACCAAGAAACGCTATTGAACTCAACCAAAACTCACATTTGCTATATTTGGCAAACAATTGGTGTTCCTTAAGCACCTGTAACCCACTCTCAAATGATCCATGTGTTGACCCTCATTTTTTGAATATACCAAGATATCGTCAATGAAGACCACGAAAAATGAATCTAGGTAACTTTGAAACATCCTATTTATTAGGTCCATAAACTCTGCCGGAGCATTAGTGAGCCCAAAAGACATTACTAAGTACTCATAGTGACCATATCTAGTCCGAAATGCCATCTTAGGAATATCTTCACCTCTCACCCTAAGTTGGTGATATCCCAATCTCAAGTCGATCTTCAAAAAGTAACTCGCATCTTAGAGTTGATCAAATAAATCAAAAATCCGAGGGAGAGAATACTTGTTTTTGATTGTGACATTGTTGAGTTGACGGTAATCGATACAAATTCTAAGGGACCCATCCTTCTTCTTCACAAATCATACCGGAGCACCCCATTGTAAATACTAGGCCGAATCACCAACACACATTTTATTTCCCAAAAAGAAATTTTGGGACAGTGAGGTCTGTGTGGGATGCACGTCGCGCAGCAGCCCATTGATTCATGACTCTGGCAGGCTGTTTTGGCAGCCTGCTTTGGCAGCCTGCCCACCCATATTAGGGTTCTCCTGCATGACCCTTCGGGTGGTCCTTGGGGTGTCATTTTCGGATGTTTAGACCCTATATACTACACTCTACCTAACCAAAGTCCTTTTACAAGTTCTATAATTCATTTGACCCTCCGAAACCATCCTCAAACATAGCAAGGTCAACTAGTTTAATTAGGCTAGTTTTCGGACGTCATGGACGTTCTTTGATGTCTTGGCTCTAAAACTTCTCGGATGACTTGTAATCATTATTTTAGGTCATAAAATAGTATCTAAACCTTTAGACAATCATGTTAGGCTCTATATTAGGTCTTGACTTTTCGGAGTGTTACAATGTTATATCTTATATATATATCTGCAATAAAAGTAGAAGACTATGTAATCATCTTATATAAAGGTCTATGTATACTTGATACAAAATTTATTATGTGCATGCGACAGATCTATGTTAACCTCAATATAGATATAGAAAAGTTTTAAATTCTCCGCATTTTTAACCTATGAATGTAATGATGTAAACAAAAAGGCTAGTTTTAGTCCTCTTCGAGGACGACGACGCGGGTTACGTCTAGGGGTGCTCCTCGGATGTGAGATTCTTTATCTTTCCTAAAGAAACCCCATTGAAGACTAATGTAACATTCCAGAAAATGTAATTGTCTAGAGAAGAGTCTATTAGGTTTTAAGAATATATATTGGGGTACATAGGCATCCCAATGCCCAATATTGAGTAATATTAGGCATGTTAGAGAATATTGGCTTAAGGGTGTTATCCAATTTCTATGTATTAACAAGTAACTTAAAATACACTTTGATGTTCAAATGCTCCAATCCAAGCTTGTTTAGGAATTGTACCTGAAATGAAGACCCTCAGCTAAAATTCTTAATTTCTTCACTTACACACATTAGGTACAAGACATCCAAGTGTCAAGCCTAGGTACCATAGAACATTTTCATTTAAAATGATCATGTAGATTAAGCAATGCCCAAGGACATAGTGAGGATCCTTGGGACAAGAAGTGAACTTTCAAAGTGCAACTACACAGTACACGGTTAGGAAAAAGCACGGCAACCCATGTGCAAGCACATGTGCAACCGTCCGAGAGACTAAGCGACCAAGCCTAACCAATTTAGTTAGGGTGGTTAGGGAGCTGGCACGCGTCGGGTCAAGCCACGTGGGGCCCAGCTTCCTAACCAATCTTAGCTCTAACTAACTTACCTAACTAGCTAACTAACCTAGGACTAACTAAAATGAACTACCTAGTGTGCCCGAAATCCTAAGACCTAACTGGGTGACACTAGCCGAGTACCTAACTAAAGAAACATCCTAGTACCTAACCTAGGATGGTCTAAAGGGGTTAGTTATGGTTCTAGTGACTTAGGGGTACTTTAGTAATTACCCTAGGTCACTTAATAAATGAAATTAGCAAATTAATTAATTAATTTAAATTCATGGTCAAACACGAGACCCTTAGCAAATTTTCTGAATTTGGCTAAGTCAAATGCTCTCTTATTTTTAGTCAATTTAGGAGGGGCGTTTTGGTAATTAGCTAATTGATTTATTTAATTAAGTTAATTAGCCTAAGTTGAATTATTCAATATCAGTTCCTAAGACTTAGACTCACGTTTATCCAGTAGATACTCACGACTGAAAAACAATGAATAAACGTAAGAAAAAAAAAATACTCTCAGTTCTTCTTAGGCGATTTCAAGGCAATTCTTCACAATTTTCTTGCAAAGTATAGGGTGATCTTCGTAGATTCAATTCTACATTAAGGTATGGGTTTCCAAGGAGGCTTTTCTATCGTTTTGAATTCAAGAAAACCTAATGAAATTGTAGAATGTTCATCTCCCTAGTTCTCCCTATTTCCAATTCTAGTAGTATGTTTAATTCAAATCTTGAGCATGTTGTTGGTATGTGGTGCTAACTGATCATTATGTGTAGGTTTATGTGATTTGAGAATGTTGAATGAGACCTATAGGTTAGATCCGTATGATTAGAGTATCTTTTACATGGGATAAGAAATGTTGTAATGCCTAATTGTGTTCGAGAAGATGAAATTGTTATAAGTTGTTTATGAAATTCAGTTTACTGTTGAAAGGAATGAATGTTTCGATTATTGTGTGTTTATAGTAGATATGTTTGTAAGGGTTTGGAATGCAATGTTTCCAAGAAGAAATAAGAATGAGAATCAAAGCTAGTTAATGAATCTTCAATGCCAAATCAATTTTATAGCTTGGCCAAACTAAGAACTTGTTTTTATAAGCTAATCAAATGTTAAAAGTTGGCTTGCTTAAAATGATGAGATTACTATAGTATATACATGAAGTTAATTGACTTCGCTAGTGATAATATCATGACAAGTGTTTAGTGAAAGTTCGGTTTATGCCCATAAATTTGCCAGCAATATTAATTCCAATATATGTAATAGAATTGGCCAATGATTAAGTCATACCAATCTTATATGGCCAATGTATATTATGATGTTTCTTGTAAGGCCAAATACATGTTAAATATTGACTTGACAAGATGTAACTCAATGAAGTCATAACCTAGGGTATGCCCATGATTGGGACAAGTCCCAACATGCCCTATCTAAATGAACTTGTGAACATAGTAGCACATTGAATAAGTCCTTATAACTTTCATAAAGAATGGTACAAGACTACCAAATAACTTTGAACAATATAAGGTGAATAATGAAATAACTAATAGATTATGAGTTATGAAATTGACCTAGAATGGGGTGTTAAAAGAAGTGAGACAAGTCTCACTTTCACCTAAACAATTATGTTGAAGATACTCACATAAGAGGGTCTTAGAAATCGTGAGAAAAGTCTCATTCGCACCATGATGATAATGTAAGATTTAAGTTCACACTCATCAAGTATAGAAAGGGATGACAAGTCATACATTGAGCTAAGCATACCTCATCCTAGATGAAAGATTCCATAGTGTATGAGTCAACTCTAAAAGTTGTGAAGTATAATAAATTGAGCTAAGCACCGATAGACTAGTAATGAGCTTGTGCAAACACATGTAAGCCTCATAAGATGAGACTACCACCAAGGTGGATATGGGTCTCCAAATTCTCCTAGTCTTTGAACTATGTTGCCAGCATAGGTTACTAGCTAGTGGATCCACCTAAGAAAGGTAGGAAGTATTCGGTTTTACTTTAGCCGGTGAACCACCTCTTTTTAGTGTGGGGAAGACACTGGATTTTATGTTATCTCACATGATCTATGTCGGTTAAATGCTAAATATTTCTTTAAGAAAGTAAGAAAGAAAGAACTAGGAAGATGAGGGGTGTTCGGATAGGATGACCAAAGGGTGAGGTTGGACTAAGTAATGATGTAAGTCATTCTTAGTCATTGCACAAAAAGATCCCAATGGAAGTCTTAAAATAATATCCTAAGTCAACCTATCATGTTCAAAGTGAACATGAGATCAAAGAAGAAGAAATGTAAGTTTAAAGTGAACTAAGTAAGCAAAAGCATAAGAATATCAAATCATTAGTGTTTGATAAGAATGAAGTTTTAACAGTTATTGGTTTATGCCAATAAAGGGAGCAAAACATAATGACTCATCCATTGGAGTATGAATATATGCCCCAACATATTTATATTATGCAAATGATCAAAGAATGGGCATATCCAATAAAGATTGGCTTATAAAGACTTCATGCCCAATTTAACAATAATGGAAAGAAAAACTTGTGAGTGGGGTAGTCAAATCATTTTCTTAGTCTTTTGGATTACTTACTTGATTAACTGTAGCAATGAGACTACAATGAATCACTGAACTCATAAGTAAAACATAGGATCAAAGGAGATCATTGAACTACAAAACAATAAGAAAAAAAGACTGAAAAGTAAACTAAGTCTGGGAGAGGGAGCTCTCGGCCTAAGGGGAGCAAAAATATTAAAATTTTCTTGAGTTGTTCTAAAATTATGTTCATGATTCCAAGGTATTATGTTCATATAGAAAATGAGTTGTGTACTTTAAATGCATGAAAATATGTCATATTCATAGCATGATTCATAAATAACGAATTAGGAATGTGAATTGACTTCACTTTCCAAAAATGGCATGTTTCTATTGGAAGAGCTTTCCTTGATCATGCATAGTCCTTATGTGTTTATGTGCATACACCCATACATAGTATAAGTGTGTACTAACCCATATACAATTATTATTTTTATAGGTGCAGGTCCTTGAAGAAGATTGAAGATCAGTTGAAGCTGTTTGGACTAGTACCTCCAGACTTTGGTAGGTCCTCTTGAGTTTGAGGATGCCTACGCTTTATTTTCTAGCTTTAGTAGATTAGACATAGCTAGTGGATGTTGTCCCTAGCATTTCCTTTCAAACATTTGTTCAAGATTTTGTATTAAGTCCGGTTTTGCAACTATTAATGATATTATGAATTCTTTATTTAAATTGTTCAATTTGTTAATAGATGGTTGTTTATTTGAGCCGTTAGTATATCACTCTTATGCAAGAATTATATGAAGTCTAGGTACACTTCAGCAAAGTTTTAAATTTTCCGCTAAATTTAATTGTATGATTGTGATGAAAGCTAAGAAGAGGCTTGTCTGCGACCTCTAAGAGGTTAACGACGCCGGTCTCATCTAGGGTCTAGGACTTGGGTGTGACAAACTTGGTATCAAAGCATGAGGTTAAATTACATAGGAACTAAGGCTCAAAACAACCACGTTGCGTAGTTTCTAGATTATGGTTGTGAAGTTCACAACAACCATGACTTAGAGACTTAGTGATGTTAAGAATCTTCCCTTCTTCTACTCTTTATCGTGTTGTCTAGAGTTTTGACATTTTGTGTCATTCTAGAATCTAACTTCCTTCTTGTGCGTGCGTGTTGGAAAATAAACACAAGAATAAATGCAGGCAGGAGAGTTGGAGAAGCAACTGCTGGGGGAAACCAAGATCCTCCTCAAGCCCCAGCTGCTGGAGTGCAAGAGCCTATCAACCCTGCTGTGTTGATGGATGGAGAAGTGAGAGAAGTACTGGTTAAGATGGCCCAAGCCATCACTGCTAAGGCACATGCTATCACAGCCTAGACCACTAGAGAGGGTGCTCCCAGGGAGAACCCACATGCTAGCACCATGGCTAGCAGATTGAGAGATTTCACCAGGATGAATCCTCTAAGCTACTTCAGGTCCAGAACTAATGAGGATCCACAGGATTTTGTGGATGAGGTCCACAAGATTATCTGTGCTATGGTTGTTAATGAAGAGTAGAAGGCTGAGTTAGCTGCATACCAGCTCAAGGATGTGGTTCAGATATGGTACAAGATGTGGGTAGATGGTCGAGCACCAGGAGAAGTCCCCATCACTTGGGACATTCTCAAGACTGAATTCCTTGAAAGGTTATTTCCTAGAGACCAGAGAGAGGCTAAGGTTGAGGAGTTCATCAACCTACTTCAGGGAGGTATGTCAGTCAATGAATACTTCTTGAAGTTTGTTAAACTTTCCAAATTTGCTTCTTCCCTGGTGTCCAGTAGCAGGGATGAGATGAGCAGGTTTGTGACTGGTGTATCGGAGGATGTGGAGGATAAATGTCAGACAGCCATGTTGCATGATAACATGGACCTTGCTAGGTTGATGGTACATGCACAACAGGTGGAGGAGAGTCGTCAGAGCAAGAGAGGCCGAGAAGGCAAGAAGCCTAGGACCTCAGATCAGGTTAGTTCTAGCAGTGGTAGGAGTTCGTTTGGAGCCCAGGACACGCCTAAGTTCAAGAACGAGCACCAGCACTCAGGTAATCCTACTCCTTCAAGGAACACTAATGCAAAAGGGGGAAAGTCTCGTCCCAAGAAGGGCAATGATAGAAATGCCCAGCGTGACAGAAAGTCGTGTGGTAAGTGTGGACGTTTGCATGGAGGTGAGTGCATGGTAGGTTCTAATGCCTGCTATGAGTGCGGCAAGAGTGGACATATGATCAGGGACTGCCAACATGTGAAGAATCAGGCCAAGGCAGATACTCAGCCTCGGCCTAATCCTACTGCTGCAGCCTAGCCTCCCAAACATGTTCTATGCTTTCAAAAGGTAGAGAGGAGCATGAGAAGTCAGCTGATGTGGTCACTGGTACGTTGCATGTCTTTGCTTTTCCTGTGTATACATTGTTAGATCTAGGATCCACCTTGTCTTTTGTTACTCCTTTAGTAGCTAGTAAATTTTACTTGCTTCCTCAGATCTTGCATGAACCTTTTCTAGTTAGTACTGCCATAGGAGAAAGATTTAGATCTGAAAGAGTATATAGAGATTGCCCAATAATTGTTCTTGATAGAGTTACCTATGCTGACCTAATAGAATTAATCATGCTTGACTTTGATATAATTTTGGGTTTGGTTTGGCTCCATAGATGCTATGATACCATAGACTGTCAAAACAAGTAGTAAGGTTTCAGTTTCCTAATGAGTTAGAGTTGGAATGGGAAGGGCGTAGTTCAAATCTAATAGGCCAAATAGTTTCCCATATTAAATCCAATAAGAAGTTATCTAAGGGGTATTTATACCACTTAGTCAGAGTCAATGACTTAGAACATGAAGTTCCTTCCATAAACTATGTGTCCATAGTGAATGAGTTTCAAGATGTCTTTTCGGATGATTTACCAGGAATCCCTACTGAACGCGAAATTGACTTTGGTGTTGACTTAGATTCCAAAACCAAACAAATTTCCATTCCTCCCTATAGAATGACTCCAGCCGAACTCAAAGAGTTGAAGTTGCAGTTAAAAGATCTATTTGATAAGGGCTTCATCCTGCCGAGCATATCCCCATAGGGTGCTCTAGTGTTGTTCGTTAAGAAAAAGGATGGAACCTTTAGAATGTGTATCGATTATCGGCAACTCAACAAAGTCACTATAAAAAACAAATACCCTCTTCACAAAATTGATGATCTATTTGATCAGTTCCAAGGTTCAAGTTTCTTTTCTAAAATAGATCTCTGGTCAGGGTATCACAATCTTAGAGTGAGACAATAGGACATTCCTAAGACGGCCTTCCGTACTAGGTATGGTCATTACGAGTTTCTTGTCATGTCATTTGGTCTCACTAACGCACCAGCCGCGTTTATAGACCTTATGAATAGGGTCTTCCGTGAATACCTTGATTCTTTTGTAATAGTATTCATAGATGACATCCTCATATACTCTAAGACTAGAGAAGAGCATGAACATCATTTGAGAATGAAATTGCAAATACTCAGGGAACATCAACTTTATGCAAAAATTAGCAAATGTGAGTTTTGGCTGAGATCAGTGACCTTCCTTGGTCATGTTGTGTCTGACCAGGGTGTAGAGGTTGAAATCAAAAAGATTGAATTAGTAAAGAACTGTGCGAGACCCCTAACTCCTACAGACATCCGGAGTTTCATGAATTTGGCTGGTTACTATCGCAGGTTTGTTGAGGGCTTTTCCACTATTGCTGCTCCATTTACAGCTTTAACAAAGAAGAAGGTGAAGTTTGAGTGGTCTGAGACTTGTGAGCTCAAAGACCGACTCACTTCATCCCCAGTTCTCACATTGCCGAGGAGTGGTGAAGGGTATGTGGTGTACTGTAATTCTTCCCGAGTAGGTTTGGATGTGTTCTTATGAAGGATCGCAAGGTCATTGCATATGCATCAAGACAATTGAAAATCCACGAGAAGAATTACCCTACCCATGATCTTGAGTTAGCTTCTGTGGTATTTGCGTTAAAACTTTAGAGACATTACTTATATGGTGTACATGTTGTTGTATTTACTGAACAGAAAAGTCTTCAGTATGTTTTTCCATAGAGAGAATTGAATCTTCGTCAGAGAATATGGCTAGAGCTGCTCAAGGATTATGACATGAGTGTCCACTATCACCTAGGTAAAGCCAATGTAGTGGCCGATGCTTTGAGCCGATTGAGAAGGGGCAGTTTATCTCATATTGATGATGAGAAGAAGGAGCTGGTTAAAGAGGTATAATAATTGTCTAGGTTAGGTATACGATTGGTAGATACACCAAGTAGGGGTGTTTTAGTTCATTCTAGTTCTGAATCCTCATTTGTTGTAGATGTTAAAGCTAAGCATCATGTCGACCCAGTACTCATGGAGTTGAAAGACTCAGTGTTGAGTAAGATGAATGAATCATTCTCCCTAGGGTGGATGGTGTGCTTAGATACCAGGGCAGATTGTGTGTGCCCGATATTGATAATCTGAGACCTAATATTATTGCAGAGGCTCATGGCTCCACGTATTCCATTCATCCAGGTTCCACCAAGATGTATCATAATCTTAAGGATATCTATTGATGGGAAGGTATAAAGCGAGATATTACCAAGTTTGTGGAGGAGTGCCTTAATTTCCAAAAGGTTAAGGCCGAACACCTTAAGCTTGGAGATCTTACCCAGTCGATTGAGATCCCAACATGGAAGTGGGAGGCTGTTAATATGGACTTTGTGGTTGGTCTGCCTAGGACCAGGAAAATACATGATTCCATTTGGTTCATTGTTGACAGGATGACTAAGTGTGCTCACTTTATTCCTGTGAAGTCTACTTACAAGGCCGAAGATTATTCCAAGAGGTATATTGATGAGATAGTGAGGTGGCATGGGATCCCTTTATCTATCATTTCGGATAGGGGAGCCCAGTTCACTTCTCACTTTTGGATAACTTTCCAAATGAGCTTGGGTACACAGGTGAAGCTCAGTACTGCTTTTCATCCTCAGACGGATGGACAAGTAGAATGTACCATTCAGACCCTTGAAGACATGATAAGAGCATGTGCTATTGACTTCAAAAGGAGTTGGGATGATCACTTGCCACTGATTGAGTTCTCTAATAATAATAGCTACCATTCCAGTATTGGGATGGGACCTTCTGAAGCACTGTATGGATGAAGATGTAGGTCCCCATTTGGGTGGTTTGCGGTAGGAAATAATTCCATCATTGGCCCTGAGATCATACATGAGGTTATGGAAAAAGTGAGAATGATCACGGATAGATTAGCTACTGCTTACAGTCGTCGAAAATCCTATGATGATAATAGGAAGAGGGCTCTTGAATTCGAGGTAGGTGATCAAGTTTACGTGAAGATATAACCCATGAAAGGGGTGATGAGGTTTGGTAAGAAAGGGAAGTTGAGTCCGACGTATATAGGTCCTTATGAGGTCTTACAGCGAGTAGGGAATGTTGCCTATGAATTGAAGTTACCAAATGACTTGGCTTCTGTTCATCCAGTGTTTCATGTTTTAATGCTTAAAAAGTGTCTAGGTGATCCAACATACATCCTGCCTGTTGAGGGGTTAGGAGTCGATGAGAACCTTTCTTATGAAGAAGTTCCAGTTGAAATTTTAGATCGCCAAGTGAAGCAACTGAGGAACAAGGAGGTTGCCACTGTAAAGGTGTTATGGAGGAACCACCTTGTTGAGGGAGCAACATGGGAGGCCGAGGCCGACATAAGATCCTGTTACCCTAACTTGTTCTGTTCTTGAGGTTAGATATACTCTTCCTAAGTCTAATTTTGTTTATGAAACTCTAAATTTTAGTGCATTAGTCGGTTTTGGTGTTTTACGTCCATAACTGTGTGTTTTATACTAGCACTATATGAGTTAATATGAGTTCACGCTTGCATTCATGTTCCTATTTTGTATACCGTTGACATGATCTTTGTGTCGCATGAGTTGTGGTGTGCATTGAGTTAAAGTGAGATTGTGAAGGAAGTTCCTCAATCTCAGATATGAAGCTTCAGATAAGCTTTGAGTGATGTGCATCATCCAGAGTAAGTTGTGAATCAGATATTCACAAAGAGTAAAGTTTCAAGTATGTTGATGTGTTTTTCCAAAATACCATTTGATTCAAAATTATGTGTAGTGTCATTCGGGGACGAATGTTCTTAAGGAGGGGATAATGTAACATTCCACAAAATGTACTTGTCTAGTGAAGAGTCTATTAGGTTTTAAGAATATGTATTGGGGTACATAGGCATCCCAATGCCCAATATTGAGTAATATTGGGCATGTTAGAGAATATTGGCTTAAGGGTGTTAGCCAATTTCTATGTATTAACAAGTAACTTAAAATACACTTTGATGTTCAAATTCTCCATTAGAAATTGTACCTGCAATGAAGACCCTAAGCTAAAATTCTTAATTTCTTCGCTTACACACATTAGGTACGAGGCATCCAAGTGTCAAGCCTAGGTACCATAGCACATAATCATTTAAAATGATCATGTAGATTAAGTAGTGCCCAAGGACATAGTGAGGATAGTTGGGACAAGAAGTGAAATTTCCAAGTGTAACTACAGAGTGCACGGCAACACATGTGCTACCGGCCGAGAGACCAAGCGACCAAGCCCAACCGATTCGGTTAGGCCGGTTAGGGGGCCGGCAAGTGTCAGGTCAAACCACGTGGGGCCGAGCTTACTAACCAATACTACGCTCTAACTAACTTACCTAAATAGCTAAATAACCTAGGACTAACTAAAATGAACTAACTAGTGTGCCCGAAATCCTAAGACCTAACCGGGTGACACTAGCCGAGTAGCTAACTAAAGAAACATCATAGTACCTAACCTAGGATGGTCCAAAGAGGTTGGTTATGGTCCTAGTGACTTAGGGGTACTTTAGTAATTACCCTAGGTCACTTAATTAAATAAATTAGCAACTTAATTAATTAATTTAAATTCATGTTCAAACCCGAGACCCTTAGAAAATTTTCAGAATTTGGCTAGGTCGAATGCTCTCCTATTTTTAGTCAATTTAGGAGGGAGTTTTGGATATTAGCTAATTGATTTATTTAATTAAGTTAATTAGAATAAGTTAAATTAGTCAATATTTAGTTCTTAAGACTTAGACTCACGTTTATCCAATAGAAACTCACAACTGAAAAACAGTGAACAAAAGTAAGAAAAAAATACAAAAAAATACTCTCGGTTCTCCGTAGGCAATTTCAAGGCAATTCTTCAAGATTTTCGTGCAAAGTACATGGTGATCTTTGTAGATTCCATTCTACAGTAAGGTATGGGTTTCTCTCTTTGCTCCTTTCCCCAGGAGGCTTTTCAAACATTTTGAATTCAAGAAAACCGAAACTAGGGTTGTTCCCAATGAAATTGTCGAATGTTCATCTCCCTAGTTCTCCCTATTTCTGATTCTAGTAGTATGTATAATGCAAAATATCGAGCATGTTGTTGGTATGTGGTGCTAACTAATTATTATGTGTAGGTTTCTGCGATTTGATAATGTCGAAAGAGACCTATAAGTTAGATCCGTATGATTAGAGTATGATTTTCATGAGATAAGAATGAGAATCAAACCTAGTTAATGAATCTTCAATGCCAAATAACCTTTATAGCTTGGCCAAACTAATCAGTAAATTGTTCTTATAAGCTAATCAAATGTTAAAAGTTGGCTTTCTTAAAATGATGAGATTACTATAGTATATACATCAAGTTAATTGATATTGCTAGTCATAATATCATGACAAGTGTTTAGTGAAAGTTTGGTTTACGCCAATAAATTGGCCTACAATATTATTTCCAAATATGTAATAGAATTGGCAAATAATTAAGTCATCCCAATCTTATATGTCCATTGTAAATTATGATGCTTCTTGTAAGTCCAAATACATATTAAATATTAACTTGACAAGATGTAACTTAATGAAGTCATAACCTAGGGTATTCCCATGATTGGGACAAGTCCCAACATACCCTATCTAAATGAACTTGTGAACATAGTAGCACATTGAATAAGTCCTTATAACTTTCATAAAGAATGGTACAAGACTACCAAATAACTTTGAACAATATAAGGTGAGTAATGAAATAACTAATAGATTATGATTTATGAAATTGACCTAGAATGGGGTGTTAAAATAAGTTAGACAAATCTCACTTTCACCTAAACAATTATGTTGAAGATACTCACATAAGAGGGTCTTAGAAATCGTGAGACAAGTCTCATTCACACCATGATGATAATGTAAGATTTAAGTTCACATTCATCAAGTATAGAAAGGGATGACAAGTCATACATTGAGCTAAGCATACCTCATCCTAGATGAAAGATTCCATAGTGTATGAGTCCACTCTAAATGTTGTGAAGTATACTAAATTGAGCTAAGCACCGATAGACTAGTAATGATCTTGTGCAAACACATGTAACCCTCATGAGATGAGACTACCACCAAGGTGGATAAGGTTCTCCAAATTCTCCTAGTCTTTGAACTATGAAGTCAGCACAGGTTACTAGCTAGTGGATCCACCTAAGAAAGATAGGAAGTATTCGGTTTCACTTTGGCCAGAGAACCACCTCTTTTCAGTGTTGGGAAGACACTGGATTTCATGTTAGCTCACATGATCTATGTCAGTTAAATGCTTAAGATTTCTTTGAGAAAGTAAGTAAGAAAGAAAGAAAGAAAGAAATAACTAGGAAGATGAGGGGTGTTCGTATAGGATGACCAAAGGGTGAGGTTGGACTAAGTAATGATGTAAGTCATTCTTAGTCAATGAACAGAAAGATCCCAATGGAAGTCTTAAAAGAATATCCTAAACCAACCTAGAATGTTCAAAGTGAACATGAGATCAAAGAAGAAGAAATGTAAGTTCAAAGTGAACTAAGTAAGAAAAAGCATAAGAATATCAAATCATAAGTGTTTGATAAGAATGAAGTCTTAACAGTTATTGGTTTATGCCAATAAAGGTAGCAAAACATAATGACTCATCCATTGGAGTATTAATATATGCCACAACATCTTTATATTATGCAAATTATCAAAAAATGGGCATAGACAATAAAGATTGGACTATAATGACTTCATGCCCAATTTAACAATAATGGAAAGAACAACTTGTGAATTGGGTAGTCAAATCATTTCCTTAGTCTTTTGGATTACTTACTTGATTCGTTGTAGCAATGGGACTAAAATTAATCATTGCACTCATAAGTAAAACATAGGATCAAAGGAGATCATTGAACTACACAACAAAAAGAATAAAAGACTGAAAAATAAGCAAAGTGTGGGAGAGGGAGCTCTCGGCCTAAGGGGAGCAAAAATATTAAATTTTGCTTAAGTTATTCTAAAATTATGTTCATGATTCCAAGGTCTTATGTTCATATAGAAAATGAGTTGTGTGCTTTAAATGCATGATAATATGTCATATTCATAGCACGATTCATAAATAACAAATTAGCAAAGTGAAGTGACTTCACTATCCAAAAATGGCATGTTGCTATAGGAAGAGCTTTCCTTGATCATGCATAGTCCTCATGTGTTTATGTGCATACACCCATACTTAGTACAAGTGTGTACTAACCCATATACAATTACTATTTTTATAGGTGCAGGTCCTTAAAGAAGATTGAAGATCAGTTGAAGCTGTTTGGACTAGTACCTCCAGACTTTGGTAGGTCCTCTTGAGTTCGAGAATGCCTACGCTTTATTTTATAGCTTTAGTAGATTAGACATAGCTAGTGGATGTTGTCCCTAGAGTTTCCTTTCAAACATTTGTTCAAGCTTTTGTATTAAGGCCGGTTTGACAACTATTAATGATATTATGAATTCTTCATTTCAATTGTTCAATCTGTTAATAGATGAATGTTTATTTTGAGCCGTTCGTATATCACTCTTATGCAAGAATTATATGAAGTCTAAGTACAGTTCAATAAAGTTTTAAATTTTCTGCAAAATTTAACTTTATGATTGTGATGAAAGCTAAAAAGAGGCTTGTCTGCAACCTCTGAGAGGTTAACGACGCCGGTCTCATCTAGGGTCTAGGACCCGCGTGTGACAACTAAGCAAAATGTGGGTTGTAGGGCTGCCAAGTATCAAGTTTATCCATCAAACTTCATCATTGTCCGAAACATAGTCAAATAGGGTAAAGCACCCTAGCACCTCGTTGAACGAGTTTGTGGACGTCATGGACGTTCTTTGATGTTTTGATTCTAAAACTTCCTAAACGACTTATATACAATAAAATTGACCTTAAAACAGTGACACAACACTTAGACACTCTAGTTAGGCTCTATAACACGTCTTAGACTTTCGGAGTGTTACATTATCCCCCTCCTCCCTTAGGAACATTCATCCCCAAATGAAACTAAAATCTTTTGGAAGGAATAGACTCAAGACTAGCAGCCCAACATACAACAATACATTATAACAAGAGTTACAACATAAATCATGACATCCAATTATAGCAAATTAAAACTTCAATTACTACACATAAAGCTCAACATAACACTATAAGGAATTTCCTTCTCACAACAACATGAGCTCAACATATCATTAAGGAGTCAATTATGCCAACTCTCAATCTATCAACAAGATCAATATCATTTCAAAAAGACTCACCATATCAACATGCACCACATAACTCAAAATAAGTAAAATTGGCAAATTTCAAGTCTATAGGCATAACTTCACTATAGTTTCACTGTAACTAGAACATTTTTGCAAAACTTCACCAAAAATCAATGCAACTTCAAATTTAGTGACTATTTTCATTATTAGTAAGAAAAACTAAAGTTCATTAGGAAAGTAATGAGAATAACGGGACTTCATGTCGGCCTCAGCCTCCCATGTTGCTCTCTCAAGTAGGTGGTTTCCACATTACACTTTTACGGATGCCACCTCTTTGTTCCTTAAACTATTCATTTGACGATCAAGGATTTCAACTGGAACCTCCTCATAAGAGAGGTTCTCCTTCACACCAACACACTCAATAGGAAGAATATACTCGGGATCACCGATACACTTCTTAAGCATGGAAACATGGAAAACCAGATGAACCAAAGATAGCTCAATAGGGAGTTTCAATTCATATCCAACCTTACCAACCGTTTGCAAGATTTCATAGGGACCCACATAACGAGGGCCCAAATTCCCTTTCTTGCCAAATCTAACCACCCCTTTCATAGGAAATATTTTTAGATATACCTTATCACCTTCTTCAAACCCTAAATCTCTTCTCCTATGATCGGCATAAGACTTTTGCCAACTGTAGGCTGTTTGAAACAAGTCTCTTATGATATGAACTTTCTCTAAGGTCTTATAAATCAAATTGTGACCAAGAAGGGAAGACGCGCAAACCTCAAACCATCTAATAGGAGATCTATACCTCTTACTATACAAAGCTTTATAAGGAGCCATAGATATGTATGAATGAAAACTATCATTATAAGAGAACTCAACCAAAGACAAATGCTCAACCAAATTTCCCTTAAAGTCAATGATACAAGATCTAATCATATCTTCAAGGGTTTTAATCGTTTGCTCCGCTTAACCATCCGTTTGGGGATGAAAATAGTGCTTAACTTCACATTAGTACCCAAACCTTTTTGAAATGACCTAAAAAATATAGATGTAAATTTAGAACCTCTATCCGATATGATGGATAAATTAACCCCATAAAGACTCACTATCTTGTCAATATAGATTCTTGCATAATCTTCCGCCAGATAAGTAGACTTAACGGGAATAAAGTGAGCGGATTTGGTAATTCTATCCACTACAACCCATATAGAGTCATATTGCTTTCCAGTTTGAGGCAACCCTACTATGAAATCCATGTTCTATCCACTACAACCCATATAGAGTCATATTGCTTTCAAGTTTGAGGCAACCCTACTACGAAATACATGTTAACATTTTCCCACTCCCAAGTAGGAATTTGGATTTCCTGAAGTAAACCACTCGGCTTTTGGTGCTTAGCCTTAACTTGTTGGAAATTGGAACACTTTGCAACAAACTCCGCAATATCCGTTTTAGGCCATTCCACCAAACAATTCTCTAAGGTCAGGATACATCATTGTAGAACCCGTATGAATCGAGTAACAGGATCCATGAGCTTCCTCAAGTATCCAACTCCTCAAATCATCCATATTAGGCACACACAATCTCCCTTGGTACCTAAGAACACCATCCCCTTGGGAGAATGACTCATTCATCTTTACAAGAATAGATTCATTCAACTCCATCAATAATGGATCAAGGTGTTGCTTAGACTTCACCTCAACCACCAATGACGAGTCGGAGTTATGATGTACCACCATACCACCATTTGGAGAACCTTCTATTCGGACCCCTAAACGAGCCAACCTACGAACATCTTTCAGTAGGTTTCTTTTGGATTATTCCACATGGGACACACTTTCCATGGACAATGGACTTAGAGAATCCGCTACTACATTAGCCTTGTCGGGGTGATAGAGAACACTCATGTCATAGTCTTTTAACAACTCTAACCATCTCTGTTGCTGGAGATTAAATTCCTTTTGAGTGAATAGATATTGGAGACTTTTATGGTCTATATACACATCAACATGAACCCCATAAATATAATGCCTCCATATTTTAAAGGAAAATAACACGATCGCTAACTCAAGGTCATGAACTTTGAGTTGCCTAGAAGCATAGGCAATAACTTTGACATGTTTCATAAGAATACACCTGAACCTAGCTCAGGATGCATCACAAAAAACCACAAAAACCCTACTACCCTTCGGTAGGGTCAATATCGGAGCGGAAGTAAGCCTATCCTTCAACATTTGGAAGCTCGTTTCAGATGCCTCTAACCACTCAAATTTCAAATTCTTTTGTGTCAAGGTTGTCAAGAGAGAAGAGAGAAACGCAAATCCTTCGACAAACCATCCATAATAACAAGCTAGGCCTAACAAACTCCTAATATACGTAGGATCCAAAGGTCTAGGTCAATTTTTCACCGCTTTGGTCTTCTTTGGGTCAACCTCTACACCTTCACTAGAGATGATATGACCAAGGAACGCTACCGATCTCAACCAAAACTCACATTTGCTATACTTGGAAAACAATTGGTGTTCCTTAAGCACTTGCAACAGCACTTTCAAATGATCTGTTTGTTCACCCTCATTCATCGAATATACCAAGATTTCGTCAATGATAAGAATGATAAATGAATCTAGTTAATTTCGAAACACCCTATTCATTAGGTCCATAAACACCACCGGAGCATTAGTGAGACCAAATGACATTACTAAGAACTCATAGTGACCATATCTTGTTTGAAATGCCGTCTTGGAAATATATTCACCCCTCACCCTATTTTGGTGATTTCCCTACCTCAAGTGAATCTTGGAAAAGTAACTCGCACCTTTGAGTTGATTAAATAAATCATCAATCTGAGGGAGAGGATACTTATTCTTGATTGTGACTTTGTTGAGTTGAAAGTAACCGATACACATTCTAAGGGACCCATCCTTTTTCTTCAGAAATAGTACCGGAGCACCCCAAGGAGAAATACTAGGCCGAATAAAGCCCTTCTCTAGTAAATCTTTGAGTTGACCCTTCAACTCTTTCAATTTAGTTGGAGCCATCCGATAAGAAAGAATTCAAATAGGATTTATATTTGGTAGCAAGTCGATACCAAAATCAATTTCCTATTTGGGAGGAATATTGGGAAGATCATTCGGAAAGACCTCCAGAAATTTCCTCACTACGGGGACCGACTATATGTGAGGAATTTCGGAGTCTAAATGTTGGACTCTTACAATATGGTATCGACGCCCTTTAGAGATCATCTTACAAGCTTTCAAACAAGAAATAATATGACTTTTAGGGATAGAATTTCCTCCCTTCCACTCTTAAACTGGCTCATTTGGAAAGTTAAACTTCAGCTCCATTGTTCTACAATCTTTGGAAGAAAAGCAAGCATGCAACCAATCCATACCAAAAATGACAGCAAAATCATACATATCAAGTTCTACTAGTTCAACATGAGTAACTCTATTCGTCAATATTATAGGACAATTCCTATACACTCTTTTTGCAACAACCGATTCACCCGCTGGGTAGACACCATAAAAGGTACATTCAAGATATTGGCAAAAATGTCAAACTTTTTATCTACTAGGGGAGTAACAATTGACAAGGAAGATTCGGGATCAAGTAAAGCATATACATCAATAGAAAAGACTTTAAACATATTTGTCACCACATAGGGATAATTCTCTTGCTCACCTCTAGAGCGGAGAGCATAAAAGTGATTCTTCTTTGGAGCATCAACATTAGAACCACTTGATTGTGCTTTAACACTACCATTGTATTGACCGTTCATCTTAGGTCAATCCCTAACCTTGTGGCCACTCTATCCACAACCAAAGCAATTGGCCGTCCTAACAAAGGCAATCACCATAATTCTTCTTGCCACACTTTCCACAAGTTGGCTTCTTGGTTGGTGAACTGGTTCCCCTTCCCTTATGAGACATAGGGTTAGACACTCTATCATCACGAGCCTTAGGGAACTTGGAATGAACTTGGTTAGAGAACCTCTTTTTGAACCTAGGATTGTCTTGGATATCAAGCCTACCCTTTGAAGGACCACCATCAAAAGACTTGCCTTTTTGGTATCCCTACTCTTTCTCTTAAATCTTGTCTCTTCCGCTTGTTGAGCATGAACTATGACATGAGAAATATTCATATTATCAGTGAGCATTGCCGAACGACATTCTTCTTTCATGTCATCCGACATTCCCGTTGCAAAGAGTCTCATTTTATCTCTAAGGTCGGAAATGAAAGAAGGAGCATACTTTGAAAATTTAGTAAATTTCAAAGAGTAGTCAAGTACACTCATACCTCCTTGATGAAGGTTGATAAATTCTTCCACTTGGTTTCCCTCTTCTCCCTAGGAAAGAACCGATCATGAAAAGCCTTCTTGAAAATCTCCCATGTTTCCGGTCCACCCCTTAAAGCCATATTATCTCTCAATTGTACATATCAAGTTTGGGCCACACCCTTGAGTTGGTAAGTGGCTAACTCGGCTTTTTCAGTAGTAGTCAACCCCGTAGCATAGAGAATCTTGTAGATCTCATCAATGAATTCTTGGGGGTTTCCCTCCACTTTGGACCCATCGGAAGTAAGGGGAGTCATCCTAGTGAAATCCTTCAAACGTGAGGCCATGGTGTCAACATGTTGGTTTCCTCGGGGTACAACCTCCCTATTAGCTTGATCTGTCATGGCTTGTGCTTGAGTAATGACGGCTTATGCTAGTATAGTAATGGTTTGGTCTATTTTGAGAAAGGCTGCTCTTATGTCACCATCCGTCATAGGTGGAGGATTGACCGAAGCTTGGTCATCAATAGCAACTTCTTCAAGAGGAGTGACTTGATTTCCCCTCGAGGAACTCCTGCACTGGCAACCTCTATATAAAGTCTTTGAGCTGCTGTTCTTAGAGTATTTGTTGCCTATAATCACAAAAAAAGGATTAGATGCTAAGAGAACATAGATCCAAGACTCTAAAGGCACGATATTGGATTTCAAGGAAAGTGAGAGTTTCCTAATAATCATATAGTTTCCTATTCATAAGTGTGGCGCACTTCACAATCATTAGTAAGAATCTATATAGACGTGGTTGAGTGACACATCGACTCTAAAGATATTCAACCTCATGCTCTAATACCAAGTTTGTCACATTTGGGGAGCGCCCCCTAGATGTAACCGGCGTCGTCCGCCTCGGAGAGGACTAAGACTAGCCTCTTAGCTTACATCATTACATTCATAGGTTAAAAATACGGAAAATTTTAAACTTTTTTGTATATATCTTGGGGTTAACATAGACCTCTCGCATACACATAATATATATTCATATCGAGTATACGTAGACCCTTTGTTTAAGAAAATTACATGTCTTCTACTTTTATTGCACATATATATAAATAATATTCTTAACATAGTCTTAAAAGAGTGTCTCATCTCATAACCATCTAAACAAGAGTATATCAATTGGGCATATTCCCTACAATAATGTAATAAAGCAAAATATTGGCTATACAATCTTTAGTACTCAAATGAAAAGGAAAGAACTAAAAGTCTTATAACTAGAAACAACATCAATAGCTTGATAGTGGCATTGCCCTGGAAAAGTGACGAGCTACCCAACTTAGATGAGTGAGAATTCCAAGTCGTCCTTCAAAGTCGTCTCAAAAGTCTTTCAATGACTGGAACCTAAAATGTTGGGGAAAAGGGAGAAAATGGGGTTAGTAAACCACTTGTACTGAGTATAAGACCATATGCACACACATCATCAAATAATGCTAAAAAGAGACATTTCATTAAAGCATGCTAATTTACATTGGAAAAGAATTATGCACATTCAAGAACCAATACAAGTCATTAATGCATACTCATTAAGTAAAGACCATACTCATCACAAGACCAACCATTCTAGTATAACAAAGTAAGTCATACATATCAACATATTTAAACATATAATCAAGACAAATCTATCATCAAGTATAACCTCAACAAGCATGAATAAGAGTTCAGTACAACATAAATAAAGCAAGACAACTACTCATGAACCCTCATTAAGTCCACTAGTGCAATGACTAAGCAAAGACTCATAACCTTACTCAATCAAATAAACCCAACAAGAACCATAAATAATGTCCAATTTCACATATCATATCATTAAGAGTATACAACATCATAATTTAGCAATAGAGACCAAACATATATTCATAAGTGAATTCAACATCATAAGGTACCATAAACATGTAAGATCATCATATACATCTCATTTCCATTTGTAAGCATATACATACATAAGAACATCCTCCTAAGATTCACTTCAAGGCTAACTAGTGCAATATATAGGTAGAGTCCCATACCCCTACCTAGACTAAGCTAAACCCCTTCGGTCATCCTAGTTAGAGTTCATTCATTACTTCATTTTAACTTTTGCTAATATCTTGCCTTAACCGACATAGACCACATGAGCTAATGTGGAATCTGGTTTCATGGAACCCTACACCAAAAGAAGGCAGACTACTGGCCAAGGTAGTACCAAAACATGAACATAGAAACTACGTGGATCCACTAGCTAATATTCCTATGAGGGCAACATAGTTCAATAACTAAGAGATATAGTTGGGAACCTCTTTATGCTACATTCATAGTTTCTAAAATCATGAACGTTAGTGATTCTACCTTCCCTATGTGGGAAAGGACACTCCTCACTCTAATTCACTCGGTGTTAAGCTAGAGTCTCTTTTTGAAATGTCTTTAATACCTTTATAAATCATCATAGCTTAATGTAGGTCATATGGTCTATACCTTATATGATCATCATCATCATAGGTCAATAATTATTGCATGAGTATTTTCCTTTCATTTCAATTCATACACGTGAGGTTAGCACATTTTCATAATCATTCATGATAAGGCACATTAGTAAGTTATCATCATCCTTATAACATTTACATCTTATCAAACACCTCATAAACCATAGTCAAGACATTTCAATTGAACATCATACCAACCCTATCAATCACAATATAAGGTATACTTCAATACAACATCATCACTTAATCACAAGTAACCATAATTGAAGTAAAGAGTTGAGATCATAAGACTTACTCCAATCTTCTTCACAAAATAATCATCAAGGTCTTACCATCAACCATTCTCAATTCAACCCAACAATGGTTGTTATATCACCACACAATAGTAATCAACATAATAATGAAGTCAATTGAATAATTACAACAATTCATCACTAGTTCATAGCCTAGAATTAGGGACTTAGTTCATGGTCATGATGTAATTTACAACCTTGGTAAATTATTCAAGAACTAGAATAATTGGATTAAAATAAATCACAGTCTACTCATAAATAGCATAATAACAATCTAGGATAGCAATTCACACACTAACAAAGCCAATTGTATCAATACTATACAATTCAATTCAAGATCATAATGTAAGGTTAAGGGGAAAAGGTCATCATCTACAAACTAGACCAATCCATCAAGAAGTAATCTAATTAGTCATAATACATGTTAATCTACACATAATAACAAAAAGGAATCATAAACAAAGCAATTCACAAGACCAATTTCGTATTGGAAGTAAACCCACTTGAGTTTCATATTTTTGAAATCATCTTGAAGGAACCCTTTGGGGAAAGATATCCCAAAGGTGAAAGAAATCCCATAGAAGACCGAAGTGGTAAAGAATTGGCCTAGACCTTTGGCTCCTACGGATATTAGGAGTTTCTTAGGCATAGTCGGTTATTATAGAAGGTTTTTTGATGGCTTTGCGTCTCTCGCTTCTCCCTTGACAACCTTGACAAAAAATAATGTGAAATTTGAGTAGTCAGAGGCATGTGAAAAGAGTTTTCAAATGTTGAAGGATAGGCTTACTTCCTCTCTAGTATTGACCCTACCGAAGGGTACTAAGGGTTTTGTGGTTTATTTTTATGCATCACGAGTCGGGTTAGGGTGTGTTAGCGGCCGTGGTATTTTTCCTTGAAAATATGGAGGCATTATCTTTATGGGGTTCATGTTGATGTGTATACGGACCATAAAAGTCTCCAATATGTATTCACTCAACAGGAGTTGAATCCTCGACAAGGGAGATGGTTATAGTTTTTGAAAGACTAACATGAGTGTTCTCTATCACCCCGGCAAGGCTAATGTGTTAGCGGATTCTCTAAGTCGATTGTATATGGGAAGTGTGTCCCATGTGGAAGAATCCAAGAGAAACCTAGTGAAAGATGTTCATAGGTTTGCTCGTTTAGGGGTCCGAATTGAAAGTTCTCAAAATGGTGCTACAATGGTACATTATAACTCCGAGACGTCTTTGGCGGTTGAGGTGAAGTATAAGTAACACCTTGATCCATTATTGATGAAGTTGAAAGAATAGGTTCTTGGAAATATGAATGAGTCATTCTCCCAAGGGGGGATGGTATTCTTAGGTACCAAGGGAGATCTTGTGTGTCTAATGTGGATTATTTGAGTAGTAGGATACTTGAGGAAGCTCATGGAGCCCGTTACTCCATTCATCCAGGTTCTACAAAGATGTACCATGACATTAGAGAAGTGTTTTGATGGGATGGCCTAAAAAGGGATATTGCGGAGTTTCTTGCAAAGTGGTCAAATTGCCAACAAGTGAAGGCCGAGCACCAAAAGTGGAGTGGTTTACTACAAGAAATCCATATTCCTACTTGAAAGTGGGAATATGTTAACATGGATTTCATAGTAGGGTTGCCTCGAATTTGAAGTAATATGACTCTATATAGGTGGTATTGGATAGAATGACCATATCAGCTCACTTTATTCTCCTTAAGTCTACTTATACGGCGAAAGATTATGCAAGAATCTATATTAACAAGATAGTGAGTCTTCATGGGGTTCTTTTGTCCATCATATCGGATAGAGGTGCTCAATTTACATTTATATTTTGGAGGTCATTTCAAAGAGGTTTGTGTACTCAAGTGAAGTTAAGAACTGATTTTCATCCCCAAACGGATGGTCAAGCGGAAGGGACTATTCAAACTCTTGAAGATATGCTTAGATCTTGTATCATTGACTTTAAGTGAAATTGGGATGAGAATTTGCCTTTGGTGGAGTTCTTTTTCTCTTATAATAATAGTTTTCATTCATCCATATCTATGGCTCCGTATGAAGCTTTGTATGCTAGGAGGTGTAGATCTTCTATTGGGTGGTTTGAGGTTGGCGACTCTTCGCTTCTTGTTACCAATTTCATTTATAAGACATTAGAGAAAGTTCACATCATAAGGAACCGATTACAAACAACCTATAGTTGGCAAAAGTCTTTTGTCGATCATACAAGAAAAGATTTAGAGCTTGAAGAAGGTGATATGGTGTATCGAAAAATTATGCCTATGAAAGGGGTGGTTAAATTTGGCAAGAAAGGGAAGTTTAGCCCTCGTTATGTGGGTCCCTATGAAATTTCGCAAAGGGTGTGTAAGGATGCATATGAATTGAAACTCCCTAGTGAGGTATCTTCGGTTCATATAGTTTGCCATGTTTCCATGCTTAAGAAGTTTGTCGTTGATCGCGAGTCTATTCTTCCTATTGAGGATCTTGGTGTGAAGGAGAACCTCTCTTATGAGGAGGTGCCGGTTGTAATACTGATCATCAAGTGAAGATGTTGAGGAACAAAGAGGAGGCCTCCGTAAAAGTGTTATGGAGAAACCACCTAGTTGAGATTATCCTAATATCTTTCCTAATGAAGGCTAGTTGTTCTTACTTATAATGAAAATAATGACTAAATTTGAAGTTGTGTTGATTTTTTATTAATTTTTGCAAAAATGTTCTAGTTATAGTGAAATTACAGTGAAGTTATGCCTATAGACTTGAAAATTGCCAATTTTATTTGTTTTGAGTTATGTGGTGCATATTATATGCTGAGTCTTTATGAAATGATATTGAGCATGTTGATAGGTTGAGAAACGTCATAATTTACTCCTTAATTATATGTTGAGCTCATTTTGTGAGAAGGAAATTCCTCATAATGTGATGTTGAGCTTTATGTGTAGTAATTGATGTTTTGATTTGCTATATTTTGATGTCATGATTTATGTTGTAACTCATGCTATAATGTATTGTTGTTGGTTGGGCTACTAGTCTTGCTAGGGTGCTTTAGTCTATTTGACTAAGTTTTAGGAGTCGGAAAATGATGAAGTTTGATGGAGAAACTTGATCCTTAGCAGCCCTAGAACCCACCTTTTGCTTAGTCTTCAATGGGGTTTCTTTGGGATAGAAAAAGAAGAGAGAAGGAGGAGCAATTCGGGTTAGGGAAATTATGAGAGTTAGGTTAGTCTAATTAGGTTAGGGTATTTATATAGGTCATTAACTAACTGAATAAGACCTCCCTTCACCCCTAAATATTAACCAAACACATAATTAATTAACTTGACTAACTTAAAAACGTGCAGTTAAACAGTGCCTTGACAAACGAAACCACGACCAATAGGCCGTTTGTCAATCGATGGGCACTGTTCATGGTCATCCTGTGCATTCGTAATTTTCAGCAGAGAGTTTCCCAAATGACTTCCCACAAAATTGGCTAAGTGTACAACGAGGGTGGCCATCAACGTCCCGTCGATTGGACCACGCCTTGTCGATGGCATTCATTGGGGACACTGTCTCTTGACAGCTTTGAGCCACTTTTGCAAGTTTCCTTTTCAAGTGCCCTTGGTTTGTCCTTACGGAGTCGTACCCGGACGTTTCGACTATAAAATAACTCTATTATGTGTTAGACACCATTCTACAAAATTTCATCATTTTCCGACTCCTAAAACTTAGTCAAATAGGCTAAGGAACCCTAGCACCTCATTGAACTAGTTTCCGGACGTCATGGACGTTTTTTGACCTTTTGTTTCTAAAACTTTCTAAATGACTTATATACATTAAAATTAACCTTAAAAGAGTGACAGAACCCTTAGACACTCATGTTAGGCTCTAGAAAACGTGTTAGACTTTTGTAGTGTTACACAATACTAGAAGCCCAACAACAACAACATAACAAACCACAAGTTACAACTCAAATCAGAATAACAACATCGAATTTACACAAAGTAACTCTAAACATCAATTAAAAAAACATAAGAACTCAAAACCACAACATGAGGAACTTTCTTTTCAGCAACATCAGCTCAACACAACATATAGAGTCACTTATGCCAAAATTTCTTTCAACACATATCAACATGCTCACTCTCATTTCGTATATGCAACAACATATCAAAATACACCAAATGAGTGCAAATCAAGTAAAATATTATTTTATATTAAACTATTTTTTTATCAAAAACGCACATCTTTGCAAAACAAGCAAAATTCAATTTACTCATTATTTTCATTATTAATAGAAACAACTAACCTTAATCAACAAAGAGATGAGGGTAACGGGACTTCATGTGGGCATCGGCCTCCCATGTTGCTCCCTCAACTAGGTGGTTTCTCCATAAGGCATTTACGAAGGCCATCTCTTTTTTCCTCAATTAACTCACTTGACGATCATGGATTTCCATTGGAACATCTTCATAGGAGAGGTTCTCATCCACACCTAGACCATCAATAGGAAGAATGGACTCGGGATCACCGATACACTTCTAAGGCAGTGAGATATGGAACACCGGATTAACTGAAGCTAATTTACTAGGTAGTCGCAAATCGTATGTAACTTTTCCAACCCTTTGCAAAATTTAATAGGGACCCACATAACGAGGACTCAACTTCTCTTTCTTGCCAAATCTCACCACGCCTTTCATAGGTGAAATTTTTAGATACACCTTGTCACCTTCTTCAAATTCTAAGTCGCTCGTCCTATTGTCGGCATAAGACTTTTGCCGGATATTGACTTTTTAAAATTGGTTTCTTATCATCTGAACATTCTCCAAAGATTTATAAATCAATTCGGGAAAAGAAGTGAAGACTCGCCCACTTCGAACCATCCAATCGGAGATCTACATCTCCTTCCATATAAGACCTCAAAATGAGCCATGGATATAGTTGAATGGTAACTATTGTTATAAGAGAACTCACCAAAGGAAAGTAGTAATCCTAATTTCCTTTGAAATTAATTACACAATCTCTAAGCCATATCTTCAAGGGTTTAAATAGTACGCTCACCTTGACTATCCGTTTGAGGATGAAATGCGGTGCTTAACTTCACCTTTGTACCCAACTCTTTTTGGAATGACCTCCGAAACCTATATGTGAATTGTGCTCCCCTATTCAATATTATGGATAAAAGAATACCATGACGACATAAAATACCATCTATGAAGATCTTTGCATAATCCTCCGCCGAGTAAGTGGACTTGACGGGAAAAAAATGAGTGGATTTAGTCAACCTATCTACAACCACCCATATGGAGTCATTTTGCCTTTGTGTCCAAGTCAAACATACCACGAAGTCCATATTAATGTCTTCCCACTTCCAACTGGGAACTTGGATTTCATTAAGTAAGACACCCGACTTTTGGTGCTCGTCTTTAACTTGTTGGAAATTTGGACATCTTGCAACTAATTCCGCTTGTAACGACGCTAAGAATGAAATAGGTCAAACAAGAGATTCACATGTGTTTCATGATTTAATAATGTATTAAAATAGTGTTATTTAAAATTAGAAGTCAATTTGTGAATTTTGCGAGTGTTTGGAAGTGGAACGTCCAATACGTCTCGGAACTAGTCATAGTTGAACTAGTGTATCATAGTGACATGTAAAGGGTCAAAACTTCTGAGAACGACGCCCCAGGTACCATCCTAAGGGTTACCAAGGAGGATCAAAACATGGGCCATCGAAGCTTCCAGGCAGCCTACATTTGGGAGCTGCTGGCGACGTGCACCAAGCACTTGGTGCAAAATTTTATCCCTGCGACGTGGGGCCAACATTGACCTCACTGTCATATTTTCCAGAACTAAAATCTTAAAATGACCTCGCGACGCTCAGCTAATTCCTTGATTTGGCCACGTCATTTTTAAGTAAAATTGAATTTGGAAAAGGGTCCAAATAGTGTAGGGGTATTTTAGGAACTTTGGGTATCATTTGTGGACTTATTTAGGTCTTTTTGAACCTCATTTCACCTACCAATTAAAGATCAAATCAAATTTCTCCAAAAACCTTTTCTCAAAAAACCTCCATTTTCAAGAAGCTTCAAGCTCCAAGGAAGAGGAACAAGTTCTTCACGTTTTATTCACCAAATTTGTGGGTTTCTTCATATAAAGGTATGGTAGTCATCCTTGAACCTTCTTTCATTAAAGGAGCCATTTCAATGAGATTTCAAAAAAAATTCAAACTTCAAACTTCCTTATTCCTTGATTCTAAGTATGGGTATTTGCATGAAAAAGTTTTAATGATTAAAATGAGTTGTTGTTAGTGTTAAATGATGATTTTGAATGTCAAAAACCCAATGGAATCATGTCTATTTTTATCAAATTGTAGCATATGAAATGGGTTTAATGAGCATGATTAAATAGTGCTAAAGTTATTGTGTCTTGGTGGTTTTATTGAATTTTAGCTACTGTCCTAAGGGCCCTTTTATGATGTACTATTGGATTAGTTGTGGGTAGGTGGTGAAAGCTTGGATGAATGGTAAGTTGGCTATGTTGTTTAATCCTTATTTGGGAATGCTCTTGAGTAGTATTGTCCATCTTTGGTGGCGGTGTTTACTTGAAGATTACGAAGTTATATGTGTATTTTGAGAATGGCCTTGAAGCGATGTTATGTGAAGTGAAGTGATGATTTTTATATGTACATGCGTGGTATGTGTTAGAAGGTTGAAATGAGTATCTTGAAGGGTTCATGTCTAACTGAATTATGTAATTGATATGTGAACTATGATAATGTGTAAATTTTGGTAAATGTGGGTTTGAGCATGTCTAGAATTCAATAATATGACTAATGGTTATTATGTGAAAGGCGTGCTCACATGTACTCACACACACTTGAATGCATTAATGAAGTCAATGAATAAAAATGGGGGATTGTAGGGTGGACACTCTTCGTGAGTAGAGATGAAGTATCTAGACAACCCCTACAATTCCTAAGTATGAAAAGGGGGATTTTGTGGTGAACACTCTTCGTGAGTTGAGATTAATTGTTTAGTAGCAACCTCACTATCCCCGATGAGCTTTCCAAAGATAGGTCGGAGGTTGGATACACTTCGTAAGTTGAGATGGGGTGTTCAATAATTATCTCTTAAAATATAGTCAATGAATGTTTAAGACTCCGTGGGGGAGTTATGAATATCCGCGAGAGAATTTGAAGAAGAGGTGGGTACACTTCGTGAGTAGGGATGTCGTATCCAATGTACCTCTTGAGATGGGTGCGCTCCTCGTTAGTAGAGAATGAGTTACTTAGTAGCAATCTCCTTATCTCTTAATTATGTGCCCGTGTAGGTGTAGCTATTGGAGAATCCATGTAAAGGCTAAAGAATATGACCCTACCTTAGGCAAGTAAGGATCCCTCATCCGGTAGGGGTTAATATCGGGATTTCATGTCAATATCTCATGGTCTATGTCAGTTATAGCTAACCCCACAAATGTATGAAAATTAACTAAGTCTTCGTAAGGGTGTATTACTTAGCGTAGGTGGTGGAATGGGACGCTACCTGTCCATTGCACAAGTAGACATTTGGAGTGAGTCTTCGTGTGTACCTATATGAAATGTATGATTGGGTCATGATATGATGCAAATCAAAGTAATGTGACTTTATGTCTAATGTTAAGAAAGCATGTTGATATGATGTTTTGCATGATGAAAGTTATTTATGTGATGAATGTGATGTGCGTAGTCTAAGGTAATTACTAAGGAACAGTAAGTGGAAGTAGTAGAATTGGATGATACTTTCACATTGCACTAAGTGTGACTTGGGAGTTGTCTTGGAGGATGGTTGTTATGTGAAGTTCCTAAGTATATGTATGTTTCTCTATTGTCTTTGGTATTTAATGGTGACTTGTATAAATGAAATAAATTATGTTTATCCTTAGTAGTCTTAAGGATCTCTTGAGTACGTATTGAGGAGGTTGTATAGGCAATCTGTCACGACCCGAAAGTACCCCCTAGAAGTTAGGGAGAACCCTTTGGTCATGACAGGGTGTACTTGACCCTTTGAGGTCTTGTACAAGCCCTTTAACTATTTTTCATTACATAAGACATGAAAAGTAGTGCGGAATTTAATATTTTTCACGACATTTAATATAAAAAGGAAATTTTTCATAAATACTTAGATAATTTCATCGTCAGAAGCCAACTTAAACACACGACATAATATCTTAGGGACACGGCCCTTTACATTGAAAATAAATACATAATAAATCTTAACATAACGAAACTAAGAAGATAAGAACTATGCCTTCAGATATATGAGGACATAATTTGTCTTGAGAGAAACTTTCCCAAGCTTTGCCTTCTAGAATTCAACCTTGCTTCCAAAAACCTATACTTATAGAGTATAGAAAAGTATGGGGTTAGTACAAGACAATGTAGTAAGTATGACATATACAAAAACATGAAAAAGGGACATTTTAGTGAAAATAAGATTTCATGCCAAATAAGTAAAACATTCATGAATTTAGAAACAAAACAACATAAGAGACATCATTTAACACTTAGAGAAGGATTTCCATAATTTTAACAAAAAGAGACACATTACTGTGAAGTACCCAAATTTTACAGTAAGTTTCCTCAACATTATAGTGAACTATCTGTCACGACCGAAGTCTTGACCCCAGATGAGACCGACGTCATTTACCTCTCAGAGGTCGCAAACAAGCCTACATTCATCATCATTACTTCATCTAGGTTAATTTTAGCGGAAAATTTGAACTTTTTGTTACTTAACATTCATGTAAGACATTTTACTTAAACTCATAAACGTTCACAATCAACCATCTAATATTAAGATCATCAAATGAAGAAATAGTTCCATATTGCAGTAACTGTATACTTGCAAAAATTGCACCAATACAATGTCTGAAATAAGATGAGAAAGAAACGCTAGTGAAACATACTCCACTAACTCAAACCTATATCTGAGCTAGAATATAATGGGCAAGCGTCCTCGAAAGCATGAGGGCCTACAAAATCCGAATGAATGCTCCACGTCCGGATAGCTCCAACGTCGTACTGTAACCTCTAACGTCCACCTGTGCCTGCACCTAAAAGTAGATATTGTATGGGATTAGTACACACTTGTATTAAGTATGGGTATATGCAAGCACACACCAAGGACATGCATGAGTAAGAATAGCTCTTTACTAACAACATGATTTATGGAAAGTCAAGTCAGTGGACTTGCCAAATTTGGATTAGGAAAGTCAAGTCAGTGGACTTGCCAAATATGGATTAGAAAAGTCAGTGGACTTGCCCAATTTGGATTAGGAAAGTCATTCCATGAGAGTAACATGCATCATCATACTTATCATTTTGCAAGTAGCACATAACGTATTGCACATATCATATCACGTAGTTCACATCATTCTTTCATATGCCATGAGACCTTGGAATCATGGACTTGACATTAATCACTCCCCAAAATGAGGTCTCAACATATGGGATGTCAACTAGGGAGATTTCTTTAGCAAACACAGAGTCTGCTTCATTCATTCATACATACTTCATTTTCATTCATTCATATACTAGTGCAATCACTAGTCATACTTAGGATTTAGTTTAAGACTCTCATCGGGTTTGTTGTGCAATGACCAAGAATAACCTATTGTCATTACTTAAGTCTAGCTCACCTCTTGTACGTGAACCTCCGCCCTTCTCGAAAGAAGGCATCACCTCTCATAGCTAGCCTATCGGGGCTCAGTACAAAGTTCCACTACATTCAATTCATACATCATGGAAGCTGGCTTCTAGAATGAAGACATCATAGCTCATTAGATGATTTCTCATCTCATCATTACTATTAAGTATGCATTAACTTCAATACTTTCATTAGAGTGTTCATAGAACCTGGTCTCTTCATTAGCTTGACACTCTCATAGGTGAGTACGTTTTGGTAACATTTACTTAGGCTCATTTGAGATTGGTCTCATCTTTCACATTAGCCTCTTATCATATTTTCACCTCATTCATTAACTTTAACACATTTGCTTTTCATAATTACTCACCCCTTCACGTGAATGTTCATTTCATCATATGCCAATGCACTTGGCCATTTAGTGTGTTTCACACTCTTACTTAACCCTTGTAGGGTTACATCATTTTATCACATACATGTTAGGCTCACCTACTATTAAATGTATGATAGACTTATGAGTCCACACATACAACACATGAGGCTTCATTCATAGTTTGTCTAAGTGATTCATGTTTACCCAAGATTATGTGGTACAAGACTTATGCATCTTGTAGATATGCCAAGATATTGATTTCGATCTTTAGAGGCAACATTCATTAAATATTTACTTACGTATGACTTTTGTGTCAATACGGAATTGGGCAAGGGAACCCGATTTCTAATCCCTTGGACAACACTTAATCTTATTTTAAACTTGATAATTGCATTTTTCAGATTTGGGGGACCCTAGTTCGATCCCCATCAACCCCATAATATTTCCTTTCTTTTTCTCCTCTCCTTTTTCGTTTAAGTCAAGGAGGTTGTGGGTTCAATACCCCACAAGCTCATTATTTTTCTTTTAATTTATCTCTTAACTTTGTCACCTATTCAAGAGGTTGTGGGTTCAATCCCCACTATTCATATTTTTTTTCTCCTTTATTTTTTTCTCCTAACTCTTTCATCCATTCAAGAGGTTGTGGGTTCAATCCCCACTCACCACATCTATTTTTCCTTGCATTTTTCTCACGAATGTTTTATGAAATTTTCATTTAGTAAGGTCATGGGTTAAATCCCAATGACCTCACATTTTTAAAAAAAATTAAACGAAGTTCATTTTTTTAAAAATTGGCCGAGACTACAATTTTTAGCAGGCTGGAAATTTAGTCTCTTCCAATCCATTTTTGTCTTAATCTTTTGTTGATTTTTTTTGGTACCTTTCATGTAATGATGTATTGGGTTCAATCCTTAGTGATTTCATTTATTTTACATTCATTTTACATTGCATTTTGTACCACTTTGTTTGGCCGAACCCAACCTACCAAATGCTGGAAATTTGTTCACTATTTTCAGCTTCTTTTTATCATCATTCATGCGTTAATTATTAAGGCATTTCGTGGAACATTTGGTGCATCTTTATGTGTAATCTTTTTATGATTATATTAAGCCAAGAATTATTATTACATCCAGCAACATTACACCACTTTTACACCTCATGATTTACACAAACATTCGCACATAAAATTCAACCATAAAACATATCATTTTTCACATACTTTCGGTTGACATAACTTAACATGCTTACAATTCCAAACACATAATCATGAACACATTATCACGAAAATCACACTTCATACTTAAACTACCAGCAAACATACCAACAACAGGATCTCTAATCTATTTCAGATTGAGATCAAAGGGATACTAGGGACAAGGAGTTCGACAAGAACGGGAACAACCCTAGGTTCAAGATTCGTTGAATTCATGGGAAACAAAATTCTCTTGGAGAAAGGAGTCCAGGAGAGAAACCCACTCCTGATTTTAACGTTGTTCAACACTTGAACTTGCTGCCCAAAACCCACCACCAATTCACTTCCACCAACAAATCTCACACCTTACCCGACTAGAAATTTCGTTAACTTTTCGTTTCTTAGATTAGCTTGTTCATTTGTATTTTTGTAAGTTATTCAAGTGTGAAGAACTTTTGTTTTGTTTTCTGTTTTGCAAAGTAGAGAGAAAACGTGAAGTAGAGAGAGAGGCAGACGTGAGAGATAGATAGATAGGCATAAAAGAGAGAAGTGTGAGGTAGTGTCCCCTTAGAACTAGGACTTGTAGGCAAGACTGTAACAATCCTAAAAATGAATAAGATAAGAAATGCTTAAGGTGTCAAGAATGCTTGCGATTAGACCAAGGTTCACACGGATTGATGCGCGTAGAACCAGACCTCAGAACACTTACTACGGCCAAGCCAACTAACTTAGGGAGTTAGTTGAGCTTGGAAAGGTTGGAACCAACCATGTAAGGCTCTCGAAAACAAAGATTTAATCGAAGGAGTCTTTACCGAACTTAAAAAGAAGAAATCTTACGTTTTGAGGGTCCAAGGGTAAAATGGTCTTTTCCAGGCCAAGGGTAATATCATAATTACCCTAAGGAATTAATTAATTAATTAATTAATTTAATTAAAGAACCGGTTAGGGTTGGGTCGACCCAAAATGATCCATTTCACAAAGGTCACTCCACCCGAGTTCGAGCCCCAATGGAAGCGACAAATTGGTGATTTAATTATTGTTTAAAATCTGATTTCGTGAGGGCAAAAAGGTCCTTTCACGTATTAGTTACAAATAAATCAGATTTTATTAATTTAATTAAACCCTATTTGACTAAGTCTTGAATTAGACTCCTAAACATGTGGTAACACTCTCCTATCACGTTTATCTCTCACTCACACGTTCAAACTTCATAATTTCTCTCTGCCAAAAACAACTTAAAGAACAGAACAAATATTGAAGTTCTTCACACTTGAAGAACAAACACGAAAAGTCAAAGAAAACAAAATAACCAAAAATGTTAAGGCAAAGGGGAGATTTCCGTCGAGTGGTGGTAAAACTTTCAGTTAGTTGAATGTGGTTTTGGAGAAAGGTTTGGGCAGCAACTTCAACGTTTTAACAATCAAATAAGGTATGGGTTTCTTCTCTCTTGGTCCCTTTCCCAAGAGACCCCTTAAGCTTTAGATATTCAGTCCGAAAATTAGGGTTGTTCCCCGTTGCATGTCCCTCACTAGCTCTCATTGAATCATAGGTTGGGTATGTTTGCTGGTACAAAGTAGGGATGTAATGTGTTTTCGTGATGTTTATGTTTAAGTATGCATGTTCGGAATTATGTGAATATTGAATATATTGTCCAAAGTTATGAGAAAAATGTGATGTGTGTGTGCAACGTGTGGCAGTGAATGTAGTCACTGTTGAAGGCGTGAAATGGCATGTTTATTCTTGTATTTTATGTGCAAATGTTGTACACAACGGGATGTTCATATGGGGTGTGAAGTTCTTGAGTTTGAGTGAATAACTCTTGCCTAATGTAACTACTAAATTACACCTAATAATGCACTAAATGTATCATGACATTTCCTAAGAACTAATGTGAAAAGGTTGATGAAAAGAAGCTAGAAATTATGCTCAAATTTCCAGCATGGTGTAAGTTTAGTTTCGGTCAAAAATAAGGTTAAAAATCTGGGTTTTTAATGAATATAAAATAGGTGAGGCCACTAGGGATTGAACCCGAGACCTCACACTAGAAGAATGCTAAAAACGTAAAGGAGGAAGTGGGGTTAAGGAGAATCGAACCCGAGTGACAGCTGAAATTCGCGAAAAAGGAAAAGAAAAGGGGGCTGGGGGGAATCGAAATCAGGCCTACTGGTCGAGGAAGAAGAGAACAAGAATTAAATAAATAAATGGGAGGCGTGGGAATCGAACCCACTACCTCCACGCTGCGAATGAGAGGAGAAAAATTAAAGAAAGGAAAATGTGAGGCGTGGGAATCGAACCCATGACCTTAAGGCTGGAAAGGAGAAGGCGAAATAATTAAGAAAAATAAAGTGAGGCTGTGGGGGCTCGATCCCACAACCTCACTGCCAAAAGCCTAGCCTAGTGGATTTTAATTAAAAATTAAATAGGAGGCTGTGGGGGTTCGAACCCACCACCTCACAGCCTCTAGCGAAATTAAAAGTAAAAATAAGGAGGCTGTGGGGGTTCGAACCCACAACCTCCCAATTCCCAGCGAAAATTGAAAATAAATAAAAGAGGTTGTGGGGGTTTGATCCCACAACCTCTTGGTCTAGGCGAAATGAGACAATGAGATTTTAAGGAAAAATAAAAAGGGGTTGTGGGGGTTCGAACCCACAACCCTTCGGCCAAATTAAAAGAAAACCCAAGGAGATAAATAAAGATAGAATGTTGATGTTGGGATTCGACATAGGGTCTCAATGTCATGATGACTAAAAATAAAATCAATAAAAAATGTAAATGTTGTCCAAGTGATTCAAACTTGGGTTCCTTGCCCAAATTTCCGTATTGATACATAAGTCATACGTGAATTAAATGTTCAAGAATAATGCCATCGACTTAGATCGAAATAAATATCTTGGCATATATACAAGATACATAAGTCTTGTACTACATAATCTTAGGAAGATATGAGTCACTTAACGAACTATGAATGAAGCCTCATGGCTTGTATGTATAGACCCATAAGTCTAGCATACGTTTAAAGATAAGTGAACCTAAGATGTATGTAATGAAATGAAGTAAACCTAGAATGGGTTAAGTACGAGTGTAAAACACACTAAATGGCCAAGTGCATTGGCATACGATGAAATGATTATTATGTAATGAGATGACGAAACCCTAGAAGGGTTAAGTAAGAGTGTGAATCACACAAATGGCCAAGTATATTGGCATATGATGAAATGAACATTCACGTAAAATGGGGTGAGTAATTATGAAGGGAAAATGTGCTAATGTTAATGAATGTGGTGACAACATGATATGAGGCTAATGTAAAGATTAGAACAATCTCAAATGAGCCTAAGTAAAAGTTACCAAAACGTACTCACCTATGAGACTGTAAAGTTAATGAAGAGACCAGTCTCTATGAACAATCTAATGAAAGTATTGAGATTAACACACTTAATACTAATTATGAGATGAGAAATCATCTATTGATCTATGATGTCCTCATACTAGAAGCGAACTTCCATGACGTATGAGTTGAATGTAGTGGAACTTTATACTGAGCACTGATAGACTAGCTATGAGCGGTGATGCCTTCTTTCGGGAAGGGCGGAGGTTCACGTAACTCTCATGAGATGAGACTGTCTGGCTTGCCGGGTATGGGTCTCCTTATATCTCGTGGTCTTCAAACCTATACCGCCAATATAGGGATCTGGCGGGGTTAAATTTCCATGTACGCTAGCATGTTTTGGGTCACCTTGGCTGATGATTCCACCTTTTTTCGGTGTGGGGGAGACACTGGATTTCATGATACTCACATGATCTATGTCGGTTAAAGTTAAAGTTCCCAATGAATGAATGAGGCCAGCCTCAAATGAAGCACATAATGAAATGAATGATACCAAAGGTGTTAGGATAGGATAATCAAAAGGTGAGCTAGACTCAAGTAATGACACTAGGTTATTCTTTATCATTGCACAACAAACCCGATGAAAGTCTTAAACTTCATCCTAGGTATAGCTGGTGTTCACACTGTCCTATGAATGAAAATGAAATGAAGTACGTATGAATGAATGAAGCAGACTCTGTGTTTGCTAATGAAGACTCCCTAGATGAGGTTCCATATGTTGAGCCGTGATTTTGGAAAGTCTTAATGTCAAGTCCATGATTCCAAGGTCTCATGGCATATGAATGAATGTTATGAAAGATGTTATGTGTTGTATGCTATATGATATGTTTTATGTGTAAGATGTTATGTGCTGTGTGCAATATCATAAGTATGATGATGCATGTTACTCTCATGGCATGACTTTCCTAATACTAATTTAGAAAGTTCACTAACTTTCCTAATCCCAATTTGGCAAGTCCACTGACTTGACTTTCCATAATTATTTTGTTAGGAAAGAGCTATTCTTTCTCATGCATGTCCTTTGTGTGTGCTTGCATATACCTATACTTAGTACAAGTGTGTACTAACCCTATACAACTTTACAATTTTAGGTGCAGGCACAGGTGGGCGCTAGAGCTACAGGTTGACGCTGAAGCTATCCGGACGTCGAGCATTCATCCGTACTTGGTAGACCTTTATGCTTTTGAGGATGCTGCCATTTATATTCTAGCTTAGTTTTAGAATTGAGCTAGTGGAGTATGTTCCACTAGCGTTTCTTTCCTGTTTTATTCAGACATTGTATTGGTGATATTTTGGCAAGTACATCTTTATTACTATAATATACTATTTCTTTCATTTCATGATCTTAATATTAGATGGTTGATGGTGAACCATTATGTAATGACTAGAATGTTTAATAAGTACGTTAAGAAATAAAAAGTTTTAAATTTTCTACTAAAATTAACCTAGATGAAGTTAGAATGACATAAGTAGGCTTATCTGCGACCTCTGAGAGGTTAACGACGCCGGTCTCGTCTGGGGTCTACATTCCAGTCGTGACAAAGTTCGTATTAGAGCACTAGATTCAGTTCCGACAATAATGAGTTCTCATCAGCCACATTGAGTAGTTTCTAAGTCATTGTAGTGAAGTGCACCACTATCCTAAATTAGAGACTGGATAATGCGTAGGAAAATTTACCTTCTTATGATCTTATCGTGCTTTTCCTAATGTCTGATTTCTTGGTGTTATGAGCGTGTCTAACATCAATTCTTATTGTTTTTAGAGAATGAATACTAGGAGGAACGTTGGTCAGAGGAAAGAAGGAGCAGCTGCTGGGAACAATCAGGTTCCACCCCAGGCTCCATCTGAAGGAGTGGATATGCCAGTTAACCCAGCTGGGTTGACTGATGTAGAGGTGAGGGCATCTCTGGCCGAGATGGCACAAGCCATTACTATGCAGGCCTAGGCTATGACTGCCCCGGTCAATCGGCAGGATGTTCAAAGGGAGAACCCACCGGTTCGTAGCATGGCTGACACGCTCAGAGACTTCACGAGGATGAATCCTCCCATTTTCACAGGGTCCAAGAATTCAGAGGATCCCCAGGAGTTTGTGGAAGAAGTGCATAAGAATTTGGTGGCTATGGGGGCCACAGATACTGAGAAGGCTGAGAAGGCTTCCTATCAGCTCAAGGATGTTGCACAGACTTAGTGCAAGATGTGGAAGGATATCTGAGCTTTGGGCGGAGTTCCAGTCACTTGGGAGCTGTTTAAGATAGCCTTTCTGGAGAGATTCTTTCCTAGAGAGATGAGGGAAGCCAAGGTTGAGGAGTTCATCAACCTTATGCAGGGATCTATGACAGTCAGGGGGTATTCCCTGAAATTTGTTAAACTATCCAGGTATGCTACTTTCCTTAACATCTAACAGGAAGGATGTGATGAGTACTGAAGTTTGTTAAACTATCCAGGTATGCTACTTCCCTTATATCTAACAGCATGCATGAGATGAGAAGGTTCCTCACAGGAATCAATGGAGATCTGGAAGAGGAGTGTCGATCTGCGATGCTCCATGATAATATGGACCTCTCCAGGTTTATGGTGCATGTACAGCAGATAGAGGACAGTCACAAAAAGAGGGGTATTTGTGATGCTAGGAGGCCTACGCCTCAAGATCAGGCAGGTACCAGCCATGGAGGCCACAGAAACAATTTTGGCGTCCGTGAGCAGCCCAGGTTCAAGAAGGAGCAACAGAGTTCTGGGAACTCTAATTTTCAGAGGAGTACAACACCTAGAGGAGGAAGACCTGAGCCCAAGAAGGGCAATGGAGGTGAGATACAGCGTCCCAAAAAGAATTATGCTAGGTGTGGCCGTGCTCACAGTGGAGAGTGCAGACAGGGCACTAATGCCTGCTTCGGTTGTGGTAAGAGTGGGCACATGGTTAGAGACTGCCCATAGAACAGAGGTCAGAATGGAGGTAATGCTCAGCCTAGGCCTAATCCATAGGGTGAAGCAACAGCCGATCCTCCTAAGAGGAACAGGTTCTATGCCCTGAAGGGCAGGGAGGAGCAGGACAAGTCCGCTGATGTGGTCACATGTATGCTGCAAGTATTGTCAACTTCTGTTTATGCTTTACTTGATCCAGGGTTTACGCTTTCCTTTGTAACACCTTTGCTTGCTCTCACTTTTGAGATATTGCTTGATGTTCTGCATGATGCTATAGTGGTTAGTACACCTTTAGGTGAAAATGTAAGAACTGATAGAGTATACAAGGATTGCCCAATAGTTGTAAGTGGTAAGACTATGTGTGCAGACATAGTTGAGTTACCCATGCATGATTTTGATGTTATTCTCGTCATGGACTGGCTTCACAGTTGTGATGCTTGTTTGGACTGTCGTAGTAGAGTGGTGAGATTTCGTTTCCCTGATGAAGAGGAGCTAGTCTGGGAGGGGTACAACTCGAGTCGTCCTAACCCCTTGATTTCGAACCTTAAGGCCAATTAAATGATGTCCAAGGGGTTATTGTGTCATCTTGTGAGTGTTAATGATTTAGATCATGACATTCCTTCCATAGACTCTGTGCCTGTAGTGAATGAGTTACTAGATGTATTTCCTGATGATTTGCCTAAAGTCCCTCCCCCTCGAGAGATTGATTTTGGTATCGACTTAGAACCCGATACTAAACCAATTTCAATTACTCTTACAGAATGGCTCCAGCTGAACTCAAATAGTTGAAGCTGCAGTTAAAAGATATCACTGATAAGGGTTTCGTTCAGCCGAGCATATCCCCTTGGGGCGCTCCAGTGTTGTTTGTGAAAAATAAAGATGGAACCCTTAGGATGTGTATCGATTATCGGCAGCTCAACAAAGTCACTATAAAGAATAAGTATACACTTCCCAAAATAGATGATTTGTTCGATCAGCTCCAAGGGTCTAGTTTCTTCTCTAAGATTGATCTTCGCTCAGGTTATCATCAACTTAGGGTTAGGGATGGAGATATCCCAAAGACAGCCTTTCGTACCCGTTATGGTCACTATGAGTTCTTAGTCATGTCATTTGGTCTTACGAATGCACCTGCTGCATTTATGGACCTCATGAACCGAGTCTTCCATGAATACCTTGACTCTTTCGTCATAGTATTCATTGATGACATTCTCATCTACTCTAGGACCAAGGAAGAGCATGAACAGCATTTGAGACTAACCTTGCAGGTACTTAGACAACATCAGTTGTATGCCAAATTCAGCAAGTGTGAATTTTGGCTTAGATCAGTGACCTTCCTGGGTCATGTTGTGTCTGATCAGGGCGTGGAGGTGGATCCCAAGAAGACTGAGGCTGTGAAGAACTGGCCAAAGCCTCTTACTCCCACTGACATCCGTAGCTTTTTGGGATTGGCTGGTTACTACCGCAGGTTCGTGGAGGATTTTTCTTCCATTGCTTCCCCACTGACAGCTTTGACTAAGAAGAAAGCCAAGTTTGAATGGACGGAGACTTGTGAGAGGAGTTTCCAGGATCTTAAGGAGAGACTCACTTCAGCCCCGGTGCTTACTTATCCTATGTGTGGTGAGAATTAGACTGTTTATTGTGATGCATCTAGGGTTGGTTTGGGTTGTGCTTATGCAGGTTGGTAAGGTGATAGCTTATGCGTCCAGACAGCTCAAGGTTCATGAGAAGAATTATACCACTCATGACCTGGAGTTGGCAGTTGTGGTGTTTACACTGAAGTTGTGGAGGCACAACTTGTATGGAGTGCATGTGGATGTGTTCACAGACCACAAGAGTGTCCAGTACGTGCTCATACAGAGGGAGTTGAATCTACGTCAGTGGATATGGTTGGAGCTGTTGAAGGATTATGACATGAACGTTCACTACCATCCAGGTAAGGGTAATGTTGTAGCTGATGCTTTGACCAGGATGAACATGGGAAATACAGCCCACGTTGACGATGAGAAGGAGTTGGTAAAAGATGTACACAGACTGGCCAGACTGGGTGTGCGATTGGTTGACTCTACTAGTGGGGATGTTTCAGTTCATCCTAGTTCTGAATCATCCTTGGTAGTTGAAGTCAAGCAGGGTCAGCATCTAGATTTGTGTTGATGGAGCAGAAGGACTCAGTGATCATGAAGATGAATGAGTCTTTCGCTTTGGGAGGTGATGGCATACTTCGGTATCAAGACAGACTGTGTGTGCCAGATGTGGATGATTTGCGGACCAGGATTGTTGCAAAGGCCCATGGTTCCAGATATTCCATGCATCCACGTTCCACCAAGATGTATCATGATCTTAAGCAGATTTATTGGTGGGATGGCATGAACAAGGACATTGCAGAATATGTTGCCAAATGTCCTAATTGTCAGCAGGTTAAGGCAGAGCATCTTAAGCCTGGCGGTCTGACTCAGATTATTGAGGTTCCAACTTGGAAGTGGGAGGCCATTTATATGGACTTCGTGGTTGGTCTTCCGAGGACTAGGAGGCAACATGACTCCATATGGGTTATTGTGGACAGATTGATTAAGTCTGCCCACTATATCCCTGTGAAGTCTACTTACAGAGCCGAGGATTATGTGAGACTCTACATTGATGAGATTGTGAGTTGGCATGGGATTCCTTTGTCTATCATTTCAGATAGAGGAGCTCAGTTTACTTCACATTTCTGGAGATTTTTCCAGAAGAGCTTGGGCATGTAGGTAAAGCTTACTACTGCCTTTCATCCTCAAACTGATGGGCAGGCAGAGCGCACCATTCAGACATTAGAAGACATGTTGAGAGCGTGTGTGATTGACTTCAGAGGTAGCTGGGATGACCATCTGCCATTGATAGAGTTCTCGTATAATAATAGCTATCACTCCAGCATTGGGATGGCACCGTTTGAGGCACTGTATGGTAGGAGGTGTAGATCTCCAGTTGGATGGTTCGAGGTTGGAGAGTCATCCATTTTGGGTCCAAAGATCATTCGTGAGGCCTTAGAGAAGGTCAGAGTGATTAGGGATAGGTTGGCTACTGCTTATAGTCGGTAATAGTCATATGCAGATAACAGAAATCGGCCCTTAGAGTTTGATGTTGGTGACTAGGTCTATCTGAAGATATCACCTATGAAGGGGGTGATGAGGTTTGGCAGGAAGGGAAAGTTGAGTCTGAGGTATGTTGGGCCATACGAGATCCTATAGCGTGTGGGTGAGGTGGCCTATGAGTTAGCATTAAATGCGGAGCTAGCTTCTGTCCATCCGGTCTTTCATGTATCAATGCTAAATAAGTGCCTATGTGATCCAGCATCGATTCTACCTGTGGAAGGTTTGGGGGTCGATGAAGACTTGTCCTATGAGAAGGTACCTGTTGAGATCTTAGACAGACAGATCAGGCGGCTGAGGAATAAAGAGATTGCCACAGTGAAAGTATTGTGGAGAAATCATCTTGTTTAGGGTGCTACATGGGAGGCTGAGGCCGACATGAGATCCCGCTACCCTCATATTTTCAGCTCTTGAGGTTAGACTTCCTACTCTTAAGTCTATGTTTCCTTATCTCTCCATATTTTGTTTCTATTGCTTGACTGTGCATAGTGATTATGTTATGATCTGACTGGCATTACTATATATAGTGGTAGTGTCATTCAGAGACGAATTTTCCTAAGGGGGGATAATGTAACAATCCTAAAAATGAATAATATAAGAAATGCTTAAGGTGTCAAGAATGCTTGTGATTAGACCAAGGTTCACACGAATTGATGCGCGTAGAACCAGACCTCAGAACCCTTACTACGGCCAAGCCAACTAACTTGGGGAGTTAGTTGAGCTTGGAAAGGTTGGAACCAACCATGGAAGGCTCTCGAAAATGAAGATTTAATCGAAGGAGTCTTTACCGGACTTAAAAAGAAGAAATCTTAAGTTTTGAGGGTCCAGGGGTAAAATGGTCTTTTCCAGGCAAAGAGTAATATCGTAATTATCCTAAGGAATTAATTAATTAATTAATTAATTTAATTAAAGAACCGGTCAGGGTCGGGTCGACCCGAAATGATCCATTTCGCAAAGGTCACTTCACCCGAGTTCGAGCCCCACTGAAAGCGACGAATTGGTGATTTAATTATTGTTTAAAATCTGATTTCGTAAGGGCAAAATGGTGCTTTCACGTAATAGTTAAAAATAAATCAGATTTTATTAATTTAATTAAACCCTATTTGACTAAGTCTTGAATTAGACTCCTAAACCTATGGTAACACTCTCCTATCACGTTTATCTCTCACTCACACGTTCAAACTTCACAATTTCTCTCTGCCAAAAACAACTTCAAGAACATAACAAATATTGAAGTTGTTCACACTTGAAGAACAAACACGAAAAGTCTAAGAAAACAAAATAACCAAAAACGTTAAGCCAAAGGGGAGATTTCCGTCGAGTGGTGGTGAAACGTTTAGTGAGTTGAACGTGGTTTTGGAGAAAGGTTTCGGCAGCAACTTCAACGTTTGAACAATCAAATAAGGTATGGGTTTCTTCTCTCTTGGTCCCTTTCCCAAGAGACCCCTTAAGCTTCAGATATTCAGTCCGAAAACTAGGATTGTTCCCCGTTGCATGTCCCTATCACTAGCTCCCATTGAATCATAGGTTGGGTATGTTTGCTGGTACAAAGTAGGGATGTAATGTGTTTTCGTGATGTTTATGTTTAAGTATGCATGTTCAGAATTATGTGAATATTGAATATGTTGTCCGAAATTATGAGAAAAATGTGATGTGTGTTCAACGTGTGGCAGTGAATGTAGTCACTGTTGTAGGCGTGAAATGGCATGTTTAGTTCTTGTATTTTATGTGCAAAAGTTTTACACAACGTGATGTTCATATGGGGTGTGAAGTTGTTGATTTTGAGTGAAAAACTCTTGGCTAATGTAACTACTAAACTACACCTAATAATGCACTAAATGTATCATGAAATGTCCTAACAACTAATGTGAAAAGGTTGATGAAAAGAAGCTAGAAATTATTCTCAAATTTCCAGCATGGTGTAAGTTTAGTTTCGGTCAAAAATAAGGTTTAAAATCTGGGTTTTTAATGAATATAAAATAGGTGAGGCCACTAGGGATTGAACCCGAGACCTCACACTGGAAGAATGCTAAAAACGTAAAGGAGGAAGTGGGGTTAAGGGAAATCGAACCCGAGTGACAGCTGAAATTCGCGAAAAAGGAAAAGAAAAGGGGGCTGGGGGGAATCGCAATCGGGCCTACTGGTCGAGGAAGAAGAAAACGAGAATTAAATAAATAAATGGGAGGCGTGGGAATCGAACCCACGACCTCCATGCTGTGAATGAGAGGAGAAAAATTAAAGAAAAGAAAATGTGAGGTGTGGGAATCGAACCCCCACGACCTAAAGGCTGGAAAGGAGAAGGCGAAATAATTAAGAAAAATAAAGTGAGGCTATGGGGGCTCGATCTTACAACTTCACTGCCAAAACGCCTAGCCTAGTGGATTTTAATTAAAAATAAAATAGGAGGCTGTGGGGGTTCGAACCCACCACCTCACAGCCTCTAGCGAAATTAAAAGTAAAAATAAGGAGGCTGTGGGGGTTCGAACCCACAACCTCCCAATTCCCAGCGAAAATTAAGAATAAATAAAATAGGCTGTGGGGGTTTGATCCCACAACCTCTTGGTCTAGGCGAAACAGGACAATGAGATTTTAAGGAAAAACAAAAAGGGGTTGTGGGGGTTCGAACCCACAACCCTTCAGCCAAATTAAGAGAAAACCCAAGGAGATAAATAAAGATAGAATGTTGATGTTGGGATTTGATATAGGGTCCCAATGTCATGAAGACCAAAAATAAAATCAATGAAAAATGTAAATGTTGTCCAAGTGATTCGAACTTGGGTTCCCTTGCCCAAATTACCGTATTGATACATAAGTCATACGTGAATTAAATGTTCAAGAATAATGCCATCTACTTGGATCGAAATAAAGATCTTGGCATATATACAAGATACATAAGTCTTGTACTACATAATCTTAGAAAGATATGAGTCACTTAACGAACTATGAATGAAGCCTCATGGCTTGTATATATAGACCCATAAGTCTAGCATACGTTTAAAGATAAGTGAACCTAAGATGTATGCAATGAAATGAAGTAAACCTAGAATGGGTTAAGTACGAGTGTAAAACACACTAAATGGCCAAGTGCATTGGTATACGATGAAATGATTATTAAGTAATGAAATGACGAAACCCTAGAAGGGTTAAGTAAGAGTGTGAAACACACAAATGGCCAAGTATATTGGCATATGATGAAATGAACATTAACGTAAAATGGGGTGAGTAATTATGAAGAGCAAATGTGCTAATGTTAATGAATGTGGTGACAACATGATATGAGGCTAATGTAAAGACGAGAACAATCTCAAATGAGCCTAAGTAAATATTACCAAAACGTACTCACCTATGAGAGTGTAAAGTTAATGAAGAGACCAGTCTCTATGAACACTCTAATGAAAGTATTGATATTAACACACTTAATACTAATGATGAGATGAGAAATCATCTATTGAGCTATGATGTTCTCATACTAGAAGCCAACTTCCATGACGTATTAGTTGAATGTAATGAAACATTATACTGAGCACCGATAGACTAGTTGTGAGCGGTGATGCCTTCTTTTGGGAAGGGTGGAGGTTCGTGTAACTCTCATGAGATGAGACTGTCCGTCTTGCCGGGTATGGGTCTCCTTATATCTCCTGGTTTTCGAACCTATACTGCCAATATAGGGATCTGGCGGGGTTAAATTCCCTTCTACACTAGCATGTTTTGGGTCACCTTGGCCGGTGATTCTACCTCTTTTCGGTGTGGGGGAGACACTGGATTTCATGATGCTCACATGATCTATGTCGGTTAAAGTTAATGTTTCCAATGAACGAATGAGGCCAGCCTCAAATGAAGCACATAATGAAATGAATGATACCAAAGGTGTTAGGATAGGATAATCAAGAGGTGAGCTAGACTCAAGTAATGACACTAGGTTATTCTTGATCATTGCACAACAAACCCGATGAAAGTCTTAAACTACATCCTAGGTATAGCTGGTGTTCACACTGGCCTATGAACGAAAATGAAATGAAGTACATATGAATGAATGAAGCAGACTCTGTGTTTGCTAATGAAGACTCCCTAGTTGAGGTCCCATATGTTGAGCCCTCATTTTGGAAAGTCTTAATGTCAAGTCCATGATTCCAAGGTCTCATGGCATATGAATGAAGGTTATGAAAAATGTTATGTGTTTTATGCTATATGATATGTGCTATCTGTAAGATGTTATGTGCTGTGTGCAATATTATAAGTATGATGATGCATGTTACTCTCATGGCATGACTGTCCTAATCCGAATTTAGAAAGTTCACTAACTTTCCTAATCTCAATTTGGCAAGTCCACTGACTTGACTTTCCATAATCATGTTGTTAGGAAAGAGCTATTCTTTCTCATGCATGTCTTTGATGTGTGCTTACCCATACTTAGTACAAGTGTGTATTAACCCTATAAAACTTTACAATTTTAGGGGCAGGCACAGGTGGGCGCTAGAGCTACAGGATGACGCTGAAGCTATCCGAACGTCGAGCATTCATCCGGACTTGGTAGGCCCTCATGCTTTCGAGGATGCTGCCATTTATATTCTAGCTTAGTTTTAGAATTGAGCTAGTGGAGTATGTTCCACTAGCGTTTCTTTCCTGTTTTATTCAGACATTGTATTGGTGTCATTTTGGCAAGTACATCTTTATTACTATATTATACTATTTCTTTCATTTGATGATCTTAATATTAGATGGTTGATGATGAACAATTATGTAATGATTAGAATGTTTAATAAGTATGTTAAGAAACAAAAAGTTTCAAATTTTCCGCTAAAATTAACCTAGATGAAGTAAGAATGACGTAAGTAGGCTTGTCTGCGACCTCTGAGAGGTTAACGACGCCGGTCTCGTCTGGGGTCTAGATTCCAGTCGTGACAAAGACTTAGTCAAATTAATTAATAATTAATACTTATTAAATAAATAAAATCTGATTTTCCCCTTTTTTTTAAATTGGCCATTAATTATTAATTTATTAAATTAATTTACAAATTTAAATAAAACAAATTAAATCATTGCTCCCACCTAGGTTTGAACCCAGGTGGAGCAAGATTTTGCTAAAAGGGCAATTTCGGCCCTCTCTACCCAAAATGCCCCTCCACCTTACTAATTAAATAATTAATTACATATTTCGGGTAATTACGATACTACCCTTAGCCTGGAAAAAGACTATTTTACCCTTAGACCCTCTAAACTTAAGATTTCCCCTTTTTAAGTCCGATAAACACTCATCCTAGTAAATCTTCATATTCGGGAGCCCTACATGGCTGGACCCAACCTTTCCTAGCTCAACTAGATCCCCAAGTTAGTTGGCTTGGCTGTCGCAAGGGTTCAGAGGTCTTGTTCTACGCGCATCAATTCGTGTGAACCCGGTCAAATCGTAGGCATTCTAGACACATTAAGCAATACTTAGCATATCCATTTTTAAGGTTGTTACATTATCCCCCCCTTAGGAACATTCATCACGAATGACACTTCTTATAATCTAGCACAACGTGAGTCATATCATAGCATAGCCACCATGCTCAGTCAAGCAGTAGCAACAAAGAATGGAGAGATAAGGAAACTTTGACTTAAGAGTAGGGAATCTAACCTCAAGGACTGAAAAGATGGGGATATCAGGATCTCATATCGGCCTCGGCCTCCCACTTAGCACCCTCAACAAGATGGTTCCTCCACAATACCTTCACTGTGGCAATCTCCTTGTTTCTCAGCCGCTTGACCTGTCTGTCTAAGATCTCAACAGGTACCTCCTCATAGGACAAGTCTTCATCAACCCCCAAACCTTCCACAGGTAAAATCGATGTTGGATCACCTAGGCACTTCTTTAACATGGATACATGAAATACTGGATGGACAGAAGCTAGCTCCACAGGCAATGCCAACTCATAGGCCACCTCACCCACACATTGTATGATCTCATATGGACCAACATACCTCGGACTCAACTTCCCCTTCCTGCTAAAACTCATCACCCCTTTCATAGGTGATATCTTCAAATAGACGTGGTCACCAAGATCAAACTCTAAGGGTCGTTTTCTGTTATCTGCATATGACTTCTACCGACTGTAAGCAGTAGCCAACCTGTCCCTAATCACCCTGACCTTCTTTAAGGCATCATGAATGATCTATGGACCCAAATTGGATGACTCTCCAACCTCGAACCACCCAACTGGAGACCTACACCTCCTACCATATAGTGCCTCGAACGGTGCCATCCCAATGCTGGAGTGATAGCTGTTATTATCCGAGAACTCTATCAAAGGCAGATGGTTGTCCCAACTATCCCTGAAGTCAATCACACACGTCCTCAACATATCCTCTAATGTCTGAATGGTGCGCTCTTCCTGCTCATCAATCTGAGGATGAAAGGCAGTACTAAGCTTTACCTGCGTGCCTAAGCTCTTCTGGAAGGATCTCCAAAAATATGAAGTGAATTGAGCTCCTCTATCTGAAATGATAGACAAAGGAATCCCATGCCATCTCAAAATCTCATCAATGTAGAGTCTCACATAATCCTCGTCTTTGTAAGTAGACTTCACAGGGATAAACTAGGCAGACTTAGTCATCCTGTCCACAATAACCCATATGGAGTTATGCTATCTCCTAGTCTTCGGAAGACCAACCACAAAGTCCCTATTAATGGCCTCCCACTTCCAAATCAGAACCTCAATAATATGAGTAAGATCGCCAGGCTTAAGATGTTCTGCCTTAACCTGCTGACAATTAGGACACTTGGCCACATATTCTGCAATGTCCTTCTTCATGCCATCCCACCAATAGATCTTCTTAAGATCATGATACATCTTGGTGTAACCTGGATGTATGGAATATATGGAACCATGGGCCTCTGCAACAATCCTGGTCCTCAAATCATCCATATCTGGTACACACAGCCTTTCCTGGTACCTAAGTACGCCGTCACCTCCCAAAGAAAAAGACTCATTCATGTTTATCAACACTGAGTCCTTCAGCTCCATCAACACGGGATCGAGATGCTTACCCTACTTGACTTCAACTACCAAGGATGATTCAGAACTAGGATGAACTAAAAAACCCCCACTAGTAGAGTCAACCATCCGCACACCCTGTATGGCCAGTCTGTGTACATCTTTCACCAACTCCTTCTTCTCATCCTCAACGTGGGATGTACTTCCCATGCTCATCCTGCTTAAAGCATCATCTACAACGTTAGCCTTACCTGGATGGTAGTGGACATTCATATCATAGTCCTTCAACAGCTCCAACCATCTCCGCAGATGTAGATTCAACTTCTGCGTGAACACGTACTGGAGACTCTTGTGGTCTATGAACACATCCATATGCACTCCATACAAGTAGTGCCTCCACAACTTCAGTGCAAACACCACAGCTGCCAACTCCAGGTCATGAGTGGGATAATTCTTCTCATGAACCTTGAGCTGTCTGGATGCATAAGCTATCACCTTACCACCCTGCATAAGAACACAACCCAAACCAACCCTAGATGCATCACAATAAACAGTGTAATTCTCACCACACTTAGGCAAAGTAAGCACCGAGGCTAAAACGAGTCTGTCTTTGAGCTCCTGGAAACTCTTCTCACAAGTCTCCGCCCATTCAAACTTAACTTTCTTCTTCGTCAAGGCTGTGAGTAGAGCAGCAATGGAAGAAAAACCCTCCACAAACCTGTGATAATAACCAGCCAATCCTAAGAAGCTACGGATATCTGTGGGAGTAAGAGGTTTTGGCCAGTTCTTAACAACCTCAGTCTTCCTGGGATCTACCTCCACACCTTTATCGGACACAACATGACCCAGGAAGGTCACTGATCTGAGCCAGAATTCACACTTGCTGAATTTGGCATACAACTGATGTTGTCTAAGTACCTGCATGGTTAGTCTCAAATACTGTTCATGCTCTTTCTTCGACTTAGAGTAGATGAGAATGTCATCAATGAATACTATGACGAAAGAGTCAAGGTATTCACGGAAAAATTGATTTTAGACACGCTCATAACACCAAGAAATCAGACATTGGGAAAAGCAAGATAAGATCAGAAGAAGGGAATTTTCCTACGCATCATGCAATCTCTAATTCAGGATAGTGGTGAAATTCACTACCATGACTTAGAAACTTCTCAATGTTGTTGATGTGAACTTATTATCCTCAGAATTTAACCTAGTGCTCTGATACCAACTTTGTCACGACCGGAGTCTAGACCCCAGATGAGACTGGCATCGTTGACCTCTCAGAGGTCGCAGACAAGCCTACATACGTCATCGTTACTTCATCTAGGTTAATTTTAGCGGAAACTTTGAACTTTTTGTTACTTAACATTCATGTAAGATATTCTACATAAACTCATAAAAGTTCACAATCAACCATCTAATATTAAGATCATCAAATGAATAAATAGTTCCATACTGCATTAAGTGTATACTTGCCAAAATCGCTCCAATACAATGTCTGAAATAAGATGAGAAAGAAACGCTAGTGGAACATACTCCACTAACTCAAACCTATATCTAAGCTAGAATATAATGGGAAATCATCCTCGAAAACATGAGGGCCTACCAAATCCGGATGAATACTCCACGTCCGGATAGCTGCAACGTCGTACTGTAAGCTCTAACGTCCACCTGTGCCTGCACCTAAAAGTAGATATTGTATGGGATTAGTACAGACTTGTACTAAGTATGGGTATATGCAAACACACACCAAGGACATGCACAAGTAAGAATAGCTCTTTCCTAACAACATAATTTATGGAAAGTCAAGTCAGTGGACTTGCCAAATTTGGATTAGGAAAGTCAAGTCAGTGGACTTGCCAAATTTGGATTAGAAAAGTCAGTGGACTTGCCAAATTTGGATTAGGAAAGTCATGTAATGAGAGTAACATGCATCATCATACTTATAATATTGCAAGCAACACATAACGTATTGCACATATCATATCACGTAGTTCACATCATTCTTTCATATGCCTTGAGACCTTGGAATCATGGACTTGACATTAGGACTTCCCAAAATGAGGGCTCAACATATGGGACCTCAACTAGGGAGATTTCTTTAGCAAACACAGAGTCTGCTTCATTCATTCATACATACTTCATTTTTATTCATTCATATACTAGTGCAATCACTAGTCATACCTAGGATGTAGTTTAAGACTCTGATCGGGTTTGTTGTGCAATGACCAAGAATAACCTAGTGTCATTACTTAAATCTAGCTCACCTCTTGATTTTCCTATCCTAACACCTTTGGTATCGTTCATTTCATTATGTGCATAATTTGAGGCTGGCCTCATTCTTTCTTTGGGAACTTTAACCTTAACCGATATAGATCATGTGAGCTTCATGAAATCAAGTGTGTTATCCCCACACAGAAAAGAGGTGGAATCACTGGCCAAAGTGAACCAAAACATGCTAGCGTATATAGGGAGTCGAACCCTGCTAGATCCCTATATTGGCAGTATAGGTTCAAAGACTAGGAGATATAAGGAGACCCCATACCCGGCTTGCCGGACAGTCTCATCTCATGAGAGTTACGTGAACCTCCTCCCTTCCCGAAGGAAGGAATTGTAACAACCCTAAAAAAATGAATAAGCTAAATGCTTAAGGTGTCAAGAATGCTTGCGATTAGACCAAGGTTCACACGGATTGATACGCGTAGAACCAGACCTAAGAACCCTTACTACGGCCTAGCCAACTAACTTGAGGAGTTAGTCGAGCTTGTAAAGGTTGGAACCAACCATGTAGGGCTCTCGAATATGAAGATTTAATGGAAAGAGTCTTTACCGGACTTAAAAAGAAGATATTTTAAGTTTTGAGGGTCTAGGGGTAAAATGGTCTTTTACCAGGATAAGGGTAGTATCCTAATTACCCTAAATATATATATAATTAATTATTTAATAAGATGGAGGGGCAATTTGGGGAGAGAGGGCCGAAATTGATCTCTTGAAGTAAAGTCTTGCTCCACCCGGGTTCGAACCTAGGTGGAAGCAATGATTTAACTTGTTTTCATTTAAATGGATAAAATAATTTAATTAATTAATAAATATTAGCTGATTTAAGAAAAAGAAAAATCAGATTTTTTATTTAAAGGTTTAACAAAGAGTCCTAGTTTGACTAATTCCCAAACTAAAACTCCTAATTTTAAGCCACTCTCTCTCACTCTCTCTCTCTCTCTCTCTCACGTTTAACCACTCATTCTCACGTTTTATCTCTGCCAAAAAAAGTTCAAAAACAGAAAATATATTGAAGTTCTTCACACTTGAAGAACTCACACGAAATGTTTAAGAAAAACAAAGTAACCAAACGATAAAGCAAAGAGAAGTGGTTGTCGAGTAGTGTGGACAATTGAGAAAGCTTGTACTGATTTGTGGAGAGGATTTTGGGCAGCAAATTCGTGTTTATACAAGGAAATTAAGGTATGGCTCTTCTTACTCTTGGTCCCTTTCCCAATAGACCCTTAGGACTCAGACAATTTTAATCCGAAAACTAAGTTGTTCCCCGTTCCATATCCCTGTCCTTAGCTCCCATCAAATCATAGGTTGGTATGTTTGCTGGTATAAATTAGGTGTTCCAATGTGTTTTCGTGATGAATATGTTCATGAACATGTATTTGGAATCATATGAATGACAAGCTTTGTTGCCGAAAATATGTGTGTGCATGTGAAAAAGTTTACTGTAAACTTACTGTAAATAAGTTTTGATTTATGGCTTCAAGTTTGATATGGTTTTGGTTGTCATTTTAAGTGTATAAACTTATGTAAATGATGATGTTCATTTAAGTGTATTGTGGCTGAATTTAAAGAAACATTCTTGGCCAAATATGTCCATGAAAATGCACCTAAAGGACTCACTAAACACTACTCCAAATGCATGAACTTTTAACGTTAAAAAATGGAGAAAATAGGCTGCAAAAAGGTAATCAAAATTTCCAGCTTGTGATGTTGATTTCGGGCAGGTTCTGGAAATTTTGGAAGAGTTTTAAAAGTGATTAAAATAGGTGAGTTCAAGGGGAATCGAACCCAAGACCTCACATGACCAAGAGGCTGGAATTTTTTAAAAGAAAAATGTGTTGGGGCTAAGGGGATTCAAACCCCTTAGCTGCTGCCCACGAAATGAATTAATAAAGAAATAGGGATGGGGGGGAATCAAACACATGACTCATGGGAATCAAGGAAGAAGGAGAATAAAGAAAAAAAAGGATGTGAGGCGTGGGAATCGAACCCACGACCTCAAGGCTGGAACTAGAGGAGGCGAAAATAAGTTAATAAAGAAAGTGAGGCTGTGGGGGATTGATCCCACGACCTCACTGCCAATGCCCTCAACTTAGCGAAAATAAAAAGAAAAATATATAAGGGGCTGTGGGGGTTCGAACCCACCACCTCACAGCCCCTAGCGAAAATTAATTAAAAGTAAGGAGGCTGTGGAGGTTCGAACCCACAACCTCCCTACTTAGGCTAATTATAGAATAGAATAAAAGAGGCTGTGGGGGTTTGATCCCACAACCTCTTGGTTTAGGCGAAATTGGGCAAGATGAAGTTAATAAAAATGAAAAAGGGGTTGTGGGGGTTCGAACCCACAACCCTTTGGCCAAATTAGGATTATTACTAAGGAGAAAATTAATCCTTCAATGTTAATATTGTGATTTAACTTAGAGTCATAATGTTATGAATATTAGAATAAAATCAATTAAAAATATAAATGATATCCAATTGATTCAAGACTTGGGTTTCCTTGCTCAAACTTCCGTATTGATACATAAGTCATACGTGAATAAAATATCCGAGAATAATGCCACATACTTAGATCGAAATCAAGATCTTGGCACATATACAAGATGCATAAGTCTTGTATCACATAATCTTAGACGAAATATGAATGAAGTGTCATGAATTGAATGTATAGACGCATAAGTCTAACATACGTTCAAAAGTAAGTGAACCTAAGATGTATGAAATAAAATGATGAACCCTAGAAGGGTTAAGTATGAGTGTAAATACACTAAATGGCCAAGTGCATTGGCATATGATGAGATGAACAATGAAATGATGAAATGAACAATGAAATAATGAAACCCTATAAGGGTTAAGTAAGGGTGTGAAACACACCAAATGGCCAAGTGCATTGGCATATGATGAAATGAACATTCACGTAATATGAGGTGAATAACTATGAAAAGCAAAGGTCCTAATGATGATGAATGTGGTGACAACATGATATGAGGCTAATGTAAATGATGAAAGCAATCTCAAATGAGCCTAAGTAAATGTTACCAATACGTACTCTAATGAGAGTATTGAGCTTAACACACTCAATACGAATGATGAGATGAGAAATCATCTAATGAGCTATGATGTCCTCATACTAGAAGCCAGCTTCCATGAAGTATGAGATGAATGTAATGGAACTTTATACTGAGCACCGATAGACTAGCTATGAGCGGTGATGCCTTCTTTCAGGAAGGGCGGAGGTTCACATAACTCTCATGAGATGAGACTGTCTGGCTTGCCGGGTATGGGTCTCCTTATATCTCCTAGTCTTTGAACCTCTACTGCCAATATAGGGATCTGGCGGTGTTAAATTCCCGTGTACGCTAGCATGTTTTTGGGTCACTTTGGCCGGTGATCCCACCTCTTTTCGGTGTGGGGGAGACACTGGATTTCATGATGCTCACATGATCTATGTCGGTTAAAGTTAAAGTTCCCAATGAATGAATGAGGCCAGCCTCAAATGATGCACATAATGAAATGAACGATACCAAAGGTGTTAGGATAGGATAATCAAGAGGTGAGCTAGACTCAGGTAATAACACTAGGTTATTCTTGGTCATTGCACAACGAACCTAATGAAAGTCTTAAACTACATCCTAAGTATAGCTGGTGGATACACTGGCCTATGAATGAAATGAAATGAAGTACGTATGAATGAATGAAACAGACTCTGTGTTTGCTAATGAAGACTCCCTAGTTGAGGTCCCATATGTTGAGCTCTCATTTCTGGGATGTCTTAATGTCAAGTCCATGATTCCAAGGTCTGATGGCATATGAATGAATGATATGAAAGAAGTTATGTGCTACATGCAAAATGTACTGTATGCTATATGATATGTGCTGTGTGTAAATGTTATGTGATGTGTGCAAATGTGAAAAGTATGATGATGTATGTTATTCTCATGGCATAACTTTATTATTCCAAATCTGGAAAGCTCACTGACTTTTCTAATCCAAATTTGGAAAGATCATTTATTTCCTAATCCAAATTTGGAAACTTTCCTAATCCCAATTTGGCAAGTCCACTGACTTGACTTTCAAAAATCATGTTATTAGAAAAGAGCTATTCTTTCTCATGCATGTCCTTGGTGTGTGCTTGCATATACCCATACTTAGTACAAGTGTGTACTAACCCTATACAAACTCTACTATTTTATTTGCAGGCACAGGTGGACGATAGAGCTACAGGATCATCCGGAGTTAGTAGGTCCTCATGCTTTCGAGGATGCTACTGTTTTATATTCTAGCTCAGTTTAGAGTTGAGCTAGTGGAGCATGTTCCACTAGCGTTTCTTTCCTGTTTTTATTCAGACTATGTGTTGGTGCGATTTTGGCAACTATACGCTTTATAAGTATTGAACTATTCCTTTCATTTGATTATCTCTTAATGTTAGATGGTTGATGGTGAACAAATTACGAATGTATTAGAAATGTTTAGTAAGCAATATTTATAAACAAAAAGTTTCAAATTTTTCGCTAAAATTAACCTAGATGAAGTAAGAATGACGTAAGTAGGCTTGTCTGCAACCTCTGAGAGGTCAACGACGCCGGTCTCGTCTGGGGTCTAGATTCCAGTCGTGACAGGAATCACCGCTCTTACCTAACCTATCGGTGCTTAGTATAAAGTTCCATTACATTCAACTCATACATCATGGAAGCTGGCTTCTAGCATGAGGACACCGTAGCTCATTACATGATTTCTCATCTCATCATTACAATTAAGTATGCATTAACTTCAATACTTTCATTAGAGTGTTCATAGAGACTGGTCTCTTCATTAGCTTGACATTCTCATAGGTGAGTACGTTTTGGTAACATTTACTTAGGCTCATTTGAGATTTCTCTCATTTTTCACATTAGCCTCTTATCATATTGTCACCTTATTAATTAACTTTAACACATTTGCTTTTCATAATTACTCACCCCTTCACGTGAATGTTCAATTCATCATATGCCAATGCACTTGGCCATTTAGTGTGTTTCACACTCTTACTTAACCCTTGTAGGGTTACATCATTTTACCACATACATCTTAGGCTCACCTACTTTTACACGTATGCTAGACTTATGAGTCCACACATACAAGCCATGAGGCTTCATTCATAGTTTGTCTAAGTGATTCATGTTTACCCATGATTATGTGGTACAAGACTTATGCATCTTGTAGATATGCCAAGATATTGATTTCGATCTTTAGAGGCAGCATTCATTAAATATTTACTTACGTATGACTTATGTGTCAATACGGAATTGGGCAAGGGAACCCGATTTCGAATCCCTTGGACAACACTTAATCTTATTTTAAACTTGATAATTGCATTTTTCAGATTTGGGGGGCGCTAGTTCCATCCCCATCAACCCCATAATATTTCCTTTGTTTTTCTCCTCTCCTTTTTCATTTAAGTCAAGGAGGTTGTGGGTTCAATCCCCCACAAGATCAGTATTTTTCTTTTAATTTATCTATTAACTTTATCACCTATTCAAGAGGTTGTGGGTTCAATCCCCACTCTCCACATTTATTTTCTCCTTTATTATTTTCTCCTAACTCTCTCATCCATTCAAGAGGTTGTGGATTCAATCCCCACTCACCACATCTATTTTTCCTTGCATTTTTCTCACGAAATTTTTATTAAATTTTCATTCAGTGAAGTCATGGGTTAATCCCCAATGACCTCACATTTTAAAAAAAATTATAAACGAAGCTCATTATTCAAAAAGTTGGCCGAGACTACAATTTCCAGCAGGCTGGAAATTTAGTCTATTCCAATCCATTTTTGTCTTAATCTTTTTTTTTTTTTTGTAGATTTCATGTAATGATGTCTTGGGTTCAATCCTTAGAGATTTCACTTATTTTACATTCATTTTTCATTTCATTTTGTACCACTTTTTTTGGCCTAACCCAACCTACCAAATGCTGGAAATTTGTTCAATATTTTCAGCTTCTTTTTATCATCATTCATGCGTTAATTCTTAAGGCATTTCGTGGATCATTTGGTGCATCTTTATGTGTAATATTTTTATGATTATATTCATCCAAGAATTACCATTATATCCAGCAACATTACACCACTTTTACACCTCATGATTTACACAAACATTCGCACATAAAATTCAATCGTAAAACATATCATTTTTCACGTACTTTCGGTTTACATAACTTAACATGCTTACAATTCCAAACACATAATCATGAATTCATTATCACGAAAATCACACTTCATACTTAAACTACCAGCAAACATACCAACAATATGATCTGTATCCTATTTCACATTGAGATCAAAGGGATACTAGGGACAAGGAGTTCGACAAGAACGGGAACAACCCTAGTTTCAAGATTCGTTGAATTCATGGGAAACAAAATTCTCTTGGAGAAAGGAGTCCAGGAGAGAAACCCATACCTGATTTTAACGTTGTTTAACACTTGAACTTTCTACCCAAAACCCACCACCAATTCACGTCCACCAACAAATCTCACACCTTACCCAACTAGAAATTTCGTTACCTTTTCGTTTCTTAGATTAGCTTGTTCATTGGAATTTTTGTAAGTTCTTCAAGTGTGAAGAACTTTTGTTTTGTTTTCTGTTTTGTAAATAGAGACAAAACGTGAAGTTGAGAGAGAGGCAGACATGAGAGATAGATAGATACGCGTGAAAGAGAGAAGTGTGAGGTAGTGTCCCCTTAGAACTAGGACTTGTTGGCAAGACTTAGTCAAATTAATTAATAATTAATAATTAATAAATAAATAAAATCTGATTTTCCCCTTTTTTTTAAATCATCCATTAATTATTAATTTATTATGTTAATCTACCAATTTAAATAAAACAAATTAAATCATTGCTCCCACCTAGGTTCGAACCCTGGTGGAGCAAGATTTTGCTAGAAGGGCAATTGTGGCCCTCTCTACCGAAAATGACCCTCCACCTTATTAATTGAATAATTAATTACATATTTAGGGTAATTACTGTACTACCCTTAGCCTGGAAAAGGACCATTTTACCCCTAGACCCTCCAAACTTTAGATTTCCCTATTTTAAGTTGAGTAAAGACTCATCCAAGTAAATATTCATATTCGGGAGCCCTACATGGATGGACCCAACCTTTCCTAGCTCAAATAACTCCACAAGTTAGTTGGCTTGGCTGTCGCAAGGGTTTAGAGGTCTGGTTCTACGCGCATCAATCTGTGTGAACCCGGTCTAATCGTAGGCTTTCTAGACACATTAAGCATTACTTAGCATATCCATTTTTAGGGTTGTTACACTATCCTAGTTCCAAAACAGTGAACTCCCAAGGTTTTGCCAAGAGGAAGTAAACTCATTTCCATAGGAGTTTCCCTAACCGACGTTATCCTAAGACTTTTTAAGGTAAGACAAGAAGGAAACTCTCATACACCTCCTTCAATGCCTACCAAGGAGATCCTTATGACTACCCATCATAGGCTTACTTCACTAGGGATGCCCACCAACTCACCACTCAATAACAAGACATTAGAAGAACACTCAACAATACACCAAGACTTCTATTTTGGAATGCCTACTTAGTGCAATGAGTAGATGGCGTCCCATTCCACCACCTACCCTAAGTAGTACACTCTTTGTAAAGGCTTGGCACCAAGACTCCCCTTTCAGAAGGTCTACTTAGTGCAATGGATAGATAGCGTCCCATACCAAAAAAATAACCTAAGTAGTACGGTCTTTTAGAAGACTTAGTTCATTTAATTCATATAAGACTCACCAAGACTCCCCTTTAGGAATGCCTACCTAGTGCAATTGATAAATAGCATCCCATTCCACTACCTACACTAAGTAGTACACTCTTTTAGAACACTTAGTACTTTCATTACTTTTGTGGGGGTTAGCTTAACCGACATAGACCATGATAGCTACACATGGAATCCTGATATTAACCCCTATAGGATGAGGGATCCTCACTTTCCTAGAGTAAGGTCATTCTTTAGCTTTTACATGGCTTTCCCAATAGCTACACCTATGCGGGAATATAGTTAAGGGATAAGGATATTGCTACTAAGTAACTCATTCTCTACTAATGAGGAGTACTCATGTCAAGAGGTATATTGGAATACAACATCTCAACTCATGAAGTGTAACCACCCCTTTTTATATCCTCTCGGTGCTAAGCATAATTCCCCACGGATTCTCAACATTTTATAATATAGGTTAAGGAAAACTAGTGAACACCACATCTCAACTCACGAACTGTATTCATCCTCTGACCTATCTTAGAAATCTCTTAGGATGTAGTGAGGTTTCTACTAAACACTTCATCTCAACTCACGAAGAGTGTTCACCCCAAAACACCTCTTTTTACTTAACTTAGCTTCATTAATCCATTAATGTTTTTGTGTGTACATGTGAACACACCTTGCATATAAGCATCATTTCATTTACCTTAAGTGCTATGCATGCTTTAGACCTTCATTCATCACATCACACACTTTACATGCTTCACATAATCATATAATTCATTTAGGCATACTCTCTAGCCTACTTAACATAATAGCTTCATAAAGCACATTTAACAAGAATAACATCATTTTCGTCTTATTTCACATAAAAATCCTGCATGGCCTCATTCACAATAAACAAGTAACTTCACCTTCATACAATTCAAGTAAACACCGCCACCAAGAAGGTGGAGAATACCACTCAAGAGCATTTCGAAATTAAGGTTAAACTACATAACCAAGTTACCCTTTAATCTAATCTTCCATCACCTATAACGTTTTACTCGATATTTCCTCAAAATATAGCCCTTAGGGCAGTATCTAAACAGCAATATCAACCATAGGTAACAAAAGCTCAAAGACTACTAATACATGCTCATTCAACCCATTTCATAAGTCAAAATTTGATGAAAAGCTTTAACATGATTTCGTTAAAGTTTTAACATTAAAATCACCAAAAAAAACACTAGAAACATCTTATTTGAATAATTAGAAATGTTTTCATGCAAGACCCATATTTATAGTTGAGGATAGAACAAACTAGGGTTGAAAACCCTTTATTAAAATTCATTAGAAGTGAGTCAAGTGACTCTTTGAATGGAAGAGAGTTTAAAGATGGCTAACATACCTCAAATAGAAAAAACACACTAGTTTTGATGAAGAAATTGACCACCAACAGCCCTCCTAGCTCCTTCTTGACTTCTAGCTTCTATAAAGTTTGAGAGAGAGTTTTAAGAGAGATGGGTTTTGGGTTTTACGAAATGAGGTCAAAAATTAGGTCTTAGGGATTGATAAAGTTTAATATACCTAATAAACCCTAAAATAAATGTCCAAGGTCCTTAAAAGACTAGTGGTGAATTTACCAAACACCCCAAGCCAAGGCATCCTGATAGCAGCTTTTTTGCAGCTCACAAACGGGACAAACCAATGGACCGTTTTTCCATCGACAGTCCATTGGTGGTGGTTCGTTGGTTGAGACTGCATATTCCAAAAACGGAGGACTTGAAGGTCCAATCGACGGACCAAGTCTACGGACCTTTGGTTGAACAACTGGCCGTCGTTTGGTCTCATTGGTGGACACTGCATAAGCAGTTTTAGGTCCAAGTCATAGGCCCTTCTCCAGGGCCCTTATGGGTCTTATGTGGGGTCGTACCCAGACGTTAAACCCCTTAACATATTCTTCTATGTCATAGGATAATCCCACACCAATTTCAAACAAAACAAACACGTAAAACTCAGTCAAACACATCAAGAAACATCAACACTTTCTAAGACATATCTTCTGAACGTCATGGACGTTCTTGGACGTTTGACCTCCAAAATTAACCAAACTTCACACACTGCCTTCGAACACCAATATAACTCATTTTAACAGAAAATTAACTCAAGAAACATTCACCAAGCTCTAGTTCACCTTAGTTCATTTTACGGTGTTAAACAATCTCCTTATGTCTTACTTAGGGGAGCCTTTGGACAACTTAGGATAGGAGTAGTTCATGTGTAATTTTGGTTTTACTATAAGCAAGCTGCTATGTTAAGAAAAAATTGAAGTTTCACTTATGTGCTAAATGATGGTACTCTATGATGTTTTGTAACTTAATTCATGGAGGTTTTTACCAAAATAGCATGATTTGTATGTTTCAACTAAACTATCCCTTGTTGCATGACTTTGCATAATTCCATACTTAGTACAATGTTTTTACTAACCCTATACTTTTCTATGCTCTAGAAGTATAGGTTGGAGGAAAGTTGAAGGTTAGAATGCAAGCTTCGAAATCGACTTCTCAAGACTAACTATGTCCACATATATTCGAGGGCATAGTCTTTATTTCTTTAGTTCTTTTTTAAGACTTGTATAAGACTTATTATGTATTTCTTTCAATGTAAAAGGGTCGTGTCCCTAAGATATTCATGTCGTTTCTTTAAGTTTGCTTGTGACGACGAGACTATCCTTTAGTATTTATAAAATATGCTTTCTGTATTATTATTTATCTTGAAAACATTTAATTCCTCGCTACTTTTCGTTTCTTATATGATGATTGATAGCTAAGAGTCTAGTACAAGACCTTCAAAAGTTCAAGTACGCCTTGTGACGACCTAAGGGTTGCCCTAACTTCTAGGGTGTACTTGCGGGTCGTTACACCGCTAAATCCCCTTTTAAGCTATCACACCAAAATACATCTCTAAGATCACGATACATATTTCTAGAGCTCAGATGAATAGAATAAAGAGAACCATGAACTTCCTCACGAATTTGGTTTCTCAAATCATCAACATTGGGAACACACAATCTTTCATGATACCCCAAAACACCATCCCTCCTAAGGAGAATGACTCATTAAACTTACCAAGAACCAATTCTTTCAACTCCATCAGTGATTGATCAAGGTGCTTCTTAGACTTCACCTCAAATACCAAAGACGATTCGGAGTTATGATGGACCATAAAACCACCATTTGGGGAATCTTCCAATCTAACACCCAAACAAGGCAACCTATGAACATCTTTCACTAGGTCATTCTTGGATTCTTCTACATAAGACACACTACCCATGGTCATATGACTTAGAGCATCCGCAACCACATCAGATTTGTCGGGGTGGTATAAGACACTCATGTCGTAATCTTCAATAATTCCAACCATCTTCTTGTCAGAGATTTAACTCCTTTTGAGTAAACAGATATTGAATAATCTTTTGGTTGGTATACACATCAACATGAACCCCACAAAGATAATCCCTTCTTCTTTTCAAGGCAAATATCACGGTCCCTAACTAAAGCTCATGAGTTGGATAATTCTTCTCATGCGCCTTAAGTTGTCTAGAGGCATATTCTATTACTTTCCCATGTTGCATAAACACACACCCCAAGCCCACTCGGGATAAATCGCAATCTACCATGAACCCCTTGGTACCCTCCGGTAAAGTCAACACCGGAGCGGAGGTAAGCTTATCTTTAAATATTTGGAAGCTTCTTTCACATGCCTCCGACCACTCAAATTTACTCTATCTTATGGGTCAAGGTAGTCAAAGGAGACGTAATGGATGCAAACCATCCATAAACCTACTATAATATCCCGCTATACCCAAGAAACTCCTAATGTCGGTTGGAGTCAATGGTCTAAACAAATTCTTAACAACCTCAATTTTCCTTGGATCTACCTCAACTCCCTCACTAGAGATTATATGACCAAGAAACGCCACCGACCTCAACCAAAACTCACATTTTCTATACTTGGAAAATAGTTGGTTTTCCATAAGCACTTGTAATACCACCTTCAGTGTCCATGTGTTCACCCTCATTTTTCAAATATACCAAGATGTTGTCAATGAAGACAATTACAAATGAATCTAGGTAACTTTGAAATACCCTATTCATTAGGTCCATAAAAGTTGTCGGGGAATTAGTGAGACCAAAGGACATTTGTAAGAACTCATAGTGACAACATCTAGTTCTAAATGCCATTTTTGTATATCCTTATATCTCACCCTATGTTGGTGATACCCGAATCTCAAATAAATCTTAGAAAAGTAGCTTGCCCCTTGGAGTTGATCAAACAAGTAGTCAAATCGAGGGAGATGATACTTGTTATTAATGGTGACTTTATTGGGATAGCGATAATCAATACACATTCTAAGGGACCCATCCTTCTTCTTCACAAATAATACCGGAGCACCCCATGGATAACTACTAGGTCTAATGAAGCATTTGTCTAGTAAGTCCGTGAGTTGAGCCTTCAACTCTTTCAATTTATCTAGAGCCATCCAATAAAGAGGAATTGAAATGGGGTTGGTATCCGGTAGCAAATCAATACCAAAATCAATTTCCTCTTTTGGAGGGATTCTGGAAAGATCATTATGGAAGACCTCCGGAAATTCCCTCACTACGGGGAGTAACTACATGGGAGGATTTTCGTAGTCTAAATCTTTGACTCATACAATATGGTATAACCACCCCTTTGATATCATCTTACAAATCTTTAGACAAGATATGATACGACCTCGAGGAATAGAATTACCTCCTTTCTACTCCAGAACGGGTTCATTAGGAAAATTGAACATGACAATTCTTGTCCTACTATCTATGGAAGCAAAACAATCATGCAACCAATCCATTCCAAAAATGACATTCAAAATCGACCATATCAAGTTCTACTAATTTTACATGAATAATTCTATTGGGAAACATTATAGGACAATTTCTATATATCATCTTTGCAACCACCGAATCACCTACCATGTTAGTTACCATTAAAGGTTCATTTAGAATATCAAGCAAAATATCAAACTATTTAGTTATAAAGGGAGTATCAAAAGATAGTGTAGCACCCGGATGAACTAAATCATATACATCAATAGAGAAGACTTGTAACATACCCCCTAGGCATAACTGCCGTTGTCGTCCTCGACGAGGACTAAGACAAGCCCTTAGTTCACATCCTAGCACATCATAGGTAAAAAATACAGGAAAATTTCACATCTAGGGATCACCCCCTAGACGTAACCGGCATCGTCATCCTCGAAGAGGACTAAGATTAGCCTCTTAGCATTCATCATTACATTCATAGGTTAAAATGCTAAAAATTTAAAACTTTTCGATTACTTCTACATTGAGGTTTAGTTAGACCACTCTATTACACATAATATATATTTATCGAGTATACATAGACCCTTCGTATAAGAATATTACATAGTCTTCTACTTTTGTTGCATATACATAGTATAAGATAGTCTCATAAGATCTATACATTGTCTCATATTAAACCATCAAGACAAGAGTGTCACAATTTGGGCATAACCCTTACATAAAGAATTATAGCCACATATAGGCTTTACAATTATAGTACCAAAATGAAAGAGAATGAAAAAGTGTCTTTATGACTAAAGAACATCGAATAGGTAGATAATGGCATCATCTTCGGAAAATGAGGAACTACCGAACTTGGGAGATAAGAATCCAACTAGTGTTCAAAGCCTTCTCTAATATCAACGTCCGGTTCCTACATTTGTAGTAAACATCAAACATAGGTTAGTAAACACTTGTACTAAGTATGGGTATATGCATACAAAACAAGTGAAATCATGCTAAAAAGGACATTTGATCAAAACCATACTAAAGTACTTTGAAAAGCCTTATGCGCAATCAAGAACCCATATTAGCCAATAATCACATAATCCATAATCAAACGCATGTATGACTCAAGACCAACATCAACAAGTAATAGTCAAGTAAACATATACTAAAGTTCATATCATCATAATATAAGCAACACCCTTACTCATAACCCACCATTTAGCGTACAAGTGCAATGACCAAGAAAAGCCCCATAACCTTACTCAATAAAGTAAACCAAACAAATATGACAAATCATGCCTAACTCAACATAATATAACATCAATAGTATTCATCATCATATTTAGCAATATAGACCAATAACATGTTCATTAATGAAACAAACATTATTAAGGATCATCAACATGTAAAGTCAACATCTTCATAACTTATACATTATAAAAACACAGGAATAACCTCCTAAGGATTCACTCGAGGAAAACTAGTGCACAACATAGGTAGAGTCCCATACCCCTATCTAGGCAAAGTCAAACCTCTCAAGTCACCCTAGTTAGTGTATAGTCCATTACTTCATTTTACTTTCGGGAACAATTGCCTTAACCGACTTAGACCACAAGAGCTAAGGTGGAATCCGGTGTTGAAAAACCTTACATCGATAGAAGGCAGTCTACCGGCCAAAGTAGAAGCAAACATAATCGTAGCTTTCCAGGTGGATCCACTAGCTAGTCTTCCTATGGTGGCAACATAGTTCTTGAACTAGAAGATATGTATGAAACCTCTACATGCCTATGGCATTGGAGCCTCATCTCATGGGAATCCATTAGGTGAGTGTCCCTCCTAGGGGAGTCAACCCCTCATATGGAACTATAGGGTGAATATTCCTCTATGGGAATCCAACACCTCCTATTGTCAAGTTCACTCGGTGCTAAGCTAAGTCCCTTTTGAAATGTCTTTCTTTTACAATCATCACTTATTTTAGGTCATACGGTCTATCCCTTGTATAATCATAGTCATTTAGCTCAATAGGTATTGCATGAGAATATCCTTTCATGGCAACCCTCACATGTGAGATTAGCATATCATCATCATCATTTCATAACAAGGCACGTAGGCAGGTCATCACCAACCTTATATCATTTCATCTTAAACATAATCTCACAATGACATAGTCAAGACATTTCAATTCAACATCATACCAACACCTATGTAGGCTATTCACAAGGTATACTTCAAATGAAGTACGTCACCAATCACAAGCCACCATACTTGAAGTAAAGGTTAGGATCATGAAGAGTAACTAAATCTCTTTCAAAAGCAATAATCATGGTCTTACCGTCAATTAATAGATGTAGTAACATCACTAGCAAATAACAAAAGAACTAGATCAATTTCATCATCACTATCCCATTTAACATCAATCCATAACCTATGGTTAGGGGAATTAGGTTCATCATGAATTCATCAACAAATAGATCACATCCCAATAAAACATTACCCTAGTCAATCCATACATGAATTAGAATAGATAAAACAAGTCTAATAATCAAATAATTCTTCAATTCCCATTAATTCAAGACAAAGATCAAAGATTTAAGAAATTGGGGAAGGAAACATGATCAACATGAAATTGCATCACTTAACATCAATTAATCAACAATCTATACTCAATTAGTCATAGAAAATCATAATTTATATTAAGTTTGAAGTTTAGAAGTAAACCTTTTAGATTTGGAAAACACCATGGAATTGGGTATTTTGAAATCAACTTTGAGAGGACCTCTTGGGGAAAGGAATCCTAAGAGTGAAGAATACATACCTTATTGAAGCTTAATACACGAAATTGAAGTGAAATCATATATAAATTGACCTTCTTCTTCAAGATTTCGTCCTTCTTCAATAAAGGAATTGGCGATAGAGAAAGTAGAGAGAGGTGAGAGCTTTTGGGTTTTGTTTTGTGAATTAGGTTTGGCTGAGTGAAAATGACTTAAAATGACCTTTAGGATGTAACTCTCTTGAAATTCCATGACTTGGACTAGAGCTTAATCTATTAAAAATGTTTAAAATGATATTTCCATACCTATATTAATGTAATAAACTCATTTGGAAAAGGTGAGAGCCAAAATGACAAAAAAAGACCTTGACATCCGGAAACTAGCTAATTCGAACTAGTTGACGTCCCTAAGTTTGGTGAAGGTTTCAAAATGTCAAATGAAGTCCAAAACTTGTAAAGAGACATTGGATAGATAGTATGCAGTAGAAAGGATCCAAACGTTTGGAAACGACACTCCAAGTACAACCCAAAGGGTCCTTGGGGTGGACCCAAACATGGGCAGGCAAGCTGCGTGCAGGCAGAATTGGAAGCAAGGTGTGCGACGCGAGGCTGTCACGCAGGGTTCTGCCTCAAGATTCGAGAGAAATCCTCGCGACGCAAGGCTGACATGCACCTCACTGCCTCAACTCAAAATTTAATAAAAATGATGAAATTTGGCTCCGCGACGCGCAACTACTTCCCAGAACCGTTAAAGTCGTATTTTGGGTAATTTAACTTCATAAAAAGACCCATTTAAGTGGAGGGTCTTTTGGATAATTCATAGGATGACTATATATGGATATTAGGTCAGTTTTAGACCACTTTTAAACGTCTAAATCAGATTCAAACGAAAATTCTCTCATCTCTCTAAGAAACGCTCTCTTTTCCAAACCTCATTGAAGAACAATAAGAGCTTAAGGAAGAAAACAAAGACTTCAAACTTTTCATCCAATTTCCATGGATTCTTCATCTATAAGCTATGGGTTTTTCAATCTCGTGATTTCTTTCCCCCAAGAGTTGCTTTCAAGATATGTTTTCAAGAAATTCAAATACTAGGATTTTTACTCTACAAAACAGATTTCTCTTCGTAACCCTAAATTTATGATTTTCAATGAAAAGTAAGTGTTTTTTATGGTCGATTCCACATGGATTAATGAGTATGTGGTTAGTAATGTTTGAATTTCGTGTAATGCATGTTCTTATATAATTGATGGTTTTGAATGGGTTTGTCATGCCCCGAGCTACCCCCGAGATGCGGACACGGAACCTAGGACCACAAGTGATCCAAAGCTAACCCTGCTGGCATGATCATGAGCATACTAAAGAGTAATAAACTGTTGTTGAAGCTAAATCATACTTAAAATGAAAATATGGGGAATACCTATATGCTAAATCTGAGATATATGTAAAAAGATAAGTTTAATACAAAGAAAATATCAACTCAACGCTAACATGAAACTAGCTATGTCTGAAATAAGCCTCTGAACTAGACTAGAAATACTGGGACAAGCCCCAGCTAAATTTAGCGAAACTGAAACTAAATGACTGAAGACTGAAATTAAACTCATGACTGTTGTCCTCGGAGAATGAGGACTCACCACTGAATATGCTGAACTGGAGATTGGAAATCGATCTATGCGTGATCTGGATGCTGAGAACCTGAATCTACATCACGAAAAGATGGAGCGAACGTATGCATCAATACTTGAAGGGTACTAAGCATGTAGGATAGAATAAAGCTGAAATAAAACATAAATGAACAAGCACAAAAGCAAGTATGAAATCTGAACATGATATACTGAATTCTGAGCAAACTGAATGCAATGACCAATTTATAACAAGCTGAAACAATATACTGAATATACTGATAAATGGTCAATGCAATAGAGTCTGACTGAAATATGGGATCTACTAATAACCGATAATAAAACCACATGAGCTAAATGTAAAGTTCGATGTATACGGCCCATCGAGAGGACCAATATACCCTGCCAAAGGTATAAAGGTATGCTAGCGTGATCACTAAACTGATTGCCCACAGAGGGGACTTACAATGTACTTGGATAGTAGTTCTGGGACTAATTGGGTACGCTGAACCCTAGTCCAACTCGTATTATGCTACTCCCATTGATTTATGTAATTAACTGATTATGTCTAGATTAATCTGTAATACTGGATAGCTAAAAATTAAACATGCAAACTGGGAATGCAACATTTAATCTGATAATGATGCATTAAAAACTGAGGCATGTATAACTACATAACTGAAATATCCGACCTAGCATGTGTAATTAAAGAACTAAAGAAATACACAGCTAGGGTTGTAAAATTCATGCGATAAACTAAATACTAACTTTGCAATATTATTTGAAACATAGATTTAATATATTCATGAAGTTATATCAATGTTCTAGAAACCCTAGGTGTATTACTGGTAAAGGAATCAAGAACTTACTAAAACCTAGGGACCCAATGGGTGAAAGGAACCCACTAGTGACATCCCACATACCTGCTCATGAAATTCACTAAAAATACTTAAATTTAGTTGTTGGAAACGTGTTGCGTTCTTGAACTAGGGTACTTGATCTTTTTCTCCTTTCTTGCTTCTAATTTTCTAACTTTTGATTAATGATTTTGACTTAGGTAAGTTTTAGATATGTTTCTAGGCTTAAGCTGACTAAAATCAGATGATTTAGTGTCAAAACAACATATCTTAAGGTTTAAACAAAGTGGGAAAAGACCAAAAGACCCTTGGGTAAGTTTCTGTCGGACCAAACGACGACCTGGATAGACGGCCCGTTGTCCATCGACGGTCCGTCATTTGGGTCCGTAGGTTGGCTCTGTTCGACAGGCCTTTACTAAAACGACCATAACTTTTTACTCGAACCCATGATTTTGGCAAGGTCGGTGGCTATGGAAAGATAATTCAATTATCTATATGTTGATATGTATGGGACACCTAAATCATTTTGTGCTAAAAGTTATGATCATTTGAACTTGACCCTACTGTATTTCCCCCCTAACTGGCTGCTAGTTCCCACCTAAGGTCAGACCTACGGACCGTGGGTCTACTTACGGACCGTGCTGGTCACCTGTGGTCCTTGTCAGAGAGTGGTTGAAGGGGGTCTCGATCGACGGTCATAGACTACGGACCGTCGTCTGACCTACGGACAATAGGTCCGTTCGTCGATCAAGACTAAGCCAATTTTTTTCCCGGATGAGTTTTTCGGAGTCTTTGATCCCATCGACAGTTGTGCAGGACGGACCATGGGTCAGGCTATGATCCGTCGATGGTCATATTGGCTGCACCTGCAAATTTTTCTGAAAAACTAATTTTTGGTCTGTTTTATCTACAGGGTGTTACATTATCTCCTCCTTGGGAACATTCGTCCTCGAATGAAGACTAAACGAGCTGAAATAGAGGGACAGAGCTGCAAACCCTACTACTAATCACTGAGAACTGAGTTTTTGATTGAGTTGAATTCCGAGAATATGCAAATACGCTGAAAATGCAAGTACAAACTGAGGGAGCATGATTCTATGGCTGAAGTTACGCATGAATGACTGGAAAAACTTAAGAGGAACTATTACCTCAAGTTGGAGTAGAATCGGAAGGAAAAAGGTGAGGATACTTGGCTTTCATAGCTGCTTCTGCTTCCCAAGTAGCTCCCGCTACGGACTGACTGCTTCACTAAACCTTTACTGAAGCGATTTCTTTGTTTCTCAACCTTCTAACTTGACGGTAAAGAATCTCAACTGGTACGTCCTCATAAGAAAGACTATCTTTCACCGCCACACTCTCTAATGGCACTATAGATACTGGGTCACCCACACACTTCTTCAAGAGTGATATGTGGAAAACTGGATGCACTGCTGCTAAGTCTGCTGGTAATTCTAACTCATATGCCAACTTGCCAATCCTTTTCAAGATCTTGTAAGGGCCTATGTATCTAGGACTGAGCTTCCCCTTTCTTGGCAAATCTCATCACCCCTTTCATAGGTGACACTTTCAGAAAAACCCAATCATCAACTTGGAACTCTAGTTCCCTTCTCCTTACATCTGCATAAGATTTCTGACGACTCTGTGTTGTCTTAAGTCTATCTCTAATGAGTTGCACTTCCTCCATAGAATGAAGGACTGAATTTGGCCTTATCAAAGCTGCTTCACCTACTTCAAACTAACCAACAAAAGACCTACATGTACGCCCATAAAAAGCCTCATCAGGGGCCATCTGAATGCTGGAATGGTAGCTATTGTTGTAGGCAAACTCAATCAGAGGAAGGTGATCATCCTAAATACCTTTGAAATCAATCACACAATCTCTCAACATATACTCTAGGGTCTGAATAGTACGCTCTGCCTGTCCATCCGTGTGAGAATGAAATGATGTGCTAAGGTTAACTTGAGTACCAAGACCCTTCTGAAACGACTTCCAAAAATAAGAGGTAAACTGAGGACCTCTATCTGAGATGATAGACAAAGGAACCCCATGCAACCTCACAATTTCATTAATGTAAAGCTTGGCATAGTCCTCTGCCGAATCTGTAGTCTTGATCGCCAAAAAGTGAGAAGACTTAGTCATTCTATCAACTATCACCTAAATGGAGTCATGTTGTCTTCGAGTACGCGGTAACCCTGTGATGAAATCCATATTGATCACTTCCCACTTCCAAGTAGGAATGTCGATATCTTGAGTCATACCCGTGGTTTATGATATTCTTCCTTGACTTGCCTACAATTGGGGCACTTACTCAAAAAATCTGCTATATTCCTCTTCATGCCATTCCACCAATAGACTTCCTGCAGATCGCGGTAAATCTTAGTGGCACCTGGGTGAATAGAATATTTGGAGTTGTGGGCTTCTGCAAGAATATGTTGTCTCAACTCGCCCACATCAGGAACACAATCTACCCTAGTAGCGAAGTACACCATCTCCCCTTTGGGAGAAAACCTTCACTATCTGATTGTGGACTGCACCTTTTAGTTCAAGCAAGATTGGATCACTGTCTTGCTTTTCCATAACCTCCACTACCAAAGAAGATTCTGCCCCATTCTGAACTGTTACACCATTGTATGATATACTCATAAGGCAAACTCCCAAGCGAGCAAGCCTATGAACATCCTTCACTAGCTCCTTTCTTTCTTCCTCAACATGGGCTACACTACCCAGAAATAGTCTACTAAGAGCGTCTGCTACTACATTCGCCTTACCAGGATGATAATGCACACTCATATCATAATCCTTAAGGAACTCAAGCCATATCCTCTGGTGAAGATTCAACTCTTTCTGGGTGAACATATATTAAAGGCTTTTATGATCAGTGAAGAAATCTAAATAAACACCATACAAGTAGTGTCTCCAGATCTTGAGTGCAAACACCACTGCTGCAAGCTCGAGGTCATGAGTTGGATAATTCTTCTCATGAACCTTAAGATATCTAAAAGCATAAGCTATAACCTTATGTCGCTGCATCAATACAAAACCAAGGCTAACTCTAGATGCATCGTAATAGATCACATAACCATCTAACCCCTTTGGTACAGTCAGAACATGAGTTGTAGTTAATCTAGTTTTCCACTCTCCAAAACTTTTCTCACAATCATATGACCATTGAAACTTGACCATCTTCTGCGTCAACCTAGTCAATGGTGAGGCTATGGATGAAAATCCTTCCACGAACCTTCTGTAATAACCCGCTAGACCAAAGAAACTTCTGATATATGTAGCAGAGGTAGGTCTGGGCTATTGTTTCACTACTTTTATCTTCTGTGAATCCACTCGCATCCCTTCGCTAGATGCAATGTGACCAACGAAAGAAACAGATTGGAACCATAACTCACATTTGCTAAACTTAGCGAATAACTGGCGATCTTTAAGAGTCTGCAGAACAACTCTAAAATGACTTGTATGTTCTTCCTCATTCCTAGAGTAAATGAGGATATCAGCAATGAAGACGATAACGAACAAGAATGTTCATCAAATCCATGAAAGCTGCAGGAGCATTGGTTAGTCCAATCGACATAACTACAAATTCATAATGACCATACCGAGTTTTGAAGATTATTTTTGGAATGTCACTATCTTTTACTCTGAGCTGATGATAACCCGATCTGAGGTTTATATTTGAGAAATGACTAGCACCCTGAAGTTGGTCAAACAAGTCATCAATCCTGGGGATGGGATACTTATTCTTGATTGTGACCTACTTCAACTGTCTATACACATTATGACAGAACCATCTTTCTTCTTTACGAACAACGCTGGTGTACCCCATGGTGAAATGCTAGTTCTGATGAAACCCTTATCTAGAAGGTCTTTCAACTGCTCTTTCAATTACTTAAGCTCTGCTGGAGACATTCTGTAAGGAGGAATAGAAATAGGCTGGGTATCTTGAAGGATATCAATTCCAAAGTGGATTTCCCTTTCGGGAGGAACTCTGGGAAGATCTTCTGGAAACAGTTATGGAAATTCACTAACTGTTGGAACTGACTCAGAAGTTGGGGTTTTAGAGATAGAATCCTTAACCCAAACTACATGATAGAGATAACCCTTAGAGATCATCTTTTTGGACTTAAGGTAAGAAATAAATTGACCCATAGGCGCTAAGATACTACCCTTCCATTCTAAGATTGGTTCATCTTGAAATTGGAAACGAACAATCCTAGTTCTACAATCGACTGAGGCATAACATGATTGTAACCAATCCATGCCTAGAATGACATCGAAGTCTACCATTTCTAACTCTACTAGATCTGCTGAGGTGACTTTCTGAGAGACTGTGATATGGCCATTTCTGTATACCCGTCTAGCTATAACTGAGTCATCGACTGGAGTAGAGACTGAGAAAGGTTCTGAGAGAGTTTCTGGATTGACAATAAATTGGACTTCTATGTAAGGAGTTACAAAAGAAAGAGTAGCCCCTGGATCTAACAATGCATAAACATTAAGGTCAAAGACTCGTAATGTACTAGTGACTATATCTGGTACTGATGAAGTTGTAGACTGAGCTCTACCATTTCCACCTCATTGACCCTTTCTTGAAGGACAATCCCTCAACCTGTGACCAGACTGACCGCACCCAAAACATTGTTCTTTTCCTAAAAGACACTCGCCCAGATGGTTCTTACCACATTTAGGGCAAGCGGGGTAAGTATTGGTGCCTGAAACACTTCCCTGAGACTTAGAGCATGGTGCTCTAACCTCCTTGTCAAACCTGTTCTTGATGGAACACTAGATGATGAAGGGGCTGGAGATGAGAACTTGTGCTGAATCTGCAAGCGATTTCCACCACCCTATTTCTGCTGAGAATAGTCCTAGTTCCTAGTCCTAGCCTTCTTATTCTCTTTGGCCTGTTCTCTAAGCTTATCACCCTCAACCTGCTGAGCATGAGTCATAAGCCTAGAGATGTTTATATCTCCCTGTAACATAGCATTTATGCACTCTGTTTTCACAAAAATCCGACACTCTATACAAGAACTTATACATCTGAGCTCTGGAGTCTGCAACCATGTGAGGAGCATACCTGCGAGTTGGTTAAACTTCAGCCCATACTCTTGGACTGTCATGTTTCCCTGCCTCAAGTTCATGAATTCTTGAACCTTTGCTTCTCTTAACTCTATTGGGAAAAACCAATCCAGAAAGGTCTAACTAAAGCACTCCCAAGTAATAGGAGTTGCATCTGTACCCCTATTTTCCTTACACTGAGTGTACTAGATATGATCAACATCCTTCAACTAGTATGATGCCAACTCAACCCGATCATTCCCAGTGGATTGCATTACCTCAAAGATCTTCTTTATTTGATCCAAGAAATTCTGAGGATCCTCATTAGTCTGCGATCCGAAGAACTCAGGCGGATTCATCCCAACAAAGTCACGGACCCTTGCTGGTGCTGATCCACATTTTTCATTCACAGGAGCATGAATCGGATTATTCTGGTTGGTCATACTCTGAGCCAACATCTGTATGGAATTCCTGAACTCAGGATTGGAGACTTTCTTATCTGGGACTGGACGAGCTGTGTTTGCATTTAAGGCATTCACATTCTTAGAGTTAGCTCTACGAGAAGGCATGATCTGAAATGTAGAACGTCAAGTTAGAATGAAATTAGATCATACCTTACGAACGATAAGTAACAAGTGAAATTTTCCTAAAACTCTTCATAGCCTCCCTATCATTAGATGTGGTGCACTTCACACAATTGAAAATAACTCTACTTAGTGCGGCTTTTCAAATATCTTATTACACTTAAACGTAGTGCTCTGATACCAAGTTTTTTCATGCCCTAAGCTACCCCCGAGACGCGGACACGAAACCTAGGACCACAAGTGATCCCAAGCTAACCCTGCTGGCATGATCATAAGCATACTAAAGAATAATAAAGTCTTCGGAAGCTAAATCATTCTAAAATGAAAAGATGAGGAATACTCATATGCTAAATCTGAGATATATGAAAAATGATGAGTTTAATACAACGAAAATATCAACTCAACGCTAAGCTGAAACTAACTATGTCTGAAATAAGACTCTAAACTGGACTAGAAATACTGGGACAAGCCCCAGCTAAATCTAGCAAAACTGAAACTAAATGACTGAAGACTGAAATTAAGCTCATGACTGTTGTCCTCGGAGAATGAGGACTCACCACAGAATCTGCTGAACTGGATATCAAAAATTGATCTATGCGTGATCTGGATGCTGAGAACCGGAACCTATATCACGAGAAGATGTAGCGCACGTATGCGTCAGTACTTGAAGGGTACTAATCATGTCGGATAGAATACAGCTGAAATAAAACATAACTGAACAAGCACAAAAGCAAGTATGAAATCTGAACATGATATACTGAATTATAAGCTAACTGAATGCAATGACCAATTTATAACATGCTGAAACTGAATACTGTATATACTGATAAATGGTCAATGCAATAGAGTCTGACTGAACTGTGAGAGCTACAAATAATTGATAATAAAACCACATGAGCTAAATATGGAGTCCGATATATACGCCCCATCGAGAGGACCCAATATACCCTGCCAAGGGTATAAATGCATGCTGGCATGATCACTAAACTAATTGCCCACATAGGGGACTTACAACCTACTTGGGTAGTAGTTCTTGGACTAATTGAGTACGCTGAACACTAGTCCAACTCGGTATTATGTTACTCTAATTGATTTATGTAGTTAACTGATTATGTCTCCATTTTTCTATAAATACTGGATAGCTAAAAACTAAACATGCAAACTGGGAATGCAACATTTAATCTGATAATGATGTATTAAAAATTGTAGCATGTATAACTGCATAACTGAAATATCTGACCTAGAATATGTAATTCAAGAACTAAAGAAACACAAAGGTAGGGTTGTGAAATTCATGCGATAAACTGAATAATAACTTTACAATCTTATTTGGAACATATATTTAATAAATTCATGAAGTTCTATCAAAGTTCTAGAAACCCTAGGTGTATTAATGATAAAGGAATCAAGAATTGACTGAAAACGAGGGACCCAATGGGTGAAAGGAACCCACTAGTGACATCCCACATACCTGGTGATCAAATTCACGGAAAAATACTTAAATTTCGTGGCTGAATCTGCTGGAAACTTATTGCGTTCTTGAACTAGAGTTCTTGAGCTTTTTTTCCTTTCTTGCTTCTAATTTTCTAACTTTTGATTAATGATTATTACTTAGGTACGTTTTAGATATGTTTATAGGCTTAAACTGAACAAAATCTGACGATTTAGGGTCAAAACAACGTATCTTAAGAATTAAACAAACTGGGAAAATACTAAAAGACCCCTGGGTAAGTTTCTATCGGACCCAACGACGACCTGGACAGACGGTCCGTCGTTCCATCGAAGGTCCGTCGTTTTGGTCCGTCGGTTGGGTCTGTTCAACAGGCCTTTACTAAAACGGGCATAACCTTTTAATCGAAGCTCTGATTTTAGCAAGGTCGGTGGCTATGGAAATCTAATTAAATTATCTATTTGTTAATATGTCATGGGACACCTAATCAATTGTGTGCTAAGAGTGATGATCATTTAATGTTGACCCTACTCATTTCCCCCCTAACTGGCTGCTAGTTCCCACCTAAGGTCAGACCTACGGACCGTGGGTCCACTTACAGACCGTGATGGTCACCCGTGGTCCTTGTCAAAGAGTGGCTAAAGGGGGTTTCAATTGACGATCACGGACTACAAACCATCGTCTGACCCGGCTGAGTTTTTGGGAGTCTCTGATCCCATCGACGGTTGTGCAGGACGGACCGTGGGTCAGGATACAGTACGTCGAGGGTCACGTCGGCTGCATTTGTAGATTTTTCTGAAAAAAACTGATTTTTGGTTTGTTTTGGCTACGGGGTGTTACAGGGTTGTTTCTACTACTAGATGACATGTAAACGTTAGGATGGGAACTAAGACTAGAATGAACTCTTAAATGACCCCTTTCCCTAATCCTACATTATGCATTGATCTTTTATATGATTTGAAGAGTTGTTCTTGATTATGATATTGAGTATTTTACTATGTTATGATTATATATGTTGTAAGTTGAATGTAAGTTCTTGAATAAGGTTCTTGGAATTAGGAGGTAAGTTTTCTAAAGTTGTGATTACTCTACAATGTTTATGTTAGCATATAAATCATGATGCTATGTTATGGAAGTATGTATGATGTTGTTACGTGTATATGTTGGGCTATGAACATGTTAATTGTGAGATCATGATAAGAATAAGATAATGCAAGTTACGATATTCTCTTGTATGGTTACACAAGACAACTATGTTATGTTAATCTCACATAAGAAAGGTTGCGATAAAAGCAAATTCTCATCTAATCCTAAACAGCTCATGATCATGTTTATACATGGAGTTAATATCCTATAACCTATGATAAGTTTATGATAAAAGACAACTAAAGGTTATTCAAGAAAAGGACTTAAGCTAAGCACCAATGGACTAGATATGAGAGGTGTCCCATCCCTAGTTTGAAGGTAGGTCACAATGACTCTCATGAGATTGAGGCTGCCATGTAATGTGGAACTATGGGTCTCAAATACATCTCCTAGTTATTGAACTATGTTGCCACCATAGAATACTAGCTAGTTGATCCACCTAGAAAGCTATGTCATGTTTGGTTCTACTTTGGCCGATAGACCACCTTCTTTTGGTTTGGGGTTTTATGACATCGGATTTCATGTTTAGCTCACATGGTCTATGTCTGTTAAGGCGAATGTACCCTCATGTAAAATGAAAGACAAGTAAATGAACATTAACTAGGGTGACTTGAAGAGTCTACTTAATATAGGTAGGGATATGAGACTCTACCTAGGCACTGCACAAAGTGACTCTAAAGGCAGTCCTTTTATATTGTTCTTATGTAATAATTATAAAATGAAAGATATGTGTTTATGATACATGATGTTACTCTCATATGATTGTTGGTCATTATGATGAATATGTTATTGGGTTATATTGTTATATGAAGTGATGACTACTTATATTACAAGTTACATGAAACAAAGCTTTACTTATGGTCTCCTATCTTATCTACTTGGTTGTGTAGGGTTATGGGGATTCACATGACCATTGCACTTGTAGATTGGAGATGGGATCATTGTAATTGTTTTGTATGTTATGTTTATATGATATTTTGAAAATTAAATGTTCACTTCACTCTATGATAATATGTCTTCAATTATGATCATACTTTAAGTTGATGGAATCCTTAACTTGTATATGTTATATGGTATGTGCATTGAAGACATTCATATGACTTAGCATGTTTTCTAAAGAGATAATAAATGATCCTTTTTCATGCTTGTCCTTGAGTATTATGTGCATATACCCGTGCGTAGTACATATGGCGTACTAACCCCATTAGTTTACATTACTACAACTGTACGTTCCGCCCATTGAAGTTTAAGGAGGTCGATTTGAAGAAACTTGGAACTCTTTCTCCAATTCTTGGTAGGTCCTCATGTTCGGGGATTCTATCTTTTCAAAATTCTAGCTTACGCACATTTTTTGTAGTTTTAAGAATAAACTATTTCCATTATATTCTTTGGATTCTTTTGCGCTAAGGCCTATATGGCACATTTACTCTTTATTGGCTAAGTCCAGACTTTTACTCTTAGATTGTTTTAATATATGTGAGACAAGAAGTTTTTAGAATATCCTATGTCTTTATAAATGTTAAGTAAGAATTCTAAGTATACTTCACATATCATATAGTAGTTTTAATTTTCCGCAATTTTTACTGATAACATGTTATGACGAATGTTAAGGGCTTGTCTAAGTCATTTGAGAGGACAACAACGCCGATCTCATCTGGGGTATGCTCTCCGGGTGTGACAAACTTTGTATCAGAGCATGATGCTAAATATTCTTAGGATTAATGTCTCAGTAAACCACATAACCTAGTTTCTTGTTAATGGTTGTGAAGCTTGCCACAACTATGGATGAGAGGCTATGTGATGACTATGAAACTTCTCTTTTCTTGATACTCCTATGTCGTTCCTTTAGAGTTTTGACACTATGTTTCTTTTAACATCTAATACCTTTCTTGTGGTTATAGGCGATGAACACAAAAGGACAGCCGTGAGAAGAGTAGGGGAAGAGATTGCAAATGCGGGAGCTATTCCTTAAGGCAATCGAAATGCTCCTCAAGTGCAAGCTGCTACAAATGATCTTGTTTTGGTGAATCCTCCGGCTATGACGGATGGTGAGTTGAGGGCACCCCTATTCCAAATATCCCAAGCCGTCACCACCCAAGATCAAGATATTACGACATAATCTAAAAGAGAGGTTGTACCTCGAGAGAACCAACATGCTAGTACTATGGCTAGTCATTTGAGAGATTTTACAAGGATGAATCCTCTCATGTACTTTGGATAAAAAGTTGATGAAGAACCGCAAGATTTCCTTGATGAAGTCTACAAGATTTTTTTTGCTATGGGGGTGAGTACTACTAAGAAGGCTGAACTTGCTGCCTATCTACTCAAGGACGTGGCTCAGACATGGTACAATCAATGGAAGGATAGTAGGGCTTCAGGAGGTGGTCCATCTTCAAAAAAGCCTTTCTTGACAAATTCTTCCCAACGGATCAAAGAGAAGATAAGTTAGAGGAGTTCATCAACCTTCGTCAAGGAGGTATGAGTGTTAAGAAATACTCCTTAAAGTTCGTTAAGTTGTCAAAATATGATTCTTCTTTGGTTTCTAATGCTAGGGATAAAATGACGCGCTATGTAACGGGTGTATCCGAAGAGCTTGAAGAAGAATGTCGTGCATCCATGCTTCATGAAAATATGGATCTTTCTAGGTTGATGGTTCATGCTCAACATTTTGAGGAAAGTCGTCTAAGGAGGAGGAATAGGGAAGCTAAGAAGGCAAAGTCGTTTGAGAGTAGTTCTTCTAAGAGTAGGCTTGATGTTCAAGACAATCTTAAGTTTAAGAAGAGGTTTTCAAACCAGGTTCCTTCCAATTTCTCCAAGAATGGCAATGATATAGGTTCTAGTCCTAAAACTCAAAGGGGAAAAATGTTGATCCACCAAGAGAAAGACCAACTTGTAGTAAATGTGGAAAGAAATGTATGGGTGAATGCCTTGTTGGAACTAATAGTTGCTATGGTTATGGTAAAGGTGGCCATATGGTGAAAGATTGTCCAAATGTGAGAATCCAAAGTAAGGGGAATAACCAAGCTCAATCAAGCGGTCCTAGTTCTGAAGCTTAAAAAAGGAACCGTTTCTATCCACTCATGGATAGGGGTGAACAAGAAGGGTCTCCTGACGTTTTGACGGGTATGTTACATGTTTTCTCCGTTAATATGTATGCTTTACTTGACACAAATGCTACCCTTTCTTTTGTTACATCTTTGGTAGCTAGAAAGTTTGATGTACTTCACGATATTTTGATTGAACCGTTTTCGGTTTGTACCACAATTGGTGACTTTGTAGTTGCAAAAAGAGCCTATAGAAGATGTCATGTGATGCTTCCCAATAGAGTTACTCTTGTTGATTTGGTAGAACTTGGCATGTTTGATTTTGACATAATTTTGTGTATGGATTGGCTTCATGATTGTTTTGCTTCCATAGATTGTAGAACAAAGGTAGTGAAGTTTCAATTCCCTAATGAACCCATTTTAGAGTTGAAGAGGGGAAATTTTGCCAAGGGGTCAAATTATTTCTTGTTTGAAGGCTTGTAAGATGATCGCCAAGGGTTGTTTATACCATGTGATGAGGGTTAAGGACCTAGAATGTGAAGCTCCTTCTATTGAGTCAGTCCCAATAGTGAGATAATTCCCAGAAGTTTTTCCTAATGATCTTTCGGGAGTTCCTCCCGAACGGGAAATTAACTTTGGCATTGATTTACTAGACAAGGGTTTTATTAAACCTAGTATTTCTCCAGTGGGTTCTCCGGTCTTGTTTGTTATGAAGAAAGATGGGTCCCTTATAATTTGCATTGATTATCGCAAAATCAATAAGGTCACTATAAAGAACAAGTATCCTCTCCCTAGGATTTATGATCTATTTGATCAACTCCAAGGTGCTAGTTACTTTTCCAAGATTGACTTATGGTCGGGATATCACCAACTTAGGGTGAGAGGAGAAGATGTTCCCAAAACATCTTTCCGAACTAGATATGGTCATTATGAATTTCTTGTTATGTCTATTGGGTTAACAAATGCCCCAACAACGTTTATGGAACTAATGAATAGAGTTTTCTGAGATTACTTCGACTCGTTTGTGATAGTGTTCATTGATGATATTTTGATATACTTTAAGAATGAAGATGATCATGAAAGTCACTTGAGTTTGGCCTTGCAAGTCCTCAAAGAACACCAACTTTATGCCAAATTTAGCAACTGTGAATTTTGGTTGAGGTCAGTTGCTTTTCTTGGCAATATTATCTGTGGTGATAATGTAGAGGTTGATCCAAAGAACACGGATGCGGTTAGAAATTGGCCTAGACTTTTGACTTCGAAAATAGAGTAACAAAAGATAGTGTACACTACACCATTTTAGGCCTACGGCAACACTAATTCTGGACTACACTTATAAAGTGTTGCCTAAAGTAGTTTTGGGAACACTTTTAAAGCGTAGCAGAAATTTTTAACTTTTAGCTACAATAATTTTGGCAACACTTTAAAAGTGTACTCTTTATTGGTATAAGCTACACTTTATAAGTGTTGTTACAATATGATATAATTCACAACACATACTTACATATATGACCACACTTCTAAAATGTCCTATTTTTATAATTGAAAAAAACAACACCTTATAAGTGTTGCCTTAAATTTTTTCACTAAAACATTTAATTTTTACACTCTCCCTCCCTTTTTTATTGGCAAAAATAAAAACATTAATAAATCATTAAACATTTAACTTTTTGACTCTTCCCTCTTTTACTTAACTTTCCTTCTTCAGCTTTCCTCTTTCACTTTTCCGATTTGTGAAGGAGCTGAAGAACCAACATAAAGGAGCTGAAGAACCAACGTGAAGAAAGCTGAAGAATTACTTCTCTGTTCTGATACAAATTGTGAGAAAAACAGGGTGAAGAGAGAAGTCGATCAAGAACTGAGCTGAAGAGCTCAAGTCGTTTTCTCCAATAACGATTTCTTCAAGAGTAAGTACGATTCTCTTTTCCGATACCTATTTCGTCAAGCGTTAGTACTCAAATAGGTCTTTTTGTTAGCTGAAGTGTTTGATTTTTTGTTTTTTGTTTAGAAGGAATGAATACTTTTGGGTTGTTGGCAAGATGATGAACTGAAGCTACACTTTTGTCTCAAATTTCTCACTTAAGAACACGATTTCAAAAAGATTTTGTTGGAGTAGGTTTTATCAAGTAAGAAATTTCAATTTGAAAGTCTAAATTTTAGCTTTAGGGTTTTAATATTCTTCTGTTTTATACGATTTTTGGGAGTATGAATTGTATTTTAGCTTCTTCAGTTGATTTTTGGGAGTGTAGATCGTATTTTAGCCTCCCTATATAAATCTCTTTTTTCACTGTTGGGGGTTAGAAAAAAGTTGGGATTTATTTGAGCAAAAACCTTTAGAGCAGCTGAAGAAAATAGTTGAAATATATATATATATATATATATAAACACATTCAAGGCAGGGAGAGTCAAGTGTCGATAAGAGTATGACATTTTCTAATTCGTTTCGCAGATAAATTTTCCCAAGCTTTGTTCAAGTCCGAGATTCTGCCCGGAATTCTCATCAGTCGTTAGTGTTCAAGCTTCTTGGTCAAGATCGTTTCCCTGATCGTCCCATTTCAGTTCACTGCCTGAAAAAAGTAATGTTGTTTTCCTCATAGTTTTCGGTGCATATTAACTCTACCCTCCACTTACTCCACTTGTGTGATTATGTTGTGTATGTTGTCGTATCCCCTGACCTCACTCATGGGGTTACACTAGTTTTTTTTTTGTTGCTATAATAATAGTAGTGCACACAGTTGAATATCATAATCCGCACATTGAAGAGAACCATCTAGATATCTCTTTGGTTGGATCTGGAAGTGTCTCAATCTTTTCATATAGCAAATCAGGTTGAGTAGATTTGTTGATTGGGAATTTGCTCCAGAAACTGCAAGAGCAACCAACTATCTCTGACTATCAGCAAACTCTCCGCTCAATGTTTGTGTCATTGCCAATGCTGAATTGATGGAATCTCTCAGAGCAATTGCCAATGGTGAATGCACAGACTCAAATTGTTGTTGTGCAGAAACTGTGTGGCCAACAATGCCTTTCTGAAATGTTGAATTTACTTGCTCAAACATTACCTTGCATGACATGTCGAAGGCAGGGATCACTGAGACTTCCAGAGTAGATTTCAGTTTTGGACCCTCTCCTTCTCCTGTGTTGTTGCTTTAATAGAAACTCGTAAAACCTCAATTTCTAAAATGAACAAAACAAGAACTAACAATAATAGGTGATTTAATAGTTCTGTATTTCTGATCTACATAATGTATTATTGATATTCTTTAAGTTCAATCAAATATCTCCAGGCTTTGTATTATTGATATTCTTTAAGTTCAATCAAATATCAACAGCTGCAGATCATTTCACGTAAATTTAGGTTCCTCATTTTCTCGTTTTCATCTATATTCAGTAACTACGTAAAGGTGTGCACAATCTATTTGAATTTCTGTTAGGGCTTTGGAGCAGCTGTTGCAGCCAGGGAGAAAGAAGTAGTAGTCTCTGCATCAGCTTCAAAGTCTTTCTCAAAGTCAAACTCTAATTGCAGCATTGTGAATAGCCTTGTTGACATCGAGTTATTCCATCTGCTTCCAAACTCTAGTAATATGAATTTACGGGTAATGAGCTATCTGATGCTTGAGCACTAGGCTAAGTTAGATTTTTTCTTCAATACAGAAGAAGGTTCTGCAAATTGGACATGCATTTTGTGTGATCTTTGTTTTCTGTTATCACTGTGACTTTGAATCACTGTCTTCTGGTAATTATAATGAAGCGAGTAATCTATTTTGCATCAGCTTCAGAGTATTTGTCGGCATATATGTATCCTGTGCTATTGGGTGTCCAGTTGATGGACTGATTTCACCTTCAAAAGAGGCATCTGTTGCAATCAGATGTCCAGTTTACACAACTTCTGCTATTGTTTATGTAACCCACAGACATACAATCCTAGCAGGGAACCTGGAGCCACAACTACACACACAATCAACAATCAAATCAGGAGAAGACAAATTAGATAGGGTCTTTATAATTATGACCTTGATAACAAATAATAATATTTGAACAGATTGAGTAAATTGTCCTAGCGGGAGTATGAAATAATTGGTTTATCTGAAAGCTTTTGGTTAAGTTAAACTAATTATACTCTTTTTGTAATGAAGTAAAAGATCTGATTGTACTTGTTTCTTTGAATAGATCAAGGAGTTCAATGATGTTAACAGTGAGTGCAGGATATATTTTTTGTTGAGAACCAGGGATGGTGGCCTTGTCATTAATCTTACTGCTGCAGACACCTACATTTTATATGACAATGTCTTTTCATGTTTGTTAGTTTCTCAATTGAATTATAGGTCATTCGTAACCATTCATGGTGCAGTAATCGGGCAGAGATAAAATTCCTTGCACGTGAGCATGTATCGAAGGTCCTAATGGAGCAAGAAATGTCAAGCTTAGAGCTGGAGAGCAAGAAGAACAAGCTTGATTTTGGTGCAGAGAACTGAATAAACGTGAAGCCTTCCATGAGCGAGAAGAGAAAAAGCTTGATGAGGAGAAGAAACAGGTATCAAATTCCAGCATGAGTTAAAACTATATATAAATATTTCTCTTATCATGATAAAGTCGTAGTGACTTACATTATTTTGGCGCTCCATTGTGCCTAATTTTCTGAGACGTGCTACTTATGCTGAATAATATAGAGTGCTTGATGTATTGTATATACTCTCATTGTTACAAATATTTCGTTATTGTTGTGCCATCATTATTTTAGGTTACATTAGAATCAGAATTCTGAAATATTGTTGGTCCCTTAAGATTCTGGACAGAAGAGGTGTTTAATATGATCTATCTATTTATGTATATGTGCAGTCTCTTCACACTCCTTCAAAAAGTGTATTTTCCATACAAACAAACTACTGCATGTTTATTAATTAGTGATAAATAAGTTGATAATAATCCTTATTGCACACTCCTCTGTACTAGCTACCCATTGTCTTTTTATTTTTGTATGTTTTTCGTATAGTAGTATTAAATAAGATGGGAGCCTTAAAGTATTACTTATGAGAACAAAAATAATTGTGAAGATTGTCTTTAAGTGTCTAGCTATTTAAAGTGAATACTCTCCAATTATGCACTTCCACAACTTTATTGTTATGAATTGGATTGTCTTACTATGAATTTAAGCATATTAAATGCATGATTTATGTCACTAACTTGTAATTTTATTTTGAATGTGCAGGAAAATGTCAGTAATTTAATTTGAATTGTGGCCAAGAATAAACTCGATATATTGTAGTGAATGATGAAGTGTTTTTGTACTATTGTAATATATGTTTGAATGCATTTGGTTTTATTGAATTTATTGATACTAGTTGTACAAGATATTTTCTCGAAGTTTATCTGGAATATATCACTTCAGTTTCATTATTAGTTGATTTTGTGCTTTATAGCACTTGTATATTTAATTATGGGATTATTGAATATATGCAAATAAAAATTATTACTATTAAAAATCAAACATTGTGTCTACAAATTCTACAGAACTTTTGCAACACTTCAAAAGTGTTGTTGTAGGACGTCCAAGAAAAGTTACACTTTATAAGTGTTGTTATAAATGAGATATAAAAGGCAACACTTTTTAAATGTGACCAATAAAAAAGCAAAGGCAACGCTTTTAAGTGTAGTATAATAAAATATAGGTGTTGTTAATGCATCACAACAAAGCGTTGCTTTATACTTCTTTGGCTACGCTTTATAAGTGTAGCCAAAAGTGGCGACATTTAATAAGTGTTGCCTAATGTCAAAGGTTACGCTTCTTTTGGCCACCCCCTAAAAAGTGTTGCCTAAAGTCCAAAAGTGTGGCCTTTTATCAAAGGCCACACTTTTTGCTAGTTTAGGCTACACTTTAGTGGGGTGGACGTAGGCCTAAAATGGTGTAGTGGTAGCACCCGGATCAACTAAAGCATATACATCAATAGAGAAGACTTGTAACATACCCCCTAGGCGTAAATGGCGTCGTCCTCCTCTACGAGGACTAAGAACAAGCCCTTAGCTTACATCCTAGCACATCATAGGTCAAAAATGCAGGAAAATGTCACATTTGTGGAGCACCCCCTAGACGTAACCGGCGTCGTAATAATTGAAGAGGACTAAGACTAGCCTCTTAGCATTCATCATTACATTCATAGGTCAAAAATGCTGAAAATTTAAAACTTTTCGATTACTTCTAAATTGAGGTTTACTTAGACCTCTCGCTTACATATAATATATATTTATCGAGTATACATAGACCCTTCATATATGAATATTACATAATCTTCTACTTTTATTGCATATACATAGTATAAGATAGTCTCATAAGAAGTCTATAACATTGTCTCATATTAAACCATCTAGACAAGAGTGTCACAATTTGGGCATAGCCCTTACATCAACAATTATATCCACATATAGGCTTTACAATTATAGTACCAAAATGAAAGAGAATGAACAAAGTTTCTTTAAGACTAAACAACATCACATAGGTAGATAATGGCATCATCTTTGGAAAGTGAGGAACTACCGAACATAGAAGATAAGAATCCAAGTAGTGTCAAAGTCTTCTCTAATATCAACGTCCAGTTCCAACATTTGTATTAAACATTAAACATGGGTTAGTACACACTTGTACTTAGTATGGGTATATGCATATAAAACAAGTGAAATCATGCTAAAAAGGACATTTGATCAAAACCATGCCAAAGTACTTTGAAAAGCCTTATGCGCAATCAAGAACCCATATAAGCCAATAATCACATAATTCATAATCAAACCCATGTATGACACAGGACTAACATCAACAAGTAATAGTCAAGTTAACATATACAAGAGTTCATAACATCATAATATAAGCAACACCCTTACTCATAACACACCATTTAGCCTACAAGTGCAATGACCAAAAATCCCCATAACCTTACTCAATAATGTAAACCAAACAAACGATCACAAATAATGCCTAACTCAACATAACATAACATCAATAGTATTCATTATCGTATTTAGCAATATAGACCAATATCATGTTCAATAATGAAACTAACATCATAAAGGATCATCAACATGTGAAGTCAATATCTTCATAACATATATATTATAAGAACACAAGAACAACCTCCTAAGTATTCACTCAAGGAAAACTAGTGCAATGCAAAGGAAGAGTCTCATACCCCTACCTAGGCTAAGTCAACCCTCTCAAGTAACCCTAGTCAGTGTATAGTCCATTACTTCATTTAACTTTCGGGAACACTTGCCTTAATCGACATAGACCACAAGACCTAAGGTGGAATCCGGTGTTGAAAAACATTACACCGATAGAAGGCGGTCTACCGACCAAAGTATAGCTAAACATAAATGTAGCTTTCCATGTGGATCCACTAGCTAGTCTTCCTATGGTTGCAACATAGTTCTAGAACTAGTAGATATGTAAGAAACCTTTACATTCCTATGTCATTGGAGCCTCATCTCATGGGAATCCAATAGGTGAGTATCCCTCATAGGGTAGTCAACACCTCATATGGAACTATAGGGTGAATCTTCTTGTATGGGAATCCAACACCTCCCATTGTTAAGTTCACTCGGTGCTAAGCTAAGTCCCTTTTGAAATGTCTTTCTTTTAAAATCATCACTTATTTTCGGTCATAGGGTCTATCCATTGTATAATAATAGTCATTTAGCTCAATAGGTATTGCATGAGAATATCCTTTCATTGCAACCCTCACATGTGAGATTAGCATATCATCATCATCATTTTATAACAAGGCACATAGGAAAGTCATCACCAATCTTATATCATTTCATCTGAAACATAATCTCACAATGACATAGTCAAGAAATTCAAAATTCAACATCATACCAACACCTATGTAGTCTATTCACAAGGTATACTTCAATTGAACTACGTCACCAATCACAAGCCACCATGCTTGAAGTAAAGATTAGGATCATGAAGACTAACTAAAACTCCTTCAAAACCAATTATCATGGTCTTACAATCAGTTAATAGGTGTAGTAACATCAATCAATAGTAAATAACACAAGAAATAGATCAATTTCATCATCACTATCCCATTTAACATCAATCCATTACCTAGGGTTAGGGGATTTAGGGTTCATCATGAATTCATCAAGAAATAGAGCACATCCCAACAATACATTACCCTATTCAATCCATACATGAATTAGAATAGATAAAACAAGTCTAATAATCAAATCATTCTTCAATTTCCATCAATTCATGACCAAGATCCAAGATTTGGGAAATTGGAGAAGGGAACATGATTAACAAGAAATTGTATCAATTAACATCAATTAATCAACAATCTATACTCAATTAGTCATAGGAAATCACAATTTATCATCATTTTGAAGTTTAGAAGGAAACATATTGGAAATGGAAAACCCCATGGAATTGGGTATTTTGAAATCAACTTTGAGAGGACCTCTTGGGGAAAGGAATCCAAAGAATGAATAACCCATACCTTATTGAAGCTTAATCCACGAAATTGACCTTCTTCTTCAAGTTTTCTTCCTTCTTCAATGGAGGAATTGGGGATAGAGTAGAGAGAGGTGAGAGGTTTTGGGTTTTGTTTTGTGAATTAGGTTTGGATGAGTGAAAAATGACCTAAAATGACCCTTAGGCTGTAACTCTCCAGAAATGCCATGACTTGGACAAGAGCTTAATATATTAAATAATGTTTGAAATGATATTTATAGACCTTTATTAATGTAATAAACTCATATGGAAAAAGGTTAGAGCCAAATCGACAAAGAAATACCTTGACATCCGGAAACTAGCTAATTCAAACTAGTTGACGTCCCTATGTTTGGTGAAGGTTTTGAAATGTCAAATAAAGTAAAAAACTTTTAATGAGACCTTGGATAGGTAGTATGTAGTACAAAGGGTCCAAATGTCCGTTAACTACACCCCAAGGACCACCCGAAGGGTCCTTGGGGTGACCCAAACATGGGCAAGCAGGTTGCCTGGCAGCCTGCGAGCAGGCAGGATTGGAGGCCAGGTGTGCGACGCGAGGTTGTCACGCTGGGTTCTGCCTCAAGATTTGAGAGACATTCTCGCTATGCGAGGCTGACACGCACCTCACTGCCTCAACTCAAAATTTAATAAAAATGATGGGATTTGGCCTCGCGACGCGCAACTACTTCCCAAAATTGTTAAAGACATATTTTTTATAATTTAACTTCATTAAAAGACCCATTTAAGTGGAGGGCATTTTGGCTAATTCATAGGATGACTATATATGTATATTAGGTCAGTTTTACACCACTTTTACACGTCCAAATCAGATTCAAACGAAAATTCTCTCATCTCTCAAGAAACGCTCTCTTTTTCAAACCCCTTTGAAGAACAATAAGAGCTTAAGGAAGAAGACGAAGACTTCAAGTTTTTCAACCAATTTTCGTGGATTCTTCATCAATAAGGTATGGGTTTTTCACTCTTGGGATTTCTTTCCACAAGAGTTCCTTTCAAGATATGTTTTTAAGAAATTCAAATACTAGGGTTTTTACTCTACAAAATGGATTTTTCTTCCTAACCCTAGATTTATGATTTTCAATGAAAAGTAAGTGTTTTATATGGTTGATTCTACACGGATTGATGAGTATGTGGTTAGTGATGTTTGAATTTTGTGTGATGCATGTTCTTATCTAAAATATGGTTTTGAATGGGTTGTTTCTACTACTAGATGACATGTAAACGTAGGGATGGGAACTAAGACTAGATTGAACTCTTAAATGACCCCTTTCCCTTATCCTACATTATGCATTGATCTTGTATTGATTTTAAGAGTTTTTCTCGATTATGGTATTGAGTATTTTACTATGTTATGATTATAAATGTTGGAAGTTGAACGTAATTTCTCGAATAAGGTTCTTTGAAGCAAGAGGTAAGTCTTCTAAAGTTGTGATTCCTCTACAATGTTTATGTTAGCCTATAAATCATGATGGTATGTTATGGAAGTATGTATGACGTTTCTATGTATATATGTTGGGCTATGAACATGTTAATTGTGAGATCATGATGAGAATAAGATAATGCAATTTATGATATTCTCTTTTATGGTTTACACAAGACGACTATGTTATGTTAATCTCATATTCGAAGGATTGTGATGAAAGGAAATTCTCATCTAATCCTAAAGAGATCAGGATCATGTTTATACAAGGAGTTAATCTCCTATGATCTATGATAAGTTTATGATAAAAGACAACTTAAAGGTTATTCAAGAAAGAGACTTAAGCTAAACACCAATGTACTAGATATGAGAGGTGTCCCTTCCGTAGTTGGAAGGTAGGTCACAATGACTCTCATGAGATTGATGTTGCCATGTAATGTGGAACTATGGGTCTATAATACATCTCCTAGTTCTTGAACTATGTTGCCACCATAGGACTCTAGGTAGTGGATCCACCTAGAAAGCTATGTCATGTTTTGTTCTACTTTGGCCGGTAGACCACCTTCTTTCGGTGTGGGGTTTTATGACTCCGGATTACATATTTATCTCACATGGTATATGTCAGTTAAGGCAAATGTTACTTCATGTAAAATGAAAGACAAGTAAATGAACATTGACTAGGGTGACTTGAAGAGTCTACTTAGTATAGGTAGGGGTATGAGACTCTACCTAGACATTGCACAAGTTGACTCTAAAGGAAGTCCTATGAGATTGTTCTTATGTAATAATTATAACATGAAAGATTATTGTTTATGATACATGATGTTACTCTCATGTGAATGGTGGTCATTATGATTAATATGTTATTGGGTAATATTGTTATATGAATTGATGACTACTTATATTACAAGTTACATGAAGCAAAGCTTTACTTATGGTCTCCTATCTTATCTACTTGGTTGTGTAGGGTTATGGGGCTTCACATGACCATTGCACTTGTAGGTTGGAGATGGGATCATTGGTATGTGTTTGGTATGTTATGTTTATATGATATTTTGAACATGAAATGTTTACTTGACTCTATGATAATATGTCTTTGATTATGATCATACTTTAAGTTGATGAAATCCTTATGTTGTATATGTTATATGGTATGTGCATTGAATACTTTCATAGTACTTAGCATGTTTTCTAAAGAGATGATCAATGATCCTTTTTCATGCATGTCCTTAATTTTTATGCTCATATACCCATGCTTAGTACATGTGGCGTACTAACCCCATTACTTTATATTACTAACTGTATGTTCCGGCCATTGAGGTTTAAGGAGGTCAATTTGAAGAATCTTGGAACTCTTTCTCTAAGTCTTGGTAAGACCTCATGTTCGGGGATGCTATATTTTAAACATACTAGCTTACGAAGATTTTTAGTAGTTTTAAGAATACACTATTAACATTATGTTAATTGGATTCTTTTGTACTAAGTCCTATATGGCATATTTACTCTTTATTGGCTAAGTCTAGAATTTTACTCTTACATGATTTTAATATATGTGAGATAAGAGGTTTTTAGAATATCCTATGACTTTATAATGTTAAGTATGAAGTCTAAGTATACTTCACATATCATATAATAGTACTCTGAGAGGACGACGACGCCGGTCTCATCTGGGGTATGCTCTCCGGGTGTGATAAACTTGGTATCAGAGCATGAGGTTAAATATTCTTAGGATCAGTGTCTCACTAAACAATATTACCTAGTGTCTTGTTAATTGTTGTGAAGGGCGCCACAACTATGGATGAGAGGCTATGTGATGACTAGGAAACTTCTCTTTTCTTGATACTCCTATGTCGTGCCTTTAGAGTTTTAACACTATGTGTCGTTTAGCGTCTTATCCCTTTCTTGTGGTTATAGGCAATGAACAGAAGAAGGACAACCGTAAGAAGAGTAGGAGAAGAGATTGCGAATACGGGAGCTACTCCCCAAGGCAATTGAAATGCTCCTCAAGTGCAAGCTCCTACAAATGATCATGTTCCGGTGAATCGTCCGGCTATGACGATGGTGAGGTAAAGGCAGCCCTGTTCATAATGGCCGAAGCCATCACCACCCAAGCTCAAGCTATTACGGCATAAGCTAACAGAGATGTTGCACCTCGAGAGAACCAACATGCTAGTACTATTGCTAGCCGTCTGAGAGATTTTACGAGGATGACTCCTCCCATGTAATTTGAATCAAAAGTTTATGAAGAACCCCAAGATTTCCTTGATGAGGTCTATAATATTTTTTTGTGCTACGGGAGTGAGTACTACTGAGAAGGATGAACTTGCTTCCTATCAACTCAAGGAGGTGGCTCAGACATGGTACAACCAGTGGAAGGATAGTACGGCTTTAGGAGGTGGTCCCATGACTTGGGGAATCTTCAAAAATGCCTTTCTTGACAGATTCTTCCCAAGGGGGCAAACAGAAGCTAAGTCATAGGAGTTCATCAACCTTCGTCAAGGAGGTATGAGGGTTAAGGAGTACTCCTTAAAGTTCATTAAGTTGTCCAAATATGATTCTTCTTTCGTTTCTAATGCTAGGGATGAAATGAGTCGCTATGAACGGGCGTATCCGAGGAGCTTGAAGAAGAAATTCGTGCAGACATGCTTAATGAAAATATGGATCATTCTAGGTTGATGGTTCAAGCTCAAAAGGTTGTGGAAAGTCGTCTAAGGAAGAGGAATAGGGAAGCTAAGAAGGCAAAGTCGTTTGAAAGTTGTTTTTCTAAGAGTAGGCTTGATGTTCAAGACAAGCTTAAGTTTAAGAAGAGGTTTTCAAACCAGGTTCCTTCAAATTTATCAAAGAATGGCAATGATAGAGGTTCTAATCCTAAACCTCAAAAGGGGAGAATTGTTGATCCACCAAGAGAAGACCAACTTGTAGTAAGTGTGGTAAGAAATATGTGGGTGAATGCCTTCTTGGAACCAATAGTTGCTATGGTTATGGTAAAGGTGGCCATTTGGTGAAATATTGTCCTAATGTGAGAAGCCAAAGTAAGGGGAATAACTAAGCTCAATCAAGAGGTCCTAGTTCTTAAGCTCCAAAAATGAACCATTTCTATGCACTTAAGGCTAGGGGTGAACAAGAAGTCTCTCGTGACATTGTGATGGGTATGTTACAAGTTTTCTCTGTTAATGTTTATGATTTACTTTACCCAGGTTCTACCCTTTCTTTTGTTACACCTTTGGTAGCTAGGAAGTTTGATGTACTTCCCGATGTTTTGATTGAAACCTTTTCGATTTGTACCACAATGGGCGACTTTGTAGTTGCAATAAGAGCCTATATGAGATGTCTTGTGATGCTACTCAATAAAGTTACTCTTGTTGATTTGGTAGAACTTTACATGTTTTATTTTGATATCATTTTGTGTATGGATTGGCTTCATGATAATTTTGCTTCCATAGATTGTAGAACAAGGGTAGTGAAGCTTCAATTCCCTAATGAACCCATTTTAGAGTGGATGGGGGGAAATTCTATGCCAAAGGGTCAAATTATTTTTTGTTTGAAGGCTTGTAAGATGATCGCCAAGTGTTTTTTAAACCATGAGGTGAGGGTTAAGGACCTATAATGTGAAACTCCTTCTATTGAGTCAGTCCTAGTAGTGAGAGAATTCTCAGAGGTTTTTCCTAATGACCTTCCGGGAGTTCCTCCCGAACGGGAAATTGACTTTGGCATTGATTTGTTACCGGATATGAATCCCATTTCAATTGCTCCATCTAGGATGGCTCTGGCTGAATTGAAAGAGTTGAAGCTCCAACTCAAAGATTTACTAGACAAGGGTCTTATTCAACCTAGTATTTCTATATGGGGTTCTCCGGTCTTGTTTGTTAATAAGAAAGATGGGTCCCTTAGAATGTACATTGATCATCGCGAACTCAATAAGGTCACCATAAAGAAAAAGTATCCTATCCCTAGGATTGATGATATATTTGATCAACTCCAAGGTGCTAGTTACTTTTCCAAGATTGACTTAAGGTCGGGATATCACCAACTTAGGGTGAGAGGAGAAGATGTTCCTAAAACAACTTTCCAAACTATATATGGTCATTATGAATTTCTAGTTATGTCTTTTGGGTTACAAAATACCCCAGGAGTGTTTATGGACCTAATGAATAGAGTTTTCCGAGAGTACGTCGACTCGTTTGTGATTGTGTTCATTGATGATATTTTGATATACTCTAAGAATGAACATGAGCTTGAGAGTTACTTGAGATTGGCCTTGCAAGTCCTCAAAGAACACCAACTATATGCAAAATTTAGCAAGAGTAAATTTTGGTTGAGGTCAGTTGCTTTTTTTGGACATATTATCTCTGGTTATGGTGTAGAGGTTGATCTGAAGAACACGGATGCGGTTAGAAATTGGCCTAGAACTTTGACTCCCACAGACATAAGGAGTTTCTTGGGTCTATTTGGGTATTATAGGAGGTTTATTGATGGATTTTTGTCCATTGCTTCTCCTTTGAGAACTTTGACCCAAAAGAAAGTGAAGTTTTAGTGGTCGGAAGCTTGTGAGAAAGGTTTTCAAGAGTTGGAAGACAAGCTTACCTCCGCTCTGGTGTTGACCTTACCGGAGTGCAATGAAGGCTTTGTAGTGTATTGTGATGCTTCCCGAGTGGGCTTTGGATGTATCCACATGCAACATGGAAAGGTGATTGCTTATGCTTCTAGGCAACTCAAAGTTCATGAGAAGAATTACCCAACTCATGATCTTGAGTTAGCCTCTGTAGTTTTTGCCTTGAAAATATGGAGACATTACTTGTATGGTGTGCATGTTAATGTTTTTATTGACCATAAAAGTCTTCAATATGTGTTTACACAAAAGGAGTTGAACCTCCGACAGAGAATATGGTTAGAATTGTTAAAGGATTATGACATGAGTGTCCTTTACCACCCTGGCATGGCCAATGTGGTTGCGGATTCTTTGAGTCGTATGACTATGGGTAGTGTGTTTCATATGGAAGAAAAGAAAACAAATTGTGAAAGATGTTCATAGGTTGGCTCTCTTAGGTCTGCGATTAGAAGATTCTCCAAATGATGGTTTCATGGTCCATCATAACTCTGACTCATCATTAGTGGTGGAGGTGAAATCTAAGCAACATCTTGATCATCTATTGATGGATTTGAAGGAATCGGTACTTGTTAAGCTCAATGACTCATTCTCCCAAAGGGGTATGGTGTTCTTAGGTACCAAGGAAGATTATGTGTACCCGATATTGAGGATTTAAGAAATCAAATTAAAGAAGAAGCCCATGGTTCTAACTATTCTATACATTCCGGTGCCACCAAAATGTATCATGATCTTAGGGAAATGTATTGGTGGGATGGTTTAAAAAGGGACATAGCAGAGTTTGTTGCTAAGTGTCCAAATTGACAATAGGTTAAAGATAAGGATCTCAAACCGGGTGGTTTAACCCAAATCACGGATGTTCCTTCTTGGAACTAAGAAGCCATTAATATGGACTTTATTGTTGGGTTGCCTCGAACTCGAAAGTAAAATGATTCTATATGGGTTATTGTTGATAGGTTGACCAAATCATCCCATTTTATTCTTTTTAAGTCTACTTAAACGTCTGAAATTTATGCAAGGATCTACATTAATGAGATTGTCAGTCTTCATGGGATTCCATTGTCCATCATTTCGGATAGAGGTTCCCAATTTACTTCTAGTTTTTGGAAGTCTTTTGAAAAGGGTTTCGGTAATCAAGTGAAACTTAGTACCGTTTTTATCCTCAGACAGATGGTCAAACGGAACGTACCATTCACACCCTTGAAGACATGTTAAGATCATGTGTCATTGATTTCTAGGGAAGTTGGGATGATCACTTGCCGATCGAGTTCTCTTACAACAACAGCTATCATTCGAGCATTTCGATGGCACCTTTTGAAGCTCTTTATGCAATAAGGTGTAGATCTCCGATTGTATAGTTTGAGGTTGGTGATGTCACAAACCGAAAGCACCCCCAAGAAGCTAGGGTGAACCCTTGGGTCGTAATAAGGCGTACTTGACCCTTTTGGGTCTCATACAAGCCCTTTTTACTATTGTTCATGACATAAGACATGAAAAGTAGTGCGGAATTTAAAACTTTTCACGAATCATTTAATAAAGGAAGTCTTTCATAAATAATTAGAGAATCTCATTGTCACAAGCCAACTTAAAGACACGACATAATATCTTAGGGACACGGCCCTTTACATTAAAAGAGATATACATAATAAGTCTTTAAACAAGAAACTAAGAAAAGGACTAAGCCCTCGAATATATTAGGACATACTTTGCCTTGAGAGAAACTTTCCCAATTTTTCTCTTCTAGACTTCTTCTTGCTTCCAAACCTATACTTATAGAGTATAGAAAAGTATGAGTTAGTACAAAACAATGTACTAAGTATGGCATACGCAAAATCATGCAAAAAGGGACATTTTAGTAAAAAGAATATTTCATGCCAAATAATTATAACATTCATGAGTTTAGAAACAAAACAACATAAGAAACATCATTTAACACCTAGAGAAGAATTTCCATAATTTTAACTCAAGAATACACTTTAGAGTAAACTTTCCAACTTTACAGTGAACTAGTTAGGAAATTACAGTCAAGTAACCAAAAACTTACAGTGAACTTCTGTAACCTTACAGTGAACCAATTGATTCCGGAAAAAAAATGAACTCCCACGGTATTGCCAAGGAGGAAGTGAACTCACTTCCATAGAAGTTTCCTAACCGAGGTTATCCTAAGGCTCTCCAAGGTATGACATGAAGGAAACGTCAAAACACCTCCTTCAATACACAACAAGGAGATCCTTAAGACTACCCACCATGAGCTTACTCCACTCGGGAGAACATGTCACCACTCAATCACAAGACATTAGAAGAACATCCAACAACACCCCAAAGACTTCCCTTTCCGAATTCCTACTTAGTGAAATGAGTAGATGGCGTCCCATACCACCACCTACCCTAAGTAGTACACTCTTTTAGAAGGTTTGGCACCAAAACTTCCCTTTATGAAGGTCCTACTTAGTGCAATGGATAGATAGCGTACCATACCACCACCTACCCTAAGTAGTACGTTTCTTTAGAAGACTTAGTTCATTCAATTCACATAAGACTCACCAAGACTCCCCTTTCGTAATGCCTACCTACTGCAATAGATAAATAGCATCTCATTCCACTACCTACCCTAAGTAGAACACTCTTTTAGAAGACTTAGTACTTTCATTACTTTTGTGGGGGTTAGATTAACCGACATAGACCATGATATCTAGACATAGAATCCTGATATTAACCCCTATCGGATAAGGGATCCTCACTTGCCTAGAGTAAGGTCATTCTTTTTAGCTTTTACATGGCTTTCCCAATATCTACACCTATGCGGGCACATAGTTAAGGGTTAAGGATATTAATACTAAGTAACTCATTCTCTACTAACGAGGAGTACTCATCTCAAGAGGTACATTGGAATATAATATATCAACTCACGAAGTGTAACCACCCCTTCTTCATATCCTCTCGGTGCTAGGCATAACTCCCCATGGATTCTCAACATTATAAACATAGGTTAAAGATAACTAGTGAACACCACATCTCAACTCACGAAGGGTATTAATCCTCCAACCTATATTAGAAATCTCTTAGGATGTAGTGAGGTTTCTACTAAACACTTCATCTCAACTCACGAAGAGTGTTTACCCCAAGACTCCCCTTTTTACACAACTTAGCTTCATACATTCATTTAAGTGTGTGTGTACATGTGAGCACACCTTGCATGTAAGAATCATTTCATTCACATTACTTTTTTACATGCTTTCGACCTTCATTAATCAAATCACACACTTTACATGCTTCACATAATCATATACTTCATTTAGGCATAATCTAGGTCAAACATGCAATTTAAGATTCACAAAACATAATACAAGACCCATTTTCAATATCACTTCATTTGACATATTAGGCCTTAAAAACCACACTCACAATACATACTAAGTAATATCAAGTTCATCAAGTAAACACCGCCACCAAGAAGGTGGACCATACCACTCAAGAGAAATTTATAATAAGAATTATACAATATAAGCAACTCACCATTGAACCAAGACATCACCACCTATAACCCATTTCTCAATATTTCATCATAATAAGTCCCTTAGGACAATATCTAAATCATAATAACAACACAAGAAAACCAAAGTTCATACCCTACACAAACATGTTCACTTAACCCATTTCTTAAGCTAAAAGTTTGAAATATGCATAAACATGAGTTCATTAGGGTTTTGATATTGAAATCATCAATTAATGATAGATTAAACACATTTAAATCATTAAAACACTTTTACAAGAAGACCCATGCTTAGAATCAACGATCGAAGAAAGTAGAGTTTAAAAACCCTTTTTTAAAAAAATATATATTTTAGAAAGGACTCCTTGAATGGAAGAGGGTTCAAGGATGGATACAAAACCATAGATAAGATAAATCCCAAAGATTTTGGTGAATAAATCGACCACCAACAGCTCTCTTAGCTCTTCTTGACTTCTAGATCTAATGGTAACTTGAGAGAGTATTCTAAGGGAGAGGGGTTTTGGATTTTAGGAAACGAGGTGTAAAATTAGGTCTTAGGGTTTGAAACATCTTAATACACCTAAAAACCCTAAAATAACGTCCTAGGGTCATGAAAAACTTGGGGTGATTTTACCAAACACCCCAAGACTTGGCAGAAAATTACATCTTTTCACAGGCCCATCGACGACTCACAAACGACGGACCATTTGTCAACCAACTCCCCGTTGGTGAGGGTTCTTTTGTTGAGTATGCAGACCTCAAACCCTTCATACCTTCAGTTCAAATCGACGGACCAATTCGACGAGCCGTCGATTGGTCAACTAGTAATCGACTGGTCCCGTTGGTGGACACTGCCAGGCAGTTTTTGACCAAAGTCTTGGGTCCTCTTCTAGAGCCCCTTGTGGGTCCTAGGTGGGGTAGTTCGTGGACTTTAAACCCCTAAACGTAGTTGTCTAGTTCTAAGGAACATCTCACACCAATTTCAAATGAAACGAACACGTAAAACTCACTCAAACACATCAAGACACACAAATACTTTCTAAGGCACACCTTCCGAACGTCATAGACGTTCTTGGTCGATTGATCTCCAAACTTAACCAAACTTCACACACTGCCTAAGAACACTAATGTAACTCAATTTAACTTAAAACTAACTCAAGAAACCATAACGAAGCTCTAGTTCACCTTAGTTCATTTTAGGACGTTATAGGTGAGTCCTCACTCCTTCATCCAGAGATTTTCTATGATGCTATAGAGAAGGTTCGAATCATAAGATATAGATTGAAGACATATTATAGTCAGCAAAAGTCTTATGCGGACAATATAAGAAGATACCTTGAGTTTGACTTCGGGGATCATGTCTACTTGAAGATTTCACCTATGAAAGGGGTGATGAGATTCGGTAGAAAGGTGAAGTTAAGTCCCCGGTATGTTGGTCCTTACGAGTATTAAAATGAATTGGAAAGGTTGCCTATGAGTTGAAACTACCTAGTGAACTAGGTTTTGCTCATCTAGTGTTTCATGTTTCGATGCCAAGGAAATGCATAGGTGACCCGGTGTCTATTCTACCTATTGAAGGTTTAGAAGTGGATGAGAACCTCTCCTATGAAGAGGTTCTGATTGACATCCTAGATCGCCAAGTCAAGAAACTTATAAACAAGGAGTTTACCTCTGTGAAAATTCAATTGATAAACCATCTTGTTGAGGGTGCAACATGGGAGGTTGAAGCCGACATGAAGTCACGCTACCCTCATCTATTTACTCCTTAAGGTTATACATTCCTCTTAGTAAAGAAACTAATGCATAATTATGAAATTGACTTGGTTTCTAAATAGGTGCATGTTATGGTAAAAGTCATACCAATTTGAGTTAAGAAAAAGCTTTCATACTCTATTCTTGCACTTATGTGAAATATGTATGCATATGTCTTCTTGAGAGCTTGCTGTTTTTTTTTTGTTGTCTTGAGAAGAATGATAGCATGGTAACTCTTCGATGCATTTTGAGCTTATTATAAGGTTGAGAAGGAAATTCGTCACTATTTGTTATGAATATAGGGCTCTTATATATTTACGCATCATGAATTGAGTGTTCTGTGTAATGTTGTGGTATGTGTTGTAAGGAGTTGTGAAGTACTCCTATGAGTTGTGACTAATTATGATTTTATGTTGTTGATTGGTTGTGCTGCTATTATTGAGTCTATTCCTACCCTCCAAAAGATTTTAGTGTCATTCAAGGACGAATGTTCCTAAGGGGGGGGGATAATGTAACACTCCGAAAATGTCATGACTTAGACTAGAGGTCAATCTATTAAATAATGTTTAAAATTATGTTTCCAGACCTATGTTAATGTAATAATGTCATTTGGAAAAGGTTAGAGCGAAAAAGACCAAGAAAGACCTTGATGTCCGGAAACTAGCTAATTCGAACTAGTTGACGTCCCTATGTTTGGTGAAGGTTTTAAGATGTCAAATAAAGTCCAAAACATGTAATGAGACCTTGTATAGGTAGTATGAAGTACAAAGGGTACAAAGGTATGGTAATGACACCCCAAGGATCACCCTAAGGGTCCTTGGGGAGGACCCAAACATGGGTGGGCAGGCTGCCTGGTAGCCTGCGAGTAGGCAGAATTGGAGGCAAGGTGTGCGACGCGAGGCTATCACGCATGGTTCTGCCTCATGACTTGAGATGAAGACTCGCGATGGGAGTCTGATACTCACCTCACATCCTAAACTCAAAATTTAATAAAAAAGATGGGATTTGGCCCCGCGACGCGCAGCTACTTCCCAGAATCGTTAAAGTCGTACTTTGGTAATTTAACTTCATCAAAAAAACCATTTAAGTGGAGGGTATTTTGGGTAATTCATAGGAAGACTATATATGTACATTAGGTCAGTTTTAGACCACTTTTACACGTGCAAATCAGATTCAAACGAAAATTCTATCATCTCTCAAGATACACTCTCTTTTCCAAGCCCCATTGAAGAACAATAAGAGCTTAAGGAAGAAGACGAAGACTTCAAGCTTCTCATCCAATTTTTGTGGATTATTCATCTATAAGTTATGGGTTTTTCACACATGGTATTACTTTCCCCAAGAGTTCCTTTTAACATAAGTTTTAAAGAAATTCAAATACTAGGGTTTTACTACAAAATGGATTTTTCTTCCTAACCTTAGATTTATGATTTTCAATGAAAAGTAAGTGTTTTCTATGGTCGATTCCACACGAATTGATGAGTATGTGGTTAGTAATAATTGAATTTCGTGTGATGAATGTTCTTATCTAATTGATAGTTTCAAATGGGTTGTTTGTACTACTAGATGACATGTAAACGTAGGGATGGGAACTTAGACTGGAATGAACTCTTAAATGACCCCTTTCCCTTATCCTACATTATGCATTAATCTTTTTTATGATTTGAAGAGTTGTTCTTGATTATGCTATTGAGTATTTCACTATTTTATGATTATGAATGTTGTAAGTTGAACATAAGTTCTTGAATAAGGTTCTTGGAAGATAGATGTAAGTCTTCTAAAGTTGTGAGTACTCTACAATATTTATATTAGCCAATAAATCATGATGCTATGTTATCGATGTATATATGATGTTGCTATGTGAACATGTTGGGCTATGAACATTTTATTTTGAGATCATGATAAGAATAAGATAATGCAAGTTACGATATTCTCTTGTATGGTTTACACAAGACGACTATGTTATGTTAATCTCACATATGAAGGGTTGCGATGAAAGGAAATTCTCATCTAATCCTAAAGAGCTCATGATCATGTTTATACAAGGAGTTAATATCCTATGACCTATGATACGTTTATGATTAAAGACAACTTAGAGGTTATTCAAGAAAGGGACTTAAGATAAGCACTGATGGACTAGACAAGAGAGGTGTCCCTTCCCTAGTTGGAATGTAGGTCACAATGACTCTCATTAGATTGAGGCTGCCATGTAATTTGGAAATAGGTCTCTAATACATCTCCTAGTTCTTGAACTATGTTTCCACCATAGTATACTAGCTAGTTGATCCACCTAGAAAGTTATGTCATGTTTGGTTCTACTTTGGCCGGTAGACCACCATCTTTAAGTGTGGGGTTTTATGACACTGGATTCCATGTTTATCTCACATGGTCTATGTGGGTTAGGCGAATGTTCCCTCATGTAAAATGAAAGACAAGTAAATGAACATTGACTAGGGTGACTTGAAGAGTCTACTTAGTATAGGTGGGGTATGGTATTCTACCTAGACATTGCACAAGTTGACTCTAAAGGAAGTCCTAGGAGATTGTTCTTATGTAATAATAATAACATGAAAGATATATTTTATAATAAATGATGTTACTCTTATATGAATGTTGGTCATTATGATGAATATGTTATTGGGTATATTGTTATATTAACTGATGACTACTTACAAGTTACATGAAGCAAAGCTTTACTTATGGTGTCCTATCTTATCTACTTGGTTGTGTGGGGGTTATGGGGCTTCACATGACCATTGTACTTTTACGTTGGATATGGGATCATGAGTAAGTGTTTTGTATGTTATGTTGATATGATATTTTGAACATGAAATGTTAACATAACTCTATGATAATATTTTGATTATGATCATACTTTAAGTTGATGGAATCCATAACTTGTATATATTATATGGTATGTGCATTGAAGAATTTCATATGACTTAGCATGTTTTCTAAAGAGATGATAAATTATCCTTTTTCATGCATGTCCTTAAGTGTTATGTGCATATACCCATACTTAGTACTTGTTGCGTACTAACCCCATTACTTCATATTAATACAACTGTAGGTTCCGGACATTGAAGTTTAAGAAGTCGATTTGAAGAAACTTGGAACTCTTTCTCCAAATCTTGGTCGGTCATCATGTTCGGGGATGCTATCTTTTCAAAATCTAGCTTACGCAGATTTTTAGTAGTTTTAAGAATACGCTATTTCTTCTATGTTCTGTGGATTCTTTTGTACTAAGGCCTATATGACATATTTACTATTTATTAGCTAAGTCCAGACTTGTACTCTTAGATAGTTTTAATATATGTAAGACAAGAAGTTTTTAGAATATCGTATGTCTTTATGAATGTTAAGTATGAAGTATAAGTATACTTCACGTAGTATATAATAGTTTTAATTTTTCCGCAATTTTTACTGATCAATGTTATGACGAATGCTAAGGGCTTGTCTGAGTCCTATGAGAGGATGACCACGCCGGTCTCATATCGGGTATGCTCTCCGGGTGTGACATAGGCTATATATAATCACCCCATAAATTACTAAAAACACCCCTCACTTAAATTGGTCTTTTTGTGAAGTCTAATTTTAAAAATATGTTTTTACGAATCTGGGAAGTGGTCCGCGTCGCAGGGCCAACACGCATTTTATTTCCCAAAAATAAATTTTGGGATAGTGAGAACCGTGTGTGCTGCGCATCGCGCAGCAGCCCACTGATTCTTGACTTTCGCAGGCTGCTGTGTCAGCCTGCCCACCCATGTTGAGGTCCTCCTCCATGACCCTTCGGCTGGTCTTTCGGGTTTCATTTTTGGACGTTTAGACCCACTATGCTACACTCTACCTAAACAAAGTCCTTTTACAAGTTTTAGACTTCGTTTGACCCTCCTAAACCATCCTCAAACATATCAACTGGTTCAATTAGGCTAGTTTTCAGACGTCATGGACGTTCTTTGACGTCTTGGCTCTAAAACTTCTCGAATTCCTTATAATCATTATTTTAAGTCATTAAACAGTATCTAAACCTTTAGACACTCATGGTAGGCTCTATCTTAGGTCTTGACTCATATCCCCCCTTATGAACATTCACCCTCGAATGACACTTAAACTTTTTAAAAGAGAAAGGATAGACTCAAGACTAGCAGCCCAACCAACAATATACAACATCATCATGAGTTACAACTAAAATCAACATAAAAATATGGCATTTACACAATGACTCAAAACATCAATTTTAACACATAAGGCTCAAAGTCACAATATGAGTAATTTCCTTCTCACAATAACAACATGAGCTCAACATATTCTTAAGGAGTCAATCATGCCAAAACTTCTTTTCACAACATATCACCATTCTCACTAACACATCATGAATGAAACGATATAGTAAATACACAATTAAGTTCAATTCGAGCAAAAGAGCATTTTTCCAAGATAAATCATTTTAGCATAAATCTTTTAACCATAATTATGCACATCTTTGCAAAACAAGTCAAAATCACATTAGCTCATTATTTTCATTATTAATAGTAATAACTAACCTTAATTAGTAAAGAGATGAGGATAACGAGACTTCATAGGGACCCACATAATGAGGACTCAACTTCTCTTTCTTTTCAAACCTCATCACCCCTTTCGTCGGTGAAATTTTCAAGTACGCTTTATCACCTTCTTCAAACTCTATCTCTCTTCTCCTATTGTCGGCATAAGACTTTTTCCGGCTATAGGTTGTTTCCAATCGGACCCTTATCAAATGGACACTCTTCAAGGCATCATAAACCAAGTTGGGCCAAAAAGTGAAAACTCACCAACTTCGAACCACCTACCAGAGATCTACATCTCCTACCATACAAAGCTTCAAAAATAGCCATGGATATGGATGAATGGTAACTATTGTTATAAGAGAACTCCACCAAAGGAAAGTTCTCATCCCAACTTCCCTTGAAGTTGATGACACAAGATCTAAGCATATCCTCAAGAGTTTGAATAGTAAACTCTGCTTGACCATCTGTTTGGGGATGAAAAACGGTGCTCAACTTTACACTTGTACCCAACCCTTTTTGAAATGTCTCTAAAACCTATATGTGAATTATGTGCCCCTATCCAATATGATGGATAATTGAATACCATGAAGACTGAAAATCTCATCTATGTAGATCTTTGAATAGTCCTCTACCGATTAAGTGGACTTAACGGGAATAAAGTGAGCGGATTTGGTCAATCTATCCACTACTACCCATATTGAGTCATGTTGCCTTCGAGTCTTAGGCAAACCCACTATAAAGTCCATGTTAATGTCTTCCCATTTACAATTAGGAATTTGGATCTCTTGAAGTAAACCACTGATCTTTAAGTGTTCGGCTTTCACTTGTTTGCAATTTGGACACTTTACAACGAACTCCGCTATATCCATTTTTAGGCCATCCCACCAAAACACTTCTCTAAGGTCATGGTACATTTTTGTAGAACCCAGATGAATAGAGTACAGGCTCCATGAGCTTCCTCAAGGATCCGATTTCTCAAATCATCAACATTGGGTACACACAACCTATCTTGATACCTCAAAACACCATCCCCCCCCCCAAGGAGAATGACTCATTAAGCTTACCAAGAACCGATTCTTTCAACTACATCAATTCCAAGTCAAGGTGTTGCTTAGACTTCACCTCAATCACCAAAGACGATTCGGAGTTATGGTGGACAACAAAGCCACCATTAGGGGAATCTTCAAACAATACACCCAAACGACGAACCCTATGAACATATTTCACTAGGTCTTTCTCATCTTCACATTGGACACACTACCCATAGTCATACGACTTAGAGCATCCGCCACCACATTGGCCTTGTCGGGGTGGTAGAGAACACTCATATAATAGTCTTTCAACAACTCCAACCATATTCGGTGCCTTAGATTTAACTCCTTTTGTGTAAACACATATTGGATACATTTATGGTCTGTATACACATCCACATGGACCCCATAGAGATAATGCCTCTATATTTTCAAGGCAAATACCACAGCCGCTAACTGAAGGTCATGAGTTGGATAATTCTTCTCATTAAATTTGAGTTGCCTAGAAGCATAGGCTATATCTTTGCCATGTTGCATAAGAACAAACCTCAACCCGACTCGACATACATCACAATAGACCACAAAACCCTTAGTACCCTTCGGTAGAGTCAATACCGGAGAGGAAGTAAGCCTATCCTTTAACATTTGGAACTCTTTTCACATGACTCCGACCACTCAAATATCACATTATTTTGGGTCAAGTTTGTCAAAGGGGAAGAAATGGATGCAAACTCGTCGACAAACCTTCTATAATAACCGGCAGGCCTAAAAAACTCCTAATATTCGTAGGAGGCAAAGGCCTAGGCCAATTTTTCACCGCTTCAGTTTTTCTTGGATCAACCTCCACACCTTCACTAGAGATTATATGACCAAGAAACTCTACTGACCTCAACCAAAACTCACATTTGCTATACTTGGCAAACAATTGGTGTTCCTTAAGCACTTGCAACACCACTCTCAAATGATCCATGTGTTGACCCTCATTTTTCGAATATACCAAGATGTCGTCAATGAAGACAATGACAAATGAATCTAGGTAACTTCAAAACACCCTATTCATTAGGTCTATAAATGCCGCCAGATCATTAGTGAGACCAAAGGGCATTACTAAGAACTCATAGTGACCATATTTTGTCTGATATGTCGTCTTGGGAATATCTTCACCTCACACCCTACGTTGGTGATATCCCGATATCAAGTCAATCTTGGAAAATTAACTCAAACCTTGGAGTTGATCAAATAAATCATCAATCCGAGGGAGAGGATACTTGTTCTTGATTGTGAATTTGTTGAGTTGACGTTAATTGATACACATTCTAAGGGACCCATCATTCGTCTTCACAAACAATACTAGAGCACCCTATGGAGAAATACTAGGCCTAATAAAGCCCTTGTATAGAAGGTCTTTGAGTTGAGCCTTCAACTCTTTCAATTCGGGCGGAGCCATCCTGTTCGAGAGGAATACCGGGAAGTTCATTAGTAAAGACTTCGGTAAATTTCCTCACTACAGGGATTGACTCAATGGGAGGAATTTTGGAGTCTAAATCTTGGACTCTTACTATATGGTATAAACACCCTTTATATATCATCCTAAAAGCTTTCAAACAAGAAATGATACGACCTCTAGGAATAGAATATCCCCCCTTCCACTCTAAAACGGGTTAATTTTGAAAGTTAAACTTCACTTTCTACAATCAATAGTAGTAAAGCAAGCATGCAACCAATCCATACCATACCCAATATCACGTCAAAATTGACCATATCAAGTTCAACTAGCTCCACATGAGTAACTCTATTGGGCAACATTATAGGAAAATTTCTATATACTCTCTTAGCAACAACCAACTCACCTACCAGAGTAGTCACCATAAAAGGTTCATTAAAGATATCTGGCAAAATGTCACACTTTTAGATACTAGAACTGTAAGAAATGACAAAGTAGCACCAAGATCAAGTAAAGAATATACATCAATAGAGAAGACTTTCAGCATACTGGTCACCACATCGGGAGAAGTCTCTTGCTCACCCCTAAAGAGAAGAGCATAGAAGCGATTCTTCTTCGGAGTATCATCATTTGAACCACTTGCTTGTTCACTCCCCTTGTCTTTCCCCTTCAAAAAGGGCAATCTCTTACCTTGTGACCCCTTTTTCCACAACTAAAACAATTGCCCGTTCCAACTAAGAATTCACCAAAGTGACCTTTGCCGCACTTGGTACAAGTATCCTTCTCACTAGGTGAGTTTCCACTCTTTCCCTTATGGGACTTAGGTTTAGGCACCTTATCATCACGTGCCTTAGGGAAATTAGAAGGAACTTGATTTGAGAACCTCTTGTTGAACTTAGGATTGTCTTGAATGTCAAACCTACCCTTTGAAGAACCACCATCAAAAGCCTTTCCCTATTGGCATCTCTACTCTTCTTCTTCACCCTAGTCTCTTCAACTTGTTGAGCATGAACCATGAGACGAGAAATGTTCATATTATCATGTAGCATAGCCGAAGGACATTCTTTTTTCAAGTCATCTGACAATCCCATCACAAAGATGCTCATTTTATCTCTAGGATCAGAAACCAAAAAAGGAGCATATCTTGACAATTTATTTAATTTCAAAGAGTAGTCAAGTACACTCATACCTCTTTGGCAATGGTTGATGAATTCCTCCACTTTGGCTTCCCTCTTCTTTATAGGAAAGAACCGATCAAGAAAAACCTTCTTTAAAATCTCCCATGTCACCAGTCTACCCTTTAGAGGCCTATTGTCCCTCCATTGGATGTACCAAGTTTGGGCCACATCTTTGAGTTGGTAAGTGGCTAACTCGGCCTTCTCACTAGTAGTCAACCCCATAGCATATAGGATTTTGTAAATTTCATCAATGAACTCTCGGGGGTCTTCCTCAACTTTTGAACCATAGAAAGAATGAGGATTCATCCTAATGAAATCCCTCAAACAGGAGGCCATGGTGCTAACTTGTTAGTTTCCTCTGGGTACCACCTCCAGATTATCTTGGGTCATCATAGCTTGTTCTTGAGTAGCGACGGCTAGTGCTTGGGTTGTAATGGCTTGGGCCATTTCAAGAAAAGTTGCCTGTATATCTCCATCCGCCATGGGAGGAGGATCAACCAGAACATGATCACCCATAGCAACTTCTTCAAGTGGAGGCACTTGGTTGTCTTGTGCTCCCGCATTAGCAATGCCTACCTCGGCCCTTCTTGCGTCTGTTATTCGAGTATTCATACCTATAACCACCATACCAGGTTTAGGTGAAAGCACACATAAAGTAGACTCTGGAGGCACGAGATAGGATTATAAGAGGATGAGAGTTTCCTAAGCATCACATAGTTCCTCATTCATCACTGCGGCGTGCTTCATAATTATGAATAAGAATCTTGTTAGATGTGTTTTAATGAGACATGAATCCTAAAGGTATTCAACCTCATGCTCTGATACCAAGTTTGTCACATTCGGGGAGCACCCCCTAGACGTAACCGGCATCGGCGTCCTCGAAAAGGACTAAGACTAGCCTCTTAGCATTCATCATTACATTTATAGGTTATAAATGCTGAAAATTTAAAACTTTTCAATTACTTCTACATTGAGTTTTACTTATACCTCTCACTTACACATAACATATATTTATCGAGAATACATAGACCCTTCGTATAAAAAGACTACATAGTCTTCTACCTTTATTGCACATACATAGTATAAGATAGTCTCATAAGAAGTCTATAACATTGTCTCATATTAAACCATCTAGACATGAGTGTCACAATTCGGGCATAGCCCTTACATCAACAATTATAGCCACATATAGGCTTTACAATTATAGTACCAAAATGAAAGAGAATGAACAAAGTGTCTTTTAGACTAAACAACATCCAATAGGTAGATAATGGCATCGTCCTCGGAAAGTGAGGACCTATCGAACTTGGAAGATAAGATCTAATAGGTACATTTGATCAAAACCATGCTAATGTACTTTGAACAGCATTATGCACAATCAGAAACCCATATTATCCAATAATGACATAATCCATAATCTAACCCATGTATGACATAAGGCCAACATCAACAAGTAATATTCAAGTAAACATATTAAAGAGTTCATAACATCATAATGTAAGCAACCCCCTTACTCATAACCCACCATTTAGCCTACAATTGCAATAACAAAGCAAAGCCCCATAACCTTACTTAACCAAGTAGACCAAACAAAAGATCACAAATAATGCCTAACTCAACATAACACAGCATCAATAGTATTCATCATCATATTTAGCAATATAGAACAATAGCATGTTCATTAATGAAACTAACATCATAAAGGATCATCAATATGTCAAGTCAACATCTTCATAACATATACATTATAAGAACACAAGAACAACCTCCTAAGGATTCCCTCAAGGTAACTAGTGCAAGGCACAGGTAGAGTCACATACCCCAACCTAGGCTAAGTCAAACCTCTCAAGTCACCCTAGTTAGTGTATAGTCCATTACTTCATTTTACTTTCGGGAACACTTGCTTTAACCTACATAGACCACAGGAGCTAAGTGTGAAATCCGGTGTTGTAAAACCTTACACCGATGGAAGGCGGTCTACCAGCCAAAGTAGAGCAAAACATAAACGTAGCTTTCTAGGTGGATCCACTATCTAATCTTCCTATGGTATCAACATAGTTATAGAACTAGGACATATGTATGAACCCTCTACATGCCTATGGAATTGGAGCCTCATATCATGGGAATCAATTGGGTGAGTGCCCTTCATAGGGTAGTCAACACCTCATATGGAACTATAGGGTGAATCTTCCTCTATGGGAAGCCAACACCTCCCATTGGCAAGTTCACTCGGTGCTAAGCTAAGTCCTTTTTGAAATGCCTTTCTTTAACAATCATCACTTAGTTTAGGTCATCGGGTCTATCCCTTGTATAATCATAGTCATTTAGATCAATAGGTATTGCAAGAGAATATCGTTTCATGGCAACCCTCACATGTGAGATTAGCATATTATCATCATTTCATAACAAGGCAAATAGGCAAGTCATCACCAACCTTATATCATTTCATCTTAAACATAATATCACAATCAAATAGTCAAGACATTTCAATTCAACATCATACCAACACCTATGTAGGCTATTCACAAGGTATACTTCAATTGAACTACGTCACCAATCACAAGCCACCATACTTGAAGTAACTGTTAGGATCATAAAGACTTACTAAATCTTCTTCAAAAGCCATAATCATGGTCTTACCATCAACCAACCAATTATATCCAATAATAGGTGTAGCAACATCAATCAATAGTAAATAACACAAGTACTAGATCAATTTCATCATCACTATCCCATTTAACAGCAATCCATAACCTAGGGTTAGGGGAATTAGGGTTCATCATGAATTCATCAAGAAATAGATCCAATACCAACAATACATTACCGTAATAAATCCATACATGAATTAGAATAGATAAAACAAGTCTAATAATCAAATCATTCTTCAATTCCCATCAATTCATGACCAAGATCAAAGATTTGGGAAATTGGGAAAGGGAACATGATCAACATCAAATTGCATCAATTAATATCAATTAATCAACAATCTATACTCAATTAGTCATAGGAAATCACAATTAATCATCAATATGAAGTTTAGAAGAAAACTCATTAGAATTGGAAAACCCCACAGAATTGGGTATTTTGAAATCAACTTTGAGAGGACCTATTGGGTAAAGTAATCCCAAGAGTAAAGAACACATACCCTATTGAAGCTTAATCCACGAAATTGAAGTTAAATCCTAGAGAATTTGACATTCTTCTTCAAGCTTTCTTCCTTCTTCAATTGAGAAATTGGGGAGAGAGAAAGCATAGAGAGGTGAGATTTTTTTTTTTTTTTGGGAATTGGGTTCGGATGAGTGGAAATGACTTAAAATGACCCTTAGTCTATATATAATCACCCCCTAAATTACCCAAAACACCCCTCACTTAAATTGTTGTTTTGTGAAGTCTAAATGTTAAAAATACGATTTTACCGAATCTAGGAAGTGGCTCTGCGTCGCGGGGCCAACACACATTTTATTTCCAAAAATAAATTTTGGGACAGTGAGGTCCGTTTGTGCTGTGCATCACCCAGTAGAGCACTGATTCTTGACTTTGGCACCCTGCCCACCAATTTTGGGGTCCTTCTCCATGACCCTTCGGCTGGTCCTTGGGGTGTCTTTTTTTTATATTTAGACCATCTATACTACACTGTAACTAACCAAAGTCCTTTTACAAGTTGAGGACTTCATTTGACCCTCCGACACCATCCCCAAATATAGCAACGTCAACTAGTTCAATTAGGCTAGTTTCGAGACGTCATGGATGTTCTTTGACGTCTTGGCTATAAAACTTCTTGAATGAATTCTAATAATTATTTTAGGTTTTAAAACAGTATTTAAAACTTTATACACTAATGTTAGGCTCTAGATTAGGTCTTGAATTTTCAGAGTGTTACAGAAAATTTAAAACTTTTCATTATGAAGCTTACTTAGGATTTTCGCTTATCTATGGAGTTTACATAGAGTCCTCACATACGATGTGTACATAGACTTATCTTTTAACATAACAAATCAAATAGTAGTCTAATGTCTCATCTCGCATTCAAACCATCTACAAGAGTATGAATCATAATAGTTTGGGCATAGCCCTTAGTCTATTACAATATGCCATATAGGCTACAATGAAGTCTCAACATGAGAATGGAATATTTGTCTCAAAACATAGACGAAACTAATAAGGCTTGATGAGCGGCACTATCCTTGTAACTCATGAGGACTCACAATTTGACTAAGGAAAGATCCAAGTCTTCTTGGCTGAACCTAAAAAGTTGGGGAAAAGCGAGAACTATGGCTTAGTACAAACCACATGTAATTAGTACAAACAACATGTACTAAGTATGGCTCCTATGCACAAAATCATCAATGCATGAGAAAAGGAACATTTAGTCAAAATCATGTTTTTTTTCAATTTAACTCAACATGCATACATAAGAAGCATAATAAGTCAGTTCAACATAATAGCAACCCAACATGTAGACCACCTAAGCAATACTTGTGTAATGCCAAAGATAGAACCACATAATCCTACACAAGGTTAACTATCAAATTAAGCAACCCACTTCATACTTATAACATATTCTCATAATTCATCACGGAATGTTTAATACATGAATACTACTCATAGCTTATCAACATAATCATAATCATAATCATAATCATAAAAGAACACTACTAGAACCATCCCTTAGGATAACACGTGTGCAATTAGTAAGAGAAGTCTCATACCCTGCCTTACCCTATGTAGTAGCCTCCAAGACAATCTTACTAAAAGTTCACACACTTAACTTGTACATTTACTTTTACATTAGGGAAAGATGTGCAATAACTGGCATGAGAACATATGAGCTACATGGAATCCTGTGTTCTACTCCCACACCGAAAAGAGAGGGTTAACAACTGCCTAAGGTGTAACCATTCGTACGTAGCTATCTAGGTGTATCCACTAAGCTAGAGTCCTATGTGGGAACATAGTTAACGGTCAAGGAGATTGTTTCTAGAAACCTTGAAATACTAACTTGGAGGTTTCCATCTCATGGGACAACACATTATTAGGGAATCTGGACTTATTAAAGTGAGTAAACCCATGTGGGAGGCCGGACTTACTAACGTGAGACCTCCATCTCTTTTACATACCCTTTAGGTGCTAAGCAATTTTTCCCGTTAGTAATCATATTATTTCATCATACAAGTTCACATTAGTCTCTTCTAGACCCCAATGTAAACATCTTATCAAATATAGCTCATAGGTCATCATAAGTGAGAACAATCCTTTCACTTTAGACACCACCTCATAAGTGAGTAAACCTTTCACTTAACACTTTATTATAATCAGGATAAACTACTCTAAATCATCTATTAATCATACCATAACATACTTGCATAAACCATAACCAATTAATTAGTCTATGGTTAAGGATGCGGAATACTTAACATTAACATCACAACCATACACTAGACCTAGAAGCATTACTATCTAAGTAACTCATAATTCATAATTGTATCCAAGAAGAACCAATCAACATACATCATTCCCCTTCCAAGAAAATTCATACTTCCATTACCAAGAATACATAAGCAATTACAAAAACAAGGTAAATTATAGAAGCAATTACATAATTAACAACAATGTAGTCACTCTACATGTTCATCATCTTCACAATTCACCATATCCATTCAAGGTTTTCATGAAATTGGGGGAAGGACATGGGTCTAGGTAAATATCAAACGAAATCATCAATTAACCCTCAATATATTCTTAAACAACATTAATTCATCATAATTAACAACAATTGATTCCTAATTTCATTTTTCAAAGAAGACCCATGTGTAGAAGAAAAACTTAGATTTAGGGCATTTTGAAATCATCTTTTGGAGTGACTCTTGGGGAAAAGAATCCCAAGAGTGAAAGAAACCATACCTTAAAGATAAATCACCACGAAATTGAGTAGAAACTTGAGGTATTTGGTTTTCTTCTCCAAGATTCAAAGCTTCTTCAATGGAGGATGAATAGAGAGAGAATGTAGAGAAAAGAAAGTTGTTCCCGCAAGATTTCCAAAAATAATTTTTGAAAAAGAAGATTCTGCGATGTGTTTGCGTCGTAGATCAAACTTTTGGCTATGGGTGTGCCAAGTCCGCGACGCAGACTTTCTCCCTCTAAGCACAGAAGTTGTTGCCTCTTGGTCCAAAGTGGGGTCCTTTAGTTGACCCCTCAGACGATCCTTGGGGGTTCGAACCTGGACATTTTAACCCTATATACTTTATTTTACCTATTTAAAGCCTTTTTGAAAGTTTTATACTTCATACAAATCTCCCAAACCTTCCCAAATCTTTAGGATGTTCATTAGTTCTATTTTGCTAGTTTCTGGACGTCATGGTCGTTATTTAGCGTTTTTGTTCTAACACTTCTTTGAAATATTTTATTACACTTACATAGGTCTAAAATCATCATTAGTAATATTGTGAAGCTCTAGTCTAGGTCATAGAATATACGGGGTGTGTCAATACTCCCACCCTTAGGAACATTCGTCCCCGAATAACACTCTAGACCCTTATAAGAGGAAGAGACTTAAGACTAGCAGCCCAACCAACAACAATATAATAGAATGAGTCACAGCGTATTGGAGGAATCATTCACTACTTTAAACATATAATCATAGAAATAACACATAAGAACTTAGTCCAGAACATACCATATACATAAACTCAGCTTTTTCATATCATATAATGAGGAACTACCTTCTCCATTTAAATATGAGGATCAATATGAACATCATGAGTTGACATGCTGCTTTCTTATAAAAACGATATCAAACACGCTCATCATAATTTCCATGAATACTTATAGCACACCACACATATCAAGTGAAACCCAACCATAAGAAACATATTTCATGGAACATAAGCATGAATTGCTACTATAATATGCACATATTTAGAAAAACATGATAAGTTCAATATTATTCATAATAGTCATAAAGTAACTACTTGAATAGGAGTAAGGGTAAAAAGATGAGGATAGCGGGACTTCATGTCGGCCTCGGCCTCCCATGTTGCTCCCTCAACAAGGTGGTTCCTCCATAGATCTTTTACGCAGGCAACCTTCTTATTTCTCAATTTCTTAACTTGGCGATCCAAAATCTCAACAGAGACCTCTTCATAAGAAAGATCCTCCTTTACCCATAAACCTTCTAAAGGAAGAATTGTAACTGGATCACTTATACACTTCTTAAGCATCGAAACATAGAACACCGTATGAATCATGGACAACTCAATTGGCAACCTCAACTCATACGCAACACTACCAACTCGCTTCAAAATTTCATACGGTCCCACATAACGAGGACTAAGCTTCCCCTTCTTTCCAAACCTCATAACCCCTTTCATCGGTCAAATTTTCAAATAGACCCAATCTCCTACTTCGAATTCAAGGTCCCTCTTTCTATTGTCAGCATAAGATTTTTGCGGACTTTGAGTTGTTTTTAGTCTTTCTCTTATAACTAGAACCTTTTCGAGGGCTACATAGACTATGTCGGGACCAAGTAGAGTGTACTCACCTACCTCATACCACCCAACCGGAGATCTACACCTTCTCCCATAAAGTGCCTTGAACGGTGCCATAGAGATAGTCGAATGGTAGATATTATTGTAGGAGAACTCTATCAAAGGTAGGTGGTCATCCCAATTACCTTCAAAGTCAAGCCCTCAAAATATCTTCAAGTGTTTGAATAGTGGGTTCAGGTTGACCATCTATCTTGGGATGAAAATCGAGACTAAGCTTAACCTTCGTACAAATCCCACTTTGGAAATCTTTCCAAAAATGGGAGTTAAATTGAGTACCTCTATCCGAAATGATGGATAAAGGGGCTCTATGTAACTTTACTATCTCTTTTATGTACAATTTGGCATAGTCTTCTACCGAATATGTGACTTTGACGGGAAGAAAATGTGCAGACTTGGTTAGCCATCTATGATGACCCATAATCGAGTCATGTTGTCTTCTAGTACGAGCCAACCCTACTACAAATTCCAAAGTCGATGTTAATATCCTCAAATTTTTATGTAGGAATATCTATATTTTAAGTCAAGCCACTTGGCCTTTGATTTTTTTTTTGACTTGTTTGTAGTTTGGACACCTAGCAACAAAATCTGTTATGTCCCTTTTTATACCATTCCACCAATAAATTTCTTATAAGTCGCGGTACATCATTGTGTCACCCGGACTGATGGAATAGCGGGATCCATGATCCTCTTTCATGATCAATTCCCTTAAGCCATCCACATATGAAACATACATCCTTCCTTGGTGCCTAAGCACCCTGTCTTCTCCTTAAGACAAAGACTCATTAGACTTACTAAGGACCATTTCCTTCAACTCCATCAACAGAGGATCAAGGTGTTGCTTGGATTTCACCCCAACCACTAAAGATGACTTGGAGTTGTGGCGAACCACGAAACCACCCTTTGGAGAGTCTTCTAGTCGGACACCCAAACAAACCAACTTATGAATTTCTTTTACTAACTCTTTCTTATCATGAACTACATATGTCACACTACCCATGGACACTCTACTCAAGGTATCCGTTACCACATTAGATTTTCTGGGATAGTAAAGGACACTCATGTGATAGTCCTTTAAAAGTTCCAACCATCTTTTTTGACGTAGGTTCAATCTTTTTGGGTATATACATATTGTACACTCTTATGATCCGCGAATACATCAACATGCACCCCATAGAGATAATTTCTCCAAATTTTCAACACAATTACCACGGACGCAATCTCAAGGTCATGAGTTTAGTAATTCTTCTCGTGTGGTTTGAGCTTCCTAGAGGCATACACTATTACTTTCCCATGTTGCATGAGCACACATCCTAGACCCACTCGGGAGGCATCACAATAAATGACAAACCCTTCTGTACCATTCGGTAAGTTGAATACCAAAGCGGAGGTGAGTCTATTTTTCTATAATTGGAAACTCTTTTCACACTATTCCGACAATTAAAATTTTGACTTCTTTTGGGTTAAGGTCGTTAATGGAGATGTGATAGATTAAAATCCCTCAGAAAACATCCTATTGTAACCGTCCAATCCTAGAAAACTTCGGATGTCCGTCTTCCTTGGATAAACCTCTATCCCTTCACTAGAGACAATGTGACCAATAAAAGCGACCAACCCCAACTAAAACTCATACTTCCTAAACTTAGTAAAATGTTGGTTATCCTTGAGAACATGCAAAACTATCCTCAAGTGTCTCATATGACCATTCTCACTCCTAGAGTATATCAAAATGTCATCAATAAAGACAATCACAAACAAATCAAGATACTTTCTAAAAACTCGATTCCTAAGGTCCATGAATGCCTCCTGGGAATTTATTAGACCAAATGACATCACTACGAAATCAAAGTGACCATATCTTGTTCGGAATGCCGTTTTTGTAAAATCAACCTCCCTCACTCTAAATTGATGATAACCCGACCTCAAGTCAATATTTGAAAAGTAACTCGCTCCTTGGAGTTGATCAAACAATTCATAAATCCTAGGGAGCGGGTACTTATTCTTTATAATGACTTTGCTCAATTGACGATAGTCGATACACATTCTGAAAGACACATACTTCTTCTTCACAAACAATATCGGGGCACCCCATAGAGATATGCTTAGTTGAATAAAGCCCTTGTCTAGACAATCCTTGAGTTGAGACTTTAGTTCTTTCAACTCGGATGGCGCCATCCGATAAGGAGGGATTAAATTAGGTTGTGTATCCGGCAATACATCTATGCCAAAGTCAATCTCCCGTTCGGGAGAAATTTCGGGAAGGTCATCGGGAAAGACTTCCAGAAATTCCCTCACTACGGATACCGACTCTATGGGAGGGACCTCGGATTCAAGATCCCTAACTCTTACTATGTGGTAGAGACAACCCTTTGCAATCAATTTGCAAGCTTTTAAACATGAAATGATCTTACCTTTCGGATTTGAGTTTTCTCCCTTCCATTCAAAAATGGGTTCATTTGGAAATTGAAATTTTACTACGCTTGTCCTACAACCAATAGAGGCAAAACAAGCATGCAACCAGTCCATTCCCGATATGCCATCAAAATCAAGCATATCAAGTTCTATCAAGTCAACTAATGTAACTCTATTGGGTACGGAAATAGGACTGCCTTTATAGACTCTATTAACCACCACGGAATCACCCACAGGGGTAGAAATCGAAAAAGGTTCGTCTAATATGTCGGGTAGTATATCAAAATTCATGGCTAAAAGAGGGGTCACAAATGACAATGTAGCTCCTGGATCCAACAAAGCATATACATCTAATAAAAATATTTGTAACATATCGATAACCACATCCGGTGATCTCTCTTGATCACCTCGGGATTGGAGAGCATAAAAGAGATTCTTTTAAGGAGCCTCCAGATAAGGGGCATTTGCTTGTGCTTGAGCATTTTCCCTTCCCCGAGTGTTCATCATAGGGCAATCTCTCTTCATGTGATCACTCTTGCCACAACCATAGCAATTACCCGCGCCAACTAGGCACTTACAATCATGTTTTCTACCACATTTTGAACAAAGAGGCTTCTCAACATAACAACCACCACCTTTCCCCTCTTGGGGCGTTTGAGTAGACACCTTACTTTTGTTGACCCTTGGAACATTAGGAGGGCCTTGGTTAGTAAACCTCCTTTGGAACCTTGGTTTGTCTTGCACCTCAAACCTACTCTTAGAAGAATTACCCTCTTCGGTTCTCACCTTCTTCAACTCCCTACCAACTTGCTTAAGCTTTTGCTCCTCAATTTGTTCAGCATGAACCATGAGACGAGAGATGTCCATGCTAGGAATCAACATAGCCGACCTACATTCATTAACCACAGGATCGGATATCCCCATGACAAATTTGTTCATCTTGGTCTAGAATCCGCAACCATACTAGGAGCATGCTTTGATAGTTGAGTGAACTTGAGGATATACTTCTTCATGCTCATACCCCCTTGACGAAGGTTGATGAATTCTTGCATTTTCCTCTTCTTTAGATACAAGGGAAAGAACCTATCAAGCAAAGCCGTTTTTAAAGCTCCCCAACTAATCCGACCTTCTATAATCGGACTCTCATCTTTCCATTGCTCATACAAAACTTGAGTTACGTCTTTGAGTTGGTAGGCGACTAGTTCCGCCTTTTCTTGATAATAAACGCCAATAGCATCAAGCACTTTGAAAACCTTATCAATGAATCATTGTGGTTCCTCCTCCACCTTAGAACCATAGAAACTAGGTGGATTTATCCTTGTGAAATCCCTAATCCTTGAAGAGATAGTGTTAGCATTGGGTTTTACTTACACCCTTGCATCTCTAGCAAATTGGGTAGCCAACACTTGAGTCAAGATATGAATGGCCGACCTTATCTCAAGATTAGCCATATCCCCTTCTTCAATAGGAACTTGAGGGTTTTGAGGAGCTTGAAGGGGCACCGCCTCATTCAAATTCTCCACTCCGGTCCTTCGAGCATTGTTTCTTCTTGTATTCATTGCCTATAAGCACAATAAAAGGATTAGAAGAAAGGACTAGATAGAATTTAGACTCTTAGGCACGACTAAGGAATAACAAGAGAGTGAGAGTTCCTAAGCATCACATAGTCTCTCATTCATAAGTATGGTGCGCTTCACAATTATAAATAAGACCGTACATATACGTGGCTTAGTAAGACATTAATCCTACGATTTCTCAACATCATGCTCTTATACCAAGCTTTTTATGACCCAAAGTACCCCCTAGGCGTAATCGGCATCGGCGTCCTCTAAGAGGACTAAGACAAACCCTTAGCATACATCCTAGCACATCATATGTCAAAAATATGGGAAAATTTTAAAATTTTCATTATGAAGCTTACTTAGGATTCTCACATATATATGGAGTTTACATAGACTCCTCACATATGAAGTTTACATAGACTTCTCTTTAGCATAAAAAATCATATAGGAGTCTAAAGTCTCATATCCCATACAAACCATCTACAAGAGTAAGAATGACAATAGTTTGGGTATATACCTTTGTCAATTACAATATGCCATATAGGCTACAATGTAGTCTCAACATGAAAATGGAATATTTGTGTCAAAACATAGACGAATCTAATAAGGATTGATGAGCGGCTCTATCGTCGGAACTCATGAGGACTTATCAATTGACTTAGAAAATATCCAAGTCTTATTTTTCAATATCCACGAATCTTCTCAATGCCCCAAACCTAAATTTTTGGGAAAAGGGATAAACATGGGTTAGTACAAACCACATATACTAAGCATGGCTCCTATGCACAAAATTATCATTATGAGAAAAGGACAATTTAGTCAAAATCATGTTTTCTATCAATTTAACTAAACATACATATATAAGAAGCATAATAAGTCAACTTAACATAATAGCAACCCAACATGTAGACCACATATGCAATACTTGTGCAATGCCAAAGATAAAACACAATAATACTATCCAAGTCTAAGTATCACATTAAGCAACCCACTTCATACTTAGAACATATTCTCATAATTCATAATGACATATTTAATACATGAATACTACTCATAACTTAGCAACATAATCATAATTATAATCATAATCATAATCATAAAAGAAAACTACTAGAACAATCCCTTAGGATCCCACATTTTCAATGAAAAAGAGAAGTCTCATACCCTCCCTCACCCAATATCATAGCCTTCAAGACAACCCTAATAAAAGTTCACATTCTTAACTTGTACATTTACATTTACATTGGGCAAAGAAGTTCAATAACCGACATGAGAGCATGTGAGCTACATGGAATCCGATGTTCTAGTCCTACACCTTAAAGAGAGGGATAACACTTGTCTAAGGTGTAACCATTCGTACGTACCTATCTAGGTGGATCCTCTAAGATAGAGTCCTATGTGGGCACATAGTTAAGGGTCAAGGAGATTTTTCCTAGAAACCTTCACTTACAAACGTGGAGGTTTCCATCTCATGAGACAACACATAATTAGAGAATCCAAACTTTCTAACGTGAGGAAACCCATGTGGGAGGCTGGACTTACTAACGTGAGACCTCCATCTCATTTACATTCCCTTTTGGTGCTACACTATTATTCTCTTTAGTAATCATATTATTGTTAGCATACAAGTTCACATTAGTATCTTCTAGACCCCTGTGTAAACATCTTATCTTATATAGTTCATAGGTCATCACAAGTAAGAACAATCCTTTAACTTTAGACACCACCTCATAAGTGAGTAAACCTTTAACTTAAAACTTTATTATAAACATGAGAAACTACTTTAAATGAATTAATAATGATACCATAACATACTAGCATACTCCATAACAAATTCAATAGTCTAGGGTTAAGGATGAGGAATACTTAACATCAACATAACAACCACACACTAGACCTAGAATCATTACTATATAAGTAACTCATAATTTATAATTGAATCCAAGAAGAACCAATAAACATACCTCATTGCCCTTACAAGAAACTTCATACTTCCATTACCAAGAATACATAAGCAATTACATAAACAAGGTAAATTCTAGAAGCAATTACATAATTAACAACAATGTAGTCAAACTACATGTTCATGATCTTCACAGTTCAACATATCATTTCAAGGTTTTCATGAAATTGAAGGAAGGACATGGGTCTAGGAAAATCTCAAAGTAAATCATAAATTAACCATCAATATATACTTAGACAACATTAATTCATCATAATTAATCACAAGTGATTCCTTATTTCATTTTTCAAAGAAGACCCATGTGTAGAAGAAAAACCTATATTTGGGGGATCTACAAATCATCTTTTGGAGGGACCTTTTGGGGAAAAGAATCCCAAGAGTAAAAGAAACCATACTTTAAAGATGAATCACCATGAAATTTAGTAGAAACTTGAGGGATTTGGTATCCTCCTCCAAGATTCAAAGCTTCTTGAATGGAGGATGAGCAGAGAGAGAATGTAGAGAGAAGGGAGAGCTTTTGGGATTTTTATTTGAGTCAGATATTGTGAGGGAATACTGATGGAAAATCAACATATAACCCTCCCCTAAAATACCCAAAATACGCCTCTCTTAATTTGACTATTTAATGAAGTCAAACTCGAATTCAAATTTCAGATTTTTCATTGGGGAACAAGTCCGCGTCGCAGAGTTGTTCACGCAAGATTTCCAAAAATAATTTTTTAAATAGAAGAGTCTGCGATGTGTCCGTGTCGCAAACCAAAATTTTGTCTTTGGGTGTGCGAAGGCCGAGACGCGGAGTTGTTCCCTCTAAAAACAAAAGCAGCTGCCTCTAGGCAGCTTGCTTGGTCCAATGTGGGATCCCTTCTTGGACCCCTCAGGCAATCCTTGGGGGGGGGGGTCGAACTTTGACGTTTTAACCATATATACATTATTTTACCTATTTAATGCATTTTAAAAAGTTTTAGACTTCACACAACACTCCGAAACCTTCCCAAAACTTAAGAACGTTAAATAATTCTATTTCTCTAGTTTCTGGACGTCATGGTCGTTGTTTAGCGTTTTTGGTTCTAACACTTCTTAGAAAATTTTATTACACTTACTTAGCTCTAAAATCATCATTAGTCATATTGTGAATCTCTAGTATATGTCATAGAATTTCCTTGGTGTGTCAATGCATCATAATCTTCTCATAATTATCTAAAGAAATCATAAACAAAGCAATGTAGAATGTCAAATTTTTACTAGAAGAAAACCCACTTGAAAACTCTTCTTTTTGAAGTCAATTTGGAGGAACCCTTTGGGGAAAGAGATCCCAAAGGTTAAAGGAATCCCATAACTTGCAAATTTATGAGAATTAATGGAGGAAATTAGTCTTCTTTCTTCCCTAGAACCCTCATTTGCCTGGACTTCAATGGAGTATCTTTAGGAGAGAGAAAGAAGAGAGAAGGAAGAGCAATTAAGTTTTTGGAATTATGAGAGTTGGGTTTAGCTTAATTAGGCTAAGTCTTTATATACATGTCCTAAATTAAATTAATTGAACCTCCCCTAACCCTTAATTAACTAACTAACCACTGAAATAATTAAATTAAACAATTAATAAAAATAGTAAAACACAGACCTGACCTACGAGACCCTAACCTACGGGTCGTAGCTTAGTCGACGGCCAAGCCCCCTTTCGTGTTGCACATCCATCGTTTGTTCAGAGACTGGCCAAATGACCTATTCACAAATTTGGTTAACTGACCATTGATGGTGGCAATCGACACGCTGTAGATTGGACCATGCTTCATCGCCTACAAGTCATCGATGGCTACTGTCCTAGACAACTTTTAGCCAAAATGCAAGTGTCCTCCTCAAGGACCCATTGGTTGGTCCTTGGGGAGTCATACATGGGCTTTTCGACTATAAACCAACTATAATACGTGTTAGACACCTTACCACCAGATTTAATTGAATTTAAACTCCTAAAATCTTGTCATATAGATTAAGGCTCACTAGCACCTCTTGAACTAGTTTCCGAACGTCATGGACGTTCCCTGACGTTTTGCTTCTAAAACTTACTAAATGACTTATATACATTATAATTGACTTTAAAAAAGTGTTACAACTCTTAGACTCTCATATTAGGCTCTAGATTAGGTTTTAGACTTTCAGAGTATTACACGCCGCCAACTCGGCCTTCACTATTCAGGTCACACCCATAGCATAGAGAATCTTATAGACGTCATCAAGTAAATCTTGGGGTTCTTCATCCGACCTTGAACCAAAGAACATAGGTGGGTTTATCCTAGTAAAGTCTCTTAAACGACAGGCCATAGTTCAAGCATGTTGAGGCATCGGGGTCCAACCTTCCTATTCACTTGGGTCGTCGATCATAGCTTGAACTTGAGAAGTGATGGCATTAGCTTGAGAGGTCATGGATTGTGCCGAATTAAGAAAAGATTCCCTTATCTCTCCATCAGTAATCTGTGGAGGAACAACCGCAACTTGATCACCCATAGCAACCTCTTCAAGTTGAGGCACTTGGTTGTCTTGTAAAGGCACTTGGTTGTCATGAGCTCCCACATTAGCCATCTCTTCCTTGGACTTTTTGGCAGCTGCTCTTCAAGTTTTTTCATACCTATAATCAAGATAAAAGATTTAGGTGAAAGCACATAAAATAAGACTCTAGAGGCACGACATGGGAATGCAAGAAGAGGAGAGTTTCCTAAGCATCACAAAGTTTCTCATTCAAAAGTGTGGTGCGCTTCACAAATAAGAATAAGAATCTACATAGACATGTTTAATGAGACATCCAACCTAAACATATTAAACCTCATGCTCTGACATTCGGAGAGCACCCCCTAGACGTAACCGGCATCGTCGTCCTCGGAGGGGACTAAGAGTAGCCACTTAGCATTCGTCATTACATATCATAGGTTAAAAAAGCAGAAAATAAGAACTTTTCATCTACATCTACAATATAGATTTACTCAGACCTCTCGCTTACACATAATATATAAATATGGAGCTTATATAAACTGCTAACATAGGAAGCTTACAAAGGATTCTACTCTTATGTCACAAATACAATATACAAAATAAAGTCTAATAGAAATGTATCATATAAAATCATCTAAGTCTGAATAGAACAATACGGGCATAGCCATTACACAAATGTATAATTGCAACTTAGGGCTTACAACAATGTCTTGAACAATAAGAGTGATGTCATTAGACTATAGCAAGTCACATAGGTAGAATGAGAAAAGGCAACATCCTTTGATCATGAGGACATAACCACACTTGGAGAAATAATCCAAGCCTTCCTTACAAAGTGGTCACGAAGCATTTAACGACTAGAACCTAAAATATATGGGAAAAAGGATAAGTAGATGTTAGCACATCAGTTGTACTAAGTATGGAAACATATGCACACACAACATAAAAATCATGCTAAAAAGTGACATTTGATAAAAACATGACATGTTACTTTGAAAATCCATATGCACGACCCAAGAACACAAATGACACAATAATCATATATTCCTTATGATAAAAGAATATTCAACACAAGATGAATACACTCAAGTTAAACTAAGTCAACATGTGTATATCATAGTAGAACCATAGCCAAAGCAACTCTAATATCATTTTATACAACAAAGAATTTTCATGAGTTCCTAACATTATAACATAAGTAAAACCCTTAGTCATAACCCCTTACCAAGCCTACTAGTGCAATGGTCAAGTGAAGCCCCATAACGCCACTCAACCAAGCAAACAAACCAAAGGATCATGAATAATGTTTAACTTCACATATCATAGTTACATGAGTATTGATCATCACATTAAGTAATTTAGACCATTAATCCTCAAGAACCAACATAAGCATATCATTCATGTCATAAGAGCATAAGAACATAAGAATAACTTCCTAGGATTTCCCTCAAGGCCAACTAGTTCAATGTATAGGTAGAGTCCCATACCCCTACCTAGACTATGTTAAACCCCTTAAATCCTCCGAGTTAGAGTTCACTTTATTACTTCATTTTACTTTCGGGAATATCTTGTCTTAACCAACATAGACCACATGAGTTAATGTGAAATCCGGTGTCATGGAATCCTACATGGAAAAAAGGTAGACTACTTGCCAAGGTAGTACCAATACAAGAACATAGCATCTAGGTGGATCCGCTAGCTAGTATTCCTACAGGGGCAACATAGTTCAAGAACTAGGAGATGTACTTAGAACCCTCTTTATGCTAAATGCATTATAGTCTCCAATCTCATTAATATAATAGTGAACCTATCTTCCCTATTTGGGAAGGGACACTTCTCACTACTAGTTCACTCGGTGCTAAGATAGAGTCCTTTTCGAAATGTATTCCTTTAACAATAATAACTTAGTTTAAGTCATAGGTGTCATGACCGGAAAGCACCCCGTAGAATCTAGGGAGAACGCTTGGATCATGGCAAGGCGAACTCAACCCTTTGTGGTCTTGTACACGCCCTTTAACTATCGTTCATTAAATAAGACATCAAAAGTAGTGCGGAATTTAATACTTTTCACGAAGAAATTAATAAAAGGCAATCTTTCATAAATACTTAGATAATCTCAGCGTCACAAGTCAACTTAAAGACACGACATAATATCTTAGGGACACGGCCCTTTACATTAAAAAGAAATACATAATAAGTCTTTAAATAGAGAAACTAAGAAAAGAACTATGCCCTCAAATATATGAGGACATACTTTGTCTTGAGAGAAATCTTCCCATGTCTTGCTTTCTAGCCTTCAATCCTGCTTAAAAAAAAACCTATACTTATAGAGTATAGAAAAGTATGGGGTTAGTACAAAACAATGTACTAAGTATGGCATATGCAAAATCAAAAAAGGGACATTTTAGTAATATAGGCTTTAATGCCAAATAATTATAACATTCATGAATTTAGAAGCAAAAAAACATAAGAAACATCATTTAACACTTAAAGAAGGATTTCCATAATTTTAGCAAAAGAAAGCACTTTATAGTGAAGTTTACCAAAATTACAATGAACAACTATGACCTTACAGTCAACTATTTTGACTCCAAAAATAGTGAACTTCCAAGGTATTGACAATGAGGAAGTGAAATAATTTCCATAAAAGTTTCCTAACCGAGGTTGTCCTAAAACTCTCCAAGGTATGACATGAAGGAAACGTCTAAACACTCGGGAGAACAAGTTACCACTCAATCACAAGACATTATAAAAACCCTCAACAACACACCAAATACTTACCCTTTCTGAATGCCTACTTAGTGCAATGAGTATATGGCGTCCTATACAACCACCTACCCTAAGTAGTACACTCTTTTAGAAGGTTTGGCACCAAGACTTCCCTTTCGGAAGGTCATACTTAGTGCAATGGATAGATAGTGTCCCATACCACCACCTACCCTAAGTAGTACGTTCTTTTAGAAGGATTAGTTTAGTCAATTCACATAATATTCACCAAGATTCCCCTTTCGGAATGCCTACCTAGTGCAATGGATAAATAGCGTCCCATTCCACTACCTACCCTAAGTATCACACTCTTTTGGAAGACATAGTACTTTCATTTCTTTTGTGAGGGTTAGATTAATCGACATAGACCATGAGAGCTAGACTTGGAATCTCGATATTAACCCCTACCGGATGAGGGATCCTCACTTGCCTAGAGTAAGGTGATTCTTTTTAGCTTTTACATGGCTTTCCCAATAGTTACACCTATACGGGCACATAGTTAAGGGATAAGGAGATTGGTACTAAATAACTCATTCTTTACTAACAAGGAGTACTCATCTCAAGAGGTACATTGGAATACAACATCTCAACTCACGAACTGTAACCACTCCTTCTTCATATCCTCTCGATGCTAGGCATAACTCCTCACGGATTCTCAACATTATAAACTATAGGTTAAATATAACTAGTGAACATCGCATCTCAACTCACGAAGGGTATTAATCCTATGACCTATCTTATAAATCTCTTAGGATGTAGTGAGGTTGGTACTAAACAGTTCATCTCAACTCACGAGGAGTGTTCACAAACAAATTCCCCTTTTTACTCAACTTAGCTTCATACATTCATTTAAGTGTGTGTGTGTATATGTGAGCACACCTTGCACATAAGCATCATTTCATTCACATTAGCTTCTATACATGATTTAGACCATCATTCATCAACTGACACACCTTACACGCTTCACATAATCAAATACTTCATTTAGGTATATTTTAAGTCAAACATGCAATTCAATCTTCATAATACACAATACAAGACCCATCTTCAATATCACTTCATTTGACATATTAGGCCTTCAAAACCACACTCACAATACATACTAAGCATAAAACAATTCATCAAGTAAATACCGCCACCAAGAAGGTGGACCATACTACTCAAGAGCATTTCATAACTAAAGCTTAATCAACATAACCAACTTACCCCTTAATCCAAGCATCCGTCACCTATAGAATTTTACTCAATAATTCATTATAAATTATCCCTTACGGCAGTAGCTAATCAACAATATCAACATAAGGAAGTTTAAAGACTACAAAACTAAGCTCATTTAACCCATTTCTTAAGCCAATAATTGATGAAAAGCTTTAACATGAGTTCATTGAATTTTTAACCTTAAAATCATCAACTAACATTAGAAATATCATTATTAAGTCATTAGAAACGTTTTAATGCAAGACCCATATTTAGAATTAAAGATAGAGGAAACTAGGGTTGAAAATCCTTTTTAAAAATCCATTAGAAGGGACTACTTCAATGGAAGAGAGTTCAAGGATAGATACCATACCTTACATAATATAAACCCAATGATTTTGATGAATAACTTGACCACCAAAAGCCCTCCTAGCTCTTCTTGACTTCTAACTTCCAAAGAGACTTGAGAGAGAGTTCTAAGGGAGAGGGGTTTTGGGATTTCGGAAATGAGGTCTAAAATTAGGTCTTAGGGTTATAAAATCTTAATATACCTAATAAACACTAAAACAAACGTCCTAGGGTTATAAAATACTTGGGGTGAATATTCAAAACACCCCAAGCCAAAACAGAAAATGACAGCATTTGGTAGCACCATCGACGTTTTGCAACCAACGGACCGTCTGTCCATAAATGGTCGGTTGTTCGGGTGTCGTGTCTTGATACTTAGTTCCATTTTGATCCTGTATAACTCACCTTGATTTTCAGATTGATGGGGCAAGACGACGGGCCGTTTGTTGGACCACTGGTCGTCGTTTGCCTTCGTTGGTGGACACTGCCAAGGCAGTTTGGGTCCTTCTCTTGGGCCCTTCTCTAGGGCCCCTTGTGGGTCCTAGGTGGGGTCGTACCCAAACATTAAACCCCTAAAATAATTAATCTAGGTTATAGGAACATCCCACACCAATTTCAAGCAATATAAACACATAAAACTCACTCAAACACATCAACACACAAGAACACTTTCTAAGACATATCTTCCGAACATCATGGACGTTCTTGGACGTTTGACCTCCAAACTTAACGAAACTTCACACACTTCATAAGGACACTAAAGTAACTCATTTTAACTTAAATAAACTTAAGAAACCATCACGAATCTCAGGTTCACCGTAGTTGGTTTTAGGGCGTTACATTCTCCCCCACTTGGGATAACATTCGTCCTCGAATGACACTAAAACTTTAAGACCATCAAGGAATCACTTAGAAACACATAGAACATTAAAATCATTATAAAACATTCACCACGAAAGCACAAAATAACAAGGAGCACAAATACACACTTTGACACACTTTGCAACATAAGCAACTTTTGCAAAACTTTATAATTTCAAAATTCACCCTTAACCTTCTTTTATGGAGGAACTACATTCTCCAACATTAAACATGATCATATACAACACTTTTACACGCATTGAAACTTCACTTAAGGCAAGGTATGTTTTTGTCAAAATTGAGAAACTTTACAGTGAGCATCACTGTAACATTGTTAAGCATGCAAAAATTTTCAAAAAAAATTTCTTTGAGCAATTCATCAAAATGGCATGATAAAATGAACTATAAAACCATATAAACTCATCTCATAACATACATACAACAATCATAAAGATTCAAGACTTACCGAGACCATCAACTCCGGATTAATCCTTCCTAGCCCCCATCCCATAGGAAGGGTTCTTCTTGGAAGCATTAGGATCTAGGGAAGCTTGATTGACATCTTTACCCCTTGATTTGAGGTTTGGTCAGTCCCTCATCTTGTGGCCCTTATTACCACATGCAAAACAACCATCCGTTCCATCAAGACACTTACCCCCATGTTGCTTCCCACAAGTAGGGCACCTATCCCTTTCATAGGAATGGCCACCACATTGGAAATGTTGATTTTGAGCCCTATACTTGTTTCCCATGGAAGAATCTTGGGGATAAAACCTCTTCTTAGGATTTTGGTGACTAGAATCATCCGACCTAGGCCTTTTTTCCTCTTGCCTTATCTCCCTAATTTGGACTCCTCAATTTGTTGTGCATACACCATGAGTCTAGAGATATCCATGTAATTAAGAAGTATTGCCATACGAAACTCTTTTTCCACCAAGCTAGACACTCCCATCACAAACTTTTTCATACTAGCCCTAGCATTGGCTACCATGGTTGGGTCATACTTAGAGAGTTGGGTGAATTTGAGAGAGTACTCTTGCACACTCAGTACCCCTTGACGAAGGTTCATGAATTCAACCGTCTTCTTATCCCTCCACTCTAAGGGAAACAACCTATCTAGGAAAGCCTTTTTGAATTCCTCCCAATCAACCAGACCTCTTTCTAAAGGTCTCTCACCCCTCCATTGCTCATACCACACTTGAGCCACCTCCTTAAGTTGGTAAGCGGCTAACTCCGCTTTATCCATAGTGGTCACACCCATAGCATCTACCACTTTGAAAACCTCATCTATGAAACCTTGTGAATATTCATCCACCTTAGTTCCATGAAAAGTAGGAGGGTTCATCCTCATGAAATCCCAAATTCTAGAAGCGGGAGTACTAGCATTAGGTTGAGTTCTATCTCCTTGATTAGTTTGGGAAACAAAGTGATTATTGACGATATGAGATGGAGACGTCATGAGTTGGGTCAAGTTCATTCGGGCAGCCCACAACTCCGCATTAGTCATATATCCTTCAACTAAAGGAGCTTGAGACATAGGAGTCACTTGATGCTCTTGAGGCTATTGGGGTTCCAGAGGTACTTGAGGATCTTGAAAGGGAACCTCCTCATTCTCTCCCTTTAGGCCAACAATAGGTACTTGGTCAACACGGGGAGGGATCCTCTCATTAGGTACACTTCCTTCCTCCCTTGTAGCGGTTGATCTCCTCGTATTCATGTCCTATAAACACAAAGAGAAGAGGTTGAGAAAAGACATCTTATAGAACTCAACTCTAAGGCACGACATTAGAATAGAGAAAAAAGTGAAACTTCTATAATCCTATAGCCTCTTGTCCATGGATGTGTCGAGACTCACACCAATGACCAAGACTCTACTAGATGTGGCTTGTGAGACTTTTAGACCCTAAAGTATTTCCCATAATCTTATGCTCTCATACCAACTCTGTGACGACCCGAAAGAACACCCTATAAGCTAGGGAGAACCCTTGGATAGTGGCAAGGCGTACTCGACCCTTTGGGGTCTTGTACAAGCCCTTTAACTATCGTTCATTACATAAGACATCAAAAGTAGTGCGGAATTTAAAACTTTTCACGAATAAATTAATAAAAGGAAATTTTTCATAAATACTTAGAGAATATCATCGTCACAAGCCAACTTAAAGACACGACATAATATCTTAGGGACTCAGCACTTTACATTAAAGAGAAATACATAATATGTCTTCAAATTGAGAAACTAAGAAAATCACTAGTCCCCCGAATATATGAGGACATACTTTGTCTTGAGAGAAACTTTCCCAAGTCTTTCCTTCTAGCCTTCAACCTTGCTTCCAAAAAATCCCTATACTTATAGAGTATAGAAAAGTATGGGGTTAGTACAAATTAATGTACTAAGTATGGCATATGCAAAATCTAAAAAGGGACATTTTAGTAATATAGGCTTTCATGCAAAATAATTATAACATTCATGAATTTAGAAGCAAAATAACATAAGAAACATCATTAAACACTTAAAGAAGTATTTCCATAATTTTAGCAAGAGAGAGCACTTTACAGTGAAGTTACCCAAAATTACAGTGAACTACTATGACCTTACAGTCAACTATTTTGACTCCAAAAATAGTGAACTTCCAAGGTATTGCCAATGAGGAAGTGAACTCATTTCCGTAGATGTTTCCTAACCGAGGTTATCCTAAGACTCTCCAAGGTATGACATTAAGGAAACGTCTAAACACCTCCTTCGATACACACCAAGGAGATCCTTAAGACTACCCACCATGAGCTTACTCCACTCGGGAGAACAAGTCACCACGCATCACAAGACTTTAGAAGAAAACTCAACAACACACCAAAGACTTCCCTTTCGGAATGCCTACTTAGTGAAATGAGTAGATGGCGTCCCATACCACCACCTACCCTACGTAGTACACTCTTTTAGAAGGTTTGGCACAAAAAATTCCCTTTCGGAAGGTCCTACTTATTGCAATTGATAGATATCGTCCCATACCACCACCTACCTAAGTAGTACGTTCATTTAGAAGACTTAGTTCATTCAATTCACATAAGACTCACCAAGACTCCCCTTTCGGAATGCCTTTCTACTGCAATGGATAAATAGCGTCTCATTCCACTACCTACCCTAAGTAGCACACTCTTTTAGAAGACTTAGTACTTTCATTTCTTTTGTGGGGGTTATATTAACCCACATATACCATGAGATATAGACATGGAATCTCGATATTAACCCCTATCGGATGAGGGATCCTCACTTGCCTAGAGTAAGGTCATTCTTTTTAGATTTTTCATGGCATTTCCAATAGCTACACCTATGCGGGCACATAGTTAAGGGATAAGGATATTGCTACTAATTAGTAACTCATTCTCTACTAACGACGAGTACTCATCTCAAGAGGTACATTGGAATACAACATCTCAACTCACGAAGTGTAACCACTCCTTCTTCATATCCTCTCCGTGCTAGGCATAACTCCCCACGGATTATTAACATTATAAAATATAGGTTAAGAATAACCAATGAACACAACATCTCAACTCACGAAGGGTATTCATCCTCTTACCTATCTTAGAAAGCTCTAAGGATGTAGTGAGGTTTCTACTAAACACTTCATCTCAAATCACGAAGAGTGTTCACCTCAAAACTCTCCTTTTTACTCAACTTAGCTTCATACATTCATTTAAGTGTATGTGTGTACATGGTAGCACACCTTGCACATAAGCATCATTTCATTCACATTATCTTCTATACATTGTTTAGGCCTTCATTCATATAATCACACACCTTACATGCTTCAGATTATCATATACTTCATTTAAGCATAATTTAAGTCAAACATGCAATTCAAGCTTCATAATACACAATAGAAGACCCATCTTCAATATAACTTCATTTCACATATTAGGCCTTCAAAGCCACACTCACAATACATACTAAGCATAACCAAATTCATCAAGTAAACACCGCCACGAAGAAGGTGGACCATAACATTCAAGATCATTTCATAACTAAAGCTTAATCAACTTAACCAACTTACCCTTTAATCCAAGATTCCATCACCTATGGAATTTTAATCAGTAATTCATCATAAATTAGCCCTTAGGGTAGTAGCTAAACAACAATATCAACATAAGGAAACCAAAGTTCAAAGACTACAAAACTAAGCTCATTTAATCAATTTCTTAATCCAACATTTGATGAAAAGCTTTAACATGATTTAGTTGAAGTTTTCACCTTAAAATCATCAAATAACGTTAGAAATATCATTATTAAGTCATTAGAAAAGTTTTCCTGCAGGACCCATATTTAGAATTGAAGATAGAAGAAACTAGGGTTGAAAACCCTTTCTCAAAATCCATTAGAAGGGACTCCTTGAATGAAAGAGAGTTCAAGGATGGATACCATACCTTAGATAATAGAAACCCCAATGACTTTTATGAAGAACTTGACCACCAAGAGCCCTCCTAGCTCTTCTTGACTTCTAACTTCCAAAGAGACTTGAGAGAGAGTTCTAAGGGAGAGGGGTTTGGGGTTTTAGGAAATGAGGTCTAAAATTAGGTATTAGGGTTTAAAACATATTAATATACCTAATAAACCCAAAAAAAAACTTCCTAGGGTCATAAAAGACTTGGGGTGAATTTACCAAACACCCCAAGCCAAAACAGAAAATGACAGCTTTTGGCAGCACCATCGACAGTTTGCAACCAACGGACTGTCTGTCCATCAACGGTCAGTTGGTGGGGTCTCGTGGATTTATACTAAGATCCATTTGGAGCCTGTCTAACTCACCTTTCATTTCAAATAGACGGGGCAAGATGAAGGGCCGTTGGTTGGACCACTGGTCATTGTTTTGCTTCATTGGTGGACACTGCCAAGGCAGTTTGGGTCCTTCTCTTGGGCCCTTCTCTAGGGCTCCTTGTATGTCCTAGGTGGGGTCGTACCCGAACATTAAACCCCTAAACTATGTCATATTGGTCTTAGGAACATCCCACACCCATTTCAAGTAAAAGGAACATGTAAAACTCACTCAAACACATCAAGACATAAGAACACTTTCTAAGACATATCTTCTGAACGTCATGGACGTTTGACCTCCAAACTTAACCAAACTTCCCACACTTCCTAAGGAAACTAAATTAACTCATTTAAACTTAAAATTAACTCAATAAACCATCACCAAGATCTATTTCACCTTATTTCATTTTAGGGCATTACAATCGGAGAATAGCTCCTTGTATAGTCATAATTAGTATCTCAATAGGAATTTCATGAGAAAACCTTTCAATACAACCCTTACATGTGATATTACCACATTAACATCATCATATAATAGTAAGGCACATAGGTACGTCATAACCAACCTTATATCATTACATCTTAACATAATCTCACAATCACATAATCAAGACATTTCAATTACATAATCATACAACACCTACTTAATCCAATTACAAGACATACTTCAATTGAACTTCATCACCAAGTACTAACAATCATAATTAAAGTAAAGGTTTAGAGCAACAAAGACTTACCCAATCTACTTCAAAAGCCATCATTATTGTCTAACAATACAACCAACCAAATCCATCTAATAATAGTTGTGATAAAAACATTCAATAGTAATTAAAATAATAACTAAGTCAACTTCATCAATACAATTCAATTCTATACTAGTTCATAACCTAGGGTTAGGGAATTGGGGTCAATTCATCAGCTCTTCCACAATACTAGGTTACACATCAAGAACAACTACAATTGAACAACAATACATCATAATATAATCATAATTACCAATAGAAACCATAGACCATACAATTTAGAAGATCAAATTCATATTAGGAAGAAACTCATATGAAATCATCTTTTTGAAAACAAATTTTGGAAGAACCCTTTGGGAAAGGAATCCCAAAGGTGAAGGGTTATCATACCTTGTTAATTTTTGAATATTGATGGAGAAAATCACCCTTCTTTATGCCTTATAACCTTTAGACTTTGGTCTTCTATGGATTTTATTTGGGAGAGAGGAAGTAGACAGAAGGAAAAGCAATTTGGGTTTGGGAATTTGGAAGTGTTAGGTTGAGTTTAGTCTTACGGTAGGTTATATAGTTGATTACTAACCTAATTAACCACCCCCTAATCACTTATGTAAACCATAACTAACAATCTAATTAAATGAACCAATTAAAAACTCACCAGTGAAATGTTATAACTGACCTACGAGCCCCCGACCTACGGTCCATAGGTTAGCAGACGCCCATGCCACCCAACCATCCTGAACCTCCGTAGTTTGCGACATAGAGTTTTGTTTCTGGACACTTTCTTAAATTGGATAAGTATTGGTCGATGTAGGCATTGACTCCCCGTCGATTTACCTACAAGTCGTAGCCTGCGACCGTTGTTGCACAGTGTCTTGTGACAACTTCTTGGCCGAAATGGAAGGGTCCTTCTCAAGGACCCTTAGGGTGGTACTTGGGGAGTCGTACCCAGATGTTTTGAACTTGAACCTACTCTAATATGTGTTATACACCTTTTCACAAAATTTCATCAAATTTAAACTCTTAAAACCCTATGAAATAGTCTAAGGCACACTAGCACCTTTGCCACTAGTCTCCGGACGTCATGGACGTTCCTTGATGTTTTGACTCTTAAACGTCCTAAATGACTTTTATACATTATTATTGACTTTAAGAAAGTGTTACAAACCTTAGACAATCATGTGAGGCTATAGATTAGGTTTTGGACTTTCGGGGTGTTATAGTTAGGTCAACATACCACCAATCCATTCTCACAACTCCAATCCATAGCCAATTCAACCAACTCAGTATACAAAGGCTCTTACCAATAGCCATAGTCACCAATTCAATCCAATAATCATAATTTACAATAATAAAAGATGATACAACCTGAATTTATCAAATTAGGACAGCCTACTTACAACTCTAGCATGATTATTTCATAATTCAATAGCCCTAATCAAACTACACAAGAATTCAATAGAATAGAGACATAATCAAATCACCCATAAAATAGTCACAACTAGGGATTCATGATTTGCATGGGTTCATGGACTTTTTAGTCTAAAATCATCAAATTAACATCAATTAAATCATAATACAATGATTTGAAATGTTTTATGTAAGAACCCATGGCTAGATCACAATTTAGGAGTTCATCTTTTTGAGAAGCCTTCGAAAAACACTTTGAAGATTGCTCCTTGATGAAAAGAGATTCAAGGATGAAAGTCATAACTTATTTGATGCTAAGCCACGAAAATTGAGAAGATTTGATGGAAAAATCACCCTCCGAGCTCCAATCTCCCTTCAAGCTTCCATGGTGGTCTAGAGAGTTCTTTAGGGGTTTTGGTTTTCATTTTGTAATAATTAATTCATCTAAGTGTTTTAGACCTATACAACTATTTATAATACCTAAATTAACCTTAAGAAACCGTCCAACTAATTTTAGGAAGGCTAGATGAAAACCCTAAAATACCCTCAAGATGGCCGAGACCGTGCAGAAAATTGCAGGTCTCACAAACGGCCACCATCGATGCACACTAGCCCAACCAACTTACCGTCATGTTGGTCTGTGGTTTGGGTTAGAGATTTTCCATATGGAGATCAATTTCCCCTCACAAAGTCTCAACCTACTCCCCTTCAACTACGGGGCGTCAACCACCCTACTGGGTGTCGACTGCCTTTCGTAGGTGAGGCTGGTTTTGAAAGATTTTGGCTCACACTTTGGGTCCTCCTCAAGGACCCTTTGGTTGGTCCTTGGGGTGTTCTGCCCATACGTTTCCAAATAAAATATAGTCATACAAAATTTAAGGACCTCTCATATCAATTTTATCCAAAACGAATACGTAAAACTTAGAAACACACTAAGACACACATCGATGTTTCAAGGCAAACATTTCGAACATTATGGACGTTCTTGGACGTTTGTCCTCCAAACTTCACAAAAATCTACACACTGCCTATACACATCATTATCGACCATTTTCGGACTTTAGAACCTTATGACACATGTGATAGGCTCTAGTTTCACCTAAGTCGTTTTAGAGGTGTTACTTGTAGTTTGTCTCATCTACCTTGAGTTGCCTAGAAGCATAGTCTATCACCTTACCATGTTTCATAAATACAAAACTCAAACAAACTGGAGAAGCATCACAATACACTACAAAACCCTTGGTACCCTCTAGTAAGGTTAACACTGGAGCGGAGGTAAGCCTATCTTTCAACTCTTGGAAGCTTCTTTTACAAGCCTCCGACCACTCAAACTTCACCTTCTTTTGAGTCAATGTTGTCAAAGGAGATTCAATAAATTCAAAACCATCGAAAAACCTTATATAGTAACTTGTTAGACGCAAAAAATTTCTAAAATCGGTTGGAGAAAAAGGTCTAGGAAAATTCTTAACCACTTCCGTCTTTCTCAGATCGACATATACACCCTCGCAAAAGATGATATGACCAAAAAACGCAACTGATCTCATCAAAAACTCACACTTGCTATACATAGCAACGAGTTGGTGTTCCTTAAGGACTTGCAATATCACCCTAAAATGTTTCCTATGCTCATCCTCACTCTTAGAATATACCAAGAAGTCATTAACAAAAACAATTACAAAGGCATTAAGGTAATTCCAGAACACTCTATTCATTAGGTCCATAAAAGCCACCGGGGCATTTGTTAACCCAAATGACATGACTATGAACTCATAGTGACCATACCTAATTCGTAAATTTATTTTGGGAATATCTTCAGCTCTCACCCTAAGTTGGTGATAGCCCGACCTCAAGTCATTTTTTGCAAAGTAACTCACACCTTGGAGTTGATCAATTAAATTATCAATCCTAGGGAGAGGTTACTTGTTCTTTACGGTGACTTTATTGAATCGGCGGTAATCAGTACACATCCTATGTGACCCATCTTTCTTTTTCACAAACAAAACTGGAGCACCCAATGGAAAAATACTAGGTCTAATAAATCCTTCAGTTGAGCCTTCAACACTTTCAATTCGGCCAAAGACATCCGATAAGGAGGAATTGAAATGGGATTTGTATCCGGTAATAAGTCAATACCAAAATTAATTTCCCATTACAGAAAAACATTCGAAATTCCCTCACTACAGGGACCGACTCAATAGATGGTGTTTCGGAGTATAGATATTTGACTCCTAAGATATGGTATTAACACCATTTAGAGATCATCTCACAAGCCTTTAGACAATAAATGATACGACCTCTTGTTACACCCTCATAATCATTTTGAAAAGTCTTTGAAAATCACTTTGAAGATTGGCTCCTGGAAGAAAAGATATTCAACGATGAAGGACATACCTTAATTGATGCTAAGCCACGAAAATTGAGAAGATTTGACGGAGAAATCACCCTCCAATATCCAATCTCCCTTCAAACTTCAATGGTGGTCGAGGGAGTTCATTAGGGGTTTTGAGTTTTGATTTTTTAAATAATGAATTCGTGTAAGTGTTTTAAACTTATAAAGCTATTTAAAATACCTAGAAGAACCCTAAGAAACCATCCAACTAATTCAGAGAGTTTAGGTGAAAACTCCAAAATGCCCTTGGGCTGGCCGAGAGTCCTGTAGATTTTCAGCAGGTGTCATCGATGGACCATAATCTATGTCTCGTAGACCCATCAATGATACATAATGGCATTTCGTCGATTGGTTCAGAGGGTCACAATCGGAATTTCAAGATACCACGCCTAAGTCCCCACCTACGTGGCGTCGATTGCAATCCGTAGGTAGGATTATTTTTGATAGTTTTGGCAACAAAGATGGGCCCTTCTCAAGGACCCCTTGGTTTGTCCTTGGGGTGTTTTTCCAGGACGTTTCCAACCCGAATATACTCGTACACATGTTAATGACCTCTCACATCAATTTCATCAAAATCGAACACGTAAAACTTCACGAAATACACTAAGACACATAAGGATGTATCAAGGCAAACCTTTAGAACGTCATTGATGTTCTTGGACGTTTTATCTACAAACTTCATTAAACTTTACACACTGCCTTTAAACATCATCACAACCCTTTTAGGACTTTAGATCCTCATGACACACGTGTTAGGTTTTAGTTTCACCTAAGTCGTTTTGGAGGTGTTACATGACATATGGTCAATTAGGAGAGTTCATACTCTAATCTCACATATACACACATATCACATAGTCCTTCAGATTAATCATAGACAAATTGTAGCATGATAATATCATCATTCATAAAGTAATGCCTACAAGTCCATGTTCATCACAATTCTTATAATAATGCCGACAAGGCCATGTTCCTCACAATTATAACACATAAGCACCGCCACCTTAAGTGGACCATAACAATCAACACAATTCAAGACCTACACAACACAATATACAAGAGGTTAGGTCAACATACCACCCCTTCATCAAGAACACCTCCAATCCATATACAGTACAACCAATACAATTCACAAAGGCTCTTACCAATAGCCATATATATCAATTCAATCCAATAATCAAACCATACAATGAATCAAAATAGTACATTATGAGAATTACCAAATTGAGGGATCCTATATACAATTCTAACATAATTCATACATAATTCAATAGCCCAAAGTAATTGACATAAGAATCAATTAAGGTATGGTCTTCATCCTTGAATCTATTTTCTTCAAGGAGCCAATCTTCAAACTGATTTTCCAAGACTTCTCAAAAAGATGAACTTCAAAATTGAAATCTAGCCATGGGTTCTTGCATAAGACGTTTTGAATCATTGTATTATGATTGAATTGATGTTAATTTGGTGATTTTAGTCTACAAACTCTATGAACCCATGCAAATCATGAAACCCTAGTTTTGACTATTTTATGGGTGATTTGATAATGTCTTTATTTTATTGAATTCTTGTGTAGTATGATTAGCGCTATTGAATTATGAAAGCATCATGCTAGAATTAAAAGTAGGCTATCCAAATTTTATAAATTCCTGTTGTATCATCTTTGATTCATTGTATATTGTGATTATTTGATTGAATTGGTGACTATGGCTATTGGTAAGAGCCTTTCTATATTGAGTTGGTTGAATTAGCTATGTATTGGAGTTGTCAGATAGGATTAGTGGTATGTTGACCTAGCTCTCTGTAAATTGAGTATTATAAGTCTTAGATTATGATTATTTTTTATATGTTCCACTTATGGTGGCAGTTCTTATGTGCTATACTTGCGAATAATGTGGTCTCGTCGGCATTACTTTATGAATTGTCAATAATATGGCCTCGTTGGCATTACTTTATGAACTATATTATTATCATGTAATACTTCGATATGTTATCATTCTGAAAGTCTTGATGACTTATGTGCATATGTGATGTCCAAGCATGAATTCGTCTAGTTGATCATGTGTGTCTCTAGTATGCTATAGTGAAGTTTTTATGTGTATTACTTGATATTGAAATATGATGATTCTTGTTCTATTATATGAGACTTGTGATGGATTATATTGATGATTCTATAGTAGTGAATAGGTTGACCTATAGTTGACTTGGTGGTCCCTATGTGCTTTTTGAGTCATATACTACATGTGATAAAGTGAAGTATTTGTGTGTCTTGTTTTGGTAGACTTGGGTCCCTTACTTGATACATATAGAATGTGAAAATAGATATTTGACTTAGTATGCTAAAGCTCCTTAGTCTTGTATGTGTGATTGACATGTTACCTTGAACATAGTTAAGAAGGTCATTTATGTAGAACCTTCAACCTAGATGGATGGTTATAATATCCTTGAAGTTGAAAGTCGTAATGGTATCCTTCTTTTGTTAATGGTGGAATTAGGGTTGATTGGTTGGAGCGACATGAAATTATCTTTAGGATAGTCATTGAGCTATCCTCTTAGCCTTTGTAGGTAGCCTTAGGGGACCCTCTTTGGTAAGGTCTATTGTGATTGGGTTATGAACTAGATATGAAACCCTTTCATATGCTTCTTTATTGAAATACTCTATGAGAACAAAGGCTAGCACCGAGTGATTGTGCTTGGGAAGTTGCTAGAACCAAGATGACATTAGAGAATAATGAAACCCTCGATATTCCTTAACCATGTGCCTACATGGGATGTGTCCTCGTTCTACCATTCTCAAGTAAAACAACCCTCTATCATAGTAGGGTTTCATGACTTCAGATTCCATGCATAGCTAGTATGGTCTATGTCGGTGTCACGAACCGGATTCTGGAATCCGAATCGCAACCAGCATTGTTGACCTCTAAGAGGTCGCAGACAAGCTTCTTCATACATTCATCACATTCATACGGTTAATTTTAGCGGAAAATTTAAAACTTTTTGTTTATATTTGAAGTATAGATAGACTTCATATAAACACGTATTTGTAAGGAAGTTCATTGCTCATACATCAACCATCTAGTTATAGAAACATACAACTTGAAAGAAATAGAATCTCATGTCATAAGTAATACTTGCCAAAATGACACTATTACAAGCGTCTGAATAAAATAGGAAAGAAGCACTAGTGGAACATACTCCACTAGTTTAAACCTACTACTAAGCAAGAAATGTAAAGGCATGCATCCTCGAATGCATGAGGACCTACCAAGTCCGGATGAAATCTCTGAGTCCGAAAAGCCGCAATGATACCTTCAACCTCCACCTGAGCCTGCACCTAAAATAGTAATATTGTATGGAATTAGTACACAGTTGTACTAAGTATGGGTATATGCAGCAACACATAACGGTAATGCATGAACCAGAACGACTCTTCCTAATCAACATGCTTTCTTAGGAGGTCAAGTCTCTGGACTTGCCTAATTCGTAATAGGAAGGTCATACCATGAATATGTCACACCTCATACACACATAGGTTCACATAACATACATTTCATGTTTCATATATTACATATTTCATATCCACGAGACCTTGGAATCATGTATGTAGCATAAAGACATCTCAAGTGAGGGCCCAACATATGGGACCTCAACCCGAGGGCCTCCTTTAGCAAACACAGAGTCTGCTTCATTCGTTCATTCATAATTCACATTATTCATTTCATTCATTCATAGGCTGATGTAAACACCAGCTATACCTAAGATGAAGTTTAAGACATTCATCAGGATTGTGAAGTGCAATGACCAAGAATGACTTAATGTCATAACTTGAGTCCGGTTTCACCTCCTGATTGTCTTGCGCAAACACCTTCCGTATTGTTCATTTCATCATCTTTCATACTTTGAGGAACTTTAACCTTAACCGACATAGATCATGTAAGCATCAAGAAATCCTGTGTCTCCCCCACACCTAAAAGAGGTGGAGTCATTGGCGAAAGTAAAACCAAAACATGTTAGCTTATTGGGTTCGAACCAAGCTAGTTCCCTATGGTGGCAATAGAGTTCAAATACTAGGAGATTTAGGGAGACCCCATACCCACCTTGTTGTACAATCTCATCTCATGAGAATTACGTGAAACTCCGCCCTTTCCGAATGAAGGCATCACCACTCATAACTAGCCTATCGATGCTCAATTTAAAGTTCCTATTTGCATTCAACTCATACATCATCGAATCTTGCTTCTAGCATGAGGTAGTCATAGCTCATTAGATGATTTATCATCTCTTCTTTACGTATTAAGTGTGAATTGTCCTTACACTTACATATAGAATATGATTGAGACTTGTCTCTTAATATTCAGCACTCTCTTATGTGAGTCCTTTTAGTGACCTTTACTTAGACTTGGTTGAGACTTGTCTAACCATTCATCTTAGCCTCTTATCATGTTGTCACCATTTTCATTAGCATCATAGTTTAACATAATTACTCACCTCATTACGTGAATGTTCATTTCTTTATCTTGCTATTAATTTACATCATAAGCCATTCACATGGCCTTTAGTGTACTTTACACTCATGGTAGTACCCCCTTTCGGGTTACTCATAGTTGGATAAGTGTTTCATGATCATCTAAGTGCATATTGTGCAAGACTTATGCATCTTGCACATTTGGCCAAGAGACCCGAGTTCGATTCCTAGTGGCTGCGTTTTATTTTATTATATGTAAGACTTATGTGCCTCACAATTTCAGTCAAGAGGACCCGTGTTCGAATCCCTTGGGCAGCATAAAATTTTTAGTTATATTTGAGACTTATGTATATCACACACTTGGCCTTGAGGCCGGGTTCGAATCCCCTCTCTCACATTATTTTTGTTTCTTTTAATTCAAGGCCTCTTCTCTAGTATTAGGACCTTAAGGTCTCGGGTTCCACACTCAATGACAACATCTCTTATTCTTTGAATTTATCCGAGTCTTCTCTAATTAGCATTAGGTACTCAAGTTCATTCTTCTTACACTTTAGTCTAGACAATTTGGTTTCGATTTTTATATCAACATTAACCAATACTTTATCCTAAACTTACGTCCATATATCCGTACCATTTATTTGTGCATATATGTACATGGCCGAGAGTCTTAGACTCATTTTAATTCAGCAATTAGTATTAGATTTTAGATCATCACTTTCATTGACTATTAGCGACTGGATTTAGACTATTAACGACTAAATTTCCTCTCGCTAATAGTCATTTTTCTTTTAGTGATAGGATCTAATGACAGGGGCATGCAACGGGGACAACCTTAGTTTTTAGATTGGATTTGAACTGAACCTTAGGGGACTCTTGGGAAAGGGACCAAGAGAGAAGAAAACCCATACCTTTTCAACTTTGACAACCAACCACTAACACGTCCTAACCCACGCACAAACCTCTCGTCCGAGCCTTGATTCTTGTTCACAAGTGAAGTTCCTTTACGTGATTTCTTAAAGCACTTAGGCGAATAATTTTTCTTTTCGTTTTTGATTGATGAAGTCGAGAACTCTTTGAACTAGTAGACTTATTTTACTTTTCTGTTTTTGAAATATAAGGTAAAGCTGAAAGGCGTTTGTGGATATATAATGAATTAAGAGTGCACATTGAGTACACTCCTAGTGGGAGTCGTGCGCCTCTTTCTTGGGAATTTGTTGTTGACTTATTCAACACAATGTAAATGGTAAAGATCCTATTATAATCTATATTTTAAGTTACTATAATGCTCCTCCTTATTTTGTCCAATTTAATTCACTTAAATCGCCCACCTTAATGTGTCCAACTCGGCTTGAACCCGAGTGTGGAGATCCGGTCAAACTCGGGTTTGACCACCAAGCTTTGACCTATTTTGACTAATTAAAAAACTTATTTAAGTAATTAAATATCAACCTAGGTTATTTACTATACTACCCCTAGCCCCGAAATTACCTTTTTACCCCTAGAACCCTTAACACCATGGACTAACCCTCTAAGTCCGATTAAGACTCACCCGGGTGAATCCTAGTGTTCGGGAACCTAACATGGTTGGAACCAACCCTGCCTAGCTCAACTAACTCACCAAGTTGGTTGGCTTGGCTGGTCCATAGTTCCAGGGGTCAGGTTCCACGCGCATCAAGCCGTGTGAACCCGGTCTAACCTATGCATATTAGGTGCATTTAGTTCTTACTTAGCATAGTCATTTTCGGATTGTTACATTATACCCCACCCCACCTCACCCCTTAGGAACATTCGTCCCCGAATGATACTACTCATCATTTAAACAAAGAGGGTGATTTTCAAAAGCTACTTCATCATACTTAATCGTTTCTCTTTTGTGAAAATTTGATTCACACTTATTTGGATGATGCATACCATTTAAGCTTATCTAAAGCTTCATATTTGAGATTGAGGAATTTCCTTCTCAATCACACTTAACTTAATGCACATCATAATTCATGCAACACAGTAAACATGCCTATGCTACACAAAAAGAACAACATAAATTGCAAACATAACTTTGTTTTAACTCATATAGTGCCATTATAAAATATACGATTAGTGACCTATCACATTAAGTTAACTACAACACTTAGAACTTAGAGTTTCTTAAACGTAAATCAGACTTTAGGAAAAGAATATCTAACCTCAATAATTGAACAAATGAGGATAGCGGGATCTCATATCAGCTTCGGCCTCCCACGTTGCTCCTTCTACAAGGTGGTTCCGTCATAGGACTTTCACGGTGGCAACCTCATTGTTCCTCTGTCGCTTCACTTGACGATCTAAAATTGCGATTGGAACCTCTTCTTAAGAAAGGTTCTCATCAACTCTTAACCCCTCAATAGGAAGGATGGATGCTGGATCGCCAAGACACTTCATAAGCATTGAAACGTGAAACACTTGATGAATGGAAGCCAACCCTTGAGGTAACTTCAATTCGTAGGCCACATTTCCTACTCGTTGCAAGACCTCATAAAAACCTATATACCTAAGACTCAACTTACCTTTCTTACCAAACCTTATCACCCCTTTCATAGGTGATATCTTCAAATAGACTGGATCACCCACCTCAAAGTCTAGAGGTCTCTTTTTGTTGTCTGCATAAGATTTCTGACGACTATAAGCAGTAGCCAATCTGTCTCTAATTATTCTCACCTTTTCCATAGCTTCATGTACGATCTCAGGGCCAAGGATGGCAGATTCTCCTACCTCAAACAACCCAACCGAAGACCTAAATCTTCGGCCATATAGTGCTTCAAAAGGTGTCATCCCAATACTGGAATGGTAGCTATTATTGTAAGAGAACTCTATCAGCGGCAAGTAATCATCCCAACTCCCCTTGAAGTCAATAACACATGCTCTCAACATGTCTTCAAGGGTCTGGATGGAACGTTCTACTTGTCATCCGTCTACGGATGAAAAGCAGTACTAAGCTTCACCTATGTACACAAGCCCTTTTGGAAAGATCTCCAAAAATGAGAAGTAAATTGGCCTCCCCTATCCGAGATGATAGATAGAGGGATCCCGTGCCATCTCACTATGTCATCAATATAAAGCTTGGCATAATCTTCAGCCTTATAAATAGACTTCACAGGTATGAAGTGAGCGGACTTGGTCATTCTGTCATCAATAAACCAAATGGAATCATGTATTTTCCTAGTCTTTGGCAGACCAACCACAAAATCCATATTGATAGCCTTCCACTTCCATGTTGGAATCACAATCGTCTCAGTGAGACCCCAAGCTTAAGGTGTTCTGCCTTAACCTGTTGGCAATTCGGACACTCTTCCACGAATTTAGAGATATCTCCCTTCATGCCTTCCCACCAATAGACCTCTTTAAGGTCATGGTACATCTTGGTGGCACCTGGATGAATGAAATACCTGGAACCATGAGCTTCTGCCAAAATATTAGACCTCAACTTATCAACATTGGGCACACATAACCTGTTTTTGTACCTGAGTACACCATCCCCTCCTAGGGAAAATGATTCTTTCAACTTACTCAATAATGAGTCTTTAAACTCCATGAGTACTGGATCGAGATGTTGATTGTCTTTAACATCTACAACAAATGAGGATTCGGAACTTGAGTGAACCAAAACACCCCCACTTGGTGCATCTGCCAGCCGTACAACCAATCTAGACAATTGGTGTACCTCTTTAACCAGCTCCTTCTTCTATCCATCAATATGAGACACACTGCCAATGCTCAATCGACTCAATGCATCAGCCACTACATTGGCCTTACCCGGGTGATAATAAACACTCATATCATAATATTTGAGCAGTTCTAGCCATTTCCTCTGACGAAGGTTCAACTCCCTCTGTGTATAAACATACTGAAGACTTTTATGGTCAGTATATACATCAACATGTACACCATATAAATAATGTCTCCAAAGTTTCAATAAAAACACCACAACAGCTAACTCAAGATCATGAGTAGGATAGTTCTTCTCGTGGATTTTCATCTCTCTCGATGCGTATGCAATCACCTTGCCATCCTGCAAAAGAACACATCCCAAACCTACCCGGGAAGCATCACAGTATACCACATATCCTGCACCACTCCTTGGCCACGTGAGAACCGGGATGAAGTGAGTCGGTCTTTGAGCTCTTGGAAGCTGTTCTCACATTTTTCAGACCACTCAAACTTTACCTTCTTCTTCGTCATAGCTGTCAATGGAGACACAATAATGGAAAAGCCTTCCACAGACCTGCGATAATAATTGGCTAAGCCCAGAAAACTCTGATTTTCTATAGGAGTAAGGGGTCTCAGCCATTCTTCACCGCCTCAACCTTCTTAGGATCAACTTCAACACCTTGGTCGGTCACAACATGACCAAGAAAGGTCACTGATCTCTACCAGAATTCACATTTGTTGAACTTCGCATATAACTGATGTTCTCTGAGTACTTGTAATATCTTTCTTAAGTATACCTCATGCTCTTTTTAGACTTAGAGTATATGAGAATGTCATATATGAATACTATGATGAAGGAATCAAGGTACTCACGGAAGACCCTATTCATTAGGTCCATAAACGCGGCTGGTGCATTAGTGAGACCAAATGACATAACCAGAAACTCATAGTGCCCATATCTACTATGAAAAGCTGTCTTAGGGACGTCTTCTCGCCTCACTCTAAGCTGATGGTAGCCTGACCAAAAGTCTATCTCGATAAGAAACTTGAACCTTGGAGTTGGTCAAATAGATCGGCGATTTTGGGAATAGGGTACTTATTCTTTATAGTGACTTTGTTGAGTTGCCGATAATCGATGAACATTCTAAGGGTTCCATACTTTTTCTTTACGAACAACATTGGAGCACCCCATGGGGATATGCTCGGCTGGATGAAGCCCTTATCAAGTAGATCTTTTAACTGCAACTTCAACTCTTTGAGTTCAGCTGGTGCCATCCTATACGGGGGAATAGAAATTGGCTTGGTGTTGGGATCTAAATCAACACCAAAGTCAATCTCACGTTCAGCATGGACTCCTGGTAAATCCTTTGGAAAGACATCTGGAACTCATTCACTATTGACACAGAATCTATGGAAGGGACTTATTGATCTAAGTCATTGACTCTAACAAAGTGGTATAAATACCCATTAGCTATCATCTTATTGGCGTCTAAGTTTGAAACAATTTGGCCAACTGGACTTGAACCACGCCCTTCCCATTCCAGTTCTAACTCATTTGAAAACTGAAACCCTATAACCCTGTTTTGACAGTCTATTGTGGCATAATACATATGGTACCAATCCATGCCAAAGATTTTATCAAAATTGAGCATGGGTAATTCCATAAGATCAGCGTGAGTGACTCTATCAAGGATGTGAATTAGGCAATTTTTATACACTCTTTCTTCTCTAATGCCGTAACCTATGGGAGTACTTACTAGAACCGTCTCATGCAAGATTTCAGGAAACACATCAAACCTACTAGATATCAAAGGAGTAACAAATTGTAGAGTGGACCCTGGATCTAACAATGCATACACTGGGAAAGTAAAGATATGCAACGTACTCGTGACTACATCAGCTGACTTCTCTTGCTCTTCTCTACCTTTCAGCGCATAAAATCAGTTACTCTTAGGAGGTTTGGCTGCAGCATTTGCATTCGGCCGAGGCTGAGCACCTGTCTTGGCCTCATTCATCGTTTGAGGACAATCTCGAACCATGTGTCCAGTCTTGCCACACCCGAAGCACGTGTTAGTACATACTAAACATTCACCCCCATGAGGACGTCCACATTTACCACAAAGCTTGGTGTTTCGCTGGACGTTTCGATCATTGCCCTTTTTGGGGCCAGACTCGTTCACTTTGGCATTCGAATTTCCTGAAGAAATAGGATTACCTGAATGTATCTTGAACTTAGGCCTGTTATGGACTCCAAATGAGACCATACCCGAGATAGAACCAGTCTGATCTGCAGTCTTAGGATTCTTGCTTTCATGAACTCTCCTCTTATGGCGGCTCTCTTCCACTTGATGAGCATGCATCATCAACCTGCCCAGATCCATAATATCATGCAACATGTCTGCCCGATAATCTTCCACTAGATCCTCCGACACGCCAGTCACAAACCTGCTCATCTCATCCCTGCTATTTGCCATTAGAAAAGAAGCATACTTTGAGAGTTTAACGAATTTCAAGGAATACTCCTTGACGGACATACCTCCCTATCTCAGGTTGATGAACTCTTCAACCTTGGCTTCTCTTTTCTATCTGGAGAGGAAACTCTCCAGAAAGGTAGTCTTGAGAACACCCCAAGTGATGGGAACATCTCCACGTGCTCGGCTATCAACCCACATCCGGTACCAAATATGTGCCACATCCTTGAGTTGATATACAGTCAACTCAGCCTTAGCCTCCTCATCTACTCCCATGGCACAAAGGTTCTTGTGGATCTCATCCACGAACTCCTGGGATCCTCATTGGCCTTGAATTCGTAGTAAACTGGGGGGTTCATTCTGGTGAAGTCCCTCAGCCTGCTGGCCATAGTGCTAGCATGAGGTTTCTCTCTGGGAGCACCCTCTCTCGCGGCTTGAGCCGTGATGTCTTGAGCCTGAGTAGTGATGGCCTGTGCCATCTGCAGCAAAGCATCCCTCACTTCACCATCTGTCAGCCCAGCTGGATTGACAGGCACTTGATCAGCAGCAACTAAGGCTTGAGGAGAAACTTGATTTCCCCCAACAGCTGCCTCACCTACCCTCCTGCCTGCATTTCTCCTCGTATTCAATATCTACACCTAGATACAAGAAGAGAGTTAGATTTTTAATGACACAATTATGTCACAATCCCACATAGCACGATAAAGAGTAGAAGAAGAGAGAATTTCCTAAGCATTTTGCAGTCTCTAATTCTTGATAGTGGTGCACTTCACTACCATAACTTAAAAACTACTTAACATGGTTGATATGAGCCTGATGTATTGGATATTTAACCTGATGCTCTGATACCAAGTTTGTCATGACCCGGATTCTGGAATCCAAATCGCATTCGGCGTCGTTGACCTCTCAGATGTCGCATACAAGCCTCTTCTTACATTCATCAAATTCATACGGTTAATTTTAGCGGAAAATTTAAAACTTTTTGTTTATATTTGAAGTATACATAGACTTCATATAAACACGTAGTTGTAAGGAAGTTCATTTCTCATACATCAACCATCTAGTTATAGAAATATACACCTTGAAAGAAATAGAATCTCATGTCATAAGTAATATTTGTCAAAACGGCACTATTACAAGCGTCTGAATAAAATAGGAAAGAAGCACTAGTGGAACATACTCCACTAGTTCAAACCTACTACTAAGCAACAAATGTAAAAGCAGGCATCCTCGAATGTATGAGGACCTACCAAGTCCTGATGAAATCTCTGAGTCCGAAAAGTCGCAATGATACCTTCATCCTCCACCTGAGCCTGCACCTAAAATAGTAATATTGTATGGAATTAGTACACACTTGTACTAATTATGGGTATATGCAACAACACATAACGGTAATGCATGAACAAGAATGGCTCTTCCTAATCAACATGCTTTCTTTGGAGGTCAAGTCTCTGGACTTGCCTAATTCGTAATAGGAAGGTCATACCATGAATATGTGATGTACCGTGGTTTCACGGTATTTCTAATGCTTTTCCCTTAAGTTTAGTGTGTGTCGAGAGCCTTTTTGTGTTGATTTTGATATAAGTTTCTCTTTGTTTGCAGAAAATCTGTCCAAGGATGAAAGCGGGAGTTTTTGAAAAAAAATTGCAGAAGAGACCACCTACGGAACCTATGACGGTCTGTCGCGGCTGTGACGGTCCGTAGGTGGCACCGTAGTGAAGAGAGAAGTTGCTGAAGGAAATTTGGGGAAGTCTGAACAAGTGTGGGATTACGGTAGTCCATGACGGACCGTCACAGCTACGATGGTCCATCCTGCAGGTTCGTTATAATGATCAGAGAGTAGTCCTAGTACCCAAAATTCCAAGAAGTTCAAGTGTTTTGGAACGAAGACCCTCGACGGACCGTCGTGCTTGAAACGGTCTGTCGTACCTGTTCGTCGAGGGTAATGAAGAAAGCAGCAGAAGAATTTGTGAAGTATGGGACGATGGAGGCTATGACGGTCCATCGTGTCCATGACTGTCCGTCACGAGGTCCGTCGACCTAGAAGCGTTTTGGACAGATTTTTAGTAAATAGAATTCTTATTTGATTAGGTTTCGTTTTTTATTATAAATAGTTGGAAAAACCACGTTTTTGAGGTTAGACTTTCTGGATAATTTTTAGTTTATAGTTCTTCGATTATATTATTAAATTCTCGATTTTGGGAATTAAGATATTTTCTGGGAATTGATTGTTGTGGATTTCGTTGATTAATCAAGTTAAATTCTGGGAAATTATTCGTTTTCAAAAAAGTAAGTGCATGAATTCTTCCATTAGCAATATGAATTTTGTAATTACGAACATGCGTAACTAAACTTCATAGCTAGGGTTGTGGGAACCATGAGTGAATAACAAGGTAATAATCTAACTTCAATAACAATTCTAGAGTGGTTTCTTGCATGTATTGATAATTCTTTCGTTTAGAAGTCTTTTTAACTGTGGCCAACGTTAGAACTCGCCTTAATTCTACTTGCCGGACCAAGGAGGTAGATAATAGGAAAAGAATTATCAACATAGATTTAGTGTATACTATCTAATAGACTAGTATTGGTTGGTACGAGTTAATAGCTTAGTCAAATACCGAATACGATGTTTAATATGAGGTAAAGATAAGGGTTAGTATAGCAACACACGTAGCCGGACCAAGGTGCGGAGTGAAATTCTCTATATGCCGGACCAAGGATTTAGAGATACATAACTTATCACTTTACATGCAAGATATCAGGATAGAACTGTTATAGTTAGATTTACCAAGTTAGGAACCTGTGGGAACATTAAAACCCTAGTTACTTTTATAATTTGATTAAACTCCGAAAGTTGAATTTGTTAGTTGTTCATTCTTATTTAGTTAATCATTTTCATTAATTTAGAAATAAAACCCCCCTTTTTGTCTTTTGGTTTATTGGAAAATAGTTGGCTAAATCATAGTAATAATAAAATAAAGTTAAGTCTGAACTATTTTCCTTGTGGGATCGATCCCAACCTCATTAGTTGGGTTCTTTACTTGATACGACCGCTTTACTTCTTATTTGAGAAGTAAGTTTGAGCGTATCAAATTTTGGCGCCGCTGCCGAGGAAAGTAGCTTTTAGATTAACTTAAATTTATTACTAAAATTTAGTCAATATTATCCTGATTTTACTTTTTCTGTTGTTTTTGATTTTGCCAGGTTTGACGTCTTTGTATGCCAAATACACGGAGAGGAAGAGAACCCTTGTTTCCCTACGATCACGAGTTAGAGCGTACACTACGCAAAATGAATCGAAACTTGGGTATAAATGATGATGATCCAAACCTGAACATCCCAGCTCCGGTTGATGCTCATGGTCGATTATTACCTGATAATCCTGATCAAGGTGCACAAAGGGGACATAATCCCGCTCCACGTCCTCAAGAATACTACAGAGGTTATGACAATATTGCAGATTCTGATGGGCCACTTGTCTTGCCCCCTCTACCAGAAGGTTACACCTTTGTAGTCACTAGTAGTCTAATGCAAATGCTCACGGCTAGAGGTTTGTTTTCAGGACTACCGTCTGAGGACCCACATGGCCATATAGCTAAGGTGAGGGCAGTGTGTAAAAGCTGTGTAGGGAGGCCTGATTTGAATTTGGATGTAATAGGGCTAAGAGTATTTCCTCTCTCACTGACGGGAGAGGCTGCCATTTGGTTCACTGAGCTCCCTTATAACTCAATTTTCACTTGGAACCAACTGAGGGACGTTTTCTTAGCACGTTACTACCCGGTCTCCAAGAAACTAAATCACAAAGACAGAGTGAACAACTTTGTGGCACTACCAGGAGAGTCAGTTAGTAGTTCTTGGGATAGGTTCACTTCGTTTTTGAGAAGTGTACCCAATCACCGCATAGATGATGAGTCACTGAAAGAATACTTCTACCGGGGACAGGATGATAATAATAAAGCGGTATTGGATACTATAGCAGGTGGTTATTATGGGGAGTGTCCTTATACTGAAATTGCCGAAAAATTAGAGAAAATATCCCGGAATAATAAAGCATGGAGTACTAGGAAGACAGATACTGGGAGAAATACGTTTGCAGTACAATCCACACACAACCCAGCCACAGATGAGATTCGTGAAGAGATGGCACAGATGAGAACTGAGCTTGGGTTGGTGTTAAAACATATCACTGGGGGTGCAGAGAAGATAAACGCAGTAAACTACTTGTCTAAACCACCACCACCAACTGATGAATATTATTATGAGGAAGATTCTTATGCAGTAAATGATCAGACGGGGGGTTTTCGACCGAATGCCCAAGGCTCCAATCAGGAGAATTGGCGCCAAGGTCAAGGAAATCAAGGTCGGAACTATGGTAACTACAACCCTGAGGGTAATTATGTTCGTGATGGAAACTACAACCGCGACAACAACTTCAACAGGGGTAACTATGGTAACAGAAATGAGAGGAGTGGGCCCTATGTTCCTCCTCAAAATCGTGAAGTTGCTCCTAGGGATGGTGGAGGTAGTATGGCGCGAGTTGAGGATATGTTGCACAAGATGATGAGGAGGTCCGATGCTAGTGATGAGCACACTAAGGAGTGATGTAGCAGGTATTGGACAGAAAGTTAATACACATGTCATATCAATTAAGCAGCTTGAATTGCAAATGGCTCAATTATCTACAACTGTGAACACACGGCAACCGGGCACTCTTCCTAGCAACACTGTCCAAAATCCGAAAAATGATGGACACTGTATGGCAATTACTACTCGTGGTGGTAAACAAACTATTGACCCACCTATACCGTCTATTGTGGAAAAGATGATGAAAGATAATAATAAAGTGGTAGAGGTTAGTGATGAGGTAGAAGATAACACTGAAAAAGATGCTGAAGTACCTAAAAAGGTAACTACCATGCCCAGACCTCCACCCTCCTTTCCTCAAAGATTAGTGAAAAAGACCGAGGATGGCAAATATCGGCGTTTTATAACAATGTTGAAGCAACTTTCTATCAATGTCCCTTTGGTAGAAGCTCTTGAACAAATGCCCGGTTATGCCAAGTTTATGAAAGATTTGGTTACAAAGAAAAGATCGGTCACTTTTGAGGATGATGACAGAATGCAGCATTGTAGTGCTATTGCTACAAGGTCTTTGGTGCAAAAGAAAGAAGATCCGGGTGCATTTACTATTCCTTGTACAATCTGGTTATTACATTTTGCGAAAGCATTATGTGATCTGGGGCAAGCATAAATCTCATGCCCCTCTCGATTTACAAGAAGTTGGGTTTAGGTAACCCAAAGCCTACTGCGATGCGGCTACTGATGGCCGATCCCATGATGTGCTAGTAAAAGTGGAGTCGTTCATATTACCAGCAGATTTTGTCATTCTTGATTGTGAAGTCGATTTTGAGGTGCCTATTATTCTTGGGAGGCCATTCCTTGCTACGGGTAGAGCTTTAGTTGATATGGAAAAGGGGCAGATGAAATTTCGGTTGAACAATGAAGAAGTGACTTTCAACATTTGTAGGTCTATGCGGCAGAGTGGTGAGCTCCAATCGGTATCTGCCATATCCTACAAAGTTGGTGAATCACCCGAGACACAAATAGAAGAACGTCTAGGTGTAGAAGCACTAGCGGCAGTGATAATGAATTTTGATAATGAAAGCATTGAAGAATATATGTCATTAGTCGCTGCTCTTGATCGTGGTAATGTTCGGTTTAAACCGAAGAAATATGAGCTAGACATGAAGAATCGCGAGTCTCCACCCGCTAAACCATCCATAGAGGAGGCTCCAAAGCTAAAGCTAAAAGCTCTCCCACCGCATCTCAGGTATGAATTCTTAGGAAAGGGTGATACATTGTCGGTAATCATTGCATCAGATCTGAATAAACAACAAGTTGATAGTTTGGTCAAAGTGCTAAAAAGGTTCAAAAGAGCTATTGGGTGGACCATTGCGGACATTATTGGGATCCCTCCTGGTATTTGTTCTCATAAAATCCAACTCATGCCCGAACATAAGCCAAGTATTGAGCACCAGAGACGCTTAAATCCACCTATGCAAGAGGTCGTGAAGAAGGAAATCATAAAATGGTTTGATGCTGGAGTAATTTATCCGATCGCCGATAGTAGTATGGTATGCCCTATTCAGTGTGTACCTAAGAAAAGGGGAATGACTGTGGTCCCCAATGAAAAAAATGAACTTATTCCAATGAGGCCGGTGACTGGATGGAGGGTGTGTATGGATTACCGGAAATTAAATGCATTGACCGAAAAGGACCATTTTCCCATGCCCTTCATGGATCAGATGTTGGATAGACTCGCCGGAAAAGGGTGGTACTGTTTTCTTGATGGTTATTCAGGGTATAATCAGATTTCTATTGCACCAGAAGATCAAGAGAAGACCACCTTTACTTGTCCATATGGGACCTTTTCATTCAAGAGAATGTCGTTTGGGTTGTGCAATGCACCCGCCACATTTCAGAGATGTATGATGTCAATATTTTCCGACATGGTGGAAGATACTATTGAGGTCTTTATGGATGATTTTTCTGTGGTTGGTGAATCATTCGAGCAATGTTTGAGCCATTTATCTGAGGTTCTTAAGAGATGTGAAGACTGCAATTTAGTTCTCAATTGGGAAAAATGCCACTTCATGGTCAAAGAAGATATTGTTTGGGGCCATCGTATTTCAGAAAAGGGCATAGAAGTTGATCGAGCCAAAGTCGAGGTGATAGACAGACTTCCTCCACCTATCTCTATGAAAGGTGTGAGAAGCTTTCTTGGGCATGCAGGTTTTTACAGGAGATTCGTCAAAGATTTCTCAAAAATTGCACATCCTTTGTGCAAACTGTTAGAGAAAGATTGTAAATTTTCTTTTGATGAATCCTGTCTTAAAGTATTCGGTGATCTCAAAGAAAAACTGGTATCTGCACCTATCATTATTTCTCCGGATTGGAGCAGTCCATTTGAGGTAATGTGTGATGCGAGTGGGGTTGCCCTTGGTGTAGTATTGGGACAAAGAAGGGACAAAATCCTTCATCCCATTTACTATGCTAGTAAAGCCCTCAATGAAGCTCAGAAGAACTATACAGTCACTGAACAAGAGCTCTTTGCCGTAGTATTTGCTTTTGAAAAATTTCGCTCCTATTTGCTAGGTACTAGAGTTATAGTGCATACTGACCATTCATCCCTGAGATATTTGATGGCGAAGAAGGATGCGAAACCAAGGTTAATTCGTTGGGTATTACTACTGCAAGAATTTGACTTTGAGGTAAGGGATAGAAAAGGGACCAAAAATCAAGTTGCTGATCACTTGTCCCGTTTAGAAGATGAAGCTATGCGAGAGTTGGGGGATAAGACTGATATTGATGACACGTTCCCCGATGAGCATGTATTGGCTGCCTCATAAGACCTGATTCCGTGGTTCGCAGATTTTGCGAACTACTTAGCTAGTGATATTATTCCATCGGACCTATCTTTTCATCAAAGGAAAAAGTTCATGTACGATGTGAAGAAGTTCTTTTGGGATGAACCATACTTATACAGGAGCTGTGCTGATGGGCTTATTCGGCGTTGTGTGCCGGAAGTTGAGATGTTGAGTATTTTAGAGGCATGCCATTCCTCACCCTTTGGTGGACATCATAGTGGTGTCCGAACTGCTCATAAGATCTTACAAAGTGGGTACTATTGGCCAACTATTCATCAAGATGCTCATGAGTTCGCCAAAGCATGTGATAGATGCCAAAGAGATGGCGGCATTTCAAGAAAGCAAGAGCTCCCTCTAAACCCCATTCTTGTAATTGAGTTATTTGATGTTTGGGGTATTGACTTTATGGGTCCGTTTGTGAGTTCTCATGGAATGAAGTATATTTTAGTAGCAGTTGATTATGTATCCAATTGGGTGGAAGCCATCGCCCTCGCGAATAATGAGGGGAAGAGTGTCACTGCATTCTTGAAGAAGAATATATTCTCTCGATTTGGTACTCCACGGGCGATTATTAGTGATGGGGGATTCCACTTTTGCAACAAATTGTTCAAGGGAGTATTGGAGAAATATGGGGTTCGCCATAATGTGGCCACTCCTTACCATCCTCAAACTAGTGGGCAAGTTGAAGAATCAAGTAGGGAAATCAAACAGATTTTGTCAAAAACAGTGAATGCTAGTAGAACAGATTGGTCAAGGAGGCTTGATGATGCGCTTTGGGCTTACCGGACAGCATATAAGACTCCCATAGGTATGTCACCATACCAACTAGTATATGGGAAAGCATGTCATCTTCCGGTTGAATTAGAGCATAAAGCCATGTGGGCTATGAAGAAGCTAAAAATGGACTGGAACGAAGCTGCAGAACAAAGAATAAATGGGTTAAATGAACTCGATGAATTTCGCCTTAAGGCTTATGAAAGCTCAGCCCTCTACAAAGAAAAGATGAAGAAGTACCATGACCTAAAAATCGAGAAACGAGAGTTTATGATTGGGGATTCGGTGCTTTTATTCAACTCTAGATTGCGCTTGTTTCCGGGTAAGCTCAAGTCTAAATGGACTGGCCCTTACTCGATCACCCAATTATTCCCTCATGGAGCAGTCGAGTTGGAAAACAAGGAAGCTGTGCGGTTTAAGGTGAACGGGCAACGTCTCAAAATGTATATAGGTCATGCAGAATCGGCGAATGAGGTGATTGAGGCATATCATCTTGATGAAGTCTGAGTAATCGAGTGTCCTCAGTCGTGCCGCGACGTTAAATCAGGCGCTGGTTGGGAGGCAACCCAATATTTATCATCTAACCACTTTTATAGTTTTTCTTTCTAGTAACGGTAGCATTTTCTATTAATGGGTTCTAAATTTCGAGGTAGCACATCTACAGGAAGTTCTGCAGAAAAATTACTCTGCATCAGTCACTGACGGATACATCGACGGACCGTCACGCCCGTGACGGACCGTCGCATGACTCCGTCGTGCCAGGTACGCTCTCTTGTATTTTTGAAGAATTAGGGCACATGCGACGGACCGTATGACGGACCATCACAACCGAGACGGACCGTCATCGGGGTTTCATCACGCCATTACCCGGCTACCCGACCCGACCCGGATAAAGAATTTCAAAAGTTTAAAACGTTTCAAACCCACCCACCCCTTCATTAACAGTTTCTTCCCCTCTTCCCTCCATTTTCTCCCCTTCCAACTCCTTTCTCTGCCCAAATTCCCTATATTCTCCCATTCTTCATCCCAAATCTTCCCTCTTGGTCGGAGTCTGTTGCTATGAGTCTCAGTCTTCTCACTTGATTACCATCACTTTTGCATTGTTGTCTCCTCTTCCAAGGTATGTGTTCCTGATATTCTACCCATTTACTCTTTTTGTTTGTTTTGCTGTTTTTCCTTATTATTTGCATATGGGTTTTTGCTTTTTGACTAAATATTGTCTAAATTAGGTCTTTAATTCCACAAAATTCCTGGATAACACTAGAGAAAATAGGGCTTTAAACTTGCCAATTTGATAGGGATTTAAACTTGTCCATTAGGGCTCTAAATCTGTATTAGATCATTGTTGGGTCTTTGTTTCGACTCACATGGGGTGAATGTGGCACCCCCCAGTTCTGTCTCTGCTTGACAGCACGACAACCCAATGATGGACCGTCGTACCCACGACGATCCGTCCTGAACAACCGTCGTGACGGTCAGAGACCCCTGTCCTAAGGGTCTCAACACTTTTTCTAAGTTTCCACTGACGGACACATGTGATGGACCGTCATACCCACGACGGTCCGTCCTGCACAACCGTATTGACGGTCAGAGACCCCTGTCCTAAGGGTCTAAACACTTTTTCTAAGTGTCCACTGACGGACACATGTGACGGACCGTCATACCCACGACGGTCCGTCCTGCATAACCGTCGTGACGGTCAGAGACCCCTGTCCCAAGGGTCTCATTTTTTTCCCAAGTGTCCACTGACGGACACATGTGACGGACCGTCATACCCACAACGGTCCGTCCTACACAACCGTCGTGACGGTCAGAGACCCCTGTTCCAAGGGTCTCGTCTCTTTTCCCAAGTGTCCACTGACGGACACACGTGACGGACCGTCAAACCCACGACGGTCCATCCTGCACAACCATCGTGACGGTCAGAGACCCCTGTCCTAAGGGTCTCATCACTATTTCTAAGTGTCCACTGACGGACACATGTGACGGACTGTCATATCCACGACGGCCTATCCTGAACAACCGTCGTATTAGTCTAAGACTTTCCTTCTGATACTTTATGTTGCCAAGTATTACATGACGGACCGCATGACGGTCCGTCATACGCACGACGGGCCGTCACCAGGTGCGTCGTGCCTTACTGCCACTTCAGAGCTGTTCTCACTAGTTTGAGTTTCTATATATTATTGTCATTTTTTTCCTATCATGTTTCATCCTTTAAGTACTAATGATGATTCGTTACAGGTACTACCTCTCATGGCACCTAAACAAGATCGCGTTTATGCACGTGGGCGTTCTAAATCTGTCGCCCCGTCTGCCCGATTGGTGATAGGCTCTGATGATGAGCATGATCCAGAGTACGTGCCCCCAGGCACTGCTACTCCCGCACGAGCTCCACGTATTCCGAGAGCCAAGCCCCAAAAGGTGGCACCCGGCGTAGTCACTGCCTCCCAGTCTGATGAGGAGCGCACACTGACCGGCACACCTTTTGGGTCAGCTGCCCAAGACGAAGGAGCATCTGGATCCTTAGGAGTTTCGTGGTCAGAGGACGCCTCCGGGTCCGTAGAAGTTTCTGCCTCCGCCACAGCTACACAGTCTGCTTCGGATGATGAGGCTGACAGCACTGACTCCACCCCTGGCTCACCAACTGGAGTCCCTGCCCCGGTTGCCGATCAGCCCAATCGGTGGTGTGTCGACGGGTAATACAAAGTATACTTAGACGCCAAGGTTCTCAATGACAAAGGCATCATGACACGGACCCTTACACTGGAGAGGCGGGTCCTCACAGGTAGTCTCCCCACCATGCCAGATATTCACACCCTTTTCACCAGACACCGGCTGGAGTGGACTGCTCGTTCTTTGGGCCGCTACAGTGAGGAGTAAGTGCGTGAGTTCTATGCCTCTTATGTGGACACTCTTCGCTCACAGATCGATAGGCGGTCAGGCCCCACTTGAGCACGTCCGAGTATGCGGCATCCAGGTCGACATCTCACTACCAGCCATCTGCCGATATTTGTACGATACAGATTCTGACTCCACCAGCACACCTCTCACCGCCGAGTTTGATTACCGGTGGCAAATTGTTAAAGAGGGTCGGTTCTTATGCGAGCCTTCACTGAGAGAGACCACCAAGAGGTGGATGGCACAGCACCTGTCTATTGATGGAGAGGCTGCGGATTGGGTGATGGAGCCGAAGGGAGCCATCAGGAAGGCCAACTTGACCTTTACGGCCAAGTTTCTTTGGTTTATCGTCCGCCATTGTCTCTCCCCCACTACTGCCGATAATATAGTCACCTGGGATCGTGCAGTGCTGATGGCCGCAATAATGGCAGGGTTCGAGGTCGATTTTGCTTGGCTTCTCCAAGCAGTCATGCACGAGAGGGCCTTCAAGGTCACCACGACTTACCCTTTTCCTTACATGATTTTCTCTTTGTGCAGATCAGCAGGAGTGCCCATTTGGCACATTGACCAGCTCAAGACCCCGCCAGGAAATGTGGACATCGGCCTCATCAGGGATGAGGCCAATGAGTTGGCCCCACGCAGAGGGCCCCGCCCAGAGGTGGTCCCATTTGGTGAGAACCTGGCCGAGACGGTAGAGCATGCTCATGATGCTTCCCGTGCTGCTTCTGCACACACTGACACTACTCCGGTCGAGTCTATCCCGGGTAGTAGCACTGCCCCGAGCTCCTCTCGCTCGGCTCCTTCTGCCACTCTGGTCCCACTTGCTCGGGTCCAGAAACTTGAGGCACAGATGGCTACACTTCTGCATCACATCCAGCCTTGGATGCAGAAGACTATTTCTGAGGCAGAGGAGCGCATGGAGGGCAAGATGGTACAGCACACGGAGAGGAAGATCACAGAGGTACATCAGCGCTTAGACGCGTTTGAATTGCGAGTGCTAGCCCGACCAGCCCCTCCGGTGGACACGTCAACCCTTCAGGCTGCGGTTGAGAGTCTGCGAGCTGATCTTGATATAATTTTAGAGGCGAGGGTGCCTGAGTCTGAGGCCCCTTCTGCAGAGCCTGCTGATGACACCGTGATGGCTGCTCTTTTTGCCACTTCTGATGTTCCACCCCCTCCCTCACGAGAGCATGTCAAGAGATACAGGGGTCGAGAGGAGGATGAGGCTAGGGCGAGGAAGAAGGAGCACCGTGAGATGGAGGCTGCGAGGAGAGCCTCGATTGCTGATGAGGAAGCCCGAAAGTTGAGGGCTGTAGAAGTGGCTGCCGGGGCGTCTAGCTCCAAAATTGTAGATTTTGTGGGAGGCACTACTGATGGTGCTGGGGATGCTGAGGACATTACTGAGGATGTCCAGACTACGCAGGGAGTGGGTTCCGGTGAATCGGACCCACCAGCTTGCTGATCACCGGCGCTTAGCGCCTCAGGTTTGCTTTACTTACCCTTTTACGTAGTTTAACTTTTCTATGCATTGGGGACAATTGCATATCTTTTGTTGGGGGTGGGGTAAATGGAAAGTGAATACTTGGTTGAATTCTGAGTAGCCCAAATTCACGATCCTCTTTTTGGGGTTTTCTTGCCTGTGTTCTTTTTCCCCAAAAGACTGATTACTTTTATTGTTGAACCGGCATGTCATATCTTATGTACATAGCATAAATCTGAAGCATGATGGCTAAAGTAAATATGATATCTCGATAATCAAAATGATGCATGACTAGGCATAGTAAGTGAAAATTGTGTGGTTTGAAACATGTAATAAAGATAAACTACTGCATGATCCTGAATCTAAGATTTGAACTAGGTGTTGAATAATCTGGGATTGCAAGGAATGTCAAGAGAGTGTGAGGTGAAATCGAATGTCCACCATTAATACTGAGCTAGAACTTGCCTGGTTAGTCCTGCTAATAATGAGTCAAAACAATCACTTAGGAAAGGATCATAGGCCCTTGTTCGAAATAGTCAATCTTGAGCCTAAAAATAACAGAAAACCAAATGAAGTTAATCCCTTTTTTTGATCAAAATGAATTGAGCTTAAAATAGATCTTTCTTTTTCACCCCAAATGATCTTCTCTGGGAACAATGTGTTGGCCCTGGTCCCTCCTTGGACACGTGCACCTCAGTTTATGCCAAAAGCATAAGTTGAGGGTGGCTAATGCAGAAAGCAACCTTGTTTTGGCCCTGACCCAACCATGGGTATTGTGAACCTTGACTCATGGCAAAATCATGAGTTGAGGGTGGCTGCTATAAGGAAAACCCCGGAAAGTGGGGTTGAAAGAATGAAGAGTAAGAAAGAATAAAACAGAAGTGACTAAAAAAAAATATGAATAAAAAGCAAAATAAACAAAAGAAAAGACAAAAGTCACTTACACATAAGGATAAGAAAGGGAAAACAGCAAAGTGAAAAGAAAATTGAGTAATAGGGCGAAATAAGATGATAAAAAGGTGGTTCGCTTAGCCGTTATGTCAAGGAGGGCAACAAGTCACTAAAGTATACCTAAATACACCTTACCTGACCCTGAGCCTATGTTACAAGCTAAAAAAGTCCTATTGTGATCCTAAGTGCGTATGATGAACTTGAAGTAGTGAAAATAAGGGCAAGCCTATGGCAATATGTATAAATGAGTGGTGAATTTGTTCTGAGAGTGAGTGTCGAAACGTGATCCTTATACTCAAACTAAAATCATTTGTGTGAAAAATGAGGATGTTATTTGAAGTGAGGACAGGAGTTGTAATACCAGAAATATTAGCATCTCGGTGAGAAATTGAAGAGGATAGGCATCATTGCGTAGTAAATCAGGGTTATGGTTTGATTCTACACAAATCAATGCCTAATAGTGAGATCATGCATTAACATAATGAGAATAATCTGGATTGATAGCCAAATGATTGCAGAAATTAAATTATGGATACTTTTGTACAAAGAATTTGTAGTGAGTCATAGTAATTCGCTTGAGGACAAACAACGAATTTAAGTTAAGGGTGTTGATGTACCGTGGTTTCACGGTATTTCTAATGCTTTTTCCTTAAGTTTAGTGTGTGTGGAGAGCCTTTTTGTGTTGATTTTGATATAAGTTTCTCTTTGTTTGCAGAAAATCTGTCCAAGGATGAACGCGGGAGTTTTTGAGAAAAAATTGTAGAAGAGACCACCTACGGAACCTATGACGGTCCGTCACGGCTGTGACAGTCCGTAGGTGGCACCGTAGTGAAGGGAGAAGTTGCTGAAGGAAATTTGGGGAAGTCTGAACAAGTGTGGGATTACGAAAGTCCATGACGGACCGTCACAGCTACGACAGTCCGTCCTGCAGGTTCGTCGTAATGATCAGAGAGTAGTCCCAGTACCCAAAATTCCAAGAAGTTCAAGTGTTTTGGAACGAAGACCCTCGACAGACCGTCGTGCTTGAAACGGTCCGTCGTACCTGTCCGTCGAGGGTAATGAAGAAAGCAAAAGAAGAATTTTTGAAGTATGGGACGACATAGGCTATGACAGTCCGTCGTGTCCATGACTGTCCGTCACGAGGTCCGTCGACGCAGACGCGTTTTGGACAGATTTTTAGTAAATAGAATTCTTATTTGATTAGGTTTCGTTTTTTATTATAAATAGTTGGAAAAACCTCATTTTTGAGGTTAGACTTTTTGGATAATTTTTAGTTTATAGTTCTTCGATTATATTATTAAATTCTCGATTTTGGGAATTAAGATATTTTCCGGGAATTGATTGTTGTGGATTTCGTTGATTAATCAAGTTAAATTCTGGGAAATTATTCGTTTTCAAAAAAGTAAGTGCATGAATTCTTCCATTAGCAATATGAATTTTGTAATTACGAACATGGGTAACTAAACTTCATAGCTAGGGTTGTGGGAACCATGGGTGAATAACAAGTTAATAATCCAACTTCAATAACAATTCTAGAGTGGTTTCTTGCATGTATTGATAATTCTTTCGTTTAGAAGTCTTTTTAATGGTGGCCAACGTTAGAACTCACCTTAATTCTACTTGCCGGACCAAGGAGGTAGATAATAGGAAAAGAATTATCAACATAGATTTAGTGTATACTATCTAATAGACTAGTATTGGTTGGTCCGAGTTAATAGCTTAGTCAAATACCGAATACGATGTTTAATATGAGGTAAAGATAAGGGTTAGTATAGCAACACACGTAGCCGAACCAAGGTGCGGAGTGAAATTCTCTAGATGTCGGACCAAGGATTTAGAGATACATAACTTATCACTTTACATGCAAGATATCAGGATAGAACTGTTATAGTTAGATTTACCAGTTAGGAACCTGTGGGGAACACTAAAACCCTAGTTACTTTTATACTTTGATTAAACTCCGAAAGTTGAATTTGTTAGTTGTTCATTCTTATTTAGTTAATCATTTTCATTAATTTAGAAATAAAACCCCCCTTTTTGTCTTTTTGTTTATTGGAAAATAGTTGGCTAAATAATAGTAATAATAAAACAAAGTTAAGTCTGAACTATTTTCCTTGTGGGATCGATCCCAACCTCATTAGTTGGGTTCTTTACTTGATACGACCGCTTTACTTCTTATTTGAGTAGTAAGTTTGAGCGTATCAATATGTCACATCTCATACACACATAGGTTCACATAACATACATTTCATGTTTCATATATTCCATATTTCTTATCCACGCGATCTTGGAATCATGAATGTAGCATTAAGACATCTCAAGTGAGGACCCAACATATAGGACCTCAAACCGAGGGCCTCATTTAGCAAACATAGAGTCTGCTTCATTCGTTCATTCGTAATTCACATTATTCATTTCATTCATTCATAGGCTGATGTAAATACCAGCTATACCTAGGATGAAGTTTAAGACTTTCATCGGGATCATGAAGTGCAATGACCAAGAATGACATAATGTCATTACTTGAGTCCGGTTTCACCTCCTGATTGTCTTGCACAAACACCGTCGGGATCGTTCATTTCATTATCTTTCATACTTTGAGGAACTTCAACCTTAACCGACATAAATCATGTGAGCATCATGAAATCCGGTGTCTCACCCACATCGAAAAGAGGTCGAGTCACTGGACAAAGTGAAACCAAAACATGCTAGCTTATTCGGTTTGAACAAAGCTAGTTCCCTATGGTGGCAAAATAGTTCAAAGACTAGGAGATTTAGGGACACCCATACCCACCTTGGTGGACAGTCTCATCTTATGAGAATTACGTGAACCTCCGCCCTTCCTGAAAGAAGGAATCACCACTCATAACTAGCCTATCTGTGCTCAGTTTAAAGTTCCTATTTACATTCAACTCATACATCATCGAAACTAGCTTCTAGCATGAGGTAGTCATAGCTCATTAGGTGATTTCTCATCTCTTCTTTATGTATTAAGTGTGAATTGTCCTTACACTTACATATAGAATGTGATTGAGACTTGTCTCTTAATATTCAACACTCTCTTATGTGAGTACTTTTAGTGACCTTTACTTAGGCTTGGTTGAGACTTGTCTCACCATTCATCTTAGCCGCTTATCATGTTGTCACCATTTTCATTAGAATCATAGTTTAACATAATTAATTACCTCATTACGTTAATGTACATTTCTTCATCTTGCTATTAATTTACATCATATGCCATGCACATGGCCTTTAGTGTACTTTACACTCATGGTAGTACCCCCTTTCGGGTTACTCATAGTTGGCTAAGCGTTTCATGATCATCTAAGTGTATATTGTGAAAGACTTATGCATCTTGCACATTTGGCCAAGAGACCCGAGTTTGATTCCTAGTCGCTGCATTTTATTTTATTATATGTAAGACTTATGTGCCTCACAATTTCGGTCAAGAGGACCCGTGTTCGAATCCCTTGGGCAGCATATAATTTTTAGTTATATTTGAGACTTATGTATCTCACACACTTGGCCTTGAGGCCGGGTTCGAATCCCCTCTCTCACACTATTTTTTTTCCTTTTAATTCAAGGCCTCTTCTCTAGTATTAGGACCATAAGGTCTCGGGGTCCACACTCAATGGCAGCATCTCTTTTTTTTTAAATTTAGCCGAGTCTTCTCTAATTAGCATTAGGTCCTCAAGTTCATTCTTCTCACACTTTGGTCTAGACAATTTGGTTTCGATTTTTATATCAACTTTAACCAATACTTTAGCCTAAACTTACATCCATATATTCGTACCATTTATTTGTTCATTGATGTACATGGCCGAGAGTCTTAGACTCATTTTAATTCGGCAGTTAGTATTTTATTTTAGATCATCACTTTCATTTACTTTTCATGAACATCACGGTTTTTTTTTGCATGTTAAACACACAACATTACGTAATACATAGTTCACAACTCTTCAAGTAGACCGTAACAACAATATCATTGAAAACAGCAAACTTGTGCACATGTAACATTCAACATTCGGACGTACATAACAAGATCATAAATAGTCCAAGAACACATATTGCACACTATCACAATCAGTCCTAAAATCATCTACCAAAAGTCATACCAACGCGTGCATCAATCGTTTATATATAGGATCTAATGACAGGGGCATGCAACGGGGACAACCTTAGTTTTTAGATTGGATTTCAACTGAACCTTAGGGGACTCTTGGGAAAGGGACCAAGAGAGAATAAAACCCATACCTTTTCAAATTTGACAACCAGCCACTAACACGTCCTAACCCACGCACAAACCTCTCTTTCCAGCCTTGATTATTGTTCACAAGTGAAGTTCCTTTATGTGATTTCTTAAAGCACTTAGGCAAACAATTTTTCTTTTCGTTTTTGATTGATGAAGCCGAGAACTCTTTGAACTAGTAGACTTATTTTACTTTTCTATTTTTTGAAGTGTAAGGTAAAGCTGAAGAGCATTTGTGGATATTTAATGAATTAAGAGTGCACATTGAGTACACTCCTAGTGGGAGTCGTGCGCCTCTTTCTTGGGAGTTTGTTGTTGACTTATTCAACACAATTTAAATAGTAAAGATCAGATTATAATCTATATGTTAAGTTACTATAATGCCCCGCCTTATTTTGTCCAATTTAATTCACTTAAATTGCCCACCTTAATGTCTCCAACTCGGCTTGAACCTGAGTGTGGAGATCCGATGAAACTCGTGTTTGACCACCGAGCTTTGACCCATTTTGACTGATTAAAATCTTATTTAATTAATTAATTATCAAACTAGGGTAGTTACTATACTACCCCTAGCCCCGAAATTACGTGTTTACCACTAGAACCCTTAATACCTAGGACCAACCCTCTAAGTCCGGTTACGACTCACCCGGGTGAATCCTAGTGTTCGGGGACTTAACATGGATGGAACCAACCCTGCCTAGCTCAAATAACTCACCAAGTTGGTTGGCTTGGCTGGTGCATAGGTCCAGGGGTCCGGTTCCACGCGCATAAGACAGTGTGAACCCGGTCTAACCTATGCATTCTAGGTGCATTTCGGTCTTACTTAGCATAGTCATTTTCGGATTGTTATAGTCGGGTATTGCCTATTCTAATAATATGGGATACATTCTAGTGTTGGATAAGTTATATGATGTTTAGGTAGTGGAATGGGACGCTATCTAGATATTGCACGATTAGGCTTTGAAGATGTTAGTGTGTGAGACCCTAGGTCTTCTCCAAGACCATTATGTGAATATCCTTGATTGTTGAATGTCTCTTAAATGGACTAATGAAGATAATGACTTGAGTTGAAAGTATGTTGATGAATAAGTGTTTATTTAGAGTAGCTTGAATGATTGCCTTATTAAGGTGCGGAATGGGTATATGAATGATCTCTTCATATCTTACTTAGGGAATTCTTTAGAGTAACTCTAGATAGGAAAGTTAATTGATTAAATAGACATAATCTTAACTTTGGTAGTCTTACGGATTATTTAGGTAAGCTTGGAGAGGGTGTATGGGTGGTCTCATCTTGAATTACTTAAGTAAGTCTTATGATAACCTTTGGGAGGACAGTATCACATTATGTGCTATTGTGTGTTACATAGGTTACTTTGAAGTCACTGTGAATTCACTGTAATGTTAATGTAACTTGATATAAATTGAGTATGAATTGGAATGTGTTTTAAATGTAATGTTTGGTGTTTAAATGTTATTATTATGTTTATAAAATGAATTTTTAATAAAAAAGAACATGTTTCTCATAAATGTATGTTTCTCATGATTTTATGCATTATGTCATACTTAGTTCATGCATGGTACTAATTCCATACATTTTGTATATATCTTAAGTTGTAGGTGAAAGGTGAAAGGCGTCTTGAAGCAAATCTTGGAAACTAGGACTCTCTCAAGTAAAGTTGGGGTATGTCCTCACTTGATTCGAGGACGTTGCTATCTTAGACTTCTTTTATTCAAAGTATTGTAATAGACGAAGTTTCTATATTTCGATTGTATGGCCGTGTCCAAGTGTTCTTGAGTCTAAGATTGGCGTATGTTGAGACTTAGTATTTTCTATCATTTTATATGAAAGATGTTTTAAGATATTATTCGTGTGAAAAGTTTTAATTCTTCACTACTTTTCATACATGTATGCAATGAATGAAGTCTAAGGGCTTGTACAAGACCTCTGAGAGATCAAGTACAACGTGTATCGACCCAAGAGTGCTGTAACTTCTAGGGTGTACTTGCGGGTCATACAAACTTGGTATCATAGCATAGGTTATGAATTAGTACTTAGTAATTGAAAAGTCTCAAAAAGCCACATCTAGTAAGGTTTTGTTCATTCGTGTGAGTCGCGACACATCCATGAGTGAGAGGATATAGAACGATAGAGTTTTCTTTCTTTTCTACTTTTGTGTTGTGCCGCGGAGTAAAAAGTTATGAGTGTCATTCTTAATGTTTTTCCTTTTGTTTTTAGGAAGATTAATACTAAAAGGATGGATGCAAGGAGGGATAAAGAAGAGAGGGTTAATGACGAAATTCCTCCTGAAGTTGAGCAAGTTCTTCAAGGTGGACAAGTTCCACAAGGTGCTCAAGTTCCCATTGGGGGTCAAGGGGATGAGGTTCCGGTGGTTCCCCCGGACTTGACTAATGGGGAGATTAGAGAGGCTCTACTTGCCCTAGCCCGATCCATGACTACTCATACAACTAGGGATGTTGGGCCTAGGGTAAATGCTTTCGAGAGCACTATGTCATCTAGATTGAGAGACTTTGTGAGGATTAATTCTCCTATATTTCTAAGCTCTAAGGTGGGAGAGGATCCCCAAGAGTTTCTTGATGGTGTGTACAAGGTGTTAAGTACCATGGGGGTGGTTTCTAGGAAGAAGGAGGAGTTAGCTTCGTACCAATTGAGGGATGTTGCTCAAGTGTGGTACAGTCAATGGAAACATATGGGTCGGTTGAGTCGGGTCCCATAGAGCAGGAAGAGTTTAAGGAGGCTATTTTAGAGAAGTACTTTTGCGGTGAGAGGAGGGAGCTAAAGGTTGAAAAGTTCATTAACCTCAAGCAAGGCAATACAAGTGTTGAGGATTATTCGTTGAAGTTTACTATGTTTACTAGGTATGCTCCATACTTGGTGTCTAACCCAAGTAATGAGATGAGTAGGTTTGTGACCGGTGATGCCAACCTAGTGAAAGAAGAGTGTCGTACAACCATTCTCCATAGTGACATGAACTTATATAGGCTTATGGTGTATGCTCAATCAATTGAATACTCCAACTTAGTAGGATATCAAGGAAATTGAAGAGGGGTGGATCAAATGAGCAAAACCAACGTATATTAAAGAAGAGGGCTCCAATGCAAGATATACCTACGGATCCTAAGGTCAAACTTGAGAAGGGTAGTGATTCTAAAAATGGTAAGCCTACTTCTGTTATTTGTGGGAAAAAGCATTATGGGAAATGTCTAGTTGGTACCGGGAATTTCTTTGGTTGTGGTAAGGAAGGTAATAAGGTGAGGTATTGTCCTACTATTGCGGCTAGATGAAGAGAGGCCAACAAATTTCCTCCAAGTGTTCCGGAAGGTGTTGTTCCAAGGAAAAATCACTTATATGCACTCTGGGCTAAATGATCAAAGCCGGATGATGAAGATGATGCAGGTAAGTTATAGTTTTCTCTCTAGTTATACGGGTTCCTTCTAAGTTGGGAGTATGGTTAGTAGTAGAGTTGTGATTTGTTGTTTCTTCTCTTCGATTCTATTCATGCTTGAGAGTTAGAAAGTCATAGTAACATGTTGCATGTTGCATTGTGTTTAGAATTTTTGTTGGAATTGAACTACATTTATTCCTTGCATTGTACATTTTATGAGGTTATGATTATGTTATAAATCGAGTTTATATTGTTTTATCTCTCATATGGTCATGATTTCATCATTAATTGCTTAAGATTTGCAGTTTTGGAAAAATTGAGCCTAGTTAACTCTAAGGCCTTAACTGTTCACTGTAAAGATTTTGGAAAAATTACAAATTTTTTGTTTTGTTGAAATTGGTTGTAATTGTGTATGAAATTTTTGTATATGAGCATGATATTGTGTAGAGAATGAGTTTCCTCCTAATTGAAATGAAGGATGTGAGCCTTATTTGCCTGATGAGTCATAGATTAATTTATATCCTCTTTTTGTGTTTTGAGTCTCTTAAAGTATGTAAAATTGTTGTTCCTCCTAAATTGTGTATTATGTGTGGTGTGGTATGGTTATATGCTTCTAGTCTTGGGTTTCTTATCTCTTGATAGTTCCTAAAATGAAGCAAGTGTCATTCGAGGACGAATGTTGTCCAAGTGGGGGAGAATGTAACACCTCTAAAAATGACTTAGGTGAAACTAGAGCCTAACACATGTGGCATGCGGTTTTAAAGTCCTAAAAAGGGTTATAATCATGTTTATAGACGGTGTGTAAAGTTTCATGAAGTTTGGAGGTCAAACGTCCAAGAACGTCCACGACGTTCGAAAGGTTTGTCTTGAAACATCCTTCTGTGGTTTAGTGTGTTTCATCATGTTTTACGTGTTTGTTTTGGATAAAATTGATGTGAGAGTTCTTTAACATGTGTATGAGTATATTCGGGTTGTAAATGTCTGGGAAAAACCCCCAAGCGCCAACCAAGGGGTCCTTGAGGAGGACCTATCTTGATTGCCAAAACTGACAAAAACAGTCCCACATACGGATGAAAATCGACGCCCAGTAGGCTGGTCGACGCCCCATCGGTTGAGGGGGTAGGTGGGGACTTAGGCGTGGGATCTTGAACTTCCAATTATGAGACTCTTATCCAATTGGCGATTTTCAATTATGACTCATCGATTGTTCTACGGGGCATTGCCCGTGATCCGTTGATGGCACTTGCTAAAAATCTACAAGTGTCTCGGCCAGCCCTAGGGCATTTTGGAGTTTTCACCTAGCCTTCCTAAAATTAGTTGGATGGTTTCTTAGGGTAATTTTAGGTATTTTGAATAGCTTTATAAGTCTAAAACACTTCGATGAATTATTATTTCAAAAATAAAAACTCTAACCCCCTAAAGAACTCTCTAAACCACCATGAAGCTTGAAGGGAATGGAGCTTGGAGGGTGATTTCTCCATCAAATCTTTGCAATTTCCGGGACTTAGCAACAATTAAGATATGAACTTAATCCTTGAATCTCATTTCTTCAAGGAGCCTGTCACATCCCGAAAGCATACCCTAGAAGATATGGCACTCTAGGAGTGCAACCGGCGTACTTGACCTCTCGGAGGTCTTATACAAGTCCTTTCGCATTATTCATCGCATATACATATATGAAAAGTAGTGCAGAATTAAAACTTTTCACAAAACGTTCAAATAATTTGTCAAAATATCTTTCATATAAAATCTAAGGAACTAAGTCTCATATCATCAAATCTTAAACTCACGAATATACTTGGGACACGGCCTATACAATTGAAATATAGTACAATATGTCTATTACAATGTTCAATAAAAGAAATTCTGAAGATATCTATATCCTCGAGTCATGTGAGGACAGACTTCAACTTGCTTGAACGATCTTATAATCCTAGCTTCTACTCCAATAGCACCTTCACCTATGAATAATTTTAGAGATTGATAAAAGAATGTAATTAGTACAACCACATGTACTAAGTATGGCATAATGTATAATAATCATGAAGACGGACATTTAATGGAAATATGTTCTTTTAATTAAAACATCATACTATAAGCATAAGAACAACATTTAACACCTTAGAAACACATAATATAATACTTAAGCAATTTATCACATTTTTGGAGAAACATTATAGTAACCCATATCACTGTTACAGTGAATTCCTTCATTGTTATAGTGAAGTTCCTCAACTTCACATTGGACACTTTATAGCATGCAACATTTTCACTAATAACTATCCTAAGACTCACTTAAGTCATAGAAAGAGAGAACTCCCATACACCTCTCTAGGCACACATAAATGATCCTTAACACCACCTATAATGATATATACACACTTACAATACACCAAACACATGAACATAAGATTCTCCTACCAAAGGTGATTCTAAGGTTCACTTGAGTGAGTTGTGAAGCGACCGCCTATACAGTACCTTCACACACACTTAAGGGATCCATTAGATTACCTAAGATAAGATCATTCTCACTTAATACAACAACATACATGTAATTCTCCTTTCCAAAGGTTATCAAAAGAGTTACTCAAGTAAATCAAGAAGAGAATGTCCATACTTGACCTCTTCAAGATTTCCTATGTAATCCTTGAGATTACCTATGTTTGGATCATGTCTACTTAATCAACCAATTCCTTCCTAGAGTCATTCTTAAGACTTATCTTGTAAGATATGAAGTGATCATCCTATGCCCTCTTCACACCTTAACTAGACAAACCTTAACTACTCTAGATAAGTACTTACTCATTTAACATTATTTCTAACTTAAGTCATTAAATTCATTAGTTCATTTAAGAGACATTCATCACATAAACGACATTCAAGTACTTGTCTTAGAGAAGAGCTAGGAACTCTCACTAACATCTTCAAAGCCTATTGTGCAATGTCTATATAGCGTCACATACCACCACTTCAGCTTCATAGAACTTCTCAAATACTAGTAGGTATCCCATATGATGAGAATAGGCAATAATGGTAGAAAAGCATGGAACCCGGAGAGGTAACCTACTTCGATGGAGGTTGTTCTGCTTGCTAATGGTAGAACTTGGACACATCCCATGTAGCAAAATGGTTAAGGAATATGAAGGGTTTCATTGCACTCTACCCTCATCCTTTAACTAGTGCTACATCCCTTACCATACTCACTCGGTGCTAGCCTTTGTTCTCATAGAGTAATTTACATTAAAGAATCATACGAAGGGGTTCCATATCTAGTTCATAACCCAATCACGTTCACCCTACCAAAAAGGTCCCCTAAGGTTGCCTTACAATGACGAAGAGGATAGCTTAATGAATTTCCTAAGGATAATATGATGTCGTTCCATCCAACCAACCTTAAGTCAGTCATTCATACAAGAAGGATACCATTACGACTTTTGATTTCAAGGGTCATAACCTTACCACTAGGTCTAAGGTTTCACATAAAGGACCTTCTTAGATTCATTGAAGGTGTCATGTCTTTCATACATACAAGACTAAGAGGCTTTAGCATCCTAAGTCTAGACATCTCATATTCACATTTATACATGTATCAAGTAAGGGACACAAGTCTAACACGTAAGACACACCAAGACTTCACTTTATCATATATAGTATATCATTGTAAAAGCACATAGGAATAACCATTATCATCTATAAATCATCCTATAAAATACTATACAATCATCAATATAACCATAATAGACTTATATATCCATGTAGGAATAATAATGCATCAACTCTAACACTACACACATAAGGACATAGTCATAGTCCAACATGATCACCTAATATCATCAATAGAAGAACACATACTTTCACTTAATCACAAGTAGATGAATATGATCATTCACATAATCAACTACACAAATCATCATAGTATATCAAGTAGTTGCCGACAAGGCCATGATCATCATAATACACACTGACAAGGCCACGTCATTCACATAGCACCGCCACCATAAGTGGACCATATCAATCCCAACATAATTCAAGTCCTATATTACATAAAATAAAGAGAATTAGGTCAGTGTACCACCAATCCATTCTCTCCATTTCAATCCTTAGCTAAATCATCAAATTCAATACAAATATGCATTTACCCATGGCCATGATCATCTATTCAATACAAATATCATAATACTCAATGAATCTAGGTCAATTCAATATATATTTATCAATCTACGACAGCCTATACATCAATTGAATACATTTATCACCTCATTCAATATCCCATAGAAAACTACACTAGAATTGATAAGCATTAATACAATATCAAGTCAACCATAAAAGTAGTCAAAATCTAGGGTTCATGAATTACATGGGTTCATAGGTTAATTATGTTAAAATCATCTAACTAACATCAATATAATCATAATATTGATTCAAAACCTTTATTGCATGAACCCATGGATAGATCATAAAATTGGACAACTTCATCTTTAGAAAACTTAGGAATCTCTTTGAATTTTGGGCTCCTTCATGAATACAATTTCAAGGATAAAAGATCATACCTCAATGATGTTAATCCACGAAATCGATAAAGAATAAACACTCAAATTTCCAATCCAAGCTCTTCCATGAGTTTTGTCTTCAATAGAGTTCTAGAGAATTTCTTAGAGATTTTGGGGTTTTAATTTGGTAGAATGAATTCATCTAGGTATTATACCTAAATTTACCCTAAGTAACCGCCCAAACTTTATTTGGACGTTGGGTGAATTTACCAATTCACCATCCAACTTCATAGTGAAGTTGCGCAGGAACAGACCCATCAACGACTTGTCCACAGAAGGACCGTATGTCCACAAATAGACCGTCCTGTCTGGCCGTCGTTTGGGACTGAGACTGGCCATTGGGATCTTGATCTCCCTATGATATGTATTTACCAACGACTCCCATCGATGGGGCGTCCACTGGCCAACGAGCCGTCATTTGCCTCAGTCGATTGTGGCTGGTCTTGACAGCCTTTGGCTCTTTGAAGGGTCCTACCTCAAGGACCCTTGGATGGTCCTTGGGGACATTTGCCTGGACGTTTCCAACCCAAATATGATCGTATACAAGTTTAGTACCTCCCACATAAATTTCATCGAAAACAAACACATAAAACTCAACGAAACAAGCTAAGATACACAAGGTCATTTCAAGGCAAACCTTTTGAACGTCATGGACGCTATTAGACGTTTAACCTCTAAACTTAATGAAAATTGACACACAGACTTTAATCATCACTATAACTCATATAAGAACCTCAGAAGCTCATAACACTGACATATAAGCACGTAAACACACATGAGACACATAGGTGACTAGTTGTCGAACGTCTTAGTCGTGTATTTATGATTGACTTTATATTCACCTTATACTATAGAAACTCCCTCAATACCACATTATAAACAATTTTAGGACCTTATACCCTCATGAAAACAATGTTAGGATCTAGCTTCACCTAAGTCATTTTAGAGGTGTTACAATCTCCCTCACTTGTAGAACATTCATCCTCGAATGACACTTGCCACTCTCCAAACACTTCCAAGAGTAGAGATTCAACTAGCAGCTCATAACCATACCACATAAATTCTTATACAATACAACCATGTAGAAGAAACATCAAGTTCACATGATCAATATATTCATAACAGAATAGAACCAGAATAAATTCTATGACTCATCATGCCATAAAACTTACATCCTTCATTCTAAATAGCAAAAACTCTTTTTATATTCATTATCATACTCATATACACCAGTTCTAACCACATCGCAACAATTTTCAACCAAAGCATGAATTAGTCAATTTTGCAAAAATGTTATAGTGAGTAGATTTTTTTCCTGGCAGTGAATATACTGCAAATTTTGAAAAATGCAACTTTTTGGCAATTGATGATGGAAACATGCTAATATGCAAGTTAAAACCATATAAACACATTTTTCAACATAATCATAACTTCATGAAATACACAATGCAAGGAATCAATTAAATTCAATTCCAACAAGACTCCTAAACACCATGCACATGTAACATGCTTCTATGACCATCTAGCCCATCTACTAACCATACTCACTCACTTAAAAGTAACTCATTAAACAAAAGAGAGAAATACAAGAAATTACCATCATCATCTTAACCCTCATCCGGCTTTTCTCCTCTAGTCCGGAGTGCATAGAAACGCCTCTTCTTTGGAGCATTATATTTTGCAACATTTGGATCAACTTGCTTACCATCACTTGTAGGACAATCCCTCACTTTGTTTCCATCTTTACCACAGCCAAACAACTACGGGTAACCAATAGGCATTCCCCATAGTGCCTCTTTCCACAAGTAGCACATGTAGGTTTGCCATTTTGAGAACCACCTCCCTTCTCAAATTTCATCTTAGCAATCCTAGGTTAATCTTGAGTTGAAACATTCTTCTTGATCCTAGGTTGAATTTGATCACTTGAACCATTCCTTTTCAAGTTTCTAGGAATCCTACAAAGTTTAGACTCCTCAATATATTGAGCATAAACCATGAGTCTAGATAGGGTCATATCATCATGTAGCATGGCCGTACGACATTCTTCTCTCACTAGGTCGGCGACCCCGGTCACAAACCTACTCATCTCATCCCAAGGGTTAGACACTAAGGATGGGGCATATCTAGACAACATAGAGAACTTCAAAGAGTACTCCTCAACACTCATATTTCCTTGCTTGATATTGATAAACTTCTCTACCTTTACCTCCCTCCTCTCACGGGGAAAGTACTTTCGTAGAAAAGCCTCTTCAAACTTTTCCCACTCAAAAGGATCCGACGCAACCGGACTACTATCCTTCTATTGAGTATACCAAACTTGAGCAACCTCCCTCAATTGGTATGAAGCTAACTCCACCTTCTCCCTAAAAGTCACCCCCATGGCACTCAACACCTTATACACTCCATCTAGGAACTCTTGGTGGTCCTCTCCAACCTTAGAGCCAAGAAAGATAGGAGGATTCATCCTCACAAAATCTATCAATAAAGATGCCATAGTGATCTCCACAACATTCACTCTAAGACCAATACCCATATTCACATGGGTAGTCAAAGCTCGGGATAAAGTAAGTAAACCCTCCTTAATCTCCCCATTTGTCATTTTCGGGGGAACCACCAGAACATCATTACCTCCTTCCACAATAGGTACTTGATCACCTCTAGAACGTTGAACCCCTTGAGCAACTTGAAGAACTTGCTCAACTTTCTTATCTTGAGGAGGAATCTCCTCATTCCCATCATTCTCCTCAACTGTCCTAGCCGGTGTCCTCCTTGTATTCTTCTTCCTAAAAACACAAGAAAAACTATAAGAAAAGAGAACTCATGAATTCTAAATCTCTACGACATGACAAAGGAATAGAAAAGAAGGGAAACTCTATGTCCTATAGCCTCCCGCCCATAGATGTGTCGTGACTCACACCAATGGTCGAAACTCTAATAGACGTGACTTCATGAGGCTTTTTGATTCCTAAGACTACTTTAATAACCTATGCTCTGATACCAAACTTGTCACATCCCGAGAGCATACCCTAGAAGATATGGCACTTTCGGAGTGCAAGCAGCGTGCTTGACCTCTCGGAGGCCTCATACAATCCCTTTCGCATCATTCATCGCATATACATATATGAAAAGTAGTGTGGAATTAGAACTTTTCAAAAAAATGTTCTAATAGTCTTTAAAAATATCTTTCATATAACATCAAAGGAACTAAGTCTCATATCATCAAATCTTAGACTCACGAATATACTTGGGACACATCCCATACAATCAAAATATAGTACTTTATGTCTATTACAATGCTTAATAAAAGAAACTCTAAAGACATATATGTCCTCGAGTCAAGTGAGGACATACTTCAACATGCTTGAACGATCCTATAATAAATATTTTCCTCCAATAGAACCTTCACGTATGAATCACTTTAGAGATAGATAATATAATGGAATTAGTACAACCACATGTACTAAGTATGACATGCATAAAAATAATGAAGACAAACGTTTAATGGAAATATGCTCTTTTTGATTAAAACATCATATTATAAGCATAAGAACGACATTTAACACCTTAGAAACACATAATATAACACTTAAGCAATTTATCACTTTTTTGGAGAAATATTACAATAACCATACCACTATTACAGTGAATTCCTTCACTGTTAAAGTGAAGTTCCTCAACTTCACATTGGACACTTTGTAGCACGCAATATTCTCACTAGAAGCTATCCTAAGACTCACTTAACTAATAAAAAGAGAGACCGCCCATACACCCTCTCTAGGCACACCTAAATGATCCTTAAGACCACCTATAATGAGATATACACACTTACAATACACCAAACACGTGAAAATGAGATTCTCCTACCAAAGGTGATTCTAAGGTTCACTTGAGTGAGTTGTGAAGCGACCGCCCATACAATACCTTAACACACACTTAAGGGATCCCTTTGATTACCTAAGATAAGATCATTCTCACTTAATACAACAATATACATGTAATATGACAGTCTCCATTCCAAGGTTATCAAAATTCATACTCAAGTAAATCAAGAAGAGAATGTCCATTCTTTACCTCTTCAAGATTACCTAAGTAATCCTTGATACTACCTATGTTTCGATCATGCCTACTTAATCAACCATCTTTCCTAACTAGAGTCATTCTTAAGACTTATCTAGGTAAGATATGAAGTGACCATTCCTATGCCCCATTAGCACCTTATCTAGAAAACCCTTAACTACTCTTGATAAGTACTTGTTCATTTAACATGCTTTCTAACTTAAGTCATTACATTAATTAGTTCATTTAAGAGACATTCATCACATAAAGTACATTCAAGTAATGGTCTTGGAGAAGACCTAGGGACTCTCACTAACATCTTCAAAGCCGATTGTGCAATGTCTAGATAGCATCTCATACCAACACCTAAACTTCATAGAATTTCTCAAATACTAGTAGGTATCCCATATGATAAGAATAGGCAATAAACGACATAGACCATTCTATCAAAGCATGGAATCCGAAGTGGTAACCTACTCCGATGGAGGGTGTTCTACTTGACAACGGTAGAACTTGGACACATCCCATATAGGAACATGGTTAAGGAATATGAAGGGTTTCTTTGCATTCTAGCCTCATCCTTTAACTAGAGCTACTTCCCTTACCATACTCACTCGGTGCAAGCCTTTGTTCTCATTGAGTAATTTTCATTAAAGGATCATACGAAGGGGTTCCATATCTAGTTCATAACACAATCACATTCACCCTACCAAAGAGGTCCCCTAGGGCTGCCTTACAATGGCGAAGAGGAAAGCTTAATTAATTCCCTAAGGATGAGATGATGTCGTTCCATCCAACCAACCCTAAGTCCATCATTAATACAAGAAGGATACCATTACGGTTTTCGACGTCAAGGGTCATAACCTTACCACTAGTTTTAAGGTTTCACATAAAGGACCTTCTTAGATTCATTGCAGGTGTCATGTCATTCATACGTACAAGACTAAGAGGCTTTAGCATCCTAAGTCAAGACATCTCATATTCACATTTATACATTTATCAAGTAAGGGACACAAGTCTACCACGCAAGACACACCAAGACTTCACTTTATCACATATAACATATCATTCTAGAAGCACATATGAATAACCATTATAATATATAATTCAATATATAAACTACTATAACATCGTCAATATAACCATCATACACTCATATAGACAAGTAGGAATAATCATGCATCAAGTCTAAGACTACACACATAAGGACATAGTCATAGTCTAACATGATCACCTAATAACATCAATAGGAGAACACATACTTTCACTTAATCACAATAGATCAATATGATCATACTTCACATAATAAACTACACAAATCATTATAGTATATCAAGTAGTTGCCGACAAGGTCATGATCATCATAATACATAAAGTAACGCCGACAAGGACACATCATTCACATAGGACCACCACCATAAGTGGACCATACCAATCAAAACATAATTCAAGTTATACATTACATAAAATAAAGAGAATTAGGGTAGCGTAACACCAATCAATTCTCTCTACTTCAATCCTTAGCAAAATCATCCAATTCAATACCAATAGGCCTTTAACCATGGCCATAATCATCAATTCAATACAAAAACCATAATACTCAATTAATCTAAGTCCATTAAATATAGATTTATCAATATAATACAACCTATACAACAATTGAATACATAATTACATCATTCAATACCCCATAGAAAACTAAACTAGAATTCATAAGCATTGAGACAATATCAAGTCAATCATAAAGTAGTCAAAATCTAGGGCTCACGAATTACATAGGTTCATAGTTTAATTATGTTAAAATAATCTAATTAACATAAATATAATAAATATATAATGATTCAAAACCTTTAATGCAAGAACCCATGGATAGATCATAAAATTGGACAAGTTCATCTTTAGAAAACTTAGAAATCTCTTTGAATTTTGGGCTCCTTGATGAATAGAGTTTCAAGGATTAAAAATCATACCTCAATGATGTTAATCCACGAAATTGATATATAATCACAACTCAAATTTCCAATCCAAGCTTTCCTTGACTTTTGGCTTCAGTGGAGTTCTAGATAATTTCTTTGAGATTTTGGGGTTTTGATTTGGAAGAATGAATTCATATAGGTATTTAGAACTTATATAACCACTTAAAATACCTAAATACCCCTAAGTAACCTCCCAAACTCTTATTTGGACGTTGGGTGAATTTACATATTCACCCTCCAACTTAACAGTGAAGCTGCGCAAGAATTGACCCATCAACGACTTGGCCACAGATGGTCCATTTGTTAACAAACGGACCGTCCGGTCTAGCCGTCATTAGGGACTGAGACTGGCCATTGGTATCTTGATATCCCTAGGCTAAGTCTTGAACAACGACTCCCATCTACGGGGCGTCGACTGGCCAACAAGCCTTCGTTTGCCTCAGTTGATTGGGGATGGTCTTGACAGCCTTTGGCTCTTTCAAGGGTCCTTCCTCGACAACACTTGGATGGTCCTTGGGGACTTTTTCCTAGAATTCTCCAACCCAAATATGATTGTATAAGAGTTTAGGACCTCCCACATCAATTTCATAAAAAACTAACACATAAAACTTGACAAAACATGCTAAGACACACGAGGTCATTTCAAGGCAAACCTTTCGAACGTCATGGACGCTCTTGGACGTTTGACATACAAACTTAATGAAACATGAAACAAAGACTTTAAAAACCATTATAACTCATATAAGAACTTCATAAACTCATAACACACACATATAAGCACCCAAACACATATGAGACACATAGGTGACTAGTCATTGAACGTCTTAGTCGTCCCTTGACGTTTGAGTTCCAATTCACCTAATATTGTTGACACTACCTTAATACCACATTATAAACCAGTTTATGACCTTATACACTCATTAAAAGAATTATTGTCTTTAGATTCACCTAACTCGTTTTAGAGGTGTCACATAGCCAATCTTCAAAGTTATTTTCAAAGACTTCTCAAAATAATGAACTTCTAAATTGAAATCTCGACATGGGTTCTTGCACAAAACTATTTGAATACCTGTATTATGATTGAATTGATGTTAATTTGGTTATTTTATACTAAAATCTCTATTTACCCATGTAAATCATGAAACCCTAGTTCTGACTATTTTATAGCTGATTTGATTATGTCTCTATGCTATTGAATTCTTGTGTAGTTTGATTAGGTCTATTGAATTATGAAAGTATCACGCTAGAATTATAAGTATGTTGTAAAAAAATTGATAAATTAATGTTGTATATTCTTTGATTCATTGTATATTGTGATTAATGGATTGAATTGGTGACTATGGCTATTGGTAAGAGCCTTTGTATATTGAGTTGGTTGAATTGACTATGGATTGGAGTGGTGAGATTGGATTGGTTGTATGTTTACCTAACTGTCACTATATTGTGTAGTATAGGTCTTAGATTACGATGATGTTTGGTATGGTCCAATTATGGTGGCGGTGCTTAAGTGTTGTACTTGTGAATAATATGGCCTCGTCGATATTACTTTATGAATTGTAAATAATGTGGCCTCGTCGGCATTACTTTATGAACTATGTTATTTTAATGTACTAGTTATCTATGTGGTCGTTGTGAAAGTTTTGATGACTTATGTGTATATGTGAAGTCAAAGCATGAATTATTCTAGTTGATCATATGTGTCTCTAGTAGGCTATAGTGAAGTTGTTATGTGTATTACTTGATATTGAAGTATGATGACTCTTGTTAAATTATATGAGACTTCTGATGGATTATATAGATGATTCTATAGTAGTGGATAGGGTGACCTATAGTTGACTTGGTGGTCCCTATGTACTTTTTGAGTCATATACTATATATGATAAAGTGAAGTATTTGTGTCTCTTGTTTTGGTAGACTTGTGTCCCTTACTTGATACACATAGTAGTGAATATGGCTTCACTTAATATGCTAAAGCTCCATAGTCTTGTATGTCTGATTAACATGTGACCTTGAACATATTTAAGAAGGTCATTTATGTAGAACCTTCAACCTAGATCGAAGGTTATAATATCCTTGAAGTTGAATGCTGTAATGGTATCCTTCTTGTCTGAATGGTGGACTTACGGTTGATTGGTTGGAACGACATGAAATCATCCTTACGTAAGTAATTGATCTATCCACTTAGCCATTGTACGTAGCCTTAGTTGACCCTCTTTTTTAAGTTTTATTGTGATTGGATTATGAACTAGATATGGAACCCGTTCATATGCTCATTTATTGAAATACTCTATGAGAACAAAGGCTAGAACAGAGTGAGTATGCTTTGGAAGTTGTTCTAACCAAGATGACATAAGATAAAAAATAAACCCTCGATATTCCTTAACAATGTGCCTACATGCGATGTGTCCTCGTTCTAACATTGGCAAGTAGAACAACCCTCCATCAGAGTAGGGTTTCATGACTCCAGATTCATGCATATCTAGTATGGTATATGTCGGTTATTTCCTATCCTCATCTTATGGGATACATGCTACTGTTTGATAAGTTTTATGAAATTTAGGTAGTGGAATGGGACGCTATCTAGACATTGCACGAATAGGATTGGAAGATGTTAGTGTGTGAGTCCCTAGGTCTTTTCCAAGACCATTATGTGAATGTCCTTGATTGTTGAATGTCTCTTAAATGGACTAATGAAGAAAATGACTTGAGTTAAAATTATGTTAATGAATAAGTTCTTATTTAGAATATCTTTAAGGATTGCCTAGTTGAGGTGTAGAGGGGGTATATGAATGGTCTCTTTATGTCTTATTTAGAGAAGTCTTAAGAGTTACTCTAGATAGGAAAGTTAATTGATGAAATAGACATAATCTAAACTTAGATAGTATTAAGGATTATTTAGGTAAGCTTGGAGAGGGTGTATGGGCGGTCTCTTCTTGAATTACTTATGTAGTCTTATGGTAACCTTTAGGAGGAGAGTGTAGTATGGTGTGATATTGTGTGTTACATAGGTTACTGTGAAGTCACTGTGAATTCAAGGTAATGTTACTGTGATTTGATATAAATTGAGTATGACTTGGAATTTGTTTTAAATGTAATGTTTGGTGTTTAAATGTGATTCTTATGCCTATAATATGAAGTTTTAATCAAAAGGAGCATGTTTCTCATAAATGTTTGTTTCTCATGATTATATGCATTATGTCATACTTAGTACATGCATTGTACTAATTCCATACATTTTGTCTATATCTAACGTTGTAGGCTAAATGTGATATGCGTCTTGAAGCAAAGCTTGGAAACTAGGACTATTTCAAGCAAAGTTGGGGTATGTCCTCACTTGATTCGAGGACATTGCTATCTTAGACTTCTTTTATTCAAGATATTGTAATAGATTAAGTTTCTATATTTTGATTGTATGGGTCGTGTACCAAGTATTCCTCATTCTAACATTGGCGTATGTTGAGACTTAGTATTTTCTATCATTTTATATGAAGGATGTTTTAAGATATTATTCATGTGAAAAGTTTTCCGCACTACTTTTCATACTTTTATGCAATGAATGATGTCTAAGGGCTTGTACAAGACCTCTGAGAGGTCAAGTATGCCGTGTATTGACCCAAGAGTGCTCTAACTTCTAGGTTATACATGCGGGTCGTTACATGTGATCATGATATACTAGGGTGATGTCTCTAGTTGTATTACTAGTGTGTCTTGATAGATTGACTTGGTTATTCCTATATGATACTTGAACACTATTGTACATGTGATATGAATATGATTTTTGTGTCTTGATAGGTAGAGTATGTCCATGTACTTGATGCATTGTAAGTATATGAATATGAACATCTTGACTTGGTAGGATTATGCACCTTTGCCTTGTATGCACATGGATGAATGTTGAATGAAAGTCTAGGAACGGTAGACCTAAGATGGTGCCCTTCTAAGCATGACTAATATGTGGAACCTTCTATATAGAAACGTGGTTAATATATCCTTGAAGTTGAAAGCCATAATGATATCCTTCTTTTGTGAATGGTAGACTTAGGGATAGGTTGGCCAGAACGGTATGAAACCTTCTATAGGAAAGTCATTGAGCTGTCCTTATTGAACATTGAGTTGCATCCCTAGTGGACCCATCTTTGGTAGGTTCATTATGACTAGGTAATGACTAAGAGATGGTGCCTTTTCGTATTCCCTTATGTGATTTAACTTACTCTATGAGAAACAAAGCTAAGTTCCGAGTGAATATGCTTTGGGCAGTGGCTTTACTTGAGAAGGAGACTAGAGTGCAAAAAAAACCTTGATATTCCTTAACCGTGTGCCTACATAGGACGTGTCCTAGTTTTACGCTTGGCATGTTAAACACCCTCCATCGGACTAGGGTAGACTCCAGATTCCATGCCTAGCTAGTATTTTCTATGTCGATTAATGCCAATCCTCATCATATGAGATATGTTCTAGTGTTGGAGGAGTTCTACAAAGTTTAGGTAGTGGAATGGGATGCTATCTAGACATGGCAAAAGAAAGCTTTGAAGATGCTACGATGTAGGTTCCCAAGGTATTATGAAAGACGATGATATGGAGTCCTTAATGAATGTAATGTCTCTTAATTGACTTAATGAATAATTATGACTTTAGCTAATGTATGTTGAATAGAATGTCCTCTATCTAGGTGTCATGACCTGAAAGCACCCCCTAGAAGTTAGGGAAAACCTTCAAATCGTGACCGGGCGTACTTAACCCTTTGGGGTCTCGTACAAGCCCTCTAACTAGCATTCATAGCATAAAGCATGAAAAGTAGTGTGGAATTAAAACTTTTCACGATAATAATAATAATAAAAGAACTTTTTTCATAAATAATAGGAAATCTTATCGTCACAAGCCAACTTAAAGACACAACTTAGAATCTTAGGGACACGGCCCTTTACAGTGAAAAGGAAATACAAATTTAAGTCTTAATAATGAAACTGAGAAACATAAAAATATATCCTCAAATATATGAGGACATACCCAATTCTTGAGAGATAGAATTCCCAAGCTTCAACTCCGATCCTCCAAAAGGCTTTCAACCTATACTCATAAGGTATAAGTATGGGGTTAGTACATAAATGTACTAAGTATGGAATATGCAACAACATGCAAAAAGGAACATTTTAGTAAAATAACCTTTCATGAAATTTAAATATAACATTCATGAATTTAGGAGCAAACCAACATAAGAACCATCATTTAGCACTTAAGGAATAACTCACATAATTTTCAACCAAAAGAACACTTTACAGTAACTTTACCAAAACTTACAGTATAATTGAATAAGCATTACACTGAACGTTTTGAATTCTTATAATGAAGACCTTACAGTGAATGCAACGGTCCAAGTCATATGAACTCTTTTTCCTTTGAAGTTTCCCTAACCCAAGGTCATCCTAGGACTCCCTAAGGTGATCCAAGAAGGGATGTTCATTACACATCCCTTCAAAGCACACCAAAGCAACCCTTAAAACCACCAAATCTTAGGCTTACTTCGTTGGAAATCAAATCAACGCCCTTGGCTAATATATGCAAAACACTCATGGAAATATAGGTCAGACTAAGTGCAATGTGAGAGTAGCATCCCATAATACCACTCCCACTTACTGCTCCTGATGGATTCCATTTACTCAATTACTCCACAATAATCATCCATCACACCACACCATAATACTCATTCACACGGATTTCATGAAAGTACTCTTCTCCCATAGTAGGTATAGGTCACACCAAGTGCAATGTGAGAATAGCATCCCATACTACTACTCCCACTTAGTGCTCCTACTAGGTAACTAATGTGGATCGAGCACTTCACGAGACACATACACAATATCAACAATATACAAGTTAACTAGTTTCAAATCAATTCTTTTGTGGGAGTTATCTTAACCGACAAAGTCCATGAGAGCTAGACATGGAATCTCGATATTAACCCCTATCGGATGAGGGATCCTTACTTGCCTAGTATAAGGTCATGCTTCTTAGCGTTTACATGGTTTTTCCAATAGCTAAACCTATGCGGGCACATAGTTAAGAGATAAGGAGATTGCTACTAAGTAACTCACTCTCTACTAACTAGGAGTACTCATCTCAAGAGGTACTTTGGATTACAACAAATCAACTCACGAAGTGCAATCCACCTCCCCTTCATATCCTCTCGGTGCTGGGAATAACTCCCCACGGATTTCTCAACATAATAGTCTATCTTAGAAAGCTCACTAGGAATGGAGAGGTTGCTACTAGACACTACATCTCAACTGACGAAGTGTGTCCACCTCTAGATTCCCCTTTTTACTCAACTTGGCATAGTACATTCTTTAAAGTGTGTGTGTGTACATGTGCACACCTTGCATATAAGCATCATTTCAATCTCATCAAGTTCTACACATACTTTAACCTTGATTCATCAAGTTACACACTCTACATGCTTCTCATAATCATATACTTCATTTAGACATAGACTAGGTCAAACATGCAATTCAAGCTACACCAAACAGAATACAAGACCCCTTTTACAATATCTATTCATTTCACATATTAGACCTTCAAGATTAATTATTCAAAACATACTAAATAATATCAAGTTCATCAATTAGCACCGCCATCCGTAAGATGGACCATACCACTCAATATCAATTCATAATAAGAACTATATAATGAAAGCAACTCAACATCAAATAAAACCATCATCACTCATCAGTAATTTATCAATATTTCACCATATTAACTCCCTTAGGTCAGTAGCTACACCAACATGACAAATACTAGAAGACCCAAGTTCATTCCCTACTCAAATCGTGCTCACATAACCCATTTTCAAGCCAAAGGTTGAAGTATGCATAAATAAAAGTTTCATGGAGTTTTAACATCCAAATAATCAATTCAAACCAATATAAATACATTTAAAACATTAGAACTGAAATACAAGAAGACCCATACTAGAAAAGTTAGAAGAAGTTTGAGTTTAGAAACCCTTTTGAAAACCTTTTTGGAAGTTGGCTTCTTGAATTAAAGGATATTCAATAATGGATACCATACCTTTAAGAGAATGAAATCCACTAATTTTGGTGAAAAAACACGTCAAAAGCAGCCCTCCTTTCCCTCCTTGAGTCTTGGCTTCAATGGTGACTTTGAGTAAAGTTTTGTTTTTAGAGAGAGAGTTTGAATGTTGAAGTAAGAGTCTTGTCTAGGTCTAGGGTTTAAAACTATTTTAATATAACCTAAAAACACTAAAATTATCCACCTAGGGTCTTAAAATACTTGGGGTGCATTTACATAAGACACCCCAAGTTGGCAGCAACTTCGCAGACTTGGTAGGCCTCACAGACGAGACCTTCACCAACGGACCGTCTGTGGGACAACGGACCGTTGGTAGGGTCTCGTTGGTGGATAATTAGCTTCAAATGGAGGATGTACAACTTAACTTACTGGTACAATAGACTCCCTAGGTCGACGGACCGTTGAGAGACCAACGGAACGTCCTTAGGGTAGTCGATGGCCACTGCTTTTTGGCAGATTTTGCCCAAGTCTTGGGCCCTTCATCTAGGGCCCCTTGTGGGTCCTAGGTGGGGTCATGCCCGGATGTTAAACCCCTAAACTAAGTCGTCTAGGTCTTAGAAACATCCAATGCAAGTTTCAAGTAAAACAAACACGTAAAACTCATCTAAACACCACAAGACACACAAGTACATTCTAAGGCATACCTTCCGAACGTCATGGACGTTCTTGGTCGATTGACTCCAAACTCAACCAAACTTCACACACACCTTAGGAATACTACACTAACTTATTTTAACACAAAATTCACTCAATCAACACTTACGAAGCTCTAGTTCACCTTAGTTGGTTTTGGGGCGTTATATTCTCCCCCACTTGTAATAACATTCGTCCTCGAATGACACTTAAACTTCAAGAACAATCAAGACTCACTTAGCATCACATAATACAATTAGATCATGATCAAAACATAAACAATCAAACCATCAACTAGCAAGGAACATCATCTCACACTTTCAACACTTAGCAACACGTACCATACTTTTACACACATTGAAACTACAATTCAAGAAAAAACAATTTTCTTCAAAATATCAAAATTCTACAGTGAAGTTCACTGTGTTCACTGCCAAGCTACCTATTTTTTTTTAAAGAAAATTCATTCTTTAGGAAATTCATAAAAATGACATGATCATATGAACTATAAAACAATATAAACTCACTTCATAACACAAAGGCAACAATAACAAAGAGTTAAGATTTACCAAAACCATCAATCCGGATTAATTATCCTTCCTAGCCCTCATCCCATAGGAAGGGTTCTTCTTGGGAGCATTAGGATCTAGGGAAGCTTGATTGACATCCTTTCTCCTTGCTTTGAGGTTTGGGCAGTCCCTCATCTTGTGGCCCTTATTACCACATGCAAAACAACCATCCGTTCCAGAAAGACCCTTACCCCCATGTTGCTTGCCACAAGTAGGGCATCTAGCCCTTTCATAGGAATGACCACCACCTTGAGAATGTTGATTTGGATCCCTATCCTTGTTTCCCATGGAAGAATCTTGGGGATAAAACCTCATCTTAGTCCTTTGGTGACTAGAATCATCAGACCTAGGCCTTTTACCCTCTTGCCTTATCTCCCTAATTTTGGACTCCTCAATTTGTTGCGCATAAACCAAGAGTCTAGAGATATCCATGTCATTAAGGAGCATTATCGTACGACACTCTTTTTCCACCCAGATAGACACACCCATCACAAACTTGTTCATCCTAGCCCTAGGGTTGGCTACCATGGTTGGGGCATACTTAGAGAGTTGGGTGAATTTGAGAGAGTACTCTTGCACACTCATTCCCCCTTGACGAAGGTTCATGAATTCAACCATCTTCTTCTCCCTCCACTCTAAAGGAAAGAATCTATCTAGGAAAGCCTCTTTGAATGCCTCCCAAACAGCCGTACCTCTTTCTAAGGGTATCTCACCCCTCCATTGCTCATACCACACTTTAGCCACATCCTTAAGTTGGTAAGCGGCCAATTCCGCTTTTTCCCTAGGGGTCACACCCATAGCATCTACCACCTTGAAAACCTCATCTATGAAGCCTTGTGGATCTTCATCCACCTTAGTGCCATGAAAGGTAGAAGGGTTCATCCTCATAAAATCCTGAATTCTAGAGGCGGGAGTACTAGAATTTCGTTGGGGCCTATCTCCTTGGTTAGCCTGTCCCATAAAGTGATTATTGACAACATGAGCTTGAGCCGTCATGAGTTGGGTCAAGTTCATTAGGTCAGACCTCGACTCCGCATTAGTCATATCACCCTCAACAAAAGGATCTTGAGGCATAAGAGGCACTTGAGGTCCTTGGGGTTCCGGAGGCAATTGAAGTTCTTGAAGAGGAACCTCCTCATTTTCCTCCCCTAAGCCAACAATAGGGACTTGGTCAACACGGGGAAGGACTCTCTCATTTGGTACACCTCCCTCCTCCCTTCTAGCGGTCGATCTCCTCGTATTCATGTCCTCAAAACACAAAATGAAGAGGTTGAGAAATGACACCTTATATACTCAACTCTAAGGCACGATATTAGAAAAGAGAAGAAAGTGACACTTCTAGCATCCTATAGCCTCTTGCCCATGGATGTGTCGCGACTCACACCAATGACCAAGATACTACTAGATGTGGCTTGTGAGACTTTTAGACCTTAAACTATTTCCCAAAACCTTATGCTCTGATACCAAGTCTGTCACGACCTGAAAGCACCCCCTAGAAGTTAGGGAAAACATTCGAATCATGACTTGGCGTACTTGACACTTTGGGGTCTCGTACAAGCCCTCTAACTAGTATTCATAACATAAAGCATGAAAAGTAGTGCGGAATTAAAACTTTTCATGATAATAATAATAATAAAAGAAGTCTTTTCATAAATACTAGGAAATCTTATTGTCACAAACCAACTTAACGACACAACTTAGAATATTAGGGACACGACCCTTTACAATGAAAAGGAAATACAAATTTAAGTCTTAATAATGAAACTAAGAAACATAAAACTATGTCCTCGAATATATGAGGACATACCCAATTCTTGAGAAATAGAATTCCCAAGCTTTAACTCCGATCCTCCAAAAGGCTTTCAACCTATACTCATAAGGTATATAAAAGTATGGGATTAGTACAACAATGTACTAAGTATGACATATGCAAAAACATGCAAAAAGGGAAATTTTAGTAAAATAACCTTTCATGCAATTTAAATATAACATTCATGAATTTAGGAGCAAACCAACATAAGAACCATCATTTAGCACTTAAGGAATGACTCACATAATTTGGAACCAAAAGAACACTTTACAGTCACTTTACCAAAACTTACAGTATAATTGAATAAGCATTACAGTGAACATTTTGAATTCTTACAATGAAGACCTTACAGTGAATGGGACGGTCGAAGTCATATGAACTCTTTTTCCTTTGAAGTTTCCCTAACCCAAGGTCATCCTAAGACTCCCTAAGGTGAGCCAAGAAGGGATGTTCATTACACCTCCCTTCAAAGCACACCAAAGCGACCCTTAAAACCACCAAATCTTAGACTTACTTCGTTGGAAATCAAATCCACGCCCTTGGCTAACATATGTAAAACACTCATGGAAATATAGGTCAGACTAAGTGCAATGTGAGAGTAGCATCCCATACTACCACTCCCACTTAGTGCTCCAAATGGATTCCATTTACTCAAGTACTCCACAATAATCATCCATCACACCACACCATAATACTCATTCACACGGATTTCATGAAAGTACTCTTCTCCCATAGTAGGTATAGGTCACACCAAGTGCAATGTGAGAATAGCATCCCATACTACTTCTCCCACTTAGTGCTCCTACTAGGTAACTAATGTAGATCGATCACTTCATGACACAGATACATAATATCAACAATATACAAGTTAACTAGTTTCAAATCAATTCTTTTGTGGGATTTAGCTTAACCGACAAAGACCATGAGAGCTAGACATGGAATCCCAATATTAACCCCTATCGGATGAGGGATCCTTACTTGCCTAGTGTAAGGTCATGCTTCTTAGTATTTACATGGCTTTTCAAATAGCTACACCTATGCGGGCACATAGTTAAGGGATAAGGAGATTGCTACTAAGTAACTCACTCTCTAATAACGAGGAGTACTCATCTCAAGAGGTACTTTGGATTACAACATCTCAACTCACGAAGTGTAATCCACCTCCTCTTCATATCCTCTCGGTGCTAGGAGTAACTCCCCATGGATTTCTCAACATAATAGTCTATCTTAGAAAGCTCACTAGGAATAGAGAGGTTGCTACTAGACACTACATCTCAACTCACGAAGTGTGTCCACCTCAAGATTCCCCTTTTTACTTAACTTGGCATAATACATTCCTTAAAGTGTGTGTGTGTACATGTGCACACCTTTCATATAAGCATCATTTCATTCTCATCAAGTTCTACACATACTTTAACCTTGATTCATCAAGTTACACACTCTACATGTTTCTCATAATCATATACTTTATTTAGACATAGACTAGGTCAAACATGCAATTCAAGCTACACCAAACACAACACAAGACCCCTTTTCCAATATATTTTCATTTCACATATTAGACCTTCAAGATTGCATATTCAAAACATACTAAATAACATCAAGTTCATCAATTAGCACCGCCATCCATATGATGGACCATACCACTCAATATCAATTCATAATAAGAACTATATAATGAAAGCAACTCAACATAAAATCAAACCATCATCACTCATAAGACATCTATCAATATTTCTCCATATTAAGTCCCTTAGGTAAGTAGCTACACCAACATGACAAATACTAGAAGACCCAAGTTCATTCCCTACTTAAATCATGCTCACATATTTCAAGCCAAAGGTTGAAGTATGCATAAACAAGAGTTTCATGGAGTTTTAACATCCAAATCATCAATTCAAACCAAGATAAATACATTTAAACCATTAGAAGTTTAATACAAGAAGACCCATACTAGAAATCAAAGTTAGAAGAAGTTTGAGTTTAGAAACCTTTTTGGAAGTTGGCTTCTTGAATGAAAGGATATTCAAGAATGGATACCATACCTCTAAGAGAAGGAAAACCACTAATTTTGGTGAAGAAACACGTCTAAATCAGCCCTCCTTTCCCACCTTGAGTCTTGGCTTCAATGGTGACTTTGAGAGAGTTTGAATATTGAAGTGAGGGTCTTGTCTAGGTCTAGGGTTTAAAACTATTTTAATATAACCTAAAAACACTAAATTTCCACCTAGGGTCTTAAAAGACTCGTGGTGTATTTACATTAAACACCCCAAGTTGGCAGCAACTTCACAAACTTGGCAGGCCTCACAGACGAGACCTTCACCAACGAACCATCTGTGAGACAACGGACCGTTGGTAGGGTCTCGTTGGTGGATACTTAGATCCAAATGTAGCATGGCCAACTTAACTCACTGTTACAATCGATGCCCTAGGTCAACGTACTGTTGAGGGACCAACAGCCCATCCTTAGGGTCGTTGATGGCCACTGCTCTTGGGCAAATTTTGCCCAAGTCTTGGGCCCTTCATCTAGGGCCCCTTGTGGGTCTTAGGTGGGGTTGGTCTCAGACTTTAAACCCCTAAACTAAGTCGTATAGGTCTTAGGAACATACAATGCAAGTTTCAAGTAAAACAAACATGTAAAACTCATCGAAACACCACAAGACACACAAGTACATTCTAAGGCATACCTTCCGAACATCATGGACGTTCTTGGTCGATTGACCTCCAAACTCAACCAAACTTCACACAAACCTTAGTAATACTAAACTAACTTAGTTTAACACAAAATTCACTCAAGCAACACTTACGAAGCTCTAGTTCACCTTAGGTTGTTTTGGGGCGTTACACTAGGGTAGCTTTAAGGGTTGCTTAGGTAAGCTTGAAGAGGGTGTATGGTTGGTATCTTCTTGTCTTACTTAGGTGAATCTTGGGGTAATCTTAGGTTGTGAGTAAATGAAATGTGAATGGAACAATCTTACCTTATCTAGTCTTAAGGATTGTTAAGGTAGGCTTGAAGAGGGTGTATGGGCGGTCTCTTCTTGTCTTACTTAAGTAAGTCTTAGGATAACCCTTGGCAGGAGGATCATATGCTTATATGGTTTGAAGTGATGTTAATCCTATGATGTGGATTACTTGAAATATATCTTACATATGGTTATGTGTAATTGAAGGTGGTTTCTTATACTTATGTTTTGAGGTTTTCTCCAAAAAGAGCATGAAAGCATATTTTTAAGAAAATGTCCTTTTAGCATGATTGTTGTAACAACCCTAAAATGACTATGCTAAGTAATGCCTAACGTATCAAGAATGCCTACATTAGACCGGGTTCACACGGATTGATGCGCGTAGAACCAGACTTCTGAACCCTTGCAACAGCCAAGCCAACCAACTTGGTGAGTTAGTTGAGCTAGTAAAGATTGGTTCCATCCATGTAAGGAACCCAAATATGAAGATTTACCCAGATAAGTCTTAATCGGACATAAAAAGGGGTAATCTTAAGTTTGGAGGGTCTAGGGGTAAAATGGTCTTTTCCAGGGTAAGGGTATTACTGTAATTACCCTAAATATTTAATTAATTAATTAATTAATTAATATGGTGGAGGGGCAATTTGGGTAGAGGTTGCCGAATTTGACCCTTTAAGCAAAATCTAGCTCCACCCGGGTTTGAGCCTTGGTGGAAGCAAGGATTAAATTGATTTAATTTTATTAAGTGAATTAGTTGAATTAATTAATATTTAAAAATCAGATTTAAGTAAGGGAAAATCAGATTTTTAATAAAAGAATAATAATAATAAAATTAATAAATAATGAGAAGTCCTAGTTTGACTTAGTCTCCACCTAACTCTCCTAATCCTAATCCTAATCCTAATCCTCTCATTCTCACGTCTCTCACTCTCATTCTCACATTTTTTATCATTAAAAGAACTGAAAATAATAGTTCTTCACTCTTGAAGAACTTACACACAAAAACTCAAACGAAAAGCTAAGCTAAAAACGAAAATCAACAACATTCTTCTCGACGGATTGTGTTTGGGATTTTGGTGGTGAGGCAGTGGTGTCGTGGGAATTGGCAGCATTGACACAAGTGTTAAACGACATTAAGGTATGGTTTTTCTTCTTTCTTGGTCCCTTTCCCAAGAGACCCCTAAGTTCAGTTTAAATTCCAATCGAGAAACTAAGGTTATCCCCGTTGCATGCCCCTGTCATTAGATCCTTTGAAAGATTCAAAGTATGCGTTGGTATGTCTTCTGGTAGATCATTTTAGGGCTGGTTGTGATTATGTGTTTGAATTTGTATTCGGAAATTATGAAAGGAATGAAAGATGTGTTTCGGGGAAGTGTATTAAGTCAATTATTTATGCATGTGTGTGCCGTGAATTAACTATGTTTTGCTACCTGAAATTTACATATTAAAATGTTGTATTTTACGTGTACAAATATGTTTAAAGTGTGATGTTAATATAAGTGCAAAGTTGCTGAATTGAATGATAATTCTTGATTGAAAGTAACCTTGAAAATGAACCTAAAGATCTCCCTAAAAAATACTCGAAAAGTCTGCATGTTTAACGTGAAAGAGGGTGAGAAAATGGACTGCAAAAACGTGATTAAATTCTCAAAAATAACCATGAAAACTCACCTAAACATGCACTAGATGTAACACGAAAATTTATCCTAAATCTAACATCTAAAAGTTGAGAAAATGGAATGCAAAGAGGGTGAACAAATTTCCAGCATTCTGGAAATTTGTTTTTGGCCAGCTTACTGTAAAAAAATCACGTTCTAATTTTTTTTTTTTAAATGCTTGAGGTCAGTGGGGATTGAACCCAAGACCTCACCATATACATGTCATAAAATATTAAATAATAAAATATGGTAAGGGGGATTCGAAATGGGGTAAAGCTCAAGTGAAAAGTTAGGGGAAATGAAAGAAAATGAAGTGAGGCGTGTGGGGTTCGAACCCACAACCTCTTGGACGGATGAAGGAGAGAGGAGAAGAATGAAATAAAGAAATAATAAAAATGAGGTATGTCGGATTCGAACCCACAACCTCTTGGCAGAATGAGAAGGTAAGGAGAAAATGTAAATTAAAATAAGGTGAGGCTGTGGGGATTCGAACCCACAACCTCTTGAATAGATGAGAGAGTTAGGAGAAAATAAAGGACAAAAAAATAAATGTGGAGAGTGAAGATTGAACCCACAACCTCTTGAATAGATGAGAGAGTTAGGAGAAAAATAAAGGAGAAAAAAATAAATGTGGAGAGTGGGAATTGAACCCACAACCTCTTGAAGATTAGAGAGTTAGGAGAAAAATAAAATGAGGTGAATGGGGATTGAACCCACAACCTCTTGGATAGGTGAGAAAGTTAAGAGATAAAAGAAAAGAAAAAGAATGAGCTTGTGGGGGATTGATCCCACAACCTCCTTGCCTTAAACGAAAAAGAGAGGAGAAAAAGAAAGGAAAATATTATGGGAGTGATGGGGATCAAACTAGTGTCCCCCAAATCAGAAAAATGTAATTATCAAGTTTCCTATAAGCTTAAGTGTTACTCAAGGGATTCAAAATTGGGTTTCCTTTCCCAATTCTGTATTGACAAATAAGTCATACGTAAATAAAAATTTAATGAATGCTGCCTCTAAAGATCGAACTCAATATCTTGGCATATCTACAAGATGCATAAGTCTTATACGATAAAATCTTGGGTAAATATGAATCACTTAGACAAACTATGAATGAAGCCTCATGGCTTGTATGTGTGGACTCATAAGTCTAGCATACATTTAAAAGTAAGTAAACCTAAGATGTTACGTGATGAGATAATGAAACCCCAGAGGGGTTAAGTAAAAGTGTGACACACACTAAAGGGCCAAGTGCATTGGCATACGATGAAATGAACATTCACGTAAAGTGGTGAGTAATTATGAAAAGTAAATGTGCTAAAGTTAATGAATGTGGTGACAACATGATAATAGGCTAATGCGAAAGGTGAGAGAAATCTCAAATGAGCCTAAGTAAATGTTACCAAGACGTACTCACCTATGAGAGTGTAAAGTTAATGAAGAGACCAGTCTCTAGGAACACTCTAATGAAAGTATTGAAGTTAATGCATACTTAATACTAATAATGAGATGAGGAATCAACTAATGAGTTGTGATTCCCTCATGCCAGAAGCCAGCTTCTATGATGTATGAGATAAATGTAATGGAACTTTATACTGAGCACCGATAGACTAGCTATGAGTTGCGATTCCTTCTTTCGGGAAGGCAGAGGTTCGTGTAATTCTAATGAGATGATACTGTCCGTCCAGACGGGTATGGGTCTCCTTATATCTCCTAGTCTTTGAACCTATACTGCCAATATAGGGTTCTAGCAGGGTTCGATTCCCTATATACGCTAGCATGTTTTGGTTCACTTTGGTCGGTGATTCCACTTATTTTCGGTGTGGGGTTAAACAGTGGATTTCATTATGCTCACATGATCTATGTTGGTTAAGGTTACAGTTCCCAAAGAATGAATGAGGCCCACCTCAAGTAATGCACATAATGAAATGAACGATACCAAAGGTGTTAGGATAGGATAATATAGAGGTGAGCTAGACATAAGTAATGACACTAGGTCATTCTTGGTCATTGCACAACAAACTCGATGAAAGTCTTAAACTACATCCTAGGTATGGCTGGTGTTTACACTAGCTTACGAACGAATATAAATGAAGTACGTATGAATGAATGAAGAAGACTCTGTGTTTGCTAAAGAAGACTCCCTAGTTGAGGTCCCAGATATTGAGCCCTCATTTTGGGAAGTCCTAATGTCAAGTCCATGATTCCAAGGTCTCATGGCATATGGACGAATGATATGAAATATGTTATGTGTTAATAAGCAATATGTTATGTGTTGTGTGCAATATGTTACGTATGATGATGCATGTTACTCTCATATCATGACTTTCCTAATTCGATTTTGGCAATTCCACTGACTTGACTTTCCATAATTCATATCGTTAGGAGAGAGCTATTCTTACTAATGCATGTCTGTGGTGTGTGCTTGCATATACCCATACTTAGTACAAGTGTGTAATCATTCCATACATTTATCTACTTTTAGGTGCAGGTGCAACTGGACGTTAGAGCTTACGAGTCGACGCAGAAGTTATCCGGACGTGGAGCTTTCATCCAGATTTGGTAGGCCCTCATTCTTTCGAGGATGCTTACTGGTTTATTCTAGCGTAGACGTAGGCATGAGCTAGTGGAGTATGTTCTACTAGCGTTTCTTTCTCAATTATTTTCAGACATTGTATTGGTGCCATTCTGGCAACTTTATATTTTATGCAGATATGAATATTTCATTCAGTTGAGTATCTAGGTTTTATGTGGTTGTTGTGAACGCTTAAGAGTTTATATAGATAGTCTTATAAGAGCTCAATGTTTCTCACTATGAAGTTTTTAAAACAAAAAGCTCAAATTTTCTGCTAAATTAAACCTAGATGATGTAACGATGACGTATGTAGGCTTGTATGCGACCTCTAAGAGGTCAACGACGCCGGTCTCGTCTGGGGTATATATTCAAGTCGTGATAATTGTATTGCATTACACCATACTTAGTGCAATATAATGTACTAATTCCACTACACCCTTTTAGGCCTATGGCCACCCCACTAAAGTGTAGCCTAAAGTAGCAAAAAGTGTGGCCTTTGATAAAATGCTACACTTTTGGACTTTAAGCAACACTCTCATCTAGAAAAACACTTACAAAATTTAACTTTATATCTCATCTTGAGCAACACTTATAAAGTGTAACTTTATATCTCATATAGAGCAACACTTTTGAATTGCATATATATTAAATATATAATCACATAATTAAATATACAAGTGACCTAAAGCACAAAATTAACTAATATTTAATTTGAAGCTATATATTTCAAATAAAATTCGAGAAACATGTCCAAAAACTCCAATACTAAGAAAGTAATTGCTTAAAGATCTCAAAATCAATAAATTCCAATAAAACCAAATGCATTCAAACGTATATGACAATAGTACAAAAATCTTCATCATTCGCTAAAATAGATTGAGTTTACTTCTGCCACAATTCAAATTCAATTACCAGAATTTTCCTGCACATTTAAAATAAAATTACAAGTTAGTGAAATAAATGTGGAAATGCATATTTGGAGAGTATTCACTGTAAGCCAACCAATCCAAATATATATATATATATATATATATATATATATATATATATATATATATATATATATATATATATATAGAGAGAGAGAGAGAGAGAGAGAGAGAGAGAGAGAGAGAGAGAGAGAGAACTTTTATCAGCACATAAATTACGGGTTAATGCATGTATTGTAAACAGAAAAAGCTCAAGAGACACACATCATCAAAAATTCCATTCTAAGCATCTGTAAAATTCCCCTTTCTCCTCAGCAATATGTTAACTGGGCTGAAGTGAGTCGATCTTTGATCTCTTAGAAGCTACTTTCACAAGTTTCAGACCACTCAAACTTTGCCTTCTTCTTTGTTAAAGCTGTCCATGGAGCAGCAATAGCGGAAAATCCATCAACAAACTGCGATAGTAACCAGCCAAACCCAAGAAACTCCGGATGTCTATAGGAGTGAGGGGTCTCGACTAGTTCTTTACTGACTCAATCTTTTTCGGATAAACCTCTACACCCTGGTCGGACACAACATTCCAAAGAAGGTCACTGATCTCAACCAAAACTCACATTTGCCGAATGTTTTATACAACTGGTGTTCCTTGAGTACTTGCAATGTCATTCTCAAATGTTGTTCATGCTTTTTTCTGGTCTTAGAGTATATGAGTATGTAATCTATAAATACTATGACAAAATAATCAAGGTATTCACGGAAGACCCTATTCATAAGGTCCATAAATGCGGCTGGTGCGTTAGTGAGACCAAATGATATGACAAGAAACTCGTAATGCCAATACCTAGTACGGAAGGAAGTCTTAGGAATATCGTATTGTCTTACTCTAAGCTGGTGATACCCTGACCGGAGATCTATTTTAGAAAAGAAACTTGAACCTTGGAGCTGATCAAATAGATCATCAATTCTGGGAAGAGGGTATTTGTTCTTTATAGTGACTTTGTTGAGTTCCCGATAATCGATACACATTCTAAGGGTTCCATCCTTTTTCTTAATGAATAACACTGGATCACCCCATGGGGATATGCTCGGTTGGATGAATCCCTTATCAAGTAGTTCTTTTAACTGCAACTTTAACTCTTTGAGTTCAGCTGGAGCCATTCTATAGGAAGGAATGGAAATTGGTTTGGTGTTGGGATCTAAGTCAGCACGAAAGTAAATTTCGCGTTCAAGAGGAATTCGTGGTAAATTCTCCGGAAGGACATCTTGAAACTCATTCACTATGGACACAAAGTCTATAGAAGGAACTTCATGTTAAGATGGGAAACTATTTGGCCTGTTGGATTTGAACTACGCCCTTCCCATTCCAGCTCTAACTCATTAGGAAACTGAAACCTTACTACCCTGTTTCGACAGTCTATGGTAGCATAGCATTTATGGAGCCAATCCATACAAAAAAATATATCAAAGTAAAGCATGGCTAATTGTATTAGGTCAGCATAGGTAACTCTATCAAGAACAGTTATTGGGCAATCTCTATATACTCTTTCAGATCCAATGCTGTCTCCTATGGGAGTACTAACTAGAAAAGGTTTATGCAAGACCTTAGGAAGCAAGTACGATTTGCTAGCTACTAAAGGAGTAACAAAAGACAAGGTGGATCCTGGATCTAACAATGCATACACAGAAAAGAAAAGACATGCAAGGTACCAGTGACCACATCAGCTGACTTCTCCTGCTCCTCTCTTCCTTTCAAAGAATAGAAACTGTTCCTCTTGGGAGGCTCGGCTGAAACAGTAGTATTAGGCCGAGGTTGAGTATATGCCTTGGCCTGATTCTTCACATGTGGGCAGTCCCTGTCCATATGACCACTCTTGCCGTACCCATAGCATGCATTAGAACCAATCATGCACTCACCTCCATGCGAACGACCACATTTACCACACGACTTTCTATCACGCTGGGCATTTCTATTATTGACATTCTTGGGGTTATACTTGCCCACTTTGGCATTAGTGTTCCCATAAGGAGTAGGATTACCTGAGTGCTGGTGTCCGTTCTTGAACTTGGGCCTGTCCTGGACTCCAAACGAACTCCTACCAGTGCTAGAACCAGCCTAATCTGAGGGCCTATGCTTCTTGCCTTCTCGGACTCTCTTCCTCCGATGACTCTCCTCCACATGATGTGCATGTACCATCAACCTAGCAAGGTCCATGTTATCATGCAACATGGCTGCCCAAAATTCCTCCTCTAGATCCTCCGATACACCAGTCACAAACCTGCTCATCTCATCCCTGCTACTGGACACCAGGGAAGAAGCATATTTGGAATGTTTAACAAACTTCCAGGAGTATTCCTTGACTGACATACCTCCCTGACGTAGGTTGATGAACTCCTCAACCTTAGCCTCTATCTGCTCTCTAGGAAAGAAATTCTCCAGGAATTCAGTCTTGATAATCTACCCACATCTTGCACCACACCTGAGCCACATCCTTGAGCTGGTATATAGCCAACTCAGACTTCTCCTTTTCATTAACACCCATAGCACAGAGAATCTTGTGGACCTCGTCCACAAATCCTAGGGATCCTCATTGGTTCTGGACCCAAAGTAGACTGGAGGATTCATCTTAGTGAAATCTCTCAGTTTGCTAGTCATTGTGGTAGGATGTGGGTTCTCCCTGTGTCACGACTGGAATCTAGACCACAGATGAGACCGACATCGTTGACCTCTCAGAGGTCGCAGACAAGCCTACATACGTCATTCTTACTTCGTCTAGGTTAATTTTAGCGGAAAATTTGAAACTTTTTGTTTCTTAACATACTTATTAAACATTCTCATCATTACATAATTTTTCACCATCAACCATCTAATATTAAGATCATCAAATGAAAGAAATACTGTAATATAGTAATAAAGATGTACTTGCCAAAATGGCATGAATACAATGTCTGAATAAAACACGAAAGAAACGCTAGTGGAACATGCTCCACTAGCTCAACTCTAAAACTAAGCTAGAATATAAATGGCAGCATCCTCGAAATGCATGAGGACCTACCAAGTCCGGATGAATGCTCGATGTCCGGATAGCTTCAGCGTCAACTTGTAGCTCTAGCGTCCACCTGTGCCTGCACCTAAAATTATAGAGTTTTATAGGGTTAGTACACACTTGTACTAAGTATGGGTATATGCAAGCACACACCAAGGACATGCATGAGAAAAGATAGTTCTTTCCTAACAACATGATTATGGAAAGTCAAGTCAGTGGACTTGCCAAATTGAGATTATGAAAGTTAGTGAATCTTCCAAATTTGGATTAGGAAAGTAAGTGAGTTTTCCAAATTTGGATTAGGAAAGTCATGCCATGAGAGTAACATGCATCATCATAATTATCATACTGCACACAACACATAACATCTTACACATAGCACATATCATATTGCATATAACATATATCACACAACTTCTTTCATATCATTAATTCATATGCCATGAGACCTTGTAATCATGGACTTGACATTAAGACTTTCCAAAATGAGGGCTCAACATATGGGACCTCAACTAGGGAGTCTTCATTAGCAAACACAGAGTCTGCTTCTGTCACAACCCGAGATCATACCCTAGAAGATAGGGTGCAATCTCGGATTGCGACCGGCGTCGTCGAACTCTCAGAGTTCTAAGACAAGCCTCATTCATATCATTCATTGCATATACATAGTGAAAAGTAGTGCGTAATTAAAACTTTTCACTAAAACATAATATAGTCTTTAAAAACCTCTTTCATATAAGAGTAATAGAAATGCTAAGTCTCAATCTCATCATCTTAAGACACAAGAGTACTTTTATACGAAAATAAAAATAACATAGTCTTATTACAATACTTCATAAAAAACACATAAGATGACATATATGCCCTTGATACAAATGAGGACATACTTCAATTCTTCTACTCGGACGATTCTTCTAAGCCCAAGTCTTTTTCTCCAAAAGCTCCTTACCTACCAAGGACAATAGATAGAAAATAAAGTATGGAATTAGTACAACCTTATGTACTAAGTATGGCTATATGCATAAAATCATGAAAATGGACTTTATTGGGAATATGCATCTTTTCATTTAGAAATCATAGTTTAAACATAAGAACATCATTTAGCAATTAAGAAACACATAAGATAACATTTAATCAAAGATAGCATTTAAAAGGCTCACGATACAGTGAAGTCCCTTCACTGTTACAGTGAAGTCCAAACCTTCCTTTTTAACATCTCCTAGCATGTAAATCCCTCACTTAAAGTCATTCTAAGATTCACTTAAGTCACACAAAGAGAGACCGCCCATACACCCTCTCTAGGCGTGCCTAAACGACCCTTAAGATTACCTACAATGAGTCACATACATACTTAGAAAACAATCATAAACATCTATGTAAGATTCTTCTACCAAAGGTCAATTCCAAGGTTCACTTGAGTGAGTGTGGAGCGACCGCCCATACAATCTCTATCACACACACACAAGAGATCCTATAGACTACCTCAAATAGAATCATTCTCACTAAACACACCAACACTTAGATGATAAGACATTCTCCTTCCAAAGCCTATCAAAAGACCTACTTAAGTAAATCAAGAAGGTATGTTCATAGTGCAGTGACCTCTCCAAGATTACCTAAATAGTCCTTAAGACTTCCTAAGGTTTAGATCATGTCAACAAGATTAACCAACTTCCCTAACTAGAGTCATCCTCAAGACTTCCAAAGATAAGACATGAAGAGACCATCCTTCCATGTCCTCCTCACCCTTTAGCTAAGGAATGCTTAAGTCACTTTAGATTAGGTACTTATTCATTTACAAAGTTACTAACATACGTCATTAGTTCATTAGTTCATTAAGACTCATACATCACCTAAGATACTCATAGAGTACATCACATAAGACACTCACATAATGGTCTTGGACAAGACCTAGGAACTCCACATAACACCTTCAAAGACTATTGTGCAATGTCTAGATAGCGTCCCATACCACCAACTAAACCTCATAAACTTATCTAATGCTAATAGGTATTCCACATGATGAGAATAGGCAATAACCGACATAGACCATGGTAGCAAGACATGGAATCCGAAGTTCTATCCTACTTCGATGAGGTTGTTCTACTTGCCAATGGTAGAACATGGACACATCCCATGTAGGCACATGGTTAAGGAATATGAAGGGCGTATTAAGCATTCAGTCTGTTCTTTAACTGAATCCACTTAACCCTACTCATACTCACTCGGTTCTAGCCTTAGTTCTCATAGATTATTTCACATTAAGGTTCATATAATTAGGTCTCTTATCTAGTTCATGACCCCATTACATTCACCCTACCAAAGCAAGTTCCACTAGGGCATATCTCACTTTAGCGACAAGAAGATCATTGTGACTTCCCTAATGTATGTTATGTTGCCGTTCCAGCCAATCAATCTTAAGTACATCACTCATCACATGAAGGATACCATTACGGCTAACTACTTCACAATTCATAACCTCACCACTAAGTTCAAGGTTCCACATAGTTTGACCTTCTTGTCATTAAGGTCTCACCTATATTTATTATTCAAGACTAAGAGTTATAACACCCTCTATCAAGACATCACATACTCATTACCATATATACATCAAGTAAGAGATACAAGTCAACCAAGACAAGACATCACATACTTCACTTTAAACCCATAATACAAGTCATTCTAGAAAAACTAAAACAACCTAACATCTTCAAGTCATCCTATATATCATCATAACACCATTAATATACTCCACGTTGACTCATAAAGTCAAGTAGTAATAACCAAGACTTAACCCTAACACTACACTCGTAATGTCAAGACAAAGTCTAACATGATCACTTAAGGCAACATAACTAGAAGAATACATACATGACTATATTACTTCACATGTGGATAAGTAATGCCATAATTCACATCATCAACTACACAACTACCCACATAACTTCAAGTAGTTGCCAATAAGGCCATGCTTATAATATTGCATAAAGTAACGCCGACAAGGCCACGTCAATTGCAAGTAAAACACATAACACCGCCACCGTAAGTGGACCATACGAAACACAATAGAATCAAAGTATAATTAATATCAAATTAAGGAAAACGGGGCAGCATACCTTCATAGCCATATCCACACTTCAATTCAATGCCAATTCAACCAATTCAACATCACAAGGCACTTACCATGGCCATGAACAATAATTACAATAACCATAAAACTCAATGAATCTACATCAATTCAATCTAGGTTTAACAATACAATATCAATTAAATATCAATTGAACACATTTCTTATATTATTAGAAATCCCATAAGAAACTACACAACAATTCATCAACATTAGCTTAATATCAAGTAACCCAATAAGTAGTCAAAACTAGGATTCATCAATTCACATTGGTTCATAGGTAATTTATGTTGAAATCATCAATATAATATCAATTAGATCATAATTCCATGTTTAGAAATCATTTATGCAAGAACCCATGGTAGAATCCCGAAATTGGACAATTCACTTTAGAAAACTTTGTAAAACACTTTGAGGATTGGGCTCCTTGATGAAATAAGTTTCAAGGATCAAAACCCATACCACAAGGATGATAATTATTCACTTTGATGAAGAATTTCCACTCAAGAACCCCTCACCAAGCTTCCTCTTCAATGGAGTCTTCAATGAAGGTTTTGGGATTTCTAAGAGACTTTGTTTTTTATTTTATTTTAGAAGAATGAATTATTCTAAGTGTTAAACACTTATTTACTCATCTAAAATACCCATAAGACCCTTAATAAAATCCTAAACTATTATTTGGACGTGGGGTGAATTTACCAATTCACCCCTGACTTGGCAGAAAATCTGCGCACAGGGACATTGGCTGCAACGACTGGCTTGTGACGGGGCGTCACGGGTGCAACGGCCCGTCATGACCCTCCGTTGCAAGCTCCAGTGGCTTGCCAAGGGTTCCCCCTACACCCTTGGACAATTCCCCCACGACGGAACCTTGTGACGGGGCATCACAGCCACTACTGGTTGTCGACTGCTCCGTCGCCAAGGCTGCCTGGGACAGCCTGCCATCAGGTTTTGGGTCCTTTCCTCAAGGACCCTTAGATGGTCCTTGGGGATAATTTACCGGATGTTTCCAACTCAAATATGATCATCTATAAGTTTAACACCTCTCACATGAATTTCATCAAAAACGAACACGTAAAACTCGACGAAACTCGCCTAGACGTACAAGGTCAACTCAAGGCACATCTTTCGAATGCCTTGGACGTTCTTGATCGTTTGACCTCCAAACTTCACGAAACTTTAATCACTGACATGCTATATTAACTCTATTAAGAACCTTAAAACACCATGAAACACACATAAACTCATAGAACCATATTTTAGACATTTAGGTGACTTAGTCATCAAACGTCTTAGTCATCCCTTGACGTTCGACTTCCCACACCTCTAATACTTTAGATACTGAATCTATACCACATATTAAACATATTTAGGTCTTTAGACATCAAGACCAACATATTAGGCTCTAGTTAACCTATGTCATTTTTGAGGTCTTACAATCTCCCCCACTTGGACAACATTCGTCCTCGAATGACAGTTGCCACTCTACGAACACTTCCAAGATTAGAGATTCAACTGAAGCACATAACCAAACCATAAAACACATTATCAAGAAGAAATCATCAATTTCACATAATCAAGAGATTCACAACACAACAAGAAACTAGAAAACAATTCTATAACTCGTTATGCTACAAAACTCACTTGCTTCAATCCAAATAGCAAAAACTCATTTTATATTCAACATCATACTCATATAAATCAGTTCTAACCACATAACAAGAATTTTAGACCAAAGAGTCAAATAGTCATTTTCTCAAAAATTTTAAAGTGAGCAGTTCATAAAGAAACAGTGATTTTAGAAACTTCTCCAAAAATGCAATCTTTAGGCAATTGTTTATATAAACATGCTAATATGCAAGATAACATCATGTAAACATATCATACAACATGCTCAAAGATTCATAAAACACACAATGCAAGAAGTAAATGAAATTCAATTTCAACCAAACTCCTAAACACCATGCACGTGTAACAACTTCTAAGACTTCTATCACATCTACTAACCATACTCCCCCACTTAGAAGGAACTCATACTATCAAAAGAGAAACAAGAACTTACCAACATCATCATCACCGTCACCCGATTTCTCTATTCTAGTACGGAGTGCATAGAAACGCCTCTTAGTTGGAGCATCTTTCTTTGGAACACTACGCTCAACCCTCTTGCCCTCCTTCCTAGAAGCAATGTTTGGACAATCTCTCACTTTGTGCCCATCCTTTCCACATCCAAAGCAACTACCGGTACCCAATAAGCACTCACCATAGTGACTCTTGCCACAATTTGCACAAGTAGGCTTGCTATCCTTAGAAACACCTCCTTTCTCAAACTTCTTCTTAGGAACACTAGGTCCATCTTATTGAACTCTTTTCTTGAACCTAGGTTGCACTTGATCACTACCAATACCCCTTTTCAAACCTCTAGCCATCCTTCTAAGTTTAGACTCCTCAATAGATTGTGCATACACCATGAGTCTAGATAGGGTCATATTATCATGAAGCATAGCGGTCCGACATTCTTCCTTCACCAAATCGGCTACTCCGGTACAAAAGCGACTCATTTCATCTCTTGGATTGGACACAAGAGAAGGAGCATACCTAGACAATGTCGAGAATTTCAAAGAGTACTCGTCAACACTCATATTGACTTGCTTGAGATTAATAAACGCCTCCACCTTGACTTCTCTTCTCTCTCGGGGAAAGTACTTGCCAAGAAAAGCTCCCTTAAACTCTTCCCACTCAATAGGACCTGAATCTTCCGGCCTATTGTCCTTCCATTGAGTATACCAATTTTGAGAAACATCTCTCAATTGGTATGAAGCCAACTCCGGCTTCTCCCTAGATGTAACCCCCATAACACTCAAAACTTTGTACACACCATCAAGAAATTCTTGGGGATCCTCATTCACATTAGAGCCAAGAAAAATAGGAGGATTCATCCTCAAAAAGTCTCTCAACCTAGAAGTCATAGTGCTCTCCATAACCCTAGGCACCATACTCAAATTGATTTGAGTAGTTACGGCTTGAGCTAAGACCATCAAAGCCTCTCTAATCACCCTATTAGACAACTCCGGTACCTGATCACCTCCATCCACATTAGGAACATGATCACCTTGGGGAGGCACTTCATCACCTTGCCCATCTTGGACACCTTGCTCATCTTGAGCACCTTGCTCAACTTGCTCAACTTGAGGAACCTCCTCATACACCCTCTCCTCTTCCAATCTTCTAGCAGCCATCCTTCTAGTATTCATCTCCTAGCAAGCACAGGGAAACTCATAAGAAGGATAGTCATAACATTACTCTACCGCATGATATAGGAGTAGAAAAGAAGGGAAACTCTATCGTCCTATATCCTCTCGCCCATAGATGTGTCGCGATTCACACCGATGGTCAAGACTCTACTAGACGTGACTTGATGAGACTTTTTGATACCTAATACTACTTTCACCAAACCTATGCTCTGATACCAACTTTGTCACAACCCGAGACCATACCCTAAAAGATAGGGTGCAATCTCGGATTGCGACCAGCGTCGTCGAACTCTCAGTGTTCTAAGACAAGCCTCATTCATATCATTCATTGCATATACATAGTGAAAAGTAGTGCGGAATTAAAACTTTTCACCAAAACATAATATAGTCTTTAAAAACCTCTTTCATATAAAAGTTATAGAAAATCTCATCATCTTAAGACACAAGAGTACTTCTATACGAAAATAGAAATAACATAGTCTTATTACAATACTTCATAAAAGAAACATAAGATGACATATATGCCCTTGATACAAATGAGGACATACTTCAATTCTTCTATTCGGACGATTCTTCTAAGCCCAAGTCTTCTTCTCCAAAAGCTCCTTACCTACCAAGGACTATAGATAGAAAATAAAGCATGGAATTAGTACAACCACATGTACTAAGTATGGCTATATGCATAAAATTATGAAAATAGACTTTATTGAAAATATGCATCTTTTCATTTAGAAATCATAGTTTAAACATAAGAACATCATTTAGCAATTAAGAAACACATAAGATAACATTTAATCAAAGATAGCATTTAAAAGGCTCACTTTATAGTGAGTTCACTTCACTGTACAGTGAAGTCCCTTCACTGTTACAGTGAAGTCCCTTCACTGTTACAGTGAAGTCCAAACCTTCCTTTTTAGCATCTCCTAGCATGTAATTCCCTCACTTAAAGTAATCCTAAGATTCACTTAAGTCACACAAAGAGAGACCGCCCATATACCCTCTCTAGATGTGCCTAAACGACCCTTAAGATTACCTACAATGAGTCACATACATACTTAGAAAACAATCATAAACATCTATGTAAGATTTTTCTACCAAAGGTCAATTCCAAGGTTCACTTGAGTGAGTATGGGTCGACCGCCTATACAATCTCTATCACACACACAAGAGATCCTATAGACTACCTCAAATAGAATCATTCTCACTAAACACACCAACACTTACATGATAAGACATTCTCCTTCCAAAGCCTATCAAAAGACCTACTTAAGTAAATCAAGAAGGTATGTCCATAGTGCAATGACCTCTCCAAGATTACCTAAATAGTCCTTATGACTTCCTAAGGTTTAGATCATGTCAACAAGATTAACCAACTTCCCTAACTAGAGTCATCCTCAAGACTTCCAAAGATAAGACATGAAGAGACCATCCTTCCATGTCCTCCTCACCCTTTAGCTAAGGAATTCTTAAGTCACTTTAGATTAGGTACTCATTCATTTACATAGTTACTAACATAGTTCATTAGTTCATTAGTTCATTAAGACTCATACATCACCTAAGACACTCACATAGTACATCACATAAGACACTCACATAATGGTCATGGACAAGACCTAGGAACTCCACATAACAACTTCAAAGTCTATTATGCAATGTCTAGATAGAGTCCTATACCACCACCTAAACCTCATAAACTTATCTAATGCTAATAGGTATTCCACATGATGAGAATAGGCAATAACCGACATAGAGCATGGTAGCAAGACATGGAATCCGAAGTTCTATCCTACTTCGATGAGGTTGTTCTACTTGCCAATGGTAGAACATGGACACATCCCATTTAGGCACATGGTTAAGGAATATGAAGGGCGTATTAAGCATTCAGTCTGTTCTTTTACTGAATCCACTTAACCCTACTCAAACTCACTCGGTTCTAGCCTTAGTTCTCATAGATTTTTTCACATTAAGGTTCATATAATTAGGTCTCTTATCTACTTCATGACCCCATTACATTCACCCTACCAAAGCAAGTTCCACTAGGGCAGATCTCACTTTAGAGACAAGAAGCTCATAGCGAATTCCCTAAGGTATGATATGATGCCGTTCCAGCCAATCAACCTTAAGTACATCACTCATCACATGAAGGATACCATTACAGCTAACTACTTCACAATTCATAACCTCGCCACTAAGTTCAAGGTTCCACATAGTTTGACCTTCTTATCATTAAGGTCTCACATATATTTATTATTCAAGACTAAGAGTTATAACACCCTATATCAAGACATCCCACACTCATAACCTTATATACATCAAGTAAGAGATACAATTCAACCAAGACAAGACATCACATACTTCACTTTTAACCCATAATACAAGTCATTCTAGAAACACTTCTAAAATAACCTAAAATCTTCAAGTCATCCTATATATCATCATAACACCATTAATATACTCTACATAGACTCATAAAGTCAAGTAGTAATAACCAAGACTTAACCCTAACACTACACTCATAATGTCAAGACAAAGTCTAACATGATCACTTAAGGCAACATAACTAGAAGAATACATACATGACTATATAAATTCCATGTAGATAAGTAATGCCAAACTTCACATCATCAATGACACAACTAGCCACATAACTTCAAGTAGTTGCCAATAAGGCCATGCTCATAATATTGCATAAAGTAACGCCGAAAAGGCCACATCAAATGCAAGTAAAACACATAACACAACCACCATAAGTGGATCATACCAAACACAATAGAATTGAAGTATAATTAATATCAAATTAAGGAAAACGTGGCAGCATACCTTCATAACCATATCCACACTTCAATTCAATGCCAATTCAACCAATTCAACATCACAAGGCCCTTACCCATGGCCATGAACAATAATTCAAAGCAATAACCATAAAAATCAATGAATCTACATCAATTCAATCTAGGTTTAACAATATAATATCAATTACATATCAATTGAACACATTTCTAATATAATTAGAAAGCCCATAAGAAACTACACAACAATTCATCAACATTAGCTTAATATCAAGTAACCCAATAAGTAGTCAAAACTAGGGTTCATCAATTCACATGGGTTCATAGGTAATTTATGTTGAAATAATCAATACAATATCAATTAGATCATAATTCCATGTTTAGAAATCATTTATGCAAGAACCCATGGTAGAATCTCGAAATTGGACAATTCACTTTAGAAAACTTTGTAAAACACTTTGAGGATTGGGCTCCTTGATGAAATAAGTTTCAAGGATCAAAATTTATACCTCAAGGATTATAATTATTCACTTTGATGAAGAATTTCAACTCAAGAACCCCTCACCAAGCTGCCTCTTCAATGGAGTCTTCAATAAAGGTTTTGGGATTTCTAAGAGACTTTGGTTTTTTTTTTATTTTAGAAGAATGAATTATTCTAAGTGTTAAACATTTATATACTCATCTAAAATACCCATAAGACCCTTAATAAACCGCCTAAACTATTATTTTGATGTGGGGTGAATTTACCAATTCACCCCTGACTTGGCAGAAAATCTGCACACAGGGACATTGCCTGCGACGACTGGCTTGTGACGGGGCATCACGGGTGCAACGGCCCATCATGACCCTCCGTTGCAAGATCCGGTGGATTGCCAAGGGTTTGTACTACACCCTTGGAAAAGTCCCCCACGACGGAACCTTGTGATGGGGCGTCACAGCCAATACTGGCCGTCGACTGCTCCGTCGCCAAGGCTGCCTGGGACAGCCTGCCATCAGATTTTTGGTCCTTTCCTCAAGGACCCTTTGATGGTCCTTGGGGATAATTTACCGGACGTTTCCAACCCAAATATGATCATCTATAAGTTTAACACCTCTCACATGAATTTCATCCAAAATGAACACGTAAAACTCGATGAAACTCGCCTAGACGTACAAGGTCAACTCAAGGCACATCTTTCGAATGCCTTGGACGTTCTTGATCGTTTGACCTCCAAACTTCACGAAACTTTAACCACTGACTATACATGCTATATTAACTCTATTAAGAACCTTAAAACACCATGAAACACACATAAACACATAGAACCACATTTTAGACATTTAGGTGACTTAGTCGTCAAACGTCTTAGTCATCCCTTGACGTTCGACTTCCACCACCTCTAATACTTTAGCTACTGCCTCTATACCACATATTAAACATATTTAGGACCATAGACATCAAGACCAAAATATTAGGCTCTAGTTAACCTATGTCATTTTCAAGGTCTTACAACTTCATTCATTCATACGTATTTCATTTCATTTCATTCATAGGCCAGTGTAAACACCAGCTATACCTAGGGTGTAGTTTAAGACTTTCATCGGGTTTGCTGTGCAATGATCAAGAATAACCTAGTGTCATTACCTGAGTCTAGCTCACCTCTTGATTATCCTATCCTAACACCTTTGGTATCATTCATTTCATTATGTGCTTCATTTGAGGCTGACCTCATTCATTCATTGGGAACTTTAACTTTAACCGACATAGATCATGTGAGCATTATGAAATCCAGTGTCTACCCCACACCCAAAAGAGGTGGAATCACCGGCCAAGGTGACCCAAAAACATGCTAGCGTACATGAGAGTTTAACCCCGCCAGATCCCTATATTGGTAGTATAGGTTCGAAGACCAGGAGATATAAGGAGACCCATACTCGGCAAGCCGGACAGTCTCATCTCATGAGAGTTACGTGAACCTCCACCCTCCTCGAAAGAAGGAATCACCGCTCATAGCTAGACTATCGGTGCTCAGTATAAATTTCCATTACATTCAACTCATACGTCATGGAAGCTGGCTTCTAGTATGAGGACATCATAGCTCAATAGATTATTTCTCATCTCATCATTAGTATTAAGTGTGTTGATCTCAATACTTTCATTAGAATGTTCATAGAGACTGGTCGCTTCATTATCTTACACTCTCATAGGTGAGTATGTTTTGGTAACATTTACTTAGGCTCATTTGAGATTGCTCTCATCATTGCATCAGCCTCATATCATGTTGTCACCACATTCATTGTCATTAGCACATTTACTCTTCATAATTACTCACCCCATTTTACGTGAATGTTCATTTCATCATATGCCAATATACTTGGCCATTTGTGTGTTTCACACTCTTACTTAACCCTTCTAGGGTTTCGTCATTTCATTACATAATAATCATTTCATCGTATGCCAATGCACTAGGCCATTTAGTGTGTTTTACGCTCATACTTAACCCTTCTAGGGTTACATCCTTTCATTACATACATCTTAGGTTTACTTCTTTAAAACGTATGCTAGACTTATGAGTCTATACACACAAGCCATGAGGCTTCATTCATAATTTGTTAAGTGATTCATACATTCCTAAGATTATGTAGTACAAGACTTATGTATCTTGTATGTATGCCAAGATCTTGATTTCGATCTAAGTAGGTGGCATTATTCTTGGATATTTTGTTCACGTATGACTTATGTATCAATACGGAAGTTTGGGCAAGGAACCCCAAGTTCGGATCACTTGGATAATATTTACATTTTTCATTGATTTTATTTTTAATCTACATGACATTGGGACTCTAGATTGACCCCCAACATTAACATTGTATCATTAATTTTCTACTTGGTTTTTCTCTTAAGTTGGCGAAGGGTTGTGGGTTCGAACCCCCACAACCCCTTTTTATTTTTCATTAACATCTCATTGCCCAATTTTGCCTAAACCAAGAGGTTGTGCGATCAAACCCCCACAGCCTCTTTTATTTTATTCATTATATACGCTGGAATAGGGAGCTTGTGGGTTCGAACCCCCACAGCCTCCTTATTTTAATTTAAATTCGTTAGAGTCTGTGAGGTGGTGGGTTCGAACCCCCACAACCTCTTTTTTAAAAAAAAATCGCTAGGCTAAGCATTTTGGCAGTGAGGTTGTGGGATCGAGCCCCCACAGCGTCACTTTGTTTTCTTATTTAATTTTGCCATCCTCTTTTCCAACCTTGAGGTCGTGGGTTTGATTCCCACGCCTCACATTTTCTTTCTTTTATTTTTCTCTTCTTTCACTCGCTGCCTGGAGGTCATGGGTTTGATTCCCACGCCTCCCATTTATTTACTTAAATTAATTTGTTCTCTCCTTTCTCCTCCAGTAACCGAGTTCGAATCCCCCCAGCCCCATTTTTCATTTCTTTTTTTGCGAATTTACAGCAGCCAAGCGGATTCGATTCCCCTTAACCCCCTTCACGTTTTTAGCCTCCTTAGAATGTGAGGTCTTGGCTTCAATCCCCATTGACCTCACTTATTTTATTTCATTTTAAAAACCCAGATTCTTAGCCTTATTTTTGACCAAAACTAGAGTACACCAATCTGGAAATTTAATCCCAACTTTAGCTTCCTTTCATCAACCTTTTCATGTTAGTTTCTTAGGGCATTTCACCAAGCATTTAGTGTATAGTTAGGTGTAGTTTAGGGGTTACATTAGTCAAGCGTTTTCACCCAAAATCAGTAACCTTACACCCCATATGAACATCACATTGTGTACAACTTTAGCACATAAAATACAAGGATTGAACATGTTAATTCATACTTCCAACAGTGAGTACATTCACTGCCAACGTGCACACACACATCATTTTTTTTTATCACACATTGGTTGTCATTTTTTTTTGTGATTTCACGTACATAAACATATTCACATTCAACACAAAAACATCACACATACCTAAATCTACCAGCAAACAAAACCCAACCTACGATCATTGGGAGCTAGTGACAGGGACATGCAAAGTAGGAACAACCCTAGTTTTCGGAGTGAATATCTTTAATATTAAGGGGTCTCTTGGGAAAGGGACCAAGAGGAAAGAAACCCATACCTTAATTTTCTTGTTCAAACGTGAAGTTGCTGCCCAATTCTTTCTCCAAAACCACGTCCACTCACCTAAAGTTTCACCACCAACTCGACGGAATCTCCCATTGCCTTAACGTTTTTGATTAACTTGTTTTACTTAGACTTTTTCGTGAGTTCTTCAAGTTTGAAGAACTTTTGTTAAGGCTTCTGTTCTTTATGTTAATTGGCAGAGAGAAACAAGAGAGTTTTGAGCGTGAAGATGTGATAGACGTGAGATAGTGAAACGTGTGAAGTTATTTAGGATTAGATGATGACTTAGTCAATTTAGGACACTCCTTAATACTTAAAATCTGATTTAATTAATTATACATGAAAGGAACATTTTGCCCTTACAAAAAATAAGATTTTAATAATAAGTAAATCATAAATTCGTTGCTTCCAATGGGGCTCGAACTCGAGTGACACCATTTCGCGAAAATGGGTCACTTTGGTCGACCCAACCCGAATTGATGCTTTAATTAAATTAATTAATTAATTAATTAATTCCTTAGGGTAATTACAATATTACCCTTGTCCTGGAAAAGACCATTTTACCCCTGGACCCTCAAAACTTAAAATTTCCTCTTTTAAGTCCGGTAAAGACTCTTTCAATTAAATCTTCATTTTCGAGAGCCTTATATGGTTGGTTCCAACCTTTCCAAGCTCAACTAACTCCCCAAGTTAGTTGGCTTGGACGTAGTAAGGGTTCTGAGGTCTGGTTCTACGCGTATCAATCCGTGTGAACCTTGGTCTAATCGCAAGCATTCTTGACACCTTAAACATTTATCTTATTCATTTTTTTAGGGTTGTTACATTATCCCCCCCCCCTTAGAAACATTCATCCTCTAATGACACTACCACTACATATCGTAATGCCAGTCAGATCATAACATAATCACTATGCACAGTCAAGCAATAGCAACACAATACGGAGAGATAAGGAAACATAGACTTAAGAGTAGGAAGTCTAACCTCAAGAGGTGAAAAGATGAGGGTAGCGGGATCTCATGTCGGCCTCAGCCTCCCACGTAGCACCCTCAACAAGATGATTTCTCCACAATACCTTCACTGTGGCAATCTCCTTGTTCCTCAGCCGCTTAACCTGTCTGTATAAGATCTCAACAGGTACCTCCTCATAAGACAAGTCTTCATCAACCCCCAAACCTTCAACAGGTAGAATCGATGCTGGATCACCTAGGAACTTCTTCAACATAGAGACATGAATGTATGGATGAACAAAAGCTAGTTCCGCAGGCAATGCCAACTCATAGGCCACCTCACCCACACGATGTAGGATCTCGTATGGCCCAACATACCTTGGACTCAACTTCCCCTTCCTGCCAAACCTCATCACCCCATTCATAGGTGATATCTTCAGATAGACCTGGTCACCAACATCAAACTCTAAGGGTCTTTTTCTGTTATCTGCATATGACTTCTGCCGACTGTAAGCAGTAGCCAACCTGTCCCTAATCACTTTGACCTTCTCTAAGGCCTCATGAATGATCTCTGGACCTAAAATGGATGACTCTCCAACCTCGAACCACCCAACTGGAGATCTACACCTCCTACCATACAGTGCCTCAAACGGTGCCATCCCAATGCTGGAGTGATAGCTATTATTATACGAGAACTCTATCAAAAGCATATGGTCATCCCAGCTACCTCTGAAGTCAATCACACACGCTCTCAACATGTCCTACAATGTCTGAATAGTGCACTCCGCCTGCCCATCTGTCTGAGAATGAAAGACAGTGCTAAGCTTTACCTGCGTGCCCAAGCTCTTCTGGAAGGATCTCTAGATATGTGAAGTAAACTGAGCTCCTCTATCTGAAATGATAGACAAAGAAATCCCATGCCATCTCACAGTCTCATCAATATAGAGTCTCGCATAATCCTCGGCTCTGTAAGTAGACTTCAAAGGGATAAAGTGGGCAGACTTAGTCAATCTGTCCACAATAACCATATGGAGTCATGCTGCCTCCTAGTCCTCGGAAGACCAACCACGAAGTCCATATTAATGGCCTCCCACTTCCAAGTCAGAACCTCAATAATCTGAGTCAGACCGCCAGGCTTAAGATGCTCTGCCTTAACCTGCTGACAATTAGGACACTTGGCCACATATTCTCCAATGTCCTTCTTCATGTCGTCCCACCAATAAATCTGCTTAAGATCATGATACATCCTGGTGGAACATGGATGTATGGAATATCTGGAACCATGGGCCTCTGCAACAATCCTTGTCCGCAAATCATCCACATCCGGTACACACAGCCTGTCCTGGTACTTAAGTATGCCATCACCTCCCAAAGCGAAAGACTCATTCATCTTCATCAACACTTAGTCCTTCAACTCCATCAACACAAGATCTAGATGCTGACCCTGCTTGACTTCAACAACCAGGGATGATTCAGAACTAGGATGAACTAAAACACCCCCACTAGTAGAGTCAACCAATCGCACACCTAGTCTGGCTAGTCTGTGTACATCTTTCACCAACTCCTTCTTCTCATTCTCAACGTGGGCTGTACTTCCCATGCTCATCCTGCTCAGAGCATCAGCTACAACATTAACCTTACCTGGATGGTAGTGAACATTCATGTCATAATCCTTCAATAGCTCCAACCATCTCCGCTGACGTAGATTCAACTCTCTCTATGTGAACACGTACTGGAGACTCTTGTGGTCTATGAATATATCCACATGCACTCCATACAAGTATTGCCTCCACAACTTCAGTGCAAACACCACAGCTGCCAACTCCAGGTCATGAGTGGGATAATTCTTCTCATGAACCTTCAGCTGTCTTGACGCATAGGCTATTACCTTACCAACCTGCATAAGAACACAACCCAAACCAACCCTAGATGCATCACAATAAACAGTGTAATTCTCACCACACTTAGCCAAAGTAAGCACCGGGGCTGAAGTGAGTTTGTCCTTGAGCTCCTGGAAACTCCTCTGACAAGTCTCCGTCCATTCAAACTTGGCTTTCTTCTTAGTCAAAGTTGTCAATGGGGCAGCAATGGAAGAAAAGCCCTCCACAAACCTGCGGTAGTAACCAGCCAATCCCAAAAAGTTACGGATGTCAGTGGGAGTAAGACGCTTTGCCAGTTTTTCACAGCCTCAGTCTTCCTGGGATCCACCTCCACGCCCTGATAGGACACAACATGACCCAGGAAGGTCACTGATCTAAGCCAAAATTAACACTTGCTGAATTTGCATACAACTGATGTTGTCTAAGTACCTGCAAGGTTAGTCTCAAATGCTGTTCATGCTCTTCCTTGTTCCTAGAGTAGATGAGGATGTCATCAATGAATACTATGACGAAAGAGTCAAGGTATTCACGGATGACTCGGTTCATGAGGTCCATAAATGCAGTAGGTGCATTCGTAAGACCAAATGACATGACTAAGAACTCATAGTGACCATAACGGGTACGAAAGGCTGTCTTTGGGATATCTCCATCCCTAACCCTAACCTGATGATACCCTGAACGAAGATCAATCTTAGAGAAGAAACTAGACCCTTGGAGCTGATCAAACAAATTATCTATTCTGGGAAGTGGATACTTATTCTTTATTGTGACTTTGTTGAGCTGCCGATAATCGATACACATTCTAAGGGTTCCATCTTTATTTTTCACAAACAACACTGGAGCGCCCCAAGGGGATATGCTCGGCTGAATGAAACACTTGTCAGTGAGATCTTTTAACTACAGCTTCAACTCTTTGAGTTCAGCTGGAGCTATTCTGTAAGGAGGAATTGAAATTGGTTTAGTATCGGGTTCTAAGTCGATACCAAAATCAATCTCTCGAGGGGGAGGGACTCTAGGCAAATCATCAGGAAATACATCTAGGAACTCATTCACTACAGGCACTAAGTCTATGGAAGGAATCTCATGATCTAAATCATTAATACTCACAAGATGACACAATAACCCCTTGGACACCATTTTATCAGCCTTAAGGTTAGAAATCAAGAGGTTAGGACTACTCGAGTTGTACCCCTCCCAGACTAGCTCCTTTTCATTAGGGAAACGAAATCTCACCACTCTACTACGACAGTCCAAGCAAGCATAACAACTGTGAAGCCAGTCTATGGCAAGAATAACATCAAAATCATGCATGGGTAACTCAACCAAGTCTGCACACATAGTCTTACCACTTATCACTATTGGGCAATCCTTGTACACTCTATCAGTTCTTACATTTTCTCCTAAAGGTGTACTAACCACTATAGGATCATGCAGAACTTCAGGCAATATCTCAAAAGTGAGAGCAAGCAAAGGAGTTACAAGGGAAAGCGTAGACCCTGGATCTAGTAAAGCATAAACAGAAGTTCAGAATACTTGCAGCATACATGTGACCACATCAGCGGACTTCTCCTGCTCTTCCCTGCCTTTCAGGGCATCGAACTTGTTCCTCTTAGGAGGCTTGGATGCTGCTGCACCCTGGAACTCCGCCCAAATCTCGGCTATCCTGCCACATATTGTACCAAGTCTGTGCCACATCCTTGAGCTCATAGGAAACCAGCTCAGCCTTCTTAGTATCTGTGGCCCCTATAGCCACCATAATCTTATGCACCTCGTCCACAAACTCCTAGGGATCTTCTGAAGTCTTGGACCCTGTGAAAATAGGAGGATTCATCCTCGTGAAGTCTCTCAGCCTGTCAGCCATGCTACAAACCGGTGGGTTCTCTCTCTGAACATCCTGCCGATTGACCTGGGCAGCCATAGCCTGGGCCTGCATAGTAATGGCCTGTGCCATCTGGGCCAGAGATGCCCTCACCTCAGCATCAGTCAACCCAGCTGGGTTAACTGGTATATCCACTCCTTCAGCTAGAGCCTGGGGTGGAACCTGATTGTTCCCAACAACTGCTCTTCCTCTCCTCTGACCAACATTCCTCCTAGTATTCATTCTCTGAAAACAATAATAATTGATGTTAGACATGCTCATAACACCAAGAAATCAGACATTAGGAAAAGCACGATAAGATCAGAAGAAGGGAAATTTTTCTACGCATCATGCAGTCTCTAATCCAGGATAGTGGTGCACTTCACTACCATGACTTAGAAACTACTCAATGTGGTTGATGTGAACTTATTATTTTCGGAATGTAACCTAGTGCTCTGATACCAACTTTTTGTCATGACTGGAATCTAGACCCCAAACGAGACCGGCGTCGTTGACCTCTCAGAGGTCGCACACAAGCCTACATACGTCATTCTTACTTCATCTAGGTTAATTTTAGCGGAAAATTTGAAACTTTTTGTTTCTTAACATACTTATTAAACATTCTCATCATTACGTAATTGTTCACCATCAACCATCTAATATTAAGATCATCAAATTAAAGAAATACTGTAATATAGTAATAAAGATGTACTTGCCAAAATAGCATCAATACAATGTCTGAATAAAACAGGAAAGAAACGCTTGTTGAACATGCTCCACTAGCTCAACTCTAAAACTAAGTTAGAATATAAATGGCAGCATCCTCGAAATGCATGAGGACCTACCAAGTCCGGATGAATGCTCGATGTCCGGATAGCTTCAGCATCAACTGTAGCTCTAGCGTCCACCTTTGCCTTCACCTAAAATTGTAGAATTGTATAGGGTTAGTACACACTTGTACTAAGTATGGGTATATGCAAGCACACACCAAGGACATGCATGAGAAAAGATAGCTCTTTCCTAACAACATGATTATGGAAAGTCAAGTCAGTGGACTTGCCAAATTGAGATTAGGAAAGTTAGTGAACCTTCCAAATTTGGATTAGGAAAGTCAGTGAGCTTTTCAAATTTGGATTAGGAAAGTCAGTGACCTTTCCAAATGTGGATTAGGGAAGTCATGCCATGAGAGTAACATGCATCATCATAATTATCATACTGCACACAGCACATAACATCTTACACATAGCACATATCATATTGCATATAGCATATATCACATAGCTTCTTTCATATCATTCATTCATATGCCATGAGACCTTGGAATCATGGACTTGACATTAAGACATCCCAAAATGAGGGCTCAACATATGGGACCTCAACTAGGGAGTCTTCATTAGCAAACACAGAGTCGGCTTCATTCATTCATACATACTTTATTTCATTTCATTCATAGGCCAGTGTAAACACCATCCATACCTAGGGTGTAGTTTAAGACTGTCATCGCGTTTACTGTGCAATGATCAAGAATAACCTAGTGCCATTACCTGAGTCTAGCTCACCTCTTGATTATCCTATCCTAACACCTTTGGTATCATTCATTTCATTATGTGCTTTATTTGAGGCTGGCCTCATTCATTCATTGGGAACTTTAACTTTAACCGACATAGATCATGTGAGCATCATGAAATCTAGTGTCTCCCCCACACCGAAAAGAGGTGGAATCACCGGCCAAGGTGACCCAAAAATATGCTAGCGTACATGGGAGTTTAACCCCGCCAGATCCCTTTATTGGCAGTATAGGTTCGACGACCAGGAGATATAAGGAGACCCATACCCGGCAAGCCGGACAGTCGTATCTCATGAGAGTTACGTGAACCTCTGCCCTTCCCGAAAGAAGGCATCACCACTCATAGCTAGTCTATCGGTGCTCAGTATAAAGTTCCATTACATTCAACTCATACGTCATGGAAGCTGGCTTCTAGTATGAGGATATCATAGCTCAATAGATTATTTGTCCTCTCATCATTAGTATTAAGTGTGTTGATCTCAATACTTTCATTAGAGTGTTCATAGAGACAGGTCTCTTCATTATCTTACACTCTCATAGGTGAGTACGTTTTGGTAACATTTACTTAGGCTCATTTGATATTGCTCTCATCATTTGCATTAGCCTCATATCATGTTGTCACCACATTTATTGTCATTAGCACATTTATTCTTCATAATTACTCACCCCATTTTACGTGAATGTTCATTTCATCATATGTCAATATACTGGCCATTTGTGTGTTTCACACTCTTACTTAACCCTTCTAGGGTTTCGTCATTTCATTACATAATATTCATCATCATATGCCAATGCACTAGGCCATTTAGTGTGTTTTACACTCATACTTAAGCCTTCTAGGGTTACATCCTTTCATTACATACATCTTAGGTTCACTTCTTTAAAACGTATGCTAGACTTATGAGTTTATACACACAAGCCATGAGGCTCCAATCATAATTCGTTAAGTGATTCATACATTCCTAAGATTATGTAGTACAAGACTTATGCATCTTGTATATATGCCAAGATCTTGATTTCGATCTAAGTAGGTGGCATTATTCTTTGATATTTTGTTCACGTATCACTTATGTATCAATACGAAAGTTTGGGCAAGGAAACCCAAGTTCGGATCACTTGGATAATATTTACATTTTTCATTGCTATTATTTTTAATCTACATGCCATTGGGACTCTAGATTGAACCCCAACATTAACATTGTATCATTAATTTTCTACTTTGTTTTTCTTTTAAGTTGGCCGAAGGGTTGTGGGTTTGAACCCCCACAACCCCTTTTTATTTTTCATTAACATCTCATTGCCCAATTTCGCCTAAACCAAGAGGTTGTAGGATCAAACCCCCACATCCTCTTTTATTTTATTCATTATATACGCTGGAATAGGGAGGTTGTGGGTTCGAACCCCCACAGCCTCCTTATTTTAATTTATATTCGCTAGAGGCCGTGAGGTGGTGGGTTCGAACCCCAAAGCCTCCTATTTTTTTTTTTAAAAAAAATCGCTAGGCTAAGCATTTTGGCAGTGAGGTTGTGGGATCGAGCTCCCACAGCCTCACTTTGTTTTCTTATTTAATTTTGCCATCCTTCTTTCCAACCTTGAGGTCGTGGGTTCGATTCCCACGCCTCACATTTTCTTTTCTTTATTTTTCTCTTCTTTCACTCACTGCCTGGAAGTCGTGGGTTCGATTCCCATGCCTTCCATTTATTTACTTAAATTTATTTGTTCTCTCCTTTCTCCTCCAGTAACCGAGTTCGATTCCCCCCAGCCCCTTTTTTCATTTCCTTTTTGCGAATTTACAGTAGCCAAGCGGATTCGATTCCCCTTAACCCCCTTCACGTTTTTAGCCTCCTTAACATATGAGGTCTTGGCTTCAATTCCCATTGACCTCACTTATTTTATTTTCATTTTAAAAACCCAGATTCTTAGCCTTATTTTTGACCAAAACAAGAGTACACCAATCTGGAAATTTAATCCCAACTTTAGCTTCCTTTCATCAACCTTTTCATGTTAGTTTCTTAGGGCATTTCACCAAGCATTTAGTGTATAGTTAGGTGTAGTTTAGGGGTTACATTAGTCAAGCGTTTTCACCCAAAATCAGTAACCTTACACCCCATATGAACATCACATTGTTTACAACTTTAGCACATAAAATACAAGGATTGAACATGTTAATTCATACTTCCAACACTGAGTACATTCACTGCCAACGTGCACACACACACATCATTTTTTTTCGATCACACATTGGTTGTCATTTTTTTTTGTGATTTCACGTACATAAACATATTCACATTCAACACAAAAACATCACACATACCTAAATCTACCAGCAAACAAAACCTAACCTACGATTATTGGGAGCTAGTGACAGGGACATGCAAAGGGGGAACACCCCTAGTTTTCGGAGTGCATATCTTGAATCTTAAGGGGTCTCTTGGGAAAGGGACCAAGAGGAAAGAAACCCATACCTTAATTTTCTTGTTCAAATGTGAAGTTGCTGCCCAAATCTTTCTCCAAAACCACGTCCACTCACCTAAAGTTTCACCACCAACTCGACGGAATCTCCCATTGCATTAACGTTTTTGATTAACTTGTTTTTCTTAGACTTTTTCGTGAGTTCTTCAAGTGTGAAGAACTTTTGTTAAGGCTTCTATTCTTTATGTTAATTGGCAGAGAGAAACAAGAGAGTTTTGAGCGTGAAGATGTGATAGACGTGAGAGAGTGAAACGTGTGAAGTTATTTAGGATTAGATGATGACTTAGTCAATTTAGGACTCTCCTTAATACTTAAAATCTAATTTTATTAATTATACATGAAAGTAACATTTTGCCCTTACAAAAAATAAGATTTTAATAATAAGTAAATCATAAATTCGTTGCTTCCAATGGGGCTCGAACTCGAGTGACACCATTTCGCGAAAATGGGTCACTTCGGGTCGACCCAACCCGAATTGATGCTTTACTTAAATTAATTAATTAATTAATTAATTCCTTAGGGTAATTACAATATTAACCTTGGCCTGGAAAAGACCATCTTACCCTTGGACCCTCAAAACTTAAAATTTCCTCTTTTAAGTTCGGTAAAGACTCTTTCGATTAAATCTTTATTTTCGAGAGCCTTACATGGTTGGTTCCAACCTTTACAAGCTCAACTAACTCCCCAAGTTAGTTGGCTTGGCCGTAGTAAGGGTTCTGAGGTCTGGTTCTACGCGTATCAATCCGTGTGAACCTTGGTCTAATCGCAAGCATTCTTGACACCTTAAGCATTTATCTTATTCATTTTTTTAGGGTTGTTACACCCTGGGAGCACCCTCTCTAGTGTCCTAGGCTGTGATAGCCTGTGCCTGAGCAGTGATGGCTTGGGACATCTGAACTAGTGCTGCTATCACTTCTCCATCCGGCAACGCAGCTGGGTTGACAGGCACTTGCACTCCAGCAGCTGGGGCTTAAGAAGGAGCTTGGTTTCCCCAGCAGCTGCTTCTCCAACTCTCCTACCTGCGTTTCTTCTTGTGTTCATTTTTCTATACGCATAAAGAAGAAGGAAGTTAGATGCTAGAATGCCACAAAATTTCAAAACTCTACACAACACGATAAAGAGTAGAAGAAGGGAAGATTCTTGACATCACTAAGTCTCTAAGTCATGGTTGTGGTGCACTTCACAACCATAAGCCAGAAACTACGCAACGTGGTTGTTTTGAGGCTTAGTTCCTAGGTAATTTAACCTCGTGCTCTGATACCAAGTTTGTCACACCCGGATCCTAGATCCCAGATGAGACAGGCGTCGTTAACCTCTAAGAGGTCGCAGACAAGCCTCTTCTTAGCTTTCATCACAATCATACAGTTAAATTTAGCAGAAAATTTAAAACTTTTTTAAACTTACTGAAGTGTACTTAGACTTCATATAATTCCTGCATAAGAGTGATATACTAACGGCTCAAGACAAACAACCATCTATTAACAGATTGAACAATTGAAATAAAGAAATCAAAATATCATTAATAGTTGCCATACCGGCCTTAATACAAAAGGTTGAACAAATGTTTGGAAAGAAACGCTAGGGACAACATCCACTAGCTATGTCTAATCTACTTAAGCTAGAATATAAAACATAGGAATCCTCGAATTCAAGAGGACCTACCAAAGTCTAGAGGTACTAGTCCAAACAGCTTCAAACGAATCTTCAATCTTGTTCAAGCACCTGTACCTATAAAAATAGTAATTGTATATAGGTTAGTAAAAACTTGTACTAAGTATGGGTTTATGCACATAAACACATAAGGACTATGCATGATCAAGGAAAGCTCTTCCTATAGCAACATGCCATTTTTGGAAAGTGTAGTCACTTCACTTTCCTAATTCGTTATTTATGAATCATGCTATGAATATGACATATTTTCATGCATTTAAAGCACATAACTCATTTTCTATATGAACATAAGACCTTGGAATCATGAACATAATTTTAGAACAACTCAAGCAAAAATTAATATTATGCTCCCCCTTAGGCCGAGAGCTCCCTCTCCCGGACTTAGTTTATTTTTCAGTCTTTTCTTCTTTTTGCTGTGTAGTTCAATGATCTCTTTTGATCATATGTTTTACTTACGAGTGCAATGATTCATTGTAGTCTCATACCTACAATGAATCAAGTAACTAATCCAAAAGACTAAGGAAATGATTTGACTACCCTACTCACAAATTATTCTTTCATTCTTGTTAAATTGGGCATGAAGTCTTTATAAGCCAATCTTTGTTGTCTATGCCCATTCTTTGGTTATTTGCATAACATATAGATCTTGGGGCATATATTAATACTCCAATTGATGAGTCATTATGTTTTTCTCCCTTTATTGGCATAAACCAGTAACTGTTAAAACTTCATTCTTATTAAACACTGATGATTTAACATTCTTATGCTTTTGCTTACTTAGTTCACTTTGAACTTACATTTCTTCTTCTTTGATCTCATGTTCACTTTGAACATGCTAGGTTGACTTAGGATATTCTTTTAACACTTCCATTGGGATCTTTCTGTGCAATGACTAAGAATGACTTACATCATTACTTAGTCTAACCTCACCCTTTGGTCATCCTATCCGAACACCCCTCATCTTCCTACTTCTTTCTTTCTTTCTTTCTGACTTTCTTACTAAAATCATGAGTATTAACCGACATAGATCGTGTGAGCTAACATGAAATACAGTGTCTTCCCCAAACTGAAAAGAGGTGGTTCACCGACCAAAGTGAAACCGAATACTGCCTAGATTTCTTAGGTGGAATTCACTAGCTAGTAGCCTATGCTGGCGACATAGTACAACGACTATGAGACTTTGGAGACCCTGATCCACCTTGGTGGTAGTCTCGTCTCATGAAGCTTACATGTGCTTGTACAAGCTCATTGCTAGTCTATCAGTACTTAACTCAGATTTAATATACTTTACAACTTTTAGAGTTGACTCATACATTATGGAAGCTTGCTTCTTGTATGAGGTATGCTTAGCTCAATGGATGACTGGTCATCCCTTTCTTTACGTGATGAATGTGAACTTAATTCTTACATTATCATCATGGTGTGAGTGAGACTTATCTCACAATTTCTAACACCCTCTTATGTGAGTATCTTTGACATAATTGTTTAGGTGCAAGTGAGACTTGTCTCACTTCCTTTAACACCCCATTCTTGTCAATCACATAACTCATAAGTTTTTAGTTATTTCATTACTCACCTTATCTTATTCAACGTTATTCGGTAATCTTGTACCATTCTTTATGAAAGTTATGAGGACTTACTCAATGTGATACTATGTTCATAAGTTCATTTAGATAGGGTATGTTGGGACTTGTCCCAATCATTGGCATACCCTAAGTTATGAGTTCATTGAGTTAAGATTGATATGACTTAATCATTGGCCAATTCTATTACGTATTTTGGAAATAATATTGCTGGCCAATTTATTGGCATAAATCAAACTTTCACTAAACACTTGTCATAATATTATCACTAGCCAAGTCAATTACTTCATGAATATATTATAGTAATCTCATCATTTTAAGCAAGCCAACTTTTAGCCTGTGATTAGCCTGTAAGAACAATTCAGTGCGTTAATTTGGCATTGAAGATTCATTAACGAGCTTTGATTCTCGTTCTTAATTCTTCTTGGAAACATTTCATTCCAAAAACTTTCAAACATACCTACTGTAAACACACACAGTAATCGAAACCTTCATTCCTTTCAACAGTAAACTGAATATTATAAATGACTTATAACAATTTCATCTTTTCGAATACAATTAGGCATTACAACTTTTCTTATCTCATGTAATTGATACTCTAATCATACAGATCTAGCCTATAGGTCTCATTCGACATTATCAAATCATAGAAACCTACACATAATGATCAGTTAGCACCACATACCAGCAACATGCTCGAGATTTGCATTATACATAATACTAAAATCAGAAATAGGGAGAACTAGGGAGATGAACATTCGACAATTTCATTGGGAACAACCCTAGTTTTGGTTTTCTTGAATTCAAAAGGTTTGAAAGCCTCTTGGGGAAAGGAATCCAAGAGAGAAAACCCATACCTTACTGTAGAATTGAATCTACAAAGATCACCATGTTCTTTGCACGAAAATCTTGAAGAATTTCCTTGAAATTACTTAAGGTTTTTCTTATGTTTGCTCCCTGTTTTTCATTTGTAGGTTTCTACTGGATAAACTTGAGTCTAAGTCTTAGGAACTGAATATTGACCAATTCAACTTAGGCTAAATAAATTAATTAAATAAATCAATTAGTTAATTACCAAAGTGACCCTCCTAAATTGACTAAAAATAGGAGAGCGTTTGACTTAGCCAAATTCTGAAAATTTGCTAAGGGTCTTGGTTTGACTATGAATTTGAATTAAATAAATAAGTTACTAATTAAATTAATTAAGTGACCTCGGGTAACTACTAAAGTACCCCTAAGTCGCTAGGACCATAACTAACCCCTTTGGACAATCCTATGTTAGGTACTAGGATGTTTCTTTAGTTAGCTACTCGGCTAGTGTCACCCGGTTAGGTCTTAGGATTTCGAGCACACTAGTTAGTTCATTTTAGTTAGTCCTAGGTTAGTTGGCTGGTTAGGTAAGTTAGTTAGAGCCTAGAATTGGTTAGGAAGCTCGGCCGCATGTGGCTTGACCCGACGCGTGCCGGCCCTCTAACCGCCCTAACCGAATTGATTGGACTTGGTCGCTTGGTCTCTCGGCCGGTAGCACATGTGCTTGCACATGTGTTGCCGTGCACTTTCCTAACCGTGCACTCTATAGTTGCACTTGGAAAGTTCACTTCTTGTCCCAAGAATCCTCACTATGTCCTTGGGCACTGCTTAATCTACATGATCATTTTAAATGATCATGTGCTATGGTAACTAGGCTTGACACTTGGATGCCTCGTACCTAATGTGTGTAAGCTATGAAATTAAAATTTTTAGCTTAGGGTCTTCATTGCAGGTACAATTCCTAAACAAGCTTGGATTGGATCATTTGAACATCCAAGTGTATTTTAAGTTACTTGTTAATACATAGAAATTGGCTAACACCCTTAAGCCAATATTCTCTAACATGCCCAATATTACTCAATATTGGGAATTGGGATGCTTATGTACCCTAATACATATTCTTAAAACCTAATAGACTCTTCACTAGACAAGTATATTTTCTGGAATGTTACATTATCCCCGCCCCCCTTAGGAACATTCATCCCCGAATGACACTACACATCATTTTGAATCAAAGAGGGTATTTTCGAAAAACACATCAACATACTTGAAACTTTACTCTTTGTGAATATCTGATTCACAACTTACTCTGGATGATGAACATCACTCAAAGCTTATCTGAAGCTTCATATATGAGATTGAGGAACTTCCTTATCAATCTTACTTTAACTCAATGCACATCACAACTCATGCGACAAAAAATCATGTCTACGCTATACAAAAACAACAACATGAATGCAAGCATGAACTCAACTCATATAGTGCAAATATAAAACACACAGTTATGGACTCAAAACACCAAAACCGACTAATACACTAAAAGTTTGAGTTTCCTAAACAAAATCAGACTTAGGAAGAATATATCTAACCTCAAGAACTGAACAAGTAAGGGTAACAGGATCTCATGTCCGCCTCGGCCTCCCATGTTGCTCCCTCAACAAGGTGCTTCCTCCATAACACCTTTGCGATGGCAACCTTCTTTTTCCTCAATTGCTTCACTTGGTGATCTAAAATTTCAACTGGAACCTCTTCATAAGAAAGGATCTCATCGACTCCTAACCCCGCAACAGGCAGGGTGGATGCTGGATCACCTAGACACGTTTTTAAGCATCGAAACATGAAACCCTAGATGAACAGAATCCAAGTTATTTGGTAACTTCAGTTCATAGGCAATATTTCCTACTAGTTGTAAGACCTCATAAGGACCTATATACCTCGGACTCAACTTCCCTTTCTTACCAAACCTCATCACCCCTTTCATGGGTAATATCTTCATGTAGACTTGATCACCTACCTCGAATTCAAGAGCCCTCTTCCTGTTATCAGCATAGGATATTTGACGACTGTAAGTAGTAGCCAATATATCCCTGATCATTTTTACCTTTTCCACAGCCTCATGTATGATCTCAGGTCCAAGTATGGAAGACTCTCCTACCTCAAACCACCCAAATGGAGACCTACATCTCCTGCCATACAGTGCTTCAAAAGTTCCCATCCCAATACTTGAATGGTAGCTATTATTATAAGAGAACTCAATCAGTTGAAAGTGATCATCCCAACTCCCCTTGAAGTCAATAACACATGCTCTCAGCATGTCTTCAAGGGTCTGAATGGTACGCTCTGCTTGTCCATCCATCTGAGGATGAAAAGAAGTACTGAGCTTCATTTGTGTACCCAAGCTCTTTTGGAAAGATCTCCATAAGTGAGAACTGAACTGGGCTCCCCTATCCAAAATGATAGATAAAGGGATCCCATGCCACCTCACTATCTCATCAATATACAGCTTGGCATACTCTTCGGCCCTGTAAGTAGACTTCACAGGAATGAAGTGAGCAGACTTAGTCATCCTGTCAACAATGACCCAAATGGAATCATGCAGTTTCCTGGTCCTGGGCAGACCAACCATTAAGTCCATATTAATAGCCTCCTATTTTCATGTTGGGATCTTAATCGACTGGGTAAGACCTCCAAGCTTAAGGTGTTCATCTTAACCTATTGGCAATTGGGGCACTCCTCCACAAACTTAGAAATATCTCGCTTCATACCCTCCCACCAATAGATCTCCTTTAGATTATGATACATCTTGATGGAACCTGGATGAATGGAATACCTGGAGCCATAAGCCTCTGCAATAATATTAGTCTCAGATTATCAATATTGGGCACACACAATCTTCCCTGGTATCTAAGCACACCATCCCCCCTAGGGAAAATGATTCATTCAGCCTACTGAACACTGAGTCTTTCAACTCCATGAGTACTGGGTCGAGATGCTGCTTAGCTTTAACATCTACAACAAATGAGGATTCATAATTGGAATGAACTAAAACACCCCCACTTGGTGTATCTACCAGCCGTACACCTAGCCTAGCCAATTGGTGTACCTCTTTAACCAGATCCTTCTTCTCATCATTGATATGAGACACATTGCCCATGCTCAATTGGCTCAATGCATCGGGCACTACATTGGCCTTACCTGGGTGATAGTGGACACTCATGTCATAATCCTTAATTAGCTCTAGCAATCTTCTTTGATGAAGATTCAATTCTCTCTCTGTACAAACAAAACATACTGAAGACTTTTATGGTTAGTAAATACATCAACATGTACACCATATAAGTAATGTCTCCAAAGATTTAACGAAAATACCATAGCAGCTAACTCAAGATCATGGGTAGGGTAATTCTTCTCGTGGATTTTCAACTGTCTTGTTGCATATGCAATCACCTTGCCATCCTGCATAATAACACATCCCAAACCTTCTCGGGAAGTATCACAGTAGACCACATACCCTTCACCACTTCTCGGCAATGTGAGAACTGGGATGAAGTTAGTCGATCTTTGAGCTCTTGGAAGCTCTTTTCACAAGTTTCAGACCACTCAAACTTCGCCTTCTTTTAAAGCTGTCAATGGAGCAGCAATAGCGGAAAAGCCCTCAATAAACCTGCGATAGTAACTAGCCAAACCCAAGAAATTCTGGATCTTTGTAGGCGTGAGGGGTCTCGGCCAGTTCTTTACTGACTCAATCTTTTTCGGATCAACCTCTACACCCTGGTCGGACACAACATGACCAAGGAAGTTCTCTGATCTCAGCCAAAACTCACATTTGCTGAATTTTGCATACAACTGATGTTCCCTGAGTACTGGCAATGTAATTCTCAAATGTTGTTCATGCTCTTCTCAGGTCTTAGAGTATATAAGGATGTCATCTATGAATACTATGACAAAAGAATCAACGTATTCATGGAAGACCCTATTCATAAGGTCCAAAAACGCGGCTTGTGCATTAGTGAGACCAAATGACATGACAAGAAACTCGTAATGACCATACCTAGTACAGAAGGCAGTCTTAGAAATATCCTCTTCTCTTACTCTAGGCTGGTGATACCCTAACCGGAGATCTATTTTAGAAAAGAAACTTGAACTTTGGAGATGATCAAATAGATCATCAATTCTAGGAATAGAGTATTTGTTCTTTATAGTGACTTTGTTGAGTTTCTGATAATCGATACACATTCTAAGGGTTCCATCCTTTTTCTTAACGAATAACACAGGAGCACCCCATGGGGATATGTTCGGATGGATGAAGCCCTTATCAAGTAGATCTTTTAACTGCAACTTTAACTCTTTGAGTTTAGCTGGAGCCATTCTATAGGGAGGAATGGAAATTGGTTTGGTGTTGGGATCTAAGTCAACACCAAAGTCAATTTTGCATTTAGGAGGGATTCCTGGTAAATATTCGGAAAGACATCTTGAAACTCATTCACTATGGACACAGAGTTTATAGAAGGAACTTCATGTTCTAAGTCATTGACTCTGACTAAGTGGTATAAATACCCCTTAGATAACATCTTATTGGCTTTAAGATTGGAAACTGTTTGGCCTGCTGGATTTGAACGACGCCCTTCCCATTCCAGCTCTAACTCATTAGGAAACTGAAACCTTACTACCATGTTTCGACAGTCTGTGGTAGCATAGCATTTATGGAGCCAATCCATACCCCAAATTATATCAAAGTCAAGCATGGTAAATTTTATTAGGTCAGCATACGTAAATCTATCAAGAACAGTTATTGGGCAATCTCAATATACTCTTTCAGCTCTAATGTTGTCTCCTATGGGAGTACTAACTATAAAAGGTTCATGCAAGACCTCAGGAAGCAAGACAAGTTTACTAGCTACTAAAGGAGTAACAAAAGACAGGGTGGATCCGGGATCTAACAATGCATACACAAGAAAAGAAAAGACATGCAAGGTACCTTTGACCACATCATCTGACTTCTACTGCTCCTCTCTACCTTTCAAAGCATAGAACATGTTCCTCATGGGAGGCTCGGCTGCAGCTGTATTATTAGGCCGAGGCTGAGTATCTGCCTTGGCATGAGTCTTCACATTTGGGCAGTCCCTGACAATATGCCCACTCTTGCCGAACCCCTAGCAGGCATTAGAACCTACCATGCACCCACCTCCATGCGAACGGCCACATTTACCACAGAGATTTATGTCACGTGGGCATTTCTATCATTGCCCTTCTTGGGGTCAGACTTGCCCCCTTTGGCATTAGTGTTCCTGGAAGGAGTAGGATTACTTGAGTGCTGGTGCCCCTTCTTGAACATGGGCCTGTCTTGGACTTCAAACGAACTTCTACCAGTGATAGAACCAGCCTGATCCGAGGGCCTAGGCTTCTTGCCTTCTCGGCCTCTATTCCTTCGACGACTCTCCTCCACCTACTGTGCTTGTACCATCAACCTATCAAGGTCCATGTTATCATGCAACATGGCTGCCCTACATTCCTTCTCCATATCCTCCGATACACCAGTCACAAACCTGCTCATCTCATTCCTGCTACTGGACACCAGGCAATAAGCATATTTGGAAAGTTTAACAAACTTCAAGGAGTATTCCTTAAATGACATACCTCCCTGACTTAGGTTTATGAACTCCTCAAACTTAACCTCTCTTTGCTCTCTGGGAAAGAACCTCTCCAGGAATGCAGTCTTGAGAATGTCCCAAGTGATGGGGACTTCTCCTGGTGCTCGGCCATCTACCCACATCTTGTACCATACCTGAGCCATATCCTTGAGCTGGTATGCAGCTAACTCAGCCTTCTCCTTTTCATTAACACCCTTAGCACATATGATATGTTATGAAAAGTTTTAAATTTTCCGCTAAATTTACTATGTCAATGTGATGAATGATAACTATGGGCTTGTATAAGACCTCCGGGAGGTCAAGTACGCCATGTTACTTCTAGGGGGTTCTCCCGGAATATGACACTTTGGTAGGTGCATTACTACTAGGTAATGACTAAGATATGGTACTTTTTCATATGTATGTGATTGAACTTACTCTATGAGAAACATGGCTAAGTACCGTGTGATATGCTTTGGGTAGTGGCTCTACTTGAGAAGGAGACTAGAGTGCAAAGAAACCCTTAATATTCCTTAATCATGTCACATGGAACGTGTCCTAGTTCTACCCTTGGCATGTAGAACACCCTCAATCAGAGTAGGGTAGACGCCGGATTCCATGCATAGCTAATATGGTCTATGTCAGTTAATGTCTATTCTCATCATGTGGGATATGTTCTAGTGTCGTTGCAGAAGTTCTACAAAGTTTAGGTAGTGGAATGGGATGTTATCTAGACATGGCACGAGTAGGCTTTGAAGATGATACGATGTAGGTTCCCTAGGTCTTATCTAAGACCATTATGTGAAGTCCTTAATAAATGTAATGTCTCTTCATTGACTTAATGAATGATTATGACTTTAGGTACTGTATTTTTAATAGAATGGCCTCTATCGAGGGTAGATTTGAGGGTTGCTTAGGTAATCTTGAAGAGGGTGTATGGGCGGTCTCTTCTTGTCTTACTTAGGTGAAACTTGGGGTAATATTAGGTGGTGAGTAAATGAAATGTAAATGGAACAATCTTACCTTAGGTAGTCTTAAGGATTGTTAAGGTAGGCTTGAAGAAGGTGTATGTGTGGTCTCTTCTTTCTTACTTACTTAGGATAACCCTTGGTAGGTGGCTTATATGCTTATATGGTTTGAAGTAATGTTAATGCTATGATGTGGATTACTTGGAATATATCTTACATCTGTTTATGTTGACTTGTAGGTGGTTTCTTATACTTATGTTATGATGTTTTCTACAAAAAGAGAAAGAAAGCACACTTTACAGCAAATGACCTTTTAGCATGATTGTATTGCATTACACCATGATTAGTGCATTTTGATGTACTAATTCAATATATTGTTTTATCTTTAAATGTGTAGCTATCATTTGAGAGGAGTTGGTTGAAGTGAAGCTTGGATATTAGCATCTTTCAAGCAAGTTGTGGTATGTCCTCAATTGACTCGAGGATATTGCTTTGTTTAGATTTTCTAGTAAAAATAAATTGTATTACACTTTGCTATTTCTTATTCAATTGATCTATAGGTTGTGACCCAAAGATATTCGTGAGTCTAAGATGACTACTATGAGACTCAGCAATTTCTATTGTTTTCTATAAAAGAGATTGTAAGTATTGTTGTTGTTGTGAAAAGTTTTCATTCCGCACTATTTTTCATATATATTATGCAATGAATGATGTCTAAGGGCTTGTACAAGACCTCTGAGAGGTCAAGTACATCCTGTGGAGGTTCAAGACTACTCTAACTTCTAGGGTGTACTTGCGGGTCATTACAACTCTTATATGTGGTATGTTTTGAATTGAGTTGCTATGTGTAATGCCATGCTTATGTGTTGACTGGAGTTGAGAAGTACTCCCATAAGTTGTGTCTCATGATGATTATATTCATGTTTTTATTGTTGTTGATTGGGCTGCTAGTATCAAGTCTTTCCTCTCCATATAAAAAGATTTAGGTGTCATTCGGGGAAGAATGCTCCTAAGGGGGGACAATGTAACACTCCAGAAGTTCCATGACTTAGACTAGAGCCTCACCTTATAACACTCCAAAAGTATAATATCTAATCTATAGCCTATCATGAGTGTATAAGGGTTATAACACTGTTTTAAGGTCAATTATAGTGTATAAAAGTCATTTAGGAAGCTTTAGGGTCAAGACGTGAAGGAACGTCTATGACGTCCGAAGACTAGTGCAAGAGGTAATAGTGTTCCTTGGTCCATTTGACAAGTTTTTATGAGTCAAAATTTGGTGGAATTTGGTTATAGGTGTATAACATGAATTAGAGTAGGTTTAGTGTCAAAACTTCCGGGTAAGAATCCCCAAGGACCATCCAAAGGGTCCTTGAGGAGGACCCTTCCATTTTGGCTAAGAAGTTATCATGGGACAGTAGCCATCGATGGTTGCAGGCAACGAGGCGTGGACCAATCCACGGGGCATCGGTTGCCTCCCTCGATGGTCACTTAACCATTTTCCCAAAAAGGCATTTTGACAACTCTCTGACCAAAACGACGGTTGTGCAAGACGGTTGGTCCAATGCACCGTCGACTGACCTACGACCCGTAGGTCGGGGTCTCATAGGTCTGGTCCAAGTTTCACTGTGTTATTTTAAGTTGCTTTATTTAATTAATTAGTTGGTTAGTTGTTTAATTATGGGTTAAGGGAGGTCTAATTAAGTTAGTTAACTACTTATGTAAAGACCTAAGTCTGATTAAACTAACCCAACTCCCACAATTTCCCAAACACAAATTGCTCTTCCTTCTGTCTACTTTCTCTCTCCAAAAAATAAGAGCTCCATTGAAGGGCTAGGTCAAGGTATTTAGGGAAGCAAAAAAGGTTCTTTTATCCATCAATCTTCAACAATTAACAAGGTATGGGAACTCTTCACCTTTGGGATTTCTTTTCCCAAAGGGTTCTTCAAAATTTGAATTCAAAAAGATGAGATTCATGTGGGTTTTCTAATACGAAATTGATCTTCTGAATTGTGTTGTGTATAGTTTTATTTTGATTATTATGCTTAGATTATGATATATTATAATTTAATTATGCTAGTTCTTGATGAATTAACCTAATATGTGAAGATCAAGAAATTGGCTCAAATCCTTAACCCTAGTTTATAAACTAGTGTTGAATTGAGTTGTAGTGATGCAATTGACTTCATTATTGTGTAAATTACTATTGTGTGATGATATTATACCCATTTTTGGATTGAATTGGATGATTGATGGTAAAACCTTGGATGATGTCTTGTGAAGGAGATTGGGTAAGTGATTGTGATCTCAAACCTTTACTTCAATTATGGTGGCTTGTACTTGGTGATGAAGTTGAATTGAAGTATACCTTATGATTGAGTTAAGTAGGTGTTGGTATTATTATGTAATTGAAATGTCTTGATTATGTATATTGTGAGATGATGCTAAGATGTAATGATATAAGGGTGGTTATGATATCTATGTGCCTTACAATATTATAATGATGTTAAAGTGTTAATCTCACATGTGAGGGTTGTAATGAAAGGTGTTCTCACGCAATTCCTATTCATCAAATTACTATGACTATATAAGGAGTAGTCTCCTATGACCTAAATTATGTTATGATTATTAATGAAAGACATTTCAAAAGGGACGCTAGCTTAGCACCGAGTGAACTAGTAGTGAGTAGTGTCCCTTCCCACATAGGGAAGGTAGGTTCACTATTGTACTCATGACATTGGAGACTATAATGCATGTAGCATAAATAGAGTCCTAAACACATCTCTATCTTGAACTATGGTTCCCCCATAGGCTAGCTAGTGGATCTACATAGATGCTATGTTCATGTTTTGGTACTACCTTGGCAAGTAGTCCATCTTCTTTCGGTGTAGGTTTCCATGACACCGGATTCCACATTACCTCATGTGGTCTATGTCGGTTATGGCAAGATGTTCCCAAAAATAAAATAAAGTAATAAAGTGAACTCTAACTAGGAGGACTTATGGGGTTTGACTTAGTCTAGGTAGGGGTATGGGACTCTACCTATACATTGCACTAGTTGGCCTTGAGTGAAATCCTAGTAAGTGATTCTTATATCTTATGATCTTATGAAATAAATGTTATGCTTAAGTTGGTTCTTCATGTTAATGTTATATGTTGCTAAATATGAAGATGAATTCTTATAATGCTATGTTATGTGAAGTTATACATTATTCATGATCCTTTGGCTAGTTTTCTTAATTGAGTGAGGTTGTGGGGCTTCACTTGACCATTTCACTAGTAGACTTGGTAAAGGGTTATGGATAAGGGTTTTACTTATGTTGTAATGTTTTGAACTCATGAACATGTTTTATATTTATAATATAAGATTAGAGTTGTATGGGTTATGAATTCTATTATGCTACGTACATTTTGACTTGGTTTAACTTGTGTAGGTTGGTCTTGTGTTGAATATGCTTGTATCATAAGAAGTATATCAATATTACCTTATATGTGTTCTTGGTTTGTGCATAAGGCTTTTCAAAGTAACTTGGCATAGTTTTATCAAATGTCCCTTTTTAGAATGATTTCTATGTTGTGTGTGCATATGTTTCCATACTTAGTACAACTTATGTGCTAACCCCTATTTCACCCATTTCCCCAACATTTTGGTTCTGGTCATTGAAGGATTCGTGAACACTTTTTAAGGAAGGCTTGGATGATCTCTCCAAGTGTGGGTATGTCCTCAAGTTCTGGGGATGATGCCTTTCTCTCACTCTACCTATGTTACATTGTTATAGCCTAAAGACGATCATTTCACTCTTGTTGTTTCAAAATGTTGTTGTAAGCCCTAAGTGGAATTTATATAATTGTGTAAGGGTTATTCCCATATTGTTCTATTCCGTTTAGATGGTTTTATATGAGACATCCCTATTAAGACTATATAATGTATATTGTTTATACGTGGCATAAAAGTAGAAGACTATGTAATCTTCATATACGAGGAGTCTAAGTAAATTCTCTATGAATATATTATGTGCAAGGGAGAGGTCTAAGTAAACCTCATGAAGTAGATGTAGATGAAAAGTTTTAATTTTCCTCACTTTTTAGCCTGTAAATGTAATGATGAATTGCTAAGAGTCTAGTCTTAGTCCTCTGTGAGGACGAAGGCGCCGGTTACGTCTACGGAGTGCTCCCCGAATATGACAAACTTTGTATCAAAGCATGAGGTTGAATATCTTTTGGGTCGATGTTACATTAAACCACGCCTATGTAGCTTCTTATTCATAATTGTGAAGCGCGCCACACTTATGAATGAGAGACTATGTTATTTTTATGAAACTCTCAACTTCTTGCATTCCTATGTCGTGCCTCTACATTCTTATTATGTGATTTCCCCTAAATCTTGTATCGTTGTTATAGTATGAATACTCAAAGAGTAGCCTCTAGAAGGGCCGAGGAAGATATGGCTAATATGGGGTCTCATGACAACCAAGTGCCTCCACAAGACAACCAAGTGCCTCCACTAAAAGAAGTTTCTATTGGTGATCAAGTTCCGATTGGTCCTCCACCGATGACCGATGGAGAGATAGGGGCAAATTTTCTCAATTTGGCCCAAGCCATGACCTATCAAGCAAATTCCCTCACTTCATAAGTCCAAGACATGACGGCCCAAATGAATAGGGAGGTTGGACCTCGAGTTCTCAACATGCTAACACTATGACCCTAGTTTTAGAGACGTTACTAGAATGAATTCACTTATGTTCTTCGAGTTGAGATCGGATGAGGACCTTCAAGATTTCCTCGATGAGGTCTATAAGATTATCTATGTTATCGGTGTGACCACAATTGAAAAGGCCGAGTTGGTAGCCTATTAACTCAAAGATGTGGTCCAATCTTGGTACACACAATGGAGAGATAATAGGGCACTAAGGGGTTGTCCGGTGACTTTGGAGATCTTCAAAAAGGCTTTGTTTGATAGTTTCTTTCCTAGAGAGTTGAGGGAAGCTAAGGTAGAATAATTCATCAACCTTCGCCAAGGAGGTATGAGTGTACTTGACTGCTCCTTGAAATTTACTAAATTATCCAAGTATGCTCCATCCTTGGTGTCAAACCCAAGGTATGAGATGAGTCGTTTTCTCATCAGTGTGTCAGAAGACGTGGCTGAAGAATGTCGTTCGACTATGCTTCATGATAATATGAATATTTCTCATCTCACGGTTTATGCTCAACAAGTGGAAGAAAGTAGGCTAAGAAGGATGAGTAGGGAGGCAAAGAAGGCAAGGTCTTATGAAGGTGGTTCTTCAAATGGTAGACTTGATATTCAAGACAAGCCTAGTGTCACGACTGGAGTGTAGACCCCAGACGATACAGGCGTCGTTGACCTCTCAGAGATCGCAGACAAGCCTACTTATGTCATTCTTACTTCATCTAGGTTAATTTTAGCGGAAAATTTAAAACTTTTTGTTTCTTAACATGCATAAAGGTCATTCTACTTACATTCAATAATGTTCATAATAAACCATCTAACATTAAGATTATCAACTGAAAGAAATAGTTCAATACTGCATTAAATGTATAATTGCCAAAATGGGACCAATACAATGTCTGAAATAAAAATGGAAAGAAACACTTCTGGAACATACTCCACTAGCTAAAGCCTGCATCTAAGCTAGATAGTAACGGTAGACATCCTCGAAAGCATGAGGGCCTACCAAGTCCGGATAAAATCTCCACGTCCGGATAGCTGCAACGTTAACCTGTAAGCTCTAGTTTCCACCTGTGCCTGCACCTAAAAATAGAGTTGAATGGGATTAGTACACAATTTTACTAAGTATGGGTATATGCAAGCACACACTAACGACATGCATGAGTAAGAATAGATCTTTCCTTACAACATGATTAGGGTAAGTCAAGTCAGTGGACTTGCCAAATTGGGATTAGGAATGTTAGTGAACTTTCCAAATTTGGATTAGGAAAGTTAATGAGCTTTCCAAATTTGGATTAGAAAAGTCAGTGAGCTTTCTAAATTTGGATTAGGAAAGTCATGCCATGAGAGTAACATGCATCATCATACTTATCATATTGCACACAACACATAACATCTTACACATAGCCCATATCATATTACATATAGCACATAACTTCTTTCATATCATTCATTCATATGCAATGGAACCTTGGAATCATGGACTTGACATTAAGACTTCCCAAAATGAGGGCTCAACATATGGGACCTCAACTAGGGAGTCTTCATTATCAAACATAGAGTCTATTTTATTCATTCATACGTACTTTATTTCATTTAGTTCATAGGCTAGTGTGAACAACAGCTATACCTAGGATATAGTTTAAGACTTTCATCGGGTTTGCTGTGCAATTATCAAGAATAACCTAGTGTCATTACTTGAGTCTAGATCACCTCTTGATTATCTTATCCTAACACCTTTGATATCGTTCATTTCATTATGTGCATCATTTGAGGGTGGCCTCATTCATTCATTGGGAACTTTAACTTTAACCGACATAGATCATGTGAGCATCATGAAATCCATTGTCTCCCCCACACCGAAAAGAGGTGGAATCACCGGCCAAAGTGACCCAAAACATGCTAGCGTACATGGGAATTTAACCCCGCCAGATCCCTATATTGGCAGTATAGGTTCGAAGACTAGGAGATATAAGGAGACCCATACCCGGCATGCCGGACAGTCTCATCTCATGAGAGTTACGTGAACCTCCGCCCTTCCCGAAAGAAGGCATCACCGCTCATAGCTAGTCTATCGGTGCTCAGTATACAGTTCCATTACATTCAACTCATACGTCATGCAAGCTGGCTTCTAGTATGAGGACATCATAGCTCAATAGATGATTTCTCATCTCATCATTAGTATTAAGTGTGTTAATCTCAATACTTTCATTACAGTGTTCATAGAGACTGGTCTCTTCATTAACTTTACACTCTCATAGGTGAGTACGTTTTGGTAACATTTACTTAGGCTCATTTGAGATTGTTCTCATCTTTTACATTAGCCTCATATCATGTTGTGACCACATTCATTAACGTTAGGACATTTGCTCTTCATAATTACTCACCCCTTTTTACGTGAATGTTCATTTCATCATATGCCAATGCACTTGGCCATTTGTGTGTTTCACAGTCTTACTTAACCCTTCTAGGGTTTCATCATTTCATTACATAATAATCATTTCATCGTATGCCAATGCACTTGGCCATTTATGTGTTTTGTACTCGTACTTAACCCTTCTAGGGTTACATCATTTCATTACATACATCTTAGGTTCACTTATTTTTAAACGTATGCTAGACTTATGGGTCTATAAATACAAGCCATGAGGCTTCATTCATAGTTCGTTTAAGTGATTCATATCTTCCTAAGATTATGTAGTACAAGACTTATGCATCTTGTATATATGCCAAGATATCAATTTCGATCTAAGTCGGCGGCATTATTCTTGAACATTTAATTCACGTATGAATTATGTATCAATACGGAATTTGGGCAAGGGATCCCGAGTTCGAATCCCTTGAACAACACTTATTATTTTCTTTTTATTTTCTTTAATTTCGGTCCTTTAAGGCGTTGGGACCCGAGATCGAGCCCCAACAACATCGCCTCTTTTCTCTTTATTTTTCTTTTACTCGTTTAGGACCGAGAGGTTGTGGGATCGAACCCCCACAGCCTCCTTATTTTATGTTCTTTTAAATCTTGACTATTTCTTAGTTGGCCGTGAGTTTGTGGGATCGAACCCCCACAGCCTCACTTTATTTTCTTTTTATTTCTCCCCTTTCCGCCTAGAGGTCGCGGGTTCGATTCCCATGCCTCACATTTCTTTTTATTTCATTTTTCTCAACTTATGATCAAGAGGTTGTGGGTTCGAATCCCACTCCTCTCATTTCTTAATTTTTATTTGTATTTCATTTTACAGCCAATACTCGAGATTAAGTCTCCCGACCCCCAATCCTTCTCAAGCTTTTAATGCAGCTCACGGGTGAGGTCACGGGTTCGAATCCTGGTGACCCTTTTACACTCAAATAATTTCCAAATTTGTTCATCTTTATTTAGCCTAAACCAAACTTGTAAGTTTACTGGAAATTTGGTCATTTTTCAGCTCATTTTCACCAACACTTTCACTTGAACTCTTAGGGAAATTCTTAGATCATTTAACACGTTTTGGGGTGCATTTTTCATAGATTCGTTTAGCCAAAAGATTAATACTCAAATCAGCTACATTTCATTTTAATGAACATCACGATTTACATAGGTTTATGCACGTAAAATAACAACCATAACATTATCAATTTGGAGCCTAATCCGAGACCTTGGTAACAGTCACAACCATAATCATATTCATCACGAAAACAAAACATACAGCTAAATCTACCAGCAATCATACCCAACCTACGATTCATTGGGAGCTAGTGACAGGGGCATGCAACGGGGAACAATCCTAGTTTTCGGACTGAATAATCTGAACCTTAGGGGGGTGTCTTGGGAAAGGGACCAAGAGAGAATAAAACCCAGACCTTTTTGACGTTAAACCCTCGACTTGCTGCACAAAAACTTCACCCAAGATCACGTCTAAGTCCCCTCAATGTCAACACCACTCGACGGACAACCTCCCTTTGCGTAACGTGTGATTAACATTTTTTTCTTGTGATTTCGTGTGAGTTCTTCAAGTGTAAAGAACTTGGTTTATTTTTATGTTCTTGAAAGTTAATTGGCAGAGAGAATATTGAACAAAAGAAGAGAGATTGAGCGTGAGAGTTGAGAGATAAACGTGAGAGAGTGGGAGTTTTATTTGTCTTAGGAGTCTAGTTTAAGACTTAGTCAAATAAGGTTTTATTAAATAAAAATCTGATTTTCTCTTTTATTTTAAATCAGTTAATGAATATTAAATATTAATTAATTACATTAATTTACCAATTAAATTAAAAACATCTTTAATTCATTGCTTCCACCTAGGTTCAAACCCAGGTGAAGCAAGACTTCACTTCAAGAGCAAATTTTCGGCCCTCTCTCCCCAAAATGCCCCTCCACCTTATTAATTAAATAATTAAATATATATTTAGGGTAATTACTATACTACCCTTATCCTGGAAAAAGACCATTTTACCCCTAGACCCTCCAAACCTAAGATTTCCCCTTTTTAAGTCCGGTAAAGACTCCTTCGAGTAAATCTTCGTATTCGAGAGCCCTACATGGTTGGACCCAACCTTTCCAAGCTCAACTAACTCCCCAAGTTAGTTGGCTTGGCTGTAGCAAGGGTTCCAAGGTCTGGTTCTACGCGCATCAATCCGTGTGAACCCTGTTCTAATCGTAGGCATTCTAGACACATTACGCATTACTTATCATATCCATTTTTAGGGTTGTTACATTATCCCCCCTTAGGAACATTCGTCCCCGAATGACACTACTACTATCTAGCGTAATTCCAGTCAGATCATTACATAATCACTATGCACAGTCAAGCAATAACAACAAAAAATGAAGAGATAAGAAAACTTAGACTTAAGAGTTGGAAGTCTAACCTCAATAGCTGAAAAGATGAGGGTAGCGGGATCTCATATCGGCCTCAGCCTCCCACATATAACCCTCAACAAGATAATTCCTCCACAACACCTTCACTGTGGCAATCTCCTTGTTCCTCAGCCGCTTGATCTGTCTGTCTAAGATCTCAACAGGTACCTCCTTCTAGGACAAGTCTTCATCGACCCCCAAACCTTCTACAGGTAAAATCGATGCTGGATCACCTAGGCACTTCTTTAACATGGATACATGAAAGAGTGGATGGACAGAAGCTAGGTCCGCAGGCAATGCCAACTCATAGGCCACCTAGCCCACATGCTGTAGGATCTCGTACGGCCCAACATACCTCGGACTCAACTTCCCCTTCCTGCCAAACCTCATCACCCCCTTCATAGGTGATATCTTCAGATAGACCTGGTCACCAAAATCAAACTCTAAGGGCCGTTTTTCTGTTATCTGCATATGACTTCTGCCGACTGTAAGCAGTAGCCAACCTGTCCCTAATCACTCTGACCTTCTCTAAGGCCTCACGAATGATCTCTGGATCCAAAATGGATGACTCTCCAACCTCGAACCACCCAACTGGAGATCTACACCTCCTACCATACAGTGCCTCAAACGGTGCCATCCCAATGCTGGAGTGATAGCTATTATTATACGAGAACTCTATCAAAGGCAGATGGTCATCCCAGCTACCCCTGAAGTCAATCACACACGCTCTCGACATGTCCTCCAATGTTTGAATGGTGCGCTCTGCCTGCCCATCAGTCTGAGGATGAAAGGCAGTACAAAGATTTACCTGCATGCCCAAGCTCTTCTAGAAAGATCTCCAAAAATGTGAAGTAGACTGAGCTCCTCTATCTGAAATGATAGACAAAGGAATCCCATGCCATCTCACAATCTCATCAATGTAGAGTCTCGCATAATCCTCGGCTCTGTAAGTAGACTTCATAGGGATAAAGTGGGAAGACTTAGTCATCCTGTCCACAATAACCCATATGGAGTCATGCTGTCTCCTAGTCCTCGGAAGACCAACCACAAAGTCCATATTAATGGCCTCCCACTTCCAAGTCGAAACCTCAATAATCTGAGTAAGACCGCCAGGCTTAAGATGTTCTGCCTTAACCTGCTGACAATTAGGACACTTGGCCACATATTCTGCAATGTCCTTCTTCATGTCATCCCACCAATAAATCTGCTTAAGATCATGATACATCTTGGTGGAACCTGGATGTATGGAATATCTGGAACCATGGGCCTCTGCAACAATCCTGGTCTGCAAATCATCCACATATGGTACACACAGCCTGTCCTGATACCTAAGTATGTTGTCACCTCCCAAAGCAAAAGACTCATTCATCTTTATCAACACTGAGTCCTTCAGCTCCATCAACACAGGATTGAGATGCTGACCCTGCTTGACTTCAACTACCAAGGATGATTCAGAACTAGGATGAACTGAAACACCCCTACTAGTAGAGTAAACCAATCGCACACCCAGTCTGGCCAGTCTGTGTACATCTTTCGCCAATTCCTTCTTCTCATCCTCAACGTGGGCTGTACTTCCCATGCTCATCCTGCTCAAAGCATCAACTACACCATTAGCCGTACCTGGATGGTAGTGAACATTCATGTCAGAGTCCTTCAACAGCTCCAACAATCTTCGCTGACGTAGATTCAACTCTCTCTGCGTGAACACGTACTGGAGACTCTTGTGGTCTGTGAACACATCCACATGCACTCCATACAAGTAGTGCCTCCACAACTTTAGTGCAAACACCACAGCTGCCAACTCCAGGTCATGAATGGGATAATTCTTCTCATGAACCTTGAGTTGTCTGGACACATAGGCTATCACCCTACCAACCTGCATAAGAACACAACCCAAACCAACCTTAGATGCATCACAATAAACAGTGTAATTCTCACCACACTTAGGCAAAGTAAGTACCGGGGCTGAAGTGAGTCTGTCATTGAGCTCCTGGAAACTCTTCTCACAAGTCTCCGTCCATTCAAACTTGGCCTTCTTCTTAGTTAAAGATGTCAGTGGGGCAGCAATGGAAGAAAAGCCCTCCACAAACATGCGGTAGTAACCAGCCAATCCCAGAAAGATACGGATGTCAGTGGGAGTAAGAGGTTTTGGCCAGTTCTTCACAGCCTCAGTCTTCCTGGGATCCACCTCCATGCCCTGATCGGACATAACATGACCCAGGAAGGTCACTGATCTAAGCTAGAATTCACACTTGCTGAATTTGGCATACAACTGATGTTGTCTAAGTACCTGCATGGTTAGTCTCAAATGTTGTTCATGCTCTTCCTTGGTCCTAGAGTAGATGAGGATGTCATCAATGAATACTATGACGAAAGAATTGAGGTATTCACGAAAGACTCGGTTCATGAGGTCCATAAATGCAGCAGGGGCATTCGTGAGACCAAATGACATAACTAAGAACTCATAATAACCATAACGGGGTATGAAAGGCTATCTTTGGGATATCTCCATCCCTAACCCTAAGCTAATTATACCCTGAACGAAGATCAATCTTAGAGAAGAAACTAGACCCTTGGAGCTGATCGAACAAATCATCTATTCTGGGAAGTGGATACTTATTCTTTATAGTGACTTTGTTGAGCTGCCGATAATCGATACACATTCTAAGGGTTCCATCCTTCTTTTTCACAAACAACACTGGAGCGCCCCAAGAGGATATGCTCGGCTGAATGAAACCCTTATCAATGAGATCTTTTAACTGCAGCTTCAACTCTTTGAGTTCAGCTGGAGCCATCCTTTAGGGAGGAATTGAAATTGGTTTAATATCGGATTCTAAGTCGATACCAAAGTCAATCTCTCGGGGGGAGGGACTTCAGGCAAATCATCAGGAAATACATCTAGGAACTCATTCACTACAGGCACTGAGTCTATGGAAGGAATGTCATGATCTAAATCATTAACACTCACAAGATGACACAATAACCCCTTGGACATCATTTTATTGGCCTTAAGGTTCGAAATCAGGGGATTAGGACGACTCGAGTTGTACCCCTCCCAGACTAGCTCTTCTTCATTAGGGAAACGAAATCTTACCACTATACTACGACAATCCAAACAAGAATAACAACTGTGAAGCCAGTCCATGCCAAGAATAACATCAAAATCATGCATGGGTAACTCAACCAAGTCTGGACACATAGTCTTACCACTTACAACTATTGGGCAATCCTTGCATACTCTATCAGTTCTTACATTTTCTCCTAAAGGTGTACTAACCACTATAGGATCATGCAGAACTTCAGGAAATATCTCAAAAGCGAGAGCAAGCAAAGGAGTTACAAAGGAAAGCGTAGACCGTGGATCAAGTAAAGCATAAACAGAAGTTGAGAATACTTGCAGCATACCTGTGACCACATCAGCGGACTTCTCCTACTTCTCCCTGCCCTTCAAGGCATAGAACATGTTCCTCTTAGGAGGCTCGGCTGATGCTTCACCCTGTGGATTAGTCCTAGGCTAAGCATTACCTCCAGCCTTACCTCTGTTCTGTGGACAGTCTCTAACCATATGCACAATCTTACCATAACCGAAGCAGGCATTAGTGCCCTGTCTGCACTCTCCACTGTGAGCACGGTCACACTTTGCACAGTCCTTTTTGGGACGCTGCATCTCACCTCCATTGCCCTTCTTGGGCTCAGGTCTGCCTCTTCTAGGTGTTGTACTCCTCTGAGAATTAGAATTCCCAGAACTCTGCTGCCCCTTCTTGAACCTGGGCTGCTCACGGACACCAAAATTCTTTCTGTGGCCTCCATGGATGGGACCTGCCTGATCTTGAGGCTTAGGCCTCATAGCATCACGAACGCCCGTCTTTTCATGGCTGTCTTCTACCTGCTGGACATGCACCATCAACCTGGAGAGTTCCATGTTATCATGGAGCATCGCAGACCGACACTCCTCCTCCAGATCTCCGTTGATTCTTGTGAGGAACCTGCTCATCTCATCCCTGCTGTTAGATACAAGGGAAGTAGCATACCTGGATAATTTAACAAACTTCAGTACTCATGTCATCCTTGTTGTTAGATACTAAGGAAAGTAGAATACCTAGATAGTTTAACAAACTTCAAGGAATACTCCCTGACTGTCATTGATCCTTGCTTAAGGTTGATAAACTCCTCAACCTTTGCCTCCCTCATCTCCTTGGGAAAGAATCTCTCCAGGAAGGCTGTCTTAAACAGCGCCCAAGTGACCGGAACTACGCCCAAAGCTCGGCTATCCTGCCACATCTTGCACGAAGTCTGTGCAACATCCTTGAGTTGATAGGAAGCCAACTCTGCTTTCTCAGTGTCTGTGGCCCCCATAGCCACCAAAATCTTATGCACCTCGTCCATAAACTCTTGGGGGTCCTCTGAAGTCTTAGACCCTGTGAAAATAGCAGGATTCATCCTCGTGAAGTCTCTCAGCCTGTCAGCCATGCCACGAACCGGTGGGTCCTCCCTCTGAACATTCTGTCGGTTGACCTGGGTAATAATGGCCTGGGCCTGCATAGTGATGGCCTGTGCCATCTAGGCCAGAGATGACCGCACCTCCGCATCAGTCAACCCAGCTGGGTTAACCGGCATAGCCACTCCTTCAGCTGGAGCCTGGAGTGGAACCTGATTGTCCCCAGCAGGTGCACCTCCTCTCCTCTGACCAATGGTTCTCCTAGTATTCATTCTCTCAAAACAACAAAGATTGATGTTAGACACGCTCATAACACTAAGAAATTAGATATTAGGAAAAGCACGATAAGATCAGAAGAAGGGAAATTTTCCTACGAATCATGCAGTCTCTAATTCAAGATAGTGGTGCACTTCACCACCATGACTTAGAAACTACTCAATGTGGTTGATGTGAACTTATTATTCTCGAAGTCTAACCTAGTGCTCTGATACAAACTTCATCACAACCGGAGTGTAGACCCCAGACGAGACCAAGGACATGCATGAGTAAGAATAGATCTTTCCTAACAACATGATTATGGAAAGTGAAGTCAGTTGACTTGCCAAATTGGGATTAGGAAAGTTAGTGAACTTTCCGATTTTGGATTAGGAAAGTCAGTGATCTTTCCAAATTTGGATTACGAAAGTCAGTGAGCTTTCCAAATTTGGATTAGGAAAGTCATGCCATGAGAGTAACATGCATCATCATACTTATCATATTGCACACATCACATAACATCTTACACATAGCACATATCATATTGCGTATAGCACATAACATCTTTCATATCATTCATTCATATGCCATGGGACCTTGGAATCATGGACTTGACATTAAGACTTCCCAAAATGAGGGCTCAACATATGTGACCTCAACTAGGGAGTCTTCATTAGCAAACACAGAGTCTGATTCATTCATTCATACGTACTTCATTTCATTTCGTTCATAGGCTAGTGTGAACAACAGCTATACCTAGGATGTAGTTTAAGACTTTCATCGGGTTTGCTGTGCAATGATCAAGAATAACCTAGTGTCATTACTTGAGTCTAGCTCACCTCTTGATTATCTTATCCTAACACCTTTGGTATCGTTCATTTTATTATGTGCATCATTTGAGGCTGGCCTCATTCATTCATTGGGAACTTTAACTTTAACCGACATAGATCATGTGAGCATCATGAAATCCAGTGTCTCCCCCACACTGAAAAGAGGTGGAATCACCGGCCAAAGTGACCCAAAACCTGCTAGCGTACATGGGAATTTAACCCCGCCAGATCCCTATTTTGGCAGTATAGGTTCGAAGACTAGGAGATATAAGGAGACCCATACCGGCATGCTGGACAGTCTCATCTCATGAGAGTTACATGAACCTCCGCCCTTCCCGAAAGAAGGCATCACCGCTCATAGCTAGTCTGTCGGTGCTCAGTACAAAGTTCTATTACATTCAACTCATACGTCATGGAAGATGGCTTCTAGTATGAGGACATCATAGCTCAATAGATGATTTCTCATCTCATCATTAGTATTAAGTGTGTTAATCTCAATACTTTCATTAGAGTGTTCATAGAGACTGGTCTCTTCATTAACTTTACACTCTCATAGGTGAGTACGTTTTGGTAACATTTACTTACGCTCATTTGAGATTGTTCTCATCTTTTACATTAGCCTCATATCATGTTGTCACCACATTCATTAACGTTAGCACATTTGCTCTTCATAATTACTCACCCCTTTTTACGTGAATGCTCATTTCATCATATGCCAATGCACTTGGCCATTTGTGTGTTTCACACTCTTACTTAACCCTTCTAGGGTTTCATCATTTCATTACATAATAATCATTTCATCGTATGCCAAGGCACTTGGACATTTATGTGTTTCACAGTCGTACTTAACCCTTCTAGGGTTACATCATTTCATTACATACATCTTAGGTTCACTTATTTTTAAACGTATGCTAGACTTATGGGTCTATACATACAAGCCATGAGGCTTAATTCATAGTTCGTTTAAGTGATTCATATCTTCCTAAGATTATGTAGTACAAGACTTATGCATCTTCTATGTATACCAAGATCTCGATTTCGATCTAAGTAGGAGGCATTATTCTTGAACATTTAATTCACGTATGACTTATGTATCAATACGGAATTTGGGCAAGGGATCCCAAGTTTGAATCCCTTGAACAACACTTATTATTTTCTTTTTCTTTTCTTTAATTTCGGTCCTTTAAGGCGTTTGGGACCCGAGATCGAGCCCCAACAGCATCGCCTCTTTTCTCTTTATTTTTCTTTTACTCGTTTGGGACCGAGAGGTTGTGGGATCGAACCCCCACAGCCTCCTTATTTTGTTTTCTTTTAAATGTTTACTATTTCTGAGTTGGCCGTGAGGTTGTGGGATCGAACCCCCACAGCCTCACTTTATTTTCTTTTTATTTCTCCCCTTTCCGCCTAGAGGTCGTGAGTTCAGTTCCCACGCCTCACATTTCTTTTTATTTCGTTTTTCTTAACTTATGATCAAGAGGTTGTGGGTTCGAATCCCACTCCTCTCATTTCTTAATTTTTATTTGTATTTCATTTTACAGCCAATACTCAAGATCGAGTCCCCTGACCCCCAATCCTTCTCACGTTTTTAATGCAGCTCACGGGTGAGGTCACGGGTTCGAATCCTGGTGACCTCATCCCTTTTACACTCAAATAATTTCCAGATTTGTTCATCTTTATTTAGCCTAAACCAAACTTGTAAGTTTGCTCGAAAATTGGTCATTTTTCAGCTCATTTTAACCAACACTTTCACTTGAACTCTTAGGGAAATTCATAGATCATTTAACACGTTTTGGGGTGCATTTTTCATAGATTCGTTTAGCGAAAAGATTGATACTCAAATCAGCCACATTTCATTTTAATGAACATCACAATTTACATAGGTTTATGCACGTAAAATAACAACCATAACATTATCAATTTGGAGCCTAATCCGAGACCTTGGTCACGGTCACATACTTGCACACACACACTTGCACATAATTTCGAACACATGGGTTGTCATTCATACGATTTCAAGTACACAAACATAATCATATTCATCACGAAAAGATAACATACACCTAAATCTACTAGCAATCATACCCGACCTACGATTCATTAGGAGCTAGTGACAGGGGCATGAAACGGGGAACAATCCTAGTTTTTGGACTGAATAATCTGAACCTTAGGGGGGTCTTTTGGGAAAGGGAACAAGAGAGAAGAAAACCCATACCTTTTTGACGTTAAACCCTTGACTTTCTGCCCAAAAACATCACCCAAGATCACGTCCAAGTCCCCTCAATGTCAACACCACTCGACGGACAACCTCCCTTTGCCTAACGTGTGATTAACATTTGTTTTCTTGTGATTTCGTCTGAGTTCTTCAAGTGTGAAGAAATTTGTTTATTTTTCTGTTCTTGAAAGTTAATTGACAGAGATAATCTTGAACAAAAGAAGAGAGATTGAGCGTGAGAGTTGAGAGATAAACGTGAGAGAGTGCGAGTTTTATTTGGCTTAGGAGTCTAGTTTAAGACTTAGTCAAATAAGGTTTTACTAAATAAAAATCTGATTTTCTCTTTTATTTTAAATTACCTAATGAATATTAAATATTAATTAATTACATTAATTTACCAATTAAATTAAAAACATCTTTAATTCATTGCTTCCACCTAGGTTCGAACCCGGGTGAAGCAAGACTTCCCTTCAAGAGCCCATTTTCGGCCATATCTCCCCAAAATGCCCCTCCACCTTATTAATTAAATATTTAAATATATATTTAGGGTAATAACGATACTACCCTTGTCCTGGAAAAAGACCATTTTACCCCTAGACCCTCCAAACCTAAGATTTCTCCCTTTTAAGTTCGGTAAAGACTCCTTCGAGTAAATCTTCGTATTCGAGAGCCCTACATGGTTGGACCCAACCTTTCCAAGATCAACTAACTCCCCAAGTTAGTTGTCTTGGATGTAGCAAGGGTTCTGAGGTCTGGTTCTACGCGCATCAATCCGTGTGAACCCTAGTCTAACCGTAGGCATTCTAGACACATTAAGCATTACTTATCATATCCATTTTTAGGGTTGTTACACCTAGGTTCAAGGAAAGGTTTTCTAATCAAGATCTCTCCAAATTTCCCAAGTCTAGTGATGATAGGGTGTCTAACCCTAAGTCTCAAAAGGGAAGAGGCACTAGTTCACCAAGCAAGAAGCCAACTTGTGGAAAGTGTGGAAAGAAACATTATGGTGATTGCCTTGTTGGGACGGACAATTGCTTTGGGTGTGGAAAGACTGGACATGAGGTTAAGGATCGAGCTAATTTGAAGGGGCAAGACAAAGGAAGTGGGAAGCCCAAGCTAGTGGTTCTAATGTTGGCGCTCCAAAGAAGAATCTCTTTTATGCTCTTCGCTCTAGGGTGAACAAGTGAGGTTCTCCCGATGTGGTGACCAGTATGTTACAAGTTTTCTCTATTGATGTTTATGCTTTACTTGATCCGGGTGCTACATTATCTTTTTTTACTCCCGTCTTATCTAGGAAGTTTGATATTTTGGCTGATATTCTAAATGAACCTTTCATTGTTAGTACCCCAATAGGTGAGTCGGTGGTTCCAAAGAAGTTTTATAGAAATTTTCCTATAATGTTGCCTAATAGAGTACTCATGTTGAATTGGTAGAACTTGATATCGTCGATTTTAATGTTATTTTGGGAATGGATTGGTTGCGTGGTTGTTTTCTTCCATTGATTGTAGAACAAGAAGTGACAAGTTCAACTTTCCAAAAGAACCCATCTTAGAGTGGAAGGGGGGAAATTATATTCCTAGAGGTCGTATAATTTCTTGTCTAAAGGCTCGCAAGATGATCTCAAAAGGGTGTTTATACCATATTGTAAGAGTCAAAGATTTAGACTCTGAAAATCCTCCCAATGAGTTAGTCCCGTAGTGAGGGAATTTCCGAAGGTCGTTCCTAATGATCTTTCTGGAATACCTCCTGAATGGGAAATTGATTTTGGTATTAGAATACTAATGGATACCAACCCCATCTCAATTCTTCTTTATCATATAGCTCCGGCCGAATTGAAAGATTTGAAGGCTCAACTCAAGGACTTGCTAGACAAAGGCTTTATTATACCTAGTATTTCTCCATATGGTGATCCGGTATTTTTTGTGAATAAGAAGGATGGGTCCCTTAGAATGTGCATTGATTATCGCCAACTCAATAAAGCCACTATTAAGAACATGTATCCTCTCCCTCGGATTTACGACTTGTTTGATCAACTCCAAGGGGCAAGCTACTTCTGTAAGATTGACTTGAGATCGGGGTATCACCAACTTGGGGGAGAGGTGAGGATATACCAAAAATGGCATTTCAAACTAGATATGGTCACTATGAATTTCTAATAATGTCCTTTGGTATCACTAATGCTCGGTCAGCATGTCACATCCGGGGAGCATCCCTAGAAATAACATGGCGTACTTGACCTCTTGGAGGTATTGTACAAGACCATAGATATCATTCATTGCATTTTCATAGGAAAAGTTGAATTTAAAACTTTCTTATCACATCATATGCTAGAACTTCAGTTTTAATGTATATAAAATACCGTAATACATAGTTTAAGACTCTAGTCTCTTTGCCATCTTAGACTCAACATCATTAGAGTACATTAAGACACGACCCTTATAACATAATTCATAACTATACAATTTATAAGACTTTACAGTAAGATAACATTAGGACATCCTTGGACTTAAGGATTCCTTTCCTTGAGCTTGGGAAACACATATCAAGCTCCTCAATCATAGAGATGTCCTTTAAGCATCCATAACCTACACTTTGTGTAAAAAGTAGATAAGAATGGTGTTAGTACAAGAATGCACTAAGTATGACAGCCATGCAAAAACATGCATTTAAAAGGGACATTTTACTTAAAAACAATACATGAAAACCTTGATACAATAGAATGTATATCATTCACATACTTCCTATAGACATATTCAAAGACAAAAAATCATATAAAATCACATAGAGAAGTTAAGGCACATTTGAGGTCACTTTAGAGTGAGCTATTTTTCCTTTACTGTGAACTATTCCCCTTTTACAGTAAACATCTTTCCTTTAACTCATTAACCTCCCAAGTAACCCTCTAGCGATACTTTGTGCAATGAATCACTTTAAGGCCACAAGGAAATCATACAAAGAACCTACATAATCCAACACATGTCATTATAGAGTGTAGCACACCACAAGATATCCTCAAGTTAAGACCATAACGCATTACAGTGGACTTTACTTATTATGGACATATACCAACCTCACTTCACATACAACATTATAAGACCTTAATCACATCCCCAATCTAAGTCTAGTGCAATGTACATGTGAAGCCCCATAACCGCACACCTACATAGTAAACCAATCACGAGACCACAAGCCTTAACACTCCATACGTCTACATAGCAAATAAAGACAACTTCATCCAAGCTAGGCAAGACCTCCATCACTTAGTAAATAAGACCACCATTATGCATATCATCACATCATGTAGACACTAACACAATGTCATGCAAGAGAACCATAACATTTGCACATACATTAGACCACCTTCCTAGAACTCCCTTAGAGATCTACTTGTGCAATGTCTAGGTGGGTTCATGACTTCCACCTATCCTAAGTACCTTCCCTTAGATTATCCTAGTTAGGGTTCTTTACTTCACTTTACTTCCAATTTTACTTTAGGGAAACTATAGCCTTAACAGACACTAAGACCGTGGGTGATACATGGAATTTGGTGTTGTAGAGCCTTACACCAATGGAAGGTGTTCTCACCTAGACAAGGTAGAATATTAACATATATCATAGCGTACTAAGTGAATTCACTTGCTAGATCCTATGTGGCCAGCATAGTTTATGGAACTAAGAGATATACATAACCCTCTACATGCTCATTGGCATTGGAGCCTCATCTCATGAGAAAACATGGGTGAACCTTTCTAAAAAGGAAGCCACCACCTCATGTGGAACAATATGTGAATATTCCTCTAAGGGAAGTAAACTCTCTATGAGAACCCAATGGTGAATCTTTCTGCAAGGGAATCCAATACCTCCCATTGTCAATTTCACTCGGTGTTAAGCTAAGTTCTCTTTTTATTAAAAAGCCTCTATTGACTTTATCTTATAAAATGAGGCTTAGGAGAGTTAACTCCTCATACGCTTAGCTCATAGGTCATAGATGAAAACTCATCAATCTATATCATGTGATAAACCCTTTCACATGGACGTAGCATATGTTAGCACCTATCAAGTTTAGGGTACACATGAGCACACCTTTCATGAGACCCTACTTTTAACAAGATCATCATTCATGTGTGTGTGTATACATATATGTGAGAAACCCTTTCACATAACACCTTTAGACCATACATGTTCATAGCATCAATGCATATGTATATAAGTGTAACTATATGAGCAATCCTTTCATATAACACTTTAATAAACTATAGACATTCATAACATAACCATGCATTCATCTTCATGTACATAGAAACCAAACCTAGGAACTATCCTATCAAAGTACACATGTACAATGTATAGACAAGGTCCCATACCCTTGCCCATACTAGTACACCTATCAAGTCATCCTAGTTAAGGGATACATAACACACTTTCATGGACTTAAGCTTAGCATGCATAATAGAAGACATTAGTGAATATGAGAACTACCTTTCATTTAGACACAATGAGCTATACTACTTGTAAGCCTGCATGTAGAGTGAGGGTGTGTGTTCATTGGTCAAAATGATCACATAATGGCTATCAACAACACATTGAGGCATCCACCCTCTGAGGACCAAAATAAACAACCAAGCATAGACCACACAACACATAATATTGTAGGAGACAAGGAACTTGATATTACAGTTAAGACTCCTAACTTTTTCCATTCATACATTTACATAGGGGTACATAGGTAGGGGTCATCATTACCTAATACTTCATTAATGTAAGAACCTACACATAACCCCAACATAATCATTCTCATGCTCATAACAATAGCAACATAACCTAGATTCACAACTAGAGTAGAAGACTAGGCACAAGTTACACATAAGGTGATCATCATAACCACACACTCATATATTCATCAATATATCTTCAAGGCCATAGTCAACACATATATAATGACAATAAATTAAAGACCGCCACCATAAGTGGACCATGCCACACAATGCCATACAAGGCTTCATCAACTACAATAATATAGAAAAGTAGAGGGAAAGAGCAATTCTTACCAATTCATCAATCCTTGATCACCTTTGATCAATACAAGTCTTTCATAAACAATTCAAGTACAATACAGTAGATAAACATACATTAACATAAACGAAACCATACTCAAATCCCTACCAGATCATGATACCAACATAGGCACTAAACTAGCAATTCAATAGAGAGTAGAGGAAATAGGAAATCCTACCAATTCTCCATAGTCTTGATCATCAATCATATTTTATAAATAATGTGCATTATACTCAGTAGCTAAAGAGATAGAAAGCATGACTAAATCATGCTTCATTCATCCTAGAATTCAGATAACCTCACATACATAGCATTATCAATTCATAGACTAGAAGAACCTAGATCAATTCATACCAAGCCTTCTTTATTTGATCATACAAGATTCATACCCACAATTAAAACATTCTATTAACCTAAGGCAGTAACTACGAGCATCTTAACATAATCGAATTCTACTTTAAAACCTTTTAAGATCAATGTTACAGTGAACACATAGAGGCATATGATAGTCATGTTCAAATCTTCATACATTGATCCAATTGGATAATTCATCAACAAGTCATCATGAATATACTTAAAAGTATACATGAGCAATTCACCGTAATAGAATCACAATTCAACCAATAATAAGACACGATCACAATGCACATGCAAGGGCTAAATCGAATTGAAGAGAACATGGGTTCATAATGCAATTGGATTGAAATGCACGTTAAAATCAATACATTATAATCAATTCATCATGATAAATCCTTTGAAAATTTTTTGAGAAAGAACCCATGGCTAGATTGAAAGATTGAAGGTTTGATCATGAAATCTCATTGAAAAGCTTTGAAGGAACTCTTTCGATGAGAGGTTATCTAAAGATTAAGGATCACCATACCTTTATTATATGAATAACCCACGAAAACTTGGTGAAAAATCCATGGAAATCCAATCTACAAGCTGACCTTGAGCTTCATCTCCAATGGAGGTTCCTAGAGAGAGTTTGGTTTTGGAGGGAAATCCAATTTGTGAAGAATGGATTGGGAATGGGGTTCTAGACTTGGGAAAGGACTTTAAAATATTTATATTTAATTTATAAACCATATAAAATCAATCCCAATTAATAAATATTCGAATGGAATTAATTTGAAAATCAGAACTTGACCAGCCCGCCCAGGGACTACGGCCACCTTCACGGACCGTGAAAGTGGATCACCACCCTTATGACGGTCTGTGGTCCTTGGGGCAGTGTCTCCATTGATTTTCCTTGCCTCCAAATGTCTAAGGAAGTTCCATGACAAACTTCACAGACAGTGGTACACTTTACTGGCCGTGAAGTCATCCGTGAACACCAAGGCAGTAAGCTGCCAACTTGGGACAACTTTTGCCTAAGAGTTGGGTCCTCCTCAAGGACCCTTTGGTTGGTCCTTGGGGAGTTTTTCCCGGAAATTTCCAACCCAAATATACTCATACACTAGTCAAGGACCTACCATACTAGTTTGAGATTCAAACAACTCACGCAACACATCAAAACATGTAAGGCACTCACAAGTACGTCCAAGGCACTTTTGAACGTCTTGGGCGTTCTTGGACGTTTAACATCCAAACTTCATGAATCTCAACACATATCCTATAAACATCATTATAACTCATATAAGGACCTCATAAGCTCATTACATACAAATATAAGCACGTATAGACACATGAGGCACATAGGTGACTAGTCGTCGAACGCCTTAGTCGTCCCTTGACGTTTGACTTCCAATTCACTTAAATATTTAGTCGATGCCTCAATACCACATTTTAAACCATTTTAGGACCTTTGACCCTTATGACAAGAATGTTAGCTCTAGACACCATAGCTCATTTTGGGGTCTTACACGGCGTTTATGGACCTCATGAATAGGGTGTTTCAAAGTTACATAGATTCATTTGTCATTGTCTTAATTGACGACATCTTGGTATATTCGAAAAATGTGGGTGAACACACGAATAATTTGAAAGTGATGTTGCATGAGCTTAAGGAAAACCAATTATTTGTCAAGTATAGCAAATGCGAGTTCTGGTTGAGGTCGGTGGCATTTCTTAATCATATAATCTCTAGTGAGGGAGTTGAGGTTGATCCAAGGAAAACCAAAGCGTTCAAGAATTGGCCTACACCATTGACCCCAACTGACATTAGAAGCTTTTTGGGTCTAGCGGGATATTATAGGAGGTTTGTTGATGGTGTTGCGTCCATTGCATCTCCCTTGACTACCTTTACCCAAAAGAGTGTGAAATTTGAGTAGTCGTAGGCATGTGAAAGAAGCTTCCAAATCTTAAAAGAGAGGCTTACCTCCGCTCCGGTGTTGACTTTACCAAAGGGTACCACGGGCTACGTTGTATATTATGATGCATCCCAATTGGGCTTAGGGTGTGTACTTATGCAACATCGGAAGTAGTAGATTATGCTTCTAGACAACTCAAGGTGCATGAGAAGAATTATCCAACTCATGATCTTGAGTTAGCGGTTGTGGTTTTTGCCTTGAAAATATGGAGGCGTTATTTGTATGGTGTCCATGTTGATATGTATACCGACAACAAGAGTCTTCAATATGTGTTTACTCAAAAGGAGTTAGATCTCCGACAAACAAGGTGGTTGGAATTGTTGAAAGATTAGGACATGAGTTTTCTCTACTACCCTGGCAAAGCCAATGTGGTTGAGGATGATCTAAGTCGTATGACTATGGGTAGTGTGTCTCATGTAGAAGAAGTCAAGAAAGACCTAGTGAAAGATTTTCATAGGTTTGATCATTTGGGTGTTAGATTAGAAGATTCTCCAAATGGTGGTTTTATGATCCATTATAACTCCGAATCGTATTTGATAGTTGAGTTGAAGTCTAAGCAAAACTTCGATCAATCATTGATGGATTTGAAGTAATCGGTTCTTGGTAAGCTTAATGAGTCATTTTCCTTAGGGGGATTGGTGTCTTGAGGTATTAAGGAAGGTTGTGTGTGCCCAATGTTGATGACTTGAGAAACCGGATTCTTGAGGAAGCTAATGGTTCCCGTTATTCCATTAATCCGGTATCTACTAAGATATATCATGACCTTAGAGAAGTTTTTTGGTGGGAAGTCTTAAAGAGGGATATAGCGGAGTTTGTTGCAAAATGTCCAAATTGCCAACAAGTGAAAGGCGAGCACCAAAAGCCAAGTGGTTTAGTTCAAGAAATACAAGTTCCCACTTGGAAGACATTAATATGGACTTCGTGGTAGGTTTGCCTCAGACACAAAAGCAACATGACTCCATATCGATTCTTGTGGATAGTTTGACCAAGTTTGCTCATTTAATTCCCGTCAAGTGAACTTACTCGGCGGAGTATTATGCAAGGGTCTTCATAGATGAGATTGTGTGTCGCCATGGTATCCCGTTATCCATCTTATCGTATAGGGGTGCACAATTCACATCTAGGTTTTGGACGTCATTCCAAAAAGGGTTGGGTACAAAGGTAAAGCTAAGCACCGCTTTGCATCCGCAAACAGATGGTAATGCAGAGCGTACTATTCAAACCCTTGAGGATATGCTTAGAGCTTATATAATTGATTTCAAGGGAAATTGGGATAAACAATTGCATGTGGTTGAGTTCTCTTATAACAATAGTTACCATTCAACTATATCTATGGCTCCTTTTGAGGCCTTGTATTGTAGGAGATTTAGATCTCTGATTGGATGGTTTGAAGTGGGCAAGTGGGCGAGTCTTCACTCTTTGGTCCCGAAATGGTTTATAAAACTTTGGAGAAAGTTCATATCATAAGAAACCGGTTGAAAACAACCTATATCTAGCAAAAGTCTTATGTCGATAATCGGAGAAGAGAGTTAGAGTTTGAATAAGGTGATAAGGTGTACTTAAACATTTCACTCATGAAAGTAGCGGTGAGATTTAGTAAGAAAGGGAAGTTGAGTCCTCGTTATGTGGGTCCATATGAAATATTGGAAAGCGTTGGCAAGGTTGCATACGATTTGAGATTACCTATTGAATTGGCTTTGGTTCATTCGGTGTTCCATGTCTCCCTACTTAAGAAGTGTATCGGTGATCCCGAGTTCATTCTTCTTATTGAGGGTATAGGTGTGGAAGAGAACCTCTCCTATGAGAAGGTTCCGATTGAAAACCTTGATGGACAAGTAAAGAAGTTGAGGAACAATTATGTGGCTTCCGTAAATGTGTTATGGAAAAACCACCTAGTTGAGGGAGCAACATGGGAGGCCAAGGCCGACATGAAGTCCCTTTACCCTCATCTCTTTGTTGAATAAGGTTAGTTGTTCCTACTAATAATGAAAATAATGTAACACTCCAAAAGTCTAAAACCTAATCTAGAGACTCTCATGGGTGTCTAAGGGTTTTAACACTGTTTTGAGTTCAATAATAGAGTATAAAAGTTGTTTAGGAAGTTTGAGAGTTAAGACGTCAAGGAACGTCCATGACGTCCAGAGACTAGTGCAAGAGGTTCTAGTATGTCTTGCTCTATTTGACAAAGCTTTAGGAGTCAAAATTTGGTGGTAAGGTGTCTAACATGTATTAGAGTATGTTTACGGTCGAAACGTCCGGGTAATACTCCCCAAGGACAACCAAAATGGTCCTTGAGGAGGATCCTTCCATTTTGTCTAAGAAGTTGTCATGGGACAGTAGACATCGATGGTTGCAGGCGACGAGGCGTGGACCAATCGACGGGGCATCGATTTCCTTCGTCGATGGTCACTTAACCATTTTTTACAAAAAGGCATTTTTACAACTCTCTGACCAAAACTACGGTTGTTCAAGACTGTTGGTCCAATGCATCGTCGATTGACCTACGGCCCGTAGGTCGGGGTCTCATAGGTCAGGTCCAAATTTCACTGTGTTATTTTAAGTTGCTTCATTAATTAGTTGGTTAGTTGGTTAATTAGGAGTTAAGAGAGGTCTAATTTAGTTAGTTAAGGACATATATAAAGATCTAAGTCTAATTGAACTAACCCAACTCCCACAATTTACCAAACACAAATTGCTCTTCCTTCTCTCTACTTTCTCTCTCCCAAAAGGAAGAATTCCATTGAAGGTTTAGGTAAAGATATTATGGGAAGCAAGAAGGTTGCTTTTCTCCATCAATCCTCAACAATTAACAAGGTATGGGAACTCTTCACCTTTAGGATTCATTTCCCCAACGGATTCTTCCAATATTAATTGCAAAAAGATGAGTTTCATGTGGGTTTCTTTCTAATACGAAATTGATCAAATAAATCGTGTTGTCTATGGTTTTCATTTGATTATTATGCTTATATCATGATGTATTATGATTTAATTATGTTATTTCTTAATGAATTAACCAAGTATGTGAAGTAGATCATGAAATTGGCCCAAATCCCTAACCGTAGGTTATGAACTAGTGTTGAATTGAGTTGTAGTGATGAAATTTACTACACTATTGTGTTAATTACTATTGTTTGATGATATCATACCCATTATTGTATTGAATTGGATGGTTGATTGTAAAACCTTGGATGAAGGCTTGTGAAGGAGATTGGGTAAGTCTTTGTGATGTCAAACCTTTACTTCAATTATGGTGGCTTGTACTTGGTGATGAAGTTGAATTGAAGTATACCTTATGATTGAATTAAGTAGGTGCTGGTATGATTATGTAATTGAAATGTCTTGATTATGTATATTATGAGATGATGCTAAGATGTAATGATATAAGGGTGGTTATGATATCTATGTGCCTTACAATATTATAATGATGTTAAAGTGTTAATCTCACATGTGAGGGTTGTAATGAAAGGTGTTCTCACGCAATTCTTCATGTTAATGGTACATATATCTAAATATGAGGGTGGATGCTTATAATGCTATGTTATGTGAAGTTATACATTTTTCATGATCCTTTGGCTAGTTTGCTTGGTTGAGTGAGGTTATGGGGCATCACTTTACCATTGCACTAGTAGACTTGGTAAAGGGTTAATAATAAGGGTTTTACTTATGTTCTAATGTTTTGAACTCATGAAAATGCTTTATAGTTATAATATAATGATAGAGTTGTATGGGCTATGAATGTTATTATGCTATGTACATGTTGACTTGGTTTAACTTGAGTAGGTTGGTATTGTATTGCATACATAAGAAGTATTGATTATTGCCTTATATGTGTTCTTGGGTTGTGCATAAGGCTTTTCAAAGTAACTTGGCATGGTTTTATCAAATGTCCCTTTTAGCATGATTTCTATGTTGTGTGTGCATATGATTCCATACTTAGTACAAGTGATGTGCTAACCCCTATTTCTCCCTTTTCCCCAACATTTTAGGTTCCGTTCGTTGAAGGGTTAGTGACCACTTTTGAAGGAAGGCTTGGATCATTTCTCCAAGTGTGGGTATGTCCTCAAGATCCGAGGATGATGCCTTTCTCTCACTCTACCTATGTTACATTGTTATAGTCTAAAGACGATCATTTCACTCTTTTTGTTTCAAAATATTGTTGTAAGCCCTAAGTGGCATTTATACATTTGTGTAAGGGCTATGCCCATATTGTTCTATTCCATTTAGATGGTTTAATATGAGACATACCTATTAAAACTATATTATGTATATTGTCTATTTGTGGCATAAAAGTAGAAGACTATGTAATCTTCTTATACGAGGAGTCTAAGTAAACTCGCTATGAATATATTATGTGTAAGCGAGAGTTCTAAATAAACCTCATGAAGTAGATGTAGATGAAAATTTTTAATTTTACACATTTTTTAACCTATGAATGTATTGATGTATTGTTAAGAGGCTAGTCTTAGTCCTCTCCGAGGATGACGACGCCGGTTATGTCTAGGGGGTGCTCCAGGTATATGATGACACACCTATTAATTAATGGTTTAAATGAAGTTTCGAGACCCACACTAATGTAATAAACTTGAATTAGAAATATTAGAGCATAAACGTCAAGGGACGACCATGATGTTCGGAAACTAGTGTAATTGAACTAGTAAACGTCCTTATGGTATTGTGAAGGCTTGGGTATGTTGTATGAAGTGTAAAACTCGTAAAATTACTTTACATAGGTGAAATAATGTTTATAGGGTCAAAAGGTCCAGGTCCGACCCCCCAAGGACCACCCTAGGGGTCCTTGAAGGGGCCCACCTTTGGCCAAACAAGCTGCCCAAGGAAACAAGAAATAACACTATGAAGAAACCAATCTGCGTCGCGAACATGGTTCACCATGGACCAAAATTTTGGTCCGCATCACAGAAATGTTGCGGACTCCATTGTCTCAAAAAGTTAATTTCAGAAATCTTGCAGGAACGCTCCGCGAGGCGAACTTGTTTCCCGATGAAAAAATCTGAAATTAGAATTCAAGTTTGACTTCACAAAAAAGGTAAACTTTAGTGAGGGGTCTTTTGGGTATTTTAAGCGAGAGTTATATATTTATTTTAAATCAGACTTTCACCACAATTTCCCACTCAAACAAAAACTCAAAAGCTCTCCCTTCTCTCTACTTTCTCCCTCTACTCAACCTCCACTGAAGAAGCTTTGAAGCTTGAAGAAGAACACCAAATTCCAAAGTTTTCTTCTCAAATTGGTGTCTAAAGTCTTTATTAAGGTATGGTTTCTTTCACTCTTGGGATTCCTTTCACCAAGAGGTCATTTCAAAAGAGATTTTCAAACTTCCCCAAACTAGGTTTTTTTTTCTACACATGTGTCTTCTTTGAAAAACAAAATTAAGAATCAATTGTGTTGAATTATGGTCAATGAATGTTGTTTAAGTATATATAAATCGTTAAGTATTGTCATTCACTCAAGATTCCCATGGACCCATGTCTTTCCCCAATTTCATGAAAACCTTGAATTGATAGGGTGAATTGTGAAGATGATGAATATGTTGATTGACTACATTGATGTTAATTATGTAATTGCTTCTTGAATTACCTTATTTTGTGTATTGATTATGCATTCTTGGGTGATGTAAGTATGAAGTCCCATGAAAGGGAAAGAAGGTATGAAATATGGTTCTTTCTTGAACTCAATAATGTAAGATGAATAAATTTTATAGTAATGATATGATAGCTAATATGTTATTGTGGTGTTAATGACAAAGTTCCCTCATCCTTAACCCTAGATACTTGAATTATCTATGAAGTATGTATACATGTTATGATATGATTATTATATTATTGAACATAGTTTCTCATAATTATAATAAAGTGTTAAGTGAAAGGTTTACTCACTTGTATGGGGTTTCTAAAGTGAAAGGGTTGTTCTCACTTATGATTAGTTATGCTACTATAATAAGATGTTTACATAGGGGTCTATTAGAGATTAATGTGAACTTGTATAATGAATAAATATGAGTAATAAAGGGTATAAATGATTAGCACCAAAAGCGCATGTAAATGAGAGTGAGGTCTCACGTTTAGTATGTCCGGCCTCCCACATGGGTTTCCCCACGTTTAGCAAGTCCGGATTCCCAAGATATGTGTTGTCTCATGAGATGGAAACCCCTACGTTCAGCAAGTTAGGGTTTCTAGTAACGATCTCCTTCACCCCTTAACTATGTGCCCACATAGTACTTTAGCTTAATGGATCCACCTAGATAGCTATGTAAGGAAGTTTACACCTTACGCAAGTGTAAACAATTTATTTCCGATGTGGGAGTAGAACACCGTATTCCATATAGCTCACATGGTCTAATGTCAGTTATTGTATTTTCTTTCCCTAATGTAAAAGTAAATGAACAAGTTAAGTTTAAGAACTATTATTAGGGCTTTTCTTGAAGGTTTCTACATATTGTGAGGGAGGGTATGGGACTTCTCTTACACATTGCAGTTGTGGGGTCCTAATGGTTGGTTCTAGTAGTGTTCTCTTATGATTAAGTTGATTATATGTTATGCATGTCAAGTTATGTTTATGATATTTATGAATAAAGCATGTCATGATGAAATGTGAAGTTATGTTGTATGTATGAAGTAGGATTCGATGTGATACTTAGCTTGGGATAGGGTTATGGGATTCTATTCTTGCCATTGCAGAATGTGTTGCTTGGGTTGACTACATATTTGTTTGATGTTATGTTGAATTGACTTAAAATGCTTATTATATGTGCATGTTGCGTTGAAATGATAAAAAGCATGATTTTGACTAAAATGACCTTTTTTTATGCATTGAAGGTTTTTATGCATAGAAGTCATACTTAGTACGTGTGATGTACTAACTCATATCCCTTTTTCCCAAAAATGTAGGTTCCCGCCATTAAAAATCTTCTAGGCCATTCGCAAGAAGACTTGGACTGTCACATTCGGGAAGCACCCCCTAGATGTAACGTGCGTCGTCGTCCTCTTTGAGCAATAAGACTAGCCTCTTAGCTTACACCATTGCATTCATAAGTCAAAATGCGGAAAAAATAAAAAAAATTTATTACTTCTACATTGAGGTTCACATAGACCTCTACATACAAATAATATATTCATATCGAGTATACATAGACCCTTCGTATAGGAAAATTACATAGTCTTCTACTTTTATTGCACATAAGTATATATAAGATATAAAATAGTCTCAAATTGACTAATCTCATAATATCTAACATGATTATAACAATTTGGGCCTATCCCATACATCAATATAATAGAGCCACATATAGGCTATACAATTCGTACTCAAGGAAAAAGGAAAGAACATAATAGTCTTAAAACTAAACAACTCCATATGCTTGATATTAGCATTGCCCTCGAAAAGTGAGGACCTACCCACTTGGATGATTGAGAATTTCCAAGTCTTCTTCAAAGTCGTCTAAAAATCCCTTCAACGACCGGAACCTAAAATGTTGGGGAAAAGGGAGAAAATGGGGTTAGTACACCACTTGTACTAAGTATGAGACCATATGCACATATAATATCAAATCATGTTAAAAAGGGACATTTCATTAAAACATGCTATTTACTTATAGAAAGCCTTATGCATATTCAAGGAAACCATACAAATTAATAAAACATATCCATTAAGTCAAAATCATGTACATTGCAAGACTAAAAATCCTAAGTCTAGTCATGCCAACATACATGTCACATAATTCAATACTTAGTCAAGACAAATATATCATCAAGTTATAGTAGGAACAAGCATAGGCAAGAGTTCATGACAACATATTCAAAGCAAGACAATTACCCATGAATCCTCATTAAGTCAACTAGTGCAATGACTAAGCAAAGTCTTATAACCTTACTCGATCAAGTAACCAAACAAGAACCATGACTAATATCCAACTTCACATAGCATACCATTTAAGAGTACATATCATCATACTTTAACATTGAAGACCAAAACATATTCATAAATGAAACCAATCATCGTGTAGTATCATCAATGAGAAAGATCATCATATACATATCATGTATAATTATAAGCATATTCATATATAAGAACATCCTTCTAAGACTTCCTTCAATGCTAACTAGTGCAATGTTAAGGTAGAATCCCATACCCCTTATCTAGACTAAGCTAAACCCCTTAGCTCATCCTAGTTAGAGTTCATCCCTTTAGTTCATTTTACCTTTTTGGAACATCTTGCCTTAATCGGCATAGACCACATGAGCTAATGTGTAATCCAGTGTCATGGAACCCTACACCGAAGAAAGGCGAACTACTTGCCAAGGTAGTACCAAAACATGAAAATAGCGAGATTTCATATGGGGGCAACATAGTTCAAGAACTAGGAGATATAATAGGGACCCTCTCTGTTCTACATTCATTATAGTCTCCAATCTCAAGAGTACATTATTGATCCTACATTCCCTATGTGGGAAGAGACAGTCCTCACTCTAGTTCACTCGGTGCTAAGCTAGTGTCCCATTTTGAAATGTCTTCAAGCCTTTATTAACAATTGTAGCTTAGTTTAGGTCATAGGGTCTATTCTTTGTATAATCATCATCATAATAGCTCAATAAGAATTGCATGATCATAATACTTTCATTACAATTCATACAAGTGAGGTTAGCACATTTACATAGTCATTCATGATAAGGCACATTGGTAGTCATCACCATCCTTATAACATTTACATCTTAGTCAACCTCACAACCATAGTCAAGACATTTCAATTAAACATCATACCAACCCTATCAATCGTAATACAAGATATACTTCTATGCAACATCATCACTTAATCTCAAGTAACCACAATTGAAGTAAAGAATAGGGATCACAAGACTTACCAAGTCTTCTTCATAATTCATCTTAAAGGTCTTACCATCAACCCTTAAATCTACCCAATTAGAGTATAGTATCATCATACAACAATAACCAACATAATAACAAGGCATATTGAATCACTACATCACAATTTATCACTAGATCATAGCTTAAGAAAAGGGACTTAGGTCAAATTCATAACATACTTCATAACCTAGATCAACTACTCAAGAACTAGCATAAAAATTGGAATACAATTCATCTTAATCTATTCATGGTTGATAAAATAACATCATATAGTAGTAAATCATCCAATAACCAAGTCAATTAAACGAACATTACATAATTCATATTGAGATCACAACCTAGGGTTAAGGGGAATAGGTCATCTTCTACAAACTAGACCAATCCATCAAGAGGTAGTTTAATATAGTCATAATTCATCATAGTTTAATCAATAACATCTAAATATTCCATAAAAAATTAGTTTGAAAGACCAATTTTCAGATTGGAAGAGACCCACATGAAAACTCAACTTTTGAAATCAATTTGAAGAAACCCTTTGGGGAAAGAAGTCCCAAAGGTGAAAGGAATCCCATAACTTAATGTTTGATGAAGATTTATGGAGAAATTCAACCCTTTACAGCCCATGAACCCACCCATAGTTTGGTATTCAATGTAGTTGTCCAAGTAGAGAGAGAAAGAAGATAGAAGGAAGAGAGTTTTGGGTTTGGTAATTATGAGGGCTTAGGTTAGTCTAATTAGCATAGGGACTTTATATAGGTTGTTAATTAACTTAATTGGAACTCCCCTAACCCTTAATTAACCTCCTAACTAAGACAACTAATTAATTGACTTAAATAAAAACGTGCAGCAAAACAGCCCCCTCACAGACGACACCACGATCAATTGATCGTGTGTCCATCGACGGCACTGTGCACCTCCGTTCTGCACATCCGTCGATGAGTTCAGAGACTATGAAATTCAGTATTCCCATGGATTTGGATAAGTGTCCATCGACGGTGGCCATCAACATCCCATCGATTGACACACGCCTCGTCGATTGCACACGTCTGTGCAAGCTGCCTTTTGGCAGCTTCTTGCCAAAATGCAAGGGTCCTCCTCAAGGGCCCTTAGTTGGTCTTTGGGGAGTCGTGCCTGGATGTTTCAACAACGAATCAATTCTAATACATTTTAGACACTCTTACACCAATTTTCATCATTTTCCAACTCCAAAAAGCTAGTCAAATAGGCTAAGGCACTCTAGTCCCTCATTGAACTCATTTCCGGACGTGATGGACGTTCTTGGACTTTTTCTCTGCTAAACCTACAAAATGACTTATATACACTAAAATAGACCATAAAACAGTGTCTAAACCATTTGACATCTATGTTAGGCTCTAGAACACGTCTTATATTTTCAAAGTGTTACATTATCCCGTAGGAACATTCGTCCCCGAATGACACTAAAATCTTTGAAAGGGAGGAATAGACTCAAGACTAGCAGACCAATCGATCAACAATACATGCAGTAAGAATTACAGCATCAATTATAACATTTACAGAAGGCAATTCAAAACTTCAATTACCGCTTATAAGGCTCAAACATCACATTATGAGGAATTTCTTTCTCACAACAACAACATGAGCTCAACATATCCCACATGAGTCAATTATGACAAAGTTCAACTTATCAACATGCTACATATCATTTCATAAAGACTCATCATATCAAAATGCACAACATAACTCAAAACAAGCCAAAGAGCAACATTTTCAAGTCAAAGGTACATTTTACTGTAATGCCACAAAAAATGTACATCTTTACAAAACTTCATTAAAAATCAAAGCAACTTCAATTTTAGTTATTATTTTCATTAATAAGAGGAATGACTAACCTTAGTTGTCAAATAGATGAGGGTAATGGTACTTCATGTCAGCCTCGGCCTCCCATGTTGCACCCTCAACTAGATGGTTCTTCCATAACACCTTTACAGAAGTAACCTATTTGTTCCTCAACTTCTTTACTTGTCTATCAAGGATTTGAACCGGAACCTCCTCATACGAGAGGTTATCCTTCACACCGAGACCCTCAATAGGAAGAATAGACTCGGGATCACCGATACACTTCTTAAGCATAGAAACATGGAAAACCGGATGAACCGCAGCCAATTCACTGGGAAGTTTCAACTCATAGGCAACCTTACCAACCCTTTGACAGATTTAATAGGGACCCACATAACAATGACTCAACTTCCTTTTCTTGCCAAATCTAACCACCCCTTCATAGGTGAAATTTTCAAGTACATTTTATCACCTTCTTCAAACTCTAGATCCCTTTTTCTATGATCAGCATAAGACTTTTGCCGACTACAGGCTATTTGCAACCGGTTCTTTATGATATGAACTTTATCCAAAGTCTTATAAATCAAATTGGGAACAAGAATCGAAGAATCACCAACTTCAAACCACCCAATAAGAGACCTACACCTCCTACTTTACAAGTCTTCATAAGGATCCATGGATATAGATGAATGGAAATTATTATTATAAGCAAACTCCACCAACGTCAAGTGCTTATCCCAATTTCCCTTGAAATCAATGACACAATCTCTAAGCATATCCTCAAGAGTTTGAATAGTACGCTCCGCTTGACTATCCGTTTGAGGATGAAAAGTGGTGCTTAGCTTCACCTTGGTCCCCAACCCTTCTTGGAATGACCTCCAAAACCTAGATGTGAATTGTGCACCCCTATCTGATATGATGGATAACGGAATACCATGGCAACACACAATCTCATCTATGAAGATCTTTGCATAATCCTCCGCCGAATAAGTAGACTTGACGGGAATAAATTGAGCCACAACCACCCATATGGAGTCATATTGTTTTTGTGTCCTAGGCAAACCTACCACAAAATCCATATTAATGTCTTCCCACTTCCAAGTAGGAATTTGGATTTCTTGAAGTAAGCCACCCCGCTTTTGATGTTCGGCTTTCACATGTTGATTATTTGGACACTTAGCAACAAATTACGCTATGTCCTTTTTGAAAACTTCCCACCAATACACTTCCCTAAGGTCATGGTACATCTTTTTGGAACCCGGATGAATGAAGTAACAAGATCCATGAGCTTCCTCAAGAATACGGTTTCTCAAACCATCTATATTGGGAACACACAATCGTCCTTGATACCTCAAGACAGCATCCCTCCCTAAGGACAATGACTCATTAATCTTGCCAAGAATGTATTTCTTCAAGTCCATCAATGGTTGATCAAGGTGTTGTTTGGACATTACCTCAACCACCAAAGATGACTCGGAGTTATGATGGACCATGAACCCACCATTCAGAGAATCTTCCAACCTTACACCCAAACTAGCCAACCTATGAACATATTTTACTAGGTCTTTCTTGGCTTCTTCTACATAAACACACTACCCATGGTCATACGACTTAGAGAATCCGCAACCACATTGGCCTTGTCGGGGTGATAGAGAACATTCATATCGTAGTCCTTCAATAATTCCAACCACCTTCTTTGTCGAAGATTCAACTCCTTTTGAGTAAACACATATTGGAGACACTTGTGGTCGGTATACACATCAACATGAACATCATACAAGTAAAGCCTCCATATTTTTAGCCAAATTCCACGGTCGCTAACTCAAGATCATGAGTTACATAGTTCTTCTCATGCACCTTAAGTTGCCTAGAAGCATAGGCTATTACTTTCCCATGTTTCATAAGCACACAGCCCAAACCCACTCGGGATGCATCACTATACACATCAAAGACCTTTGTACCCTCCGGTAAAGTCAACATCGGAAGGGAAGTAAGCCTATCCTTCAAGATTTGGAAGCTTCTCTCACATGCCTCCGACCACTCAAACTTCTTACTCTTTTAGGTCAAATTAGTCAAGGGAGATTCAATGGAAACAAAACCATCCACAAACCTTTGATAAAAACCCGCTACACCCAAGAAACTCCTAATGTCGGTTGTAGTCAATGGTCTACGCCAATTTTTCACCGCCTCCGTTTTCCTTGGATCAACCTCAACTATCTCACTAGAGATGATATAAAGAAGAAACGCCACCAACCTCAACCAAACCTCACATTTGCAATACTTGGCAAACAATTGATGTTCTTTAAGTACTTGCAATACCACTCTCAAATGACTCATGTGCTCACCCTCATTTTTCGAATATACCAAGATGTCGTCAATGAAGACAATGACAAATGAATCTAGGTAACTTCGAAACACCCTATTCATTAGGTCCATAAACGCCTCCGGAGCATTAGAGAGACCAAAAGACATTACTAAGAACTCATAGTGACCATACCTAGTCCGAAATTCTATTTTTGGTATATCATCACCTCTCACCCAAAGTTGGTGATACCCCGACCTCAAGTCAATCTTAGAAAAGTAGCTTGACCCTTTGAGTTGATCAAACAAGTCGTTAATCTGAGGGAGAGGATACTTGTTCTTGATAGTGACTTTATTGATTTGGAAATAATCAATGCACATTCTAAGGGACCCATCCTTCTGAGCACCCCATGGAGAAATATTAGGTCTAATGAAGCCTTTGTCTAGTATATCTTTGAGTTGAGCCTTCAATTCTTTCAATTCGGCCGGAGTCATCCGATAAGGAGGAATTGATATGGAATTAGTATCCGGTAACAAGTCGATACCAAAATCAATTTCCCACTCGGGAGGAATATCGGGATTATCATTAGGAAAGACCTCCAGAAATTCCCTCACTACGGGGACCGACTCAATAAGAGGAATATCGGAGTCTAAATCTTGGATTCTAACTATATCATATAAACACCCTTTAGAGATCATTTTACAAGCCTTAACACAAGAGATGATATGACCTCTAGGAATAGAACTTCCCCCCTTCCACTTGAAAATGGGTTCATTTGGAAAGTTAAATTTCTCCACCCTCGTTCTACAATCTATAGAGGCAAAGCAAGCATGCAACCAATCCATACCCAATATGATATAAAAATCAAGCATATCAAGTTCTACTAGCTCAACATAAGTAACTCCATCGGGCAACATTATAGGACAATTTCTATACACCCTTTTAGCAACAACCGACTCACCTACCATGGTAGACACAATGAAAGGTTCATTCAAGATATCGGGCAAAATGTAAAACTTTTTAGCTACAAGAGGAGTAACAAATGACAAGTTAGCACCGTGATCAAGTAAAGCATATACATCAATTGAGAAGACTTTCAACATACCCGTCACCACATTGGGAGAAGTCTTGCTCACTTCTAGAGTAGAGAGCATAGAAGCGATTCTTCGTAGGAGCATCATTAGAACCACTTGCTTGAGCTTGACCACCACCCTTGTCTTGACCCTTCACATTAGGGCAATCCCTAACCTTATTGCCACTTTTACCAAAACCAAAGCAATTATCAGTTCCCTTAAGGCAATCACGATAATGCTTTTAGCAACACTTTCAACAATTTGGCTTCTTGTTTGGTGAGCTAGTGCTTCCTCCCTTTTGAGGCTTAGGGTTAGACACCCTATCATCACAAACGTTAGGGAATTTTGTAGGAACTTAACTAGAAAACCTCTTCTTGAACCTAGGCTTGTCTTGGATAACAAGCCTACCCTTTGAAGAACCACCATCAAAAGATCTTTCCCTCTTGGATTCTCTACTATTCCTCTTAGCCCTTGCCTCTTCCACTTTTTGAGCATGAACCATAAGACGAGAAATGTTCATATTATCATGTAATATAGCCAAATGACATTCCTTTTGAAAGTCATCTGACACTCTTGTCACAAAGCGGTTCATTTCATCCCTATGATCGAAAACCAAAGAAGGAGCATACTTTCACAATTTAGTAAATTTCAAAGATTATTCAAGCACACTCATACCTCCTTGACGAAGGGTGATGAACTCCACCACTTTGGATTCCCTCTTCTGCCTAGGAAATAACCGATCAAGAAAAGCCTTTTTGAAGATCTTCCAAGTCATCGGTCCACCCCTTAGAGGCCTATTATCCCTCCATTGAACGTACCATGTTTAGGCCACATATTTGACTTGGTAAGTGGCTAACTCGGCCTTCTCACTAGTAGTCAACCCCATATCATAAAGGATCTTGTAGATTTCATCAATGAACTTTTGGGGGTCTTCTTCAATTGGACCCATAGAAAGTAGGAGGATTCATTCTTGTAAAATCCCTCAAACGGGAGGCCATGGTGACAACATGTTAGTTTGCTCGGGGAACAAGCTCCCTATTAGTTTGGGTTGTCATGGCTTGGGATTGAGTAGTGACGGCTTGGGCTTGTATTGGGCAATTTGGAAAAGGGCAGCCCTTATGTCACCATCCGTCAAAGGAGGAGAATTGACCGGGGCTTGGTCATCATTAGCATCTTCTTCAAGAGGAGGGACTTGATCACCACGGGGAGGCACTCCCGCATTGGCAATCTCTTCCTCAAGTCTTCATGTCGCGTTCCTTTGAGTATTCATTGCTTATAACCAAAATACAAGGTTTAGGTGAAAGCACACAATAAGTATACTGTAGAGGCACGATATTGGATTTCCAAGAAAGTGAGAGTTTCCTAAGCATCACATAGGTTCATATCCATAAGTGTGGCGCACTTCAAAATTATAAATTTGAATCTACATAGACGTGGTTGAGAGAGACATCAACTAGAAGATATTCAACCTCATGCTCTGATACCAAGTTTGTCACATCCGGGAAGCACGCCCTAGACGTAACCGGCGTCGTCGTCCTCTTTGATGACTAAGACTAGCCTCTTATGTTACATCATTACATTCATAGGTCAAAATGCAGAAAAATTTATAACTTTTCATTACTTCCATATTGAGGTTTACATATACCTCTACATACACATAATATATTCATATCAAGTATACATAGACCCTTCGTATACGAAGATTACATAGTCTTCTACTTTTATTGCACATAAGTATATATAAGATATAACATAGTCTCAAATTAATGTCTCGTCTCATAACCATCATACATGATTATAACAAATTGGGCCTAGCCTATACATCATAGCAATAGAGACACATATAGGCTACATAATTCGTACTCAAAGAAAAAGGAAAGAACATAAGAGTCTAAAAACTAAACAACTCCATAAGCTTGATATTGGCATTTCCCTCGGAAAGTGAGGACCTACCCACTTGGATGATTGAGAATTTCCAAGTCTTCTTCAAAGTCGTCTCGAGAGCCCTTCAACGACAGGAACCTGAAATATTGGGGAAAAGGGAGAAAATGGGGTTAGTAGACCACTTGTACTAAGTATGAGACCATATGCACATATAATATCAAATCATTTTAAAAAGGGTCATTTCAATAAAACATGCTATTTTACTTTTATAAAGCCCTTATGCATATTCAAGGAAACGATACCAATCAATAAAACATACACATTAAGTCAAAAGCATGTACATCACAAGACTAAAATCCTAAGTCTAGTCATGCCAACATACATGTCACATAATTCAATACTTAGTCAAGACAACTCTATCATCAAGTTATAGTAGCAACAAGCATAGGCAAGAGTTCATGACAACATATTCAAAGCAAGACAATTAACCATGAATCCTCATTAAGTCAACTAGTGAAATTACTAAGAAAAGTCCCTTAACCTTACTCAATCAAGAACCCAACAAGAACCATGACTAATATCAAACTTCACATAGCATACCATTTAAGAGTACATATCATCATACTTTAACAATGAAGATCAACACATATTCATAAATGAAACCAATCATCGTGTAGTATCATCAATGAGCAAGATCATCATATATATATATATATCATGTACAATTATAAGCATATTCATATATAAGAACATCCTTCTAAGATTTCCTTCAAGGCTAACTAGTGCAATGTTTAGGTAGAGTCTCATATCCCTACCTAGACTAAGCTAAACCCCTTAGGTCATCCTAGTTAGACTTCTTTCCTTTAGTTAATTTTACCTTTTGGGAACATCTTGACTTAACCGACATAGACCACATGAGCTAATGTGGAATATGGTGTCATGGAACCTTACACCGAAGGAAGGCGGACTACTTGCCAAGGTAGTACAAAAACATGAAAATAGTTAGTATTCCTATGGGGGCAACATAGTTAAAGAACTAGGAGATATAATTGGGACCCTCTTTATGCTACATTAATTATAGTCTCCAATCTCAAGAGTACATTATTTATCCTACCTTCCCTATGTGGGAAGGGACAGTCCTCACTCTAGTTTACTCGGTGCTAAGCTAGTGTGCCATTTTGAAATGTCTTTAAGCCTTCATTAACAATCATAACTTAGTTTAGGTCATAGGGTCTATCCTTTGTATAATCATCTTCGTCATAGCTCAATAAGAATTGAATGAGTATATTACTTTCATTACAATTCATACAAGTGAGGTTAGAACATTTACATAGTCATTCATTATAAAGCACATTGGTAGTCATCACCATCCTTATAACATTTACATCTTAGTAAACCTCAGAACCATAGTCAAGACATTTTAATTCAACATTATACCAACCCTATCAATCCTAATACAAGATATACTTCAATGCAACATCATCACTTAATCTCAAGTAACCACAATTGAAGTAAAAAATAGGGATCACAAGACTTACCAAGTCTCCTTCATAATTCATCTTCAAGGTCTTACCATCAACCCTTAACTCAAACCAATAAGTGTATAGTATCATCATACAACAATAACCAACATAATAACAAGGCCAATTGAGTCACTACATCACAATTTATCACTAGTTCATAACTTAAGATAAGGGACTTAGGTCAAATTAGTAACATACTTCATAACCTAGATCAACTACTCAAGAACTAGAATAATTGGACTACAATTTACTTAATATATTCATGATTGATACAATAACATCATCTAGTAGTAAATAATCCAATAACCAAGTCAATTGAACCAACATTACACAATTCATATTGAGATCACAACATAGGGTTACGGGGAATAGGTCATCTTCTACAAACTAGACCAATTCATCAATAAGTAGTGTAATATAGTCATAACTGATCATTTTTTAATCAATAACATCTAAAGAATCCATAAGAAAATCTGTTTGAAAGACCAATTTCGACGTTGGAAGAGACCCACATGAAAACTCAACTTTTGAGGGCTTAGGTTAGTATAATTAGCTTATGGACTTTATATAGTTTGTTAATTAACTTAATTAGACCTCCCCTAACCCCTTATTAACCTTCTAACTAATCCAACTAATTAATTGACTTAAATAAGAATGTGCAGCAAAAGAACCCCCTCACAGACGACACCACGATCGACGGATCATGTGTCCATCGATGGGAATTGTGCACCTCCGTTTTAAACATCCGTCGATGAGTTCAGAGACTATGCCATTAAGGCTTCCCATGTATTTGTCTAAGTTTCTATCAACGGTGGCCATCGACGCCCCGTCGATTGACACACGTCTCGTCGACTGCACACATCTGTGCACACTGCCTTTTGGCAGCTTCTTGCAAAAAATGCAAGGGTGCTTCTCAAGGTCCCTTGGTTGGTCATTGGGGATTTGTGCCCAGTCGTTTCAACTGCGAATCTTCTTATACATTTTAGACACTCTTCCACCAATTTTCATCATTTTCTGACTCCTAAAATCTATTCAAATAGGCTAAGACACGCTAGTACCTCATTGAACTCGTTTTCGAACGTCATGGACGTTATTGGATTTTTTGACTTCTAAACTTCCTAAATGACTTATATACACTAAATAGACCTTAAAACAGTGTCTAAACCTTTTGACACATATGTTAGGCTCTAGAACACGTCTTATATTTTTGAAGTGATACATGGACCTTTTCCCAAGTTTATTGTTGAGTCCTTAAGTGCGAGGATGATGCCACATTTCTATCTTCATTAGTATTGTATATGTTTCAAGACACTTATTCATTCCTTATTTTTAGACTTTTTTGTAATCCTATATTTGGCATATTGTACTAGTGTAAGGGATGTGCCCAAACTATTGTAATTCTCTATTAGATGGTTATATGTGAGACGATAGTAGACTACTTAATGAATTTGTTATGTTGCTTAAATGAGAATTCTATGTAAAATTCATAAGCAAGGAGTCTATGTAAAGTCCATAAATGATAAGCGAGAAGTCAAGTATACTTCACTATGTAAAAGTTTTAAATTTTTTGCATTTTCTCTACCTATGATATGTCATGATGTATGCTAAGGGCTAGTCTATGGCCTCTAAGAGGAGGAAGACGCCGGTTACGTCTAGGGGGTGCTCCCCGGTCGTCCAAAGAGAAGAGGAAAATCAAGATTCGTCAAGAACGGTCGATTTTGGTTGTGGATTTCGCCAAGGAATTGATCCTACAAGGTACACTACAACACAATGAACTTTTTGCAACGAAATCTAAGCTACGAATTCAAAATTTTTGGCTATTGCTTAACAATAGATACAAACATTTGAACTTCATAGCTACCTATAAATTTGTAAAATTCTTAGCCACAAAAATTAAGTTGGCAAAGCTTGTGCATCATTTTTGCTATAATTACTAACAACCGTGGCAATAATTATATAAATAGCTACAAATTTATTGCTACTATAAAATTTTGTAGTTGGACATAAGTTTTTGCTATTCAATAAAAGTTATTGTAGCAATAGTGATCCTTTAACCACAACAAAATATTTGAAACAAAACGATGTATCTAAATAAATTTTTTTGCTTCAAATTATAAAAATTTGTGGCAATAGGTAGTGATATAGCCACAAATATTTTGCTATAGTAAAATTTTCTAGTTAATTATTAATTATTGCCACAACGTACTAAAATTTATCATACCAATAGTAACCTTTTAGTCACAATAATTAATGAAATAAAATTTGTTAGCTATATGAATATTTTTTTTTTCAAATTATAAGATAATGTGGCAAATGTTGATGATGTTGCCATAGATCTTTTTCTATGACAAAATTTTATAGTTGTTTATTAATTTTTGTCACGTGTTGAATTTTTCTTCTCAACAATTATAACTATTTTAGACATTAAAAGTTATTTAAAATAAAATATTATAGCTGAATAAATATGTTTGGTTTGAGTGTTTAAAAGAAGCGATAATAGTTAATTGAATACCTAGATAATTATTTGTCATAGCAAGTGTAATTCGAGTCATTGATAATTCGATTGAATTTGTTTTTATATTTTGAATGTTTTAAATATAAGTTAAATAAATAAGAAATTATATTAACTTCGATTAACTAATTAAAAAATTAAAAAAAATTAAACTTTAATAAGTCTCACTCAGATTTCATCTTGATGAAGTGATTTTAGAAGTTTTATCTTACTCGAGCATGTTTATGAAAATAATATCTAGCAATTTTGTGTAATTGTAGGTATTAACCATTTCATTCAATTTTATAGGTATAATTTGAATAAAAAGTGATTATATTTAAAACTTTTGATTAAATAATTTATCAAACTTTAATAAAAGAAATTCACTAAGTCTAGCTAAAGCTCCATCTTGATCAAGTGTCTTCGAAATTGTTTTTTTTTTCAAGAATGTTCCATTGTAATAGTTGTGTTAAACATATCTTTCGATTCAATTCAATTACAGAGGGTCATACTTGTGCATTTCAAATATAACTTAAATAATTCTTACTTAAGCTTCATCCTGATCAATTAATTTGAGACTTGATATTTGACTCAAAAATAATCTCTTCAAATAATAAATTCACCAATCTAGTGTAATAAGATGTGTTCATCATTCAATTCAATATAACTTTACAGGATTTTACTTGTAAGATTAAATTATAATAAAAAGAAATTGATGAGTATATATAATTAGTTTTGATTAATTAATTATATGAAATTTAAACAAAACTTCACTAAAGCAAATATTTGGAGGAATTGTTATAATACTCGAATTTAATCTATTTGGACAATTACTTTGTGATGTATTGTTATTTTAAATTAATTTAGTATTATTATAATATAATTGTAATTAGTTGAAATAAGGATTAATAATTTTATATAGCTAATATAGATATAGAAGTATCTCTGTAACACCATTTATATCTAGCACGTATATATAAGGAGGTAAATATGAATTCAAAAATTTATTATGAGGAGGGAATATGAATTCACAAATTATAAAGAGAAGTAACTAAAAAATCCCTCCAAATTGTTTCCCTCTTATCTTTTTTTATTACCTAAATTATAGTCTTCTTTTATTAGAGACTAAAAATAGATTGACAAAAAAATAATGAAAAGTCAAATACCCTAAACTCTCAAAACAGATATAAAAATCTAGCTGTCGTACTCCTCATCCGCCTCCCCTTTACTTCATCAGTGAGTATATCGATCACATTCTAAGTTTAATTTTCCTTTTCCTTCATTTTTTATCCATTATTATTTTTACTTTCTTCTTTAAGTTGTCAAAATGTAGACATTGAAATAATTATCTTATCTTGTTCATTTATGTAGATTGGTTCTTATCCATTTAAAATGAACAATGGTGATTTCATTTAGACCGAGAGTGAAATTCTTTGAAATTAATGACAAGTTGAACTTTTGCTTTTTAGATGTTTTGGGCAAAGTTTAATCGTCTTTTGAGATGTAAATTAACCTAATTGGTTCAAAGAACAAAAATTGTGTATTTTAGTAAATATAATTCTCATAGATAAAATATATAAGTATATGTACATAAATTATATGTAAGATATAATTGCTTTTGCTTTTTGATACTATTGACCTATAACTTGATCAAATTTTGCAGGTAAATTTGTATAATATTAGAGCATCTTGGAGACAATGGCTCGAGAAAAAGGAGAAGACAATGTTGCATAGGGTCTTGAGCAAGATACTCTTATTGTTATAGCTATTATAGATGAACTATGTATTGTAATTGTTCTGAAATTGAAATATGTAATTATGTGTAACTTAAAATCTATATTGAATTTTTTTTGTTTTATCCATATAATAGAAATTCTTGTGATTAGTAATGTTTATGGCAACATTCCTCATTTGTACCAATGATTTTTTGTAGTTGTGGCTAAATTTTTATATAGATTATAAAAAATATAGATATACATTCTGCTAGTATAATTTATGTATTTTTTAGAATAGAGAATAAATTCATAGACATGTAAATAAAAAAAATATGGCAAATACTTCAATTTATAGCTACAAATTTTCTTACACGTGGCTAAATACAAATATTGTTGCCACGATACTAAAATATAATATAGCTGCAAAGTTTGAATTTTCATAGAAAGGAAATCTTTTTTTTTTTTGCTTCAACGGAATATATTGTGTCTACCAAATAAAAAATGCTCTAGATTTTACAAGTCGTGGCTAAAAAGAATTTATTTTTGCTAGAATTTTATATTTCGTAGCAAATTCGTTATAGCATCTTCGCTACAACATCATTTTTTGTAGCAATAAGTGATAGTACTTAGCCACATACCATGTAAAGTCTGTAGTAAACTTTAAGCCACGTTATATCTTGCTATGGAAATAATATTTATAGCTAAAGTGTTTAGCGATGGATCTTTTCATGTTTAGCTACAATGTATTCTGTAGCTATAAATGCATTTTCTTGTAGTGGTATATGATTCTTTCATAGCGTTGCGTTCGTTCACCCACGCGCCAAACATGTTTACTTTAGAAAAAATCAATCTAAAAGAGCTTGAGAGTTGATGTTCATGTTATGTATTCTTGAAATATAAAGTTGTTCTTGAATTAGGCTGAATTGAGTTTCATAGATCTTTACGTTGAGATTAAGAGTTGTTTTGAGTTAGGATCTTGAGTACATATGATCAGTATCATAATCTAAAATAAATTGAGAAGAATAGTTAAGTTTAGGCGAATTAGGGCTTGAAAATTAAGAAGAAAAAAATCAGACAAGGAACAGGTACCAGGTCCGCATCGCGGATCTGTTCCCTCAGTGAACAAAAGTTAGTTTCGCATCGCGATTAGGACATGGAATCCTCTATCTCAAAATTTAATTTCGTGAGAAAATATTTTAATGCAACTCCACGTCGCGAACTTATTCCAAGACGGTGATTTTGTGACTTTTCTCATGTTTGGCTATCTAAAATCATTCCTAAATATCATGAGATCTTTCCTATCACAAAATCGTAATCCTTGAATCCATAATTCAATTTAATAGAGTTAAGAGTTAAGTTTAGAAGTTAAGAAGTAAGTTAAGATAAATTTATAAAGTTTCAAATGTCTTTGACAAACGTTTTTACTTTTTTTAAGACTTAAATTCCAAGTTAAGCAAAGAGTAAAGTTTTGAAGTTCATTTTTTCAATGAAGTATATGAGAACTAAGTATTACCAAGAAGTTTAAAATGTTTTCACATTTGAGAAAGAAAGGGAACTTCGAATGCAAGAGAGCATTTAAGCTAAGTTTTGAGTAATTATCTCAAACCAAACAAAGAGAATTATTTTTAAAACACATAAGCTAAGAATATTTGTGGAGTAGTATTAGCCACCGATATGAGAATGCGAGTTCATATTAACTCAAGTCTCCATAAATCCTATAGACATCATGGGTATTAAAGGATCATACATTTTAGATGACTCCTTAAGATGATTTTAGCATAAGCTAGTGGATCCACTAAGTTAAGTAGTTCAATTTGACGGCAAAGTATAGGACAGTTTTGGCAGCGTGGGCAAGACATTGTATCACCACTTAGGCCCAAATGGTGGTTATAGGTTAGAGAATCTCCCACAGAAACTATACTACGTTATTATATAAATAAAGTTGAATTTGTTATTGTATGATCTTTAACCAACTAAGTTGCTTTTACTATTTTATAAAGTTATTCATATATTGCATGTGTTTCATTGCTTTATTTTGAGTTAAGTTATTCATGAGTTGAGAGGAGCCAACATAAGTGTTTCTTTCATAATCTTTTCAAGCCTATGTATTGTTCAGCATTCCAACTCGCATACTTGTACATTCATGTACTGATGCTAGTTGGCCTACTTCATTTTATGATGCAGACGCAGGTAACCAGGATCATCATGCAGCACCTCATTGATCCAGTTGAGCACTCAGAGATTGTTGGTGAGCCTCATTACATTCTGGAGAACTCCTTTTTATTTTGCTTTCTAGTTTTCAGGTGTTAGGATGATCGGGTGTCATGTCCCGACATCTCTCTTGCTTTAGAGTCTTCCTACACAGTTAGTAGTTCAATTGTCTTTATATTATCATTCATATGTTGTTTAAAGACTTTAATTTCCGTTCTGGCTAAGTTTCATATCTCTTAAAAGTTATATTTTGAAATTTTCTTGTTAAGTTAAGTCTTTACCTGAGTAAGTCAGGTAAAGGGTTCGCTTGAGGCCAACAATTGCTCTCGATTACCAGTCCCACCCAGGGTGTAGGCTCGGGGCATGACAAACTTGGTATCAGAGTAGAGAGTTCAAGAGTCCTAGGAACTCTATAAATCCATGTATGTAGGCTCCTAGTTATCGGTGCAAATCATGCAACATCTATAAATAGGAGGTTGCAGCATTTAGGAGGTCCTAGTCTATGTTTGTTTATGTTGCTTTAGTTACATGATGGTATGAAGTTAGTATTCCTTATAATTTTGGTGCATTGACTATATTGTGATAACTTAATGAATGATGTGATCTGTTGTATGGATCATTGAGTCCTTGAAAGTGTTTAAAATGTTTCAAGTGTCATTCGAGGATTAATGTTTCAAAGTGGGGGAGTATTGTTACACCCTCAAAATGAGCTAGGTTGAATTAGAGCCTAACATGTTGGTTATGATTTTGTTAAGTCTTTAAATGACTAATAATAGTGTTAAAAGTCAATGTGTTAAGTTTGGATGAGTTTGTAATTCAAACATCCAAGAATGTCCAAGACGTTCGAAAGTTAATGTGTAGATGTGCTAGTGTGTCCTTGTATGTTTGCCTTGTTTTTTATGTGTTGTATGGAGTCTAAAAATATTAGAGGTGACCCTAGTATATTAATAGACATTTTAAGGGTCAAAACTTCCGGGAAGGACTCCCCGAGGACCACCCTAAGGGTCCTTGAGGAGGACCCAAACGTCGAACAAAGAAGCTGCCCAAGGCAGCGTGCAGCACCAAGATCTTTATGTTGTCATGCGTCACGCGCCCGGCAGTGAGTGAGACTGTGCGTTGCACGATCTACACAAGGCTCACTGCCTCAAAAATTATGGTAGGCAAGATTTGTGTTTGCCTCCGTGACGCGAAATAACTTTTCAGATTTGATTGCGTCGTTTTAAAGTGAATTTGGACATGTCTAAAAGTCTCAATAAGTATGGTTTTTTTTTTGGTAACTTTAGGATTCGGTTCTAAACTATTTTTAGGACCTATTTAAACCTTTTCCCAAGTCAAAAATCCCAACTCCCATTAAGAAATCAAAAATCCCCAAAACTCTCTACTCTTCCAAAAACCCCAAAACCTCCATTGAAGACCAAGCTCAAGAACAAGCTATGGAGGTGGATTCTGGGAGATTTCTTCTCAGATTTTCGTGGAATTCTAATGTATAAGGTATGATAATGCTAAATCTTTAGATAACCTTTCATCTAAAGAGTTCATTCAAAGTTTTTTCAATATGAATCTTAAGTAAAACATCTTATCTTTCAATCTAGTCATGGGTTTATTCTCAAATTGATTTCAAAAGTATTCTAATTATGAATATATGTCTAGCTACTGATTTATGATAAATTTCACTCCAATTTCTTATATAACCCATGATTCCTAAATCCTTCAAATTAGCCTTAATGTAGGTCTTGTGATCTTGATTAGATGATGATCCAATTATGATTTGATTATAGTATATTGCAAATTCCTAATGTTATCTATGTCAATTGATATTGAATTTTTGGGAATTGATAAATGATGATAATAACATGGAGATTCGGTAAGTTGACATATTTCCTCAAATTAGCTTAGAATGTACATTGAATTGTGTTGATTTGTATGGTCCACTAATGGTGGCGGTGTTTACATTCTTGTACATGTTTATGTCTTATGATTTTGGCCTTGGGGGCATTAGATGTAAGGTGAATTGATCTGATAATTTCCACGTTTAGGAAGTTGAAGGATGTAGCCTTGAAACTAGTATCATGTCTAAGTGAATTGATGCTATGAGTATAGTCTTCCACACTAGTTGCATGACCTATGTGTGTGGATGATATTGTGTATATGTGAATGACAATTTTAGGGTTAGGTGTGGTCTTTATGTCTAATGATGAGGAATACACTTGTAGTATGGCCCCTACCTATATGAACCCTATATGAATGTGTGATTAAAGTATAATAGGAGTCTTCTATTCTAATGTTGAATATGCTCTTGTCTCCTATGTTGTAATGTGGGTGTGTGACCTAGTCTTCCTAAGTGTTCTATGTATGAGTTGGTCATGATATGAGAGATACATTGTATATGTGTTGTGATCCTTTGATGAGCAACACCCTAAGTAACGAAGTTGTTGCTCTTATGTGATCATGATGACCAATATGAACACACACGCTCTCGTGCATAAATTATGAGTCGGATAAAGTCATGGAGTCAATTTAATGTATAGTTCTCATATGCGCCATTACCTATTACTAATGCATGTAAAGTATATAATTAATGAATTATGAACATGTGTTGTCTAGAAGTGTTATATGAACGTGTTTCTCACATGTATGCACACACATGAAGGTATGAATGTAGAATTATGTGAAAGGACATTCTCACATAATATAGGTTTTATGATGAAAGTAGAATTCTCATCTTAGATACCTTTTAGCTATGATGTATGTGGGAGCAAGTCCCTAAAGACTAATCTCATGAACGAAATTGTCACATCCGTGGAGCACCCCCTAGACGTAACCGGCGTTGTCGTTCTCTTTGAGGACTAAGACTGGCCTCTTAGCATACATCATTACATTCATAGGTTAAAATGCGGAAAATTTAAAACTTTTTTATTACTTCTACATTGTGGTTTATGTAGGCCTCGACATACACACAATATATTCATATCGAGTATACATAGACCCTTTGTATAAGAAGACTACATAGTCTTCTACTTTATTGGACATACAAAGTATAAGATAATATCATATGAAGTTTATAACAGTGTCTCATATTAAAGCATCTAGATAAGAGTATCACAATTTGGGCATAGCCCTTACATCAACAATTATAGCCACATATAGGCTTTACAATTATAGTACCAAAATGAAAGAGAATGAACAAAGTGTCTTTAAGACTAAACAACATCCAATAGGTAGATAATAGCATCGTCCTTAGAAAATTAGGACCCATCGAACTTGGAAGATAAGAATCCAAGTAGCCTTCAAAGCTTTCTCTAATATCAACGGCTGGACCCTACATTTTTAGTAAACATCAAACATGGGTTAGTACACACTTGTACTAAGTATGGGTATATGAACATAAAACATGTGAAGTCATGCTAAAGAGGACATTTGATAAAAACCATGCTAAAGTACTTTGAAAAGCCTTATGCACAATAAAGAACCCATATAACCCAATAATCACATAATCCATAAATCAAACCCATGTACGACACAAGACCAACATCAACAAGTAATATTCAAGTCAATATATACAAGAGTTCACAACATCATAATCTTAGGAAGACCCTTACTCATAACCCACCATCTAGCCTACAAGTGCAATGACCAAGCAAAGCCCCATAACCTTACAAAATCAAGTAAACCAAACAAAGGATCACAAAATAATGCCTAACCTAACATAACATAGCATCAATAATAACCATCATCACATTTTGCAATATAAACCAATAGCATGTTCACAAATGAAATTAACATCATATAGGATCATCAACATGTAAAGTCAACATCTTCATAGCACATACATTATAAGAACACAAGAATAACCTCCTAAGGATTCCCTCAAGGCAACCTAGTGCAAGGCATAGGTAGAGTCCCATACCCTTACCTAGGCTAAGTCAAACCTCTCAAGTCACCCTAGTTAGTGTATAGTCCATTACTTTATTTTAATTTCGAGAACACTTGCCTTAACCGACATACACCACAAGAGCTAACTGTGGAATCCGGTGTTGTAAAACCTTACACCGATGGAAGGTGGAATACCAGCCAAAGTAGTACCAAATATGAACATAGCATCTAGGTGGATCCACTAGCTAGTATTCCTATGGTGGCAACATAGTTTATGGAGCTTGGGGACTGTCAAGGAAACATCACTCTATGACCTTTTTGGACTATGAGGCTATCCATCCCGCGAGGACTATGGTGAACCCTACCTTCCCTCCTTGGTAAGGTGCCACCCCTCATCTACAAGTTCACTCGATGCTAAGCTAGAGTAACTTTTTGAAATTTCTTTCTCTATTAGTCATTACTTAGTTTAGGTCATAGGGTCTATCCCTTGTATAATCATAGTCATTTATCTGAATAGGTATTGCATGAGTATATCCTTTCAATACGACCCTCATATGTGAGATTAGCACATTAAAATCATCATATCATACTAAGGTATATAGGTACTTCATAACCAACCTTATATCATTTCATCTTAAGCATAATCTCACAATAACATAGTCAAGACATTTCAATTTAGCATCATACCAACACTTATGTAGGCTATTCACAAGATATACTTCAATTGAACTACATCACCAATCACAAGCCATCATACTTGAAGTAAAGGTTAGGATCATGAAGACTTACCAGATCTCCTTCAAAAGTCATCATCATGGTCTTACCATCAACCAACTAATTACATCCATTAATAGGTGTAGTAATATCAATCAATAGTAATTAATACAAAAACTAGGTTAGTTTCATCATCACTATCCCAATTAACATAAATTCACAACCTAGGTTTAGGGGAATTAGGGTTCATCACGAATTCATCAAGAAATAGATTCAATCCCAACAATACATTACCCTAGTCAATCCATACATGAATTAGAATAGATAAAAAAGTGTAATAATTAAATCATTCTTTCATTCCCATCAATTCATGACCAAGATCCAATATTTGGGAAATTTTGGGCAGGGAGCATGATCAAATGAAATTGTATAGATTAACATCAATTAATCAACAATATATACTCAATTAGTCATAGGAAATCACAATTTATCATCAATTTGAAGTTTAGAACAAAATCCATTAGAATTGGAAAACTCCATGGAATTGGATAATTTGAAAATCAACTTTGAAAGGACCTCTTGGGGAAAGGAATATTAAGAGTGAAGAACCCACACCTTTTTGAAGATTAATCCACAAAATTGAAGTGAAATCCTAGAGAAATTGACCTTCTTCTTCAAGTTTTGTTCCTTCTTCAATGGAAGAATTGGGGAGAGAGAAAGTAGAGAGAGGTGAGAGCTTTTGGGTTTTGTTTTGGGAATTAGGTTTCGATGAGTGAATAATGACTTAAATGACCCTTAGGCTATATATAATCACCCCCTAAATTACCCAAAATACCTCTCACTTAAATGGGTCTTTTTTATGAAGTCTAAATGTCAAAAATATGATTTTACCGAATCTGGGAAGTGGCTCCACGTCGCGGGGCCAACGCGTACTTTTATTTTGAAAAATAAATTGAATCAGTGAGGTACGTGTTGGCTGCGCATCGCACAGTAGCCCACTGATTCTTGACTTTTGCAGGCTTCTTTGGCAGCCTGCCCACCCCCCATGTTTGGGGTGTCTTTTTTGGACGTTTAGAACCTTTATACTACATTCTACCTAAAAAAAGTTTTTTTTACAAGATTTATACTTCATTTGATCCTCCGAAACTATCCCCAATCATAGCGACGTCAACTAGTTCAATTAGGATAGTTTCTGGACGTCATGGACGTTCTTTGACGTCTTGGATCCAAAACTTCTTGTATGACTTATATACATTATTTTAGGTCTTAAAACAGTATCTAAACCTTTAGACACTCATGTTAGGCTCTGGATTAGGTCTTGACTTTTCGAAGTGTTATATTATCCCCCCCCCCCTTAGGAACATTCGTCCCCGAATGACACTTAATACTTTTAAAAAGGGAAAGGATAGACTCAAGACTAGCAACCCAACCAACAATATACAACATCATCATGAGTTACAATGCAAATCAACATAGCAATATGGCATTTACACAGTGACTCAAAATATCCATTTTAACACATAAGGCTTAAAGTCACAACATGAGGGAATTTTCTTCTCACAATAACAACATGAGCTCAACATATCATTAAGGAGTAAATTATGCCAAAGTTCCTTTCTCAAAATATCAACATGCTCACTATCACATAATCAAGGCAACAATATACCAAATACACAAATAAGTGCATTTGAGCAAAAGAGCATTTTCCCATTATAACTCATTTTAGCATAAATCTTTGTACCATAAATATGCACATCTTTGAAAAACAAGTAAAAATCACATTAACTCATATTTTCATTATTAAGAAGAACAACTAACCTTAATTATCAAAGAGATGAGGATAACGGGACTTCATGTCGGCCTCGGCCTCCCATGTTTCTCCGTCAACTAGGTGGTTTCTCCATAACACTTTTACGGAGGCCACCTCTTTGTTCCTCAACTTCTTCACTTTTCTATCAAGGATTTGAACCAGAACCTCCTCATAGGAGAGGTTCTCATCCACTCCAAGACCTTAAGTAGGAAGAATGGACTCGGGATCACCAATGCACTGCTTAAGCATGGATACATGGAAAACCGTGTAAACCGAAGATAGCTCACTAGGTAATCTCAACTCGTAAGCAACAGTGCACTGCTTGCAAACTTTCATAAGGACCCACATAACGAGGTCTCAACTTCCCTTTCTTTCCAAACCTCATCACCCCTTTCATGGGTGAAATTTTCAAATACACTTTATCACCTTCTTCAAACTCTAGCTCTCTTCTCCTATTGTCGGCATAAGAATTTTGCCAGCTATAGGCTGTTTTCAATCCGTCCCTTATAAAATGGACACTCTTCAAAGCATCATAAACCAAATCGGGACCGAAAATTAAAAACTCACCGAATTCGAACCACCCTACCGGAGATCTACATCTCCTACCATACAAAGCTTCAAAATGATCCATGGATATGGATGAATGGTAACTATTGCTATAAGAGAACTCCACCAAAGTCAAGTGCTCATCCCAACTTCCATTGAAGTCGATGACACAAGTTCTAAGCATATTTAAGAGTTTGAATAGTACGCTCCGCTTGACCATCCGTTTGGGGATGAAAAGCGGTGCTCAACTTTACTCTTGTACCCAACCCTTTTTGAAATGATCTCCAAAACCTAGATGTGGATTGAGCGCCCCTATTCAATATGATAGATAACGGAATACCATGAAGACTCCCAATCTCATCTATGTAGATCGTTGCATAATCCTCTGCCGAGTAAGTGGACTTAACGGGAATAAAGTGAGCGGATTTGGTCAATCTATCCACTACTACCCATATAGAGTCATGTTGCCTTTGAGTCTTAGGCAAACCCACTATAAAGTCCATGTTAATGTCTTCCCACTTCCAAGTAGGAATTTGGATCTCTTGAAGTAAACCACTCGGTTTTACGTGTTCGGCTTTCACTTATTGGCAATTTGGACACTTTGCAACAAAATCTGCTATGTCATTTTTCAAGACATCCCACCAAAAAAACTCCTCTAAGGTCATGATACATCGTATTATAACCCGGATGAATAGAGTTACGGGCTCCATGAGCTTTCTCAAGGATCCTACTCCTCAAATCATCCACATTAGGCACACACAATCTACCTTGATATCTCAAAACACCATCACCCCCTAAGGAGAATGACTCATTAAACTTACTAAGAATCGATTCTTTCAACTCCATCAATGCCAAGTCAAGGTGTTTCTTAGACTTCACCTAAACCACGAAAGACGATTCGGAGTTATGGTTGACCACAAAGCCATAATTAGGGGAATCTTCCAACCTTACACCCAAACGAGCCAACTTATGAACATCTTTCACTAGGTTTCTTTTGGATTATTCCACGTGGGACACACTTCCCATTGACAATAGACTTAGAGAATCCGTTACCACATTAGCCTTGCCGGGGTGATAGAGAAAACTCATGTCATAGTATTTCAACAACTCTAACCATCTCCGTTTCCGGAGATTCAACTCTTTGTGAGTGACTACGTATGGGAGACTTTTGTGGTCCATATACACATCAACATGAACCCCATAAATATAATGCCTCCATATTTTAAAGGCAAATACCACGGACCCTAACTCAAGGTCATGAGTCGGATAATTCTTCTCATGAACTTTGAGTTGCCTAGAAGCATAGGCTATAACTTTTCCATGTTGCATAAAAACACACTCCAACTTGACTCGGGATGCATTACAATAGACCACAAAACCCTTAATACCCTCCGGTAGGGTCAATATCGGAGCAGAAGTAAGCCTATCCTTCAACATTTGGAAGCTCTTTTCACATGCCTCCGACTACTCAAATTTCACATTCTTTTGAGTCAAGGTTGTCAAAGGGGAAGAGCTGGACGCAAACCCGTCGACAAACCTTCTATAATAACTGGCTAGTACTAAGATACTCCTAATATCCGTAGGAGCCAAAGTTCTAGGTCAGTTTTTCACCGCTTCGGTCTTTTTTGGATCAACCTCCACACCTTCACTAGAGATTATATGAGCAAGAAACGCTACCGACATCAACCAAAACTCACATTTGTTATACTTGGCAAACAATTGGTGTTCCTTAAGAACTTGCAAAACCACTCTCAAATGGTCCATGTATAGTCTCATTTTTCGAATATACCAAGATATAGTCAATGAACACAATGACAAATGAATCTAGGTAACTTCAAAATCCCCTATTCATTAGGTCCATAAACGCCGCCGGAGTATTAGTGAGACCAAAGGACATTACTAAGAACTCATAATGACCATATCTAGTCCGAAATGCCATCTTAGGAATATCTTCACCTCTCATCATAAGTTGGTGATATCCCGATCTCAAGTCAATCTTGGAAAAGTAACTCGCACCTTGGAGTTGATCAAATAAATCATCAATCCGGGAGAGGATACTTGTTCTTGATTGTGACTTTTTTGAGTTGACGGTAATCGCTACACATTCTAAGGGATCAATCCTTCTTCATCACAAACAATAACAGAGAACACCATTGAGAATACTAGTCCGAATAAAGCCCTTGTCTAGTAAGTCTTTGTTTTGAGCCTTCGACTCTTTCAATTCGGCCGGAGCCATCCGATAAGGAGGAATTGAAATGTGATTTGTATCCGGTAGCAAGTCGATACCAAAATCAATTTTCCGTTCATGAGGAATACCGGGAAGATCATTAGGAAAGACCTCCAAAAATTCCCTCACTACGGGGACCGACTCAATGGGAGGAATTTCGGAGTCTTAATCTTAGACTCTTACTATATGGTATAAACACCCTTTAGAGATCATCCTAAAAGCTTTCAAACAAGAAATGATACAACCTCTAAAATAGAATTTCCCCCATTCCACTCTAACAAGATTTCATTTGGAAAGTTAAACTTCACCACCCTTGTTCTACAATCTATGGATGCGAAGCAAGCATGCATCCAATACATACCCAAGATAATATCAAAATCAACCATATTGAGTCACACTAACTGCACATGAGAATCAACCATATTGAGTCACACTAACTGCACATGAGTAAATCTATTAGGCAACATTATAGGAAAATTTCTATATACTCTCTTAGCAATAACTGACTCACCCACCGGGGTAGTCACCATAAAAGGTTCATTCAAGATATCAGGCAAAATGTCAAACTTTTTAGCTACTAGATGAGTAACAAATGACAAAGTAGTACTGTGATCAAGTAAAGCATATACATCAATAGAAAAGACTTTCAACATATCGGTCACCACATCGGGAGAAGTCTCTTGCTCACCCCTAGAGAGGAGAGCATCGAATCGGTTCTTCTTTGGAGCATATACATTAGAACCACTTGCTTATCCACTCCCCTTGTCTTGCCCCTTCAAATTAGGGCAATCTCAAACTTTGTGCCAACTTTTACCACAACTAAAGCAATTGTCCATTCCAATAAGGCAATCACCACAATGCTTCTTGCCACACTTTCCACAAGTTGGCTTCTTACATGGTGAACTAGTACCTCTTCCCTTTTGAGGCTTAGGGTTAGGCACCCTATCATCACGAGCCTTAGGGAACTTTGAAGGAACTTGATTAGAGAACCTCTTTTTGAATCTAGGCTTGTCTTGGATATCAAGCCTACCCTTTGAAGAACCTCCATCAAAATACTTTGCCCGATTTGCATCTCTACTCTTCCTCTTAACCCTAGTATCTTCCACTTGTTAAGCATGCACAATGAGATGAGAAATATTCATATTATCATGTAGCATATCCGAACGACATTCTTCTTTCAAGTCATCCGACACTTCCGTCACAAAGCGGCTCATTTAATCTCTAGGGTTGGAAACCAAAGAAGGAACATACCTTTACAATTTAGTGAATTTCAAAGAGTAGTCAAGTACACTCATACCTCCTTGACGAAGGTTCATGAATTCTTCCACTTTGGCTTCCCTCTTCTCTCTAGGAAAGAATCGGTCAAGAAAAGTCTTCTTGAAAATATTCCATGTCATCGGTCCACCCTTTAGAGGCCTATTGTCCCTCCATTGGACTTACCAAGTTTGGGCCACATCTTTGAGCTGGTAAGTGGCTAACTTGGCCTTCTCACTAATAGTCAACCCCATAGCATAAATGATCTTGTTAATTTCATAAATGAACTCTTGGGGTCTTCCTCAACTTTGGACCCATAGAAAGAAGGAAGATTCATCCTAGTGAAATCCCTTAAACGGGAGGTTATGGTGCTAACTTGTTGGTTTTCTCAATGTACCACCTCCCAATTAGCTTGGGCCGTCATAGCTTGTGCTTGAGTAGTGACAACTTGTGCTTGGGTGGTAATGGCTTAGGCCATTTGGAGAAAAGCTGTCGTTATGTCCCCTTCAGCCATGGGAGGAGGAGCAATCGGAACTTGATCACCCATATCAACTTCTTCAAGTGGAGGCACTTGGTTGTCTTGTGCTCCCGCATTAGCAATTAGTTTATCGGCCCTTCTTGCAGCTTCTCTTCGGTTATTCATACCTATAACCACCATACAAGGTTTAGGTGAAAGCACACATAAAATAGACTCTAGAGGCATGACATAGGATTACAAGAAGATTAGAGTTTCCTAAGCATCACATAGTTCCTCATTCATAAGTTTGGCGCGCTTCACAGTTATAAATAAGAATCTACGTAGACGTGGTTTAATAAGACATCAAACGTAAATGTATTCAACCTCATGCTCTGATACCAAATTTGTCACATCCGGGGAGCACCCCCTAGAGGTAACCGGCATCGTCGTCCTCTTTGAGGACTAAGACTAGCCTCTTAGCATACATCATTACATTCATAGGTTAAAATGCGGAAAATTTAAAACTTTTTGATTACTTCTACATTGATGTTTACATAGACCTCTACATACACAAAACATATTCATATCGAGAATACATAGACCCTTCGTATAAGAAGACTACATAGTCTTCTACTTTACATAATATAAGATAATCTCATAAGAAGCCTATAACATTGTCTCATAACCATCTAGATAAGAGTGTCACAACTTAGGCATAGCCCTTACATCAACAATTATAGCCACATATAGGCTTTACAATTATAGTCCCAAAATGAAAGAGAATGAACAATGTTTCTTTAAGACTAAACAACATACAATAGGTAGATAATGGCATTGTCCTCGGGAAGTGAGGACCTACCGAACTTGGAAGATAAGAATTCAAGTAGCCTTCAAAGCCTTTTCTAATATCAACGGTCGGAAACATTTGTACTAAGTATCGGTATATGCACATAAAACAAGTGAAATCATGCTAAAGAGGATATTTGATAAAAACCATGATAAAGTACTTTAAAAAGCCTTATGCACAATAAAGAACCCATATACGCCAATAATCACATAATCAATAAATCAAACCCATATACGACACAAGACCAACATCAACAAGTAATAGTCAAGTCAACATACACAAGAGTTCACAATATCATAATCTAAGCGAGACCCTTACTCATAACCCACCATATAGCCTACAAATGCAATGACCAAGCAAAGCCCCATAACCTTACTCAATTAAGTAAACCAAACAAAGGATCACAAATAATGCCTAACCTAAAATAACATAGCATCAATAATAGTAATAATCATATTTAGCAATATAAACCAATAACATGGTCACAAATGAAACTAACATCATATAGTATCATCAACATGTAAAATCAACATCTTCATAGCATATACATAATAAGAACACAAGAATAACCTCCTAAGGATTCCCTCAAGGCAACCTAGTGCAAGGCATAGGTAGAGTCTCATACCCCTACCAGGCTAAGTCAAACCTCTCAAGTCACCCTAGTTAGTGTATAGTCAATTACATCATTTTACTTTCGAGAACACTTGCCTTAACCTACATAGACCACAAGAGCTAAGTTGGGAATCCGGTGTTGTAAAACCTTACACCGGTGGAAGGTGGACTACCGGCCAAAGTAGTACCAAACATGAACATAGCATCTAGGTGGATCATCTAGCTAGTATTTCTATGGTGGCAACATAGTTTATGGAGATTGGGGGATATCATGGAAATATCACTCTATGCCCTTTTTGGACTTTGATCCTATCCACCCAGTGAGGACTATGGTGAACCCTACGTTCCCTCCTTGGGAAGGCGCCACCCCTCATATACAAGTTCAATCGGTGCTAAGCTAGAGTCCCTTTCTGAAATGTCTTTCTTTATTTGTCATCTCTTAGTTTAGGTCATCGGGTCTATTCCTTGTATAATCATAGTCATTTAGCTCAATAGGTATTGAATTGATATATACTTTCAATACAAACCTCATATGTGAGATTAGCACATTAACATCATCATATCATAATAAGGTACATAGGTACTTCATAACCAAAATTATATCATTTTATCTTAAGCATAATCTCACAATAACTTAGTCAACATATTTCAATTTAACATCCTACCAACACCTATGTAGGCTATTCACAAGATATACTTCAATTGAACTACATCAACAATCACAAGCCATCATACTTGAAGTAAAGGTTAGGATCATGAAGACTTACCAAATATCCTTTAAATGTCATCATTATGGTCTTACCATCAACCAACCATTTACATCCATTAATAGGTGTACTAATATCAGTCAATAGTAATTAATACAAGAACTAGGTCAATTGCCTCATCATTATCCCAATTAATACCAATTCATAACCTAGGGTTAGGGGAATTTGGGTTAATCATGAATTCATCAATAAATAGATTTAATCCCAACAATAAATTACCCTAGTCAATCAATACATGAATTAGAATAGATAAAACAAGTCTAATAATCAAATCATTCTTCATTTCCCATCAATTCATGACAAAGATCCAAGATTTGGAGAATTTGGGGAAGGGAACACGATCAACATTAAATTGCATCAATTAACATCAATTAATCAACAATGTATACTTAGTTAGTCATAGGAAATCAAAATTTATTATCAATTTGAATTTTATAAGAAAACCCATTAGAATTGGAAAACCCCATGGAATTGGGTAATTTGAAAATCAACTTTGAAAGGAACTCTTGGGGAAAGGAATCCCAAGAGTGAAGAACCCATACCTTTTTGAAGATTAGTCCACGAAATTGAAGTGAAAATCTAGAGAAAATGACCTTCTTCTTCAAGTTTTCTTCCTTTTTCAATGGAGGAATTGGGGAGAGAGAGAGTAGAGAGAGGTGAGAACTTTTGGGTTTTGTTTTGGGAATTGGGTTTGGATGAGTGAATAATGAATTAAAATTACCCTTATGCTATATATAATCACCCCCTAAATTACCCAAAAGACCCCTCACTTAAATGGGTCTTTTATGTAGTCTAAATGTCAAAAATACGATTTTACAGAATCTGGGAAGTGGCTCCGCGTCGCGGGGCCAATACGCACTTTTATTTTTGAAAAATAAATTGAACCAATGAGTTTTGTGTTGTCTGCACGTCGCACAGCAACCCACTGATTCTTGACTTTCGCAGTAGCCTGCCCACCCATGTTGGTGCCCTCCTCCATGACCCATCGGGTGGTGTTTGGGGTGTCGTTTTCGGATATTTAGATCCTCTATACTACATTCTACCAAAGTAAAGTATTTTTAAAAGTTTCAGACTTCATTTGACACTCCAAAACCATCCCCAAACATAGCGACGTTAACTAATTCAATTAGGCTAGTTTCCGAACGTTATGGACGTTCTTTGACATCTTGGCTCTAAAACTTCTTGGATGACTTATATATATTATTTTAGGTCTTTAAACAGTATCTAAACCTTTAGACACTCATGTTAGTCTCTATATTAGGTCTTGAATTTCCGTAGTGTTACAGAAATGATTAATAAAGGCTTAATGATAATAAAAAGGGAGCTTAAGCTTAGCACCGAGTGGATATCTATAATAAATACAATACCCTCTCCTCAATGCAATAGGTCGGGTCATCCAAAGTGAATTACTCATGAGATGGAAGCCTTCCTGCTAATGCAATAGGTTGGGTTTCTAGAAGGAATCTCACTATCCCTTAAACTACCTGCCCTCGTAGGTTATAGCTATCGGATCCACTAAAATAGCTAATTTGTCGCAAGTAATGCCCTCTCTTTGAGGTGTGGGAGTAGAACTCCAAATTCCATGTAGCTCACATGGTCTATGTCAGTTATGGCTATGTCTCCTGAAAGTTAAGAAATGAACTAAGATAAGAACATGAACTCTAATCTAAATTCCTAAAGAAGTGTACTTAGTATAGGGAGTACTACGGACCCTGCCTATGCATTGCACTAGATGAGTTCAAGAAACGATAGGATTGGAGCCTCTTATGAAGTAAAGACTTATGCTTTGTATGACTTGTATGAATGCATGCTAAGTGACCTTGTTATGTCAAGACATGAATTATGACTATGCATGTGAATTACACTTATGACTTCTAAATGAGTTAACTTTGTATATGTGGGGGAATGGGACTCTATGTGTACATTGCACAAGTAAGCTGGTGAAGGGGTTGTGAGGGTGGTTTACCTATGATATGAACTAAATGAGTTATGACTAAGGTTGTAGTAAAGTAAATAGTCCTTATATCATGCTATGAAGTATGTGGCCTTATGTCTAGTTATAATGAAAGTGTTATGACTTGTTAAATATGTTATGCCTATTCTAGGGTGACTTCCTAGGTACACTTTGTGAAAGTAGTATTATGGGATGCTACCTACATATTGCACTAGTGTGACTTAAGAGTTGTCTTAGGTGATGGTCCGTATGTGAAGTTGATGTCTATGAGGTGCTTAAGACTTATGAGTATATGTGGTTGCGTTATGAATCGTATTATAAAAGAATATTGTAAGGTGACCTCAAGGTGATTCATTGTACTAAGTACACTTGAGGGTTACTTAAGGAAATAAGTAAGATAAAAGAGAGGTAATGTATTGTAGGTATTGAATATGCTCAAAGTCTGATAAATGGCTTTATGTGCTATTATGATTAGTATCCATGTATGTATGATGTATGAGAATTATATTGAGCTTATATGTGCCTATGTTCATGAAGTTTACTAAAAATACATGTTGCATGATTTCAAAGGAAATGTCCTCTTTAAATGAACGTTTATGCATGGTTGTCATACTTAGTGCATTCTTATACTAATACCATAATTCTTCATCTTTTAACACAAAGTGTAGGTGGTGATGGCTAGAGGATGTCTCCTAAGTGAAGAGCTTGGGATAGATCTCCCAAGTTCAAGTAAAGATACCCGTATGATTCAAGGGTTGCTTATGTCAAGATGTTTTATTTAAGTTGATGTAATAGGTTAGACTTATATCTTATGTTGTTAAGGGTCGTGTCCTGATTCTATTCTATAGAGTTGTGTTTTAAGATGACAAAGAAACTTAGAGTCTACTTCTGTACTTATGTTTCTATATATATAACTTATTAATATAATTTATAAATCAATCCATTACCCATCCATTACTAATTAAACCTCACCTAATTAATAAACCCACCCCATTACTAATGCAACAATAAGAAAGGTACTACAAATAAGTGTTTCTAAAAATTTGAGGCGAAAATGTCTATAGAAGTACATTATCATTTATACAAGTCCTCAATCAAAACATATTATAATTCAGTGTCTAAATAAAAATTACCAATAAACATAAAATATTGAGTATGTTCATCTTAACTATTCCTTCGTCTCAATTATGTGATATTACTTAATTATAAGTTTTTAAAAAACAATTTATTAAAGTTTTAATACTTAAAACAAATCTTAAATATTTATAAAAATGTATTTAAAAAAGTGCATGAATTAATTCGGGATGCTATTTCTATACCTTTAATCATAAATTTCGAATTCAAGCTTGAAAGAGAAATCTATTGAAAGTGTCCTCCTAAATAAGCGACTCAACCTAAATTTATGTAACGCCCCTAAAACGAATTAGGTTGAACTAGAGCTTCGCTTGTGTCTTATGATTTAATTTAGTGCTAAAATGGTTAATAATGATGTTTTGAGGCAGTTTCTAATGTTTGGTGATGTTTGGAGGTCAAACGTCCATGACGTTTGAAAGATTTACCTTGGAAAGTGCTTGTGTGTCTTACGATGTTTCAGCAAGTTTTACGTGTTTGATTTAGTCGAAAATGGTGGTGGAGGTTACTAAGACCTATAAGACTATGTATAGGGGTTCAAAGTCTGGGTACGACTCCACCTAGGACCCACAGGGTTCCTAGGAGAGGACCCAAGACTTGACATCGAAGCTGCCAAGACAGGCCCAAACGATGCCCTAGCATCAACGGACCGTAGTCATGTTGAAGGGCCATCATTGGGGGGCGTAGATCAACCATTAGTGGTGGGAGATTAATCCCCTTATGGCAAACTTCATTACCAATTGACTCCCTAGCAGGACGGGCTGTCGACGAGGCAACGCCCGGTAGCTAGTGGTGGTCGATGGGTCACGGTAAAAGCTATCACAAAATCTGCCTAGCTTGGGGAGTTTTTGTAAATTCAACCCAAATATTTTTTGAACCTGGGATGATTATTTTATTGTTTTAAAAGTATATTAAGTTAGTTTTAAGTCTTAGACCTATAGAAGACCCCTCATTTCAAATATTCAAAACACTCTCTCAAGAAAGAACTCACCTAAAACCCCATAGAAGCTTGAACTCAAGGAAGGGATTGGAGAGTAGGTTGTGGTAGATTTCTTCATCACAAATTAGTGGGTTTGTTCTCACTGAGGTATGGTAGTCATCCTTGAACCTTCTTTCATTCAAGGAGACACTTCTAAATGATTTCAAAAAGGGTTTCAAACTTCAAACTTCTTTATTCCTTGACTCTAAGTATGGGTCTTTGTATGAAAATGGTTTAATGATTAAATGGAGTTGTTCTTAGTTTTTAATGATGATTTTAATGTCAAACCCCCAATGAAAACATGTTTATGCTTTTTATACACTTTTGGCTTACGAATTGGTTGAATGAGCATGATTAGTAAATGTTAGGGTTATGGTTTCTTGATGGTTATAATGTAGCTTAGCTACTGCCCTAAGGGATATTTAATGATGAACTGTTGGATAAATTATGAATAGGTGTTGAAAGCTTGGATGAATGGTAAGTTGGTTACATTAATTAGCTCTTATTATGAAATGTTCTTGAGTGGTATGGTCCACCTTTGGTCATGGTATTTATTTGAAGTATATGAATATGAATTTACATATGTATTGTTAATGAGGCCATGAAGTTATATTATTTGAAGTAAGATGATAATGATGTTGTTCTCGTTGATGTGATTTATGAAGCTTGTTATGTGAAGTATGCTAGAGATTATTTCTAAGTGAACTATATGTTTATGTGAAACATGTTAAAGTGTGTAATATGATGAATGAAGCTAAAAATGTTAATGAAAAGGGGAGTCTTGGGGTGGACACTCTTCGTTAGTTGAGATGAAGTGCTTAGTAGCGACCTCACTAGCTCCCAAGAGCTTTCTAAGATAGGTTGAGGGATAGATACCCTTCGTGAGTTGAGATCTGGTGTCCAATAAGTTATTCCTTATCCTTTAGTGATGATATTTAAGACTCCGTGGGGGAGTATGCTTAGCACCGAGAGGATATGAAGAAGAGGTGGCTACACTTCGAGAGTTGAGATGTTGTATCCAATGTACCTCTGTAGAGAATGAGTTACTAGCAATCTCCTTATCCCTTAACTATGCGCCCGCATAGGTGTAGCTATTGGAGAATCCATGAAAAGGATAAGAGAATGACCCTACCCTAGGCCACTGGGGATCCCTCATCCGATAGGGGTTAATGTCGGGATTCCATGTCTAGCTCTCATGGTCAATGTTGGTTAAAGATAACTCCCCACAAAAGAATGTAATGAACTAAGTCTCCTAAAGAGTGTACTACTTAGGGTAGGTTGTGGTATGAGATGCTATTTATCCATTGCACAAGTAGACACTTGAAAGGGGAGTCGTGGTGTGTCTTTGTCTAATGTATAAATGGTTTGTCATGTAATGAAATGAAGTTGTGTGACTTAATGTCTAATGTTAAGAAAGCATTTTAAAGTTATGTCTTGCATAATGAAGTTATTAATGGTGTATGTGGTGTATCTAACCTCATGGAATGCTCAAGGAGCATAAAGTGGGAGTAGTAGTATGGGATGCTATTCTCACATTGCATTTTGTGTAACTTGCAAGTACACTTGGGCAAGGGAACCTATGTGAAGTTCTAAATGCAAGTGTGTTTCTCTAATGTTTAGTTAATGGAGTGTGGACTTGTTACCCGTGCGGATTAAGCCTAAAATGGGTAGTCTTGAGAATCACTTAGGTGTGTATTGAAGGAATTGTATGGGCGGTTCCTTCATGTCTACATTTGTGAGTCTTAGGATAACCTTGGTTAGAGAAACTTCTTGGGAAATGTCATGACTGGAATCTAGACCCCAGACGAGACCGGCGTCGTTGACCTCTCAGAGGTCGGAGACAAGCCTACTTACGTCATTCGTACTTTACATAGGTTAATTTTAGCGGAAAATTTGAAACTTTTTGTTTCTTAACAAACTTATTAAACATTCTCATCATTTCATAATCGTTCACCATCAACCATCTAACATTAAGAGATAAGCAACTGAAAGAAATAGTTCAATTCTTATAAAGTGTATAATTGCCAAAATGGCACCAATACATAGTCTGAATAAAAACAGGAAAGAAATGCTAGTGGAACATGCTCCACTAGCTCAACTCTAAAACTAAGCTAGAATATAAAACAGTAGCATCCTCGAAAGCATGAGGACCTACCAACTCCGAATGAATGTTGGACGTCCGGATAACTGCAACAATGATCCTGTAGCTCTATCGTCCACCTGTGCCTGCACCTAAAATAGTAGAGTTTGTATAGGGTTAGTACACACTTACTAAGTATGGGTATTTGCAAGCACACACCAAGGACATGCATGATAAAAGATAGCTCTTTTCTAACAACATGATTATGGAAAGTCAAGTTAGTGGACTTGCCAAATTGAGATTAGGAAAGTTAGTGAACCTTCCAAATTTGGATTAGGAAAGTCAGTGAGCTTTCCAAATTTGGATTAGGAAAGTCATACCATGAGAGTAACATGCATCATCATAAATATCATATTTCACACAACACATAACATCTTACACATAGCACATATTATAGCACATAACATATAACACATAGCTTCTTTCATATCGTTCATTCATATGCCATGAGACCTTCGAATCATGGACTTGACATTAAGACTTTCCAAAATGAGGGCTAAACATATGGGACCTCAACTAGGGAGTCCTCATTAGCAAACACAGAGTCTACTTCATTCATTCATACGTACTTTATTTCATTTCCAAGATCTTGATTTCGATCTAATAAGGTGGCATTATTCTTGGATATTTTGTTCACGTATGACTTATGTATCCATATGGAAGTTTGGGCAAGGAAACCCAAGTTTGAATCACTTGGATATTATTTACATTTTTCGTTGATTTTATTTTTAATATTAATAACATTAGAACTCTAGATTAAATCCCAACATTAACATCGTATCCTTAATTTTCTACTTAGTTTTCCTCTTAAATTGTCCGAAGGGTTGTGGGTTCGAACCCCTACAACCCCTTTTTATTTTTAATTAACATCTCATTGCCCTTTTTGCCCAAACCAAGAGGTTGTGGGATCAAACCCCCACAGCCTCTTCTATTTTTGTTATTTATTCGCTGGAATAGGGACGTTGTGGGTTCGAACCCCCACAGCCTCCTTATTTAAACTTTAATTTCGCTGAGGCTGTGAGGTGGTGGGTTCGAACCCCCACAACCTCCTATCTTTATTTTTAATTAAAAATTCATTAAGTTAGGCGTGTGACAGTGAGGTTGTGGGATCAAACCCCCACAGCCTCACTTTATTTTTTTAGTTAATTTTGCCTTCTCCTTTTCAGCCTTGAGGCCGTGGGTTCGATTCTCACGCCTCACATTTTCTTTTATTTATTTTATCCTCTTTCACTCGCTGCCTGGAGGTCGTGGGTTCGAATCCCATGCCTCCCATTTATTTATTTAATTTATTTTTCTCCTCTTCCTCCTCCAGTGTCGCGAGTTCTAATACCCCAGCCCCCTTTTTCTTTTCCTTTCTCGCGAAAACCAGCAGCTAAAGGGTTCGATTCCCCTTAACCCCCTTCACGTTTTTAGCCTCCTTAACATGTGAGGTCTTGGGTTCAATTCCCATTGACCTCACTTATTTTATTTCATTTTAAAAACCCAGATTTTTAACCTCATTGTTGACCGAAACTAGAGTACACAAATCTGAAAATTCATTCATAGTTTTTAGCTTCCTTTAATCAACTTTTCATGTTAGTTTCTTAGGGCATTTCACCAAGCACTTAGTATGTAATTAGGTGTAGTTTAGGGGTTACATTTAGTCAAGCGTTTTCACTCAAAATTTGTAACTTCACACACCATATGAACATCACATTATGCACAACTTTAACACATAAAATACAAGAAATAGCATGTTTTACACGTCTTCAAAACAGTGGCTAAACTCACTGCCAAACGCACACACACACATCATTTTTTTCGATCACACATTGGTTGTCATTTTCGTGATTTCACGCACATAAACATATTCACATTCATCATAAAAACATCACACATACCTAAATCTATCAGCAAACAAACCCAACCTACGAAATCATTGGGAGCTAGTGACAAGGACATGCAAAGGGGAAACAACCCTAGTTTTGGAGTGAATATCTTGAATCGTAAGGGGCCTCTTGGGAAAGGGACCAAGAGAGAAGAAACCCATACCTTAATTTGCTTGTTCCAACGTGAATGTTCTGCCCAAAACCCTCTCCAAAATCAGTCCAAGCCTCCTCAACGTACACACCACTCGACGAACAACCTCTCTTTGCCTTGACGTTTTTGGTTACTTTGTTTTTTTCTCAAAATTTCATGTGAGTTCTTCAAGTCTGAAGAACTCTTGATGTATTTTCAGTTCTTCACTTAATTTGGCAGAGAGCAAACGTGAAAGAGAGTTTTTGAGCGTGAAGAAGTGATAAACGTGAGAGAGTGAAACGTGTGAGGTTGTTTAGGATTAGAGGATGACTTAGTCAATTTAGGACTCTCCTTAATAAACAAAAATCTGATTTATTTAATTATACGTGAAAGGACCATTTTTCCCCTTAAAAAAATCAGATTTTAATTGATGATAAAATCATAAATTCATTGCTTCTAGTGGGGTTCAAACCCGAGTGACACCCTATTTGCGAAAATGGGTCACTTCGGGTCGCCCCAACCCGAATTGATCTTTTAATTAAATTAATTAATTAATTAATTAATTCTTTAGGGTAATTACAATATTACCCTTGGCCTGGAAAAGACCATTTTACCCCTGGACCGTCAAAACTCAAGATTTCTTCTTTTAAGTCCGGTAAAGACTCTTTCGATTAAATCTTCATTTTTGAGAGCCTCACATCGTTGGTTGCAACCTTTGCAAGCTTAATTAACTCCCCAAGTTAGTTGGCTTGGTTGTAGTAAGGGTTCTGAGGTCTTCTTCTACGCGTATCGATCCCTGTGAACCTTGGTCTAATCGCAAGCATTCTTGACACCTTAAGTATTTATCTTACTCATTTTTAGGGTTGTTACATTATCCCCCCCTTAAGAACATTCGTCCCCGAATGACACTACCACTACATATCGTAATGCCATTCAGATCATAACCAAATCACTATGCACAGTCAAGCAATAGCAACAAAATACGGAGAGATAAGGAAACATAGACTTAAGAGTAGGAAGTCTAACCTCAAGAGCTGAAAAGATGAGGGTAGTGGGATCTCATGTCGGCCTCAGCCTCCCACGTAGCACCCTCAACAAGATGATTTCTCCACAATACCTTCACTGTGGCAATCTCCTTGTTCCTCAGCCGCTTGACCTGTCTGTCTAAGATCTCAATAGGTACCTCCTCATAAGACAAGTCTTCACCAACCCCCAAACCTTCCACAGGTAGAATCGATGCTGGATCACCTAGGCACTTCTTCAACATAGAGACATGAAAGACTGGATGAACAGAAGCTAGCTCCGCAGGCAATGCTAACTCATAGGCCACCTCACCCACACGATGTAGGATCTCATAAGGCCCAACATACCTCGGACTCAGCTTCCCTTTTCTACCAAATCTCATCACCCCTTTCATAGGTGATATCTTCAAGTAAACCTGGTCACCAACATCAAACGCTAAGGGCCATTTTCTGTTATCTGCATATGACTTCTACCGACTGTAAGTTGTAGCCAACCTGTCCCTAATCACTCTGACCTTCTTTAAGGCCTCATGAATGATCTCTGGATCCAAAATGGATGACTCTCCAACCTCGAACCACCCAGCTGGAGATCTACACTTCCTACCATACAGTGCCTCAAACGGTGCCATCCCAATACTGGAGTGATAGTTATTATTATACGAGAACTCTATCAAGGGCAGATGGTCATCCCATCTACCTCTGAAGTCAATCACGCACGCTCTCAACATGTCCTCCAATGTCTGAATGGTGCGCTCTGCCTGCCCATCTGTCTGAGGATGAAAGGCAGTGCTAAGCTTTAACTGCGTGCCCAAGCTCTTCTTGAAAGATCTCCAGAAATTTGAAGTAAACTGAGCTCCTCTATCTGAAATGATAGACAAAGGAATCTCATGCCATCTCACAATCTCATCAATGTAGAGTCTCGCATAATCCTCGGCTCTGTAAGTAGACTTCACAGGGATAAAGTGGGCAGACTTAGTCATCCTATCCACAATAACCCATATGGAGTCATGCTGTCTCCTAGTCCTCGGAAGACCAACCACAAAGTCCATATTAATGGCCTCCCACTTCCAAGTTGAAACCTCAATAATCTGAGTAAGACCGCCAGGCTTAAGATGTTCTGCCTTAACCTGCTGACAATTAGGACACTTGGCCACATATTCTGCAATGTCCTTCTTCATGCCATCCCACCAATAAATCTTCTTAAGATCATGATACATCTTGGTGGAACCTGGATGTATGGAATATCTGGAACCATGGGCCTCTGCAACAATCCTGGTCCGCAAATCATCCACATCTGGTACACATAGCCTGTCCTGATACCTAAGTATGTTGTCACCTCCCAAAGCAAAAGACTCATTCATCTTTATCAACACTGAGTCCTTGAGCTCCATCAACACAGGATTGAGATGCTGACCCTGCTTGACTTCAACTACCAAGGATGATTCAGAACTAGGATGAACTGAAACACCCCCACTAGTAGAGTAAACCAATCGCACACCCAGTCTGGCCAGTCTGTGTACATCTTTCGCCAACTCCTTCTTCTCATCCTCAACGTGGGCTTTACTTCCCATGCTCATCCTGCTCAAAGCATCAGCTACACCATTAGCCTTACCTGGATGGTAGTGAACATTCATGTCAGAGTCCTTCAACAGCTCCAACCATCTTCACTGACGTAGATTCAACTCTCTCAGCGTGAACACGTACTGGAGACTCTTGTGGTCTGTGAACACATCCACATGCACTCCATACAAGTAGTGCCTCCACAGCTTTAGTGCAAACACCACACCTGCCAACTCCAGGTCATGAATGGGATGATTCTTCTCATGAACCTTGAGCTGTCTGGACACATAGGCTATCACCCTACCAACCTGCATAAGAACACAACCCAAACCAACCCAAGATGCATCACAATAAACAGTGTAATTCTCACCACACTTAGGCAAAGTAAGCACCGGGGCTGAAGTGAGTTTGTCATTGAGCTCCTGGAAACTCTTCTCACAAGTCTCCGTCCATTCAAACTTTGCCTTCTTCTTAGTCAAAGATGTCAATGGGGCAGCAATGGAAGAAAAACCCTCTACAAACCTGCGGTAGTAACCAGCGAATCCCAAAAAGCTACGGATGTCAGTGGGAGTAAGAGGCTTTGGCCAGTTCTTCACAGCCTCAGTCTTCCTGGGATCCACCTCCACGCCCTGATCGGACAAAACATGACCCAGGAAGGTCACTGATCTCAGCCAGAATTCACATTTGCTGAATTTGACATATAACTGATGTTGTCTAAGTACCTGCAAGGTTAGTCTCAAATGTTGTTCATGCTCTTCCTTGGTCTTAGAGTAGATGAGAATGTCATCAATGAATACTATGACGAAAGAGTCAAGGTATTCACGGAAGACCCTGTTCATGAGATCCATAAATGCGTCAGGTGCATTCGTGAGACCAAATGACATGACTAGAAACTCATAGTGACCATAGCGAGTACGAAAGGCTGTCTTTGGGATATCTCCATCCCTAACCCTAAGCTGATAATACCCTGAACGAAGATCAATCTTAGAGAAGAAACTAGACCCCTGGAGCTGATCAAACAAATCATCTATTCTGGGAAGTGGATACTTATTCTTTATAGTGACTTTGTTGAGCTGCCGATAATCGATACACATTCTAAGGGTTCCATCTTTCTTTTTCACAAACAACACTGGAGCGCCCCAAGGGGATATGCTTGGCTAAATGAAACCCTTGTCAGTGAGATCTTTTAACTGCAGCTTCAATTCTTTGAGTTCAACTGGAGCCATTCTGTATGAAATTGGTTTAGTATCGGGTTCTAAGTCAATACCAAAATCAATCTCTCGAGGGGGAGGGACTCCAGGCAAATCATCAGGAAATACATCTAGGAACTCATTCACTACAGACACTAGGTCTGTGGAAGGAATGTCATGATCTAAATCATTAACACTCACAAGATGACACAATAACCCAATTGGACATCATTTTATTGGCCTTAAGGTTCGAAATCAAGAGGTTAGGATGACTCGAGTTGTACCCCTCCAAGACTAGCTCCTCTTCATTAGGGAAACAAAATGTCACCACTCTACTGCGACAGTCCAAGCAAGCATAACAACTGTGAAGCTAGTCCATGCCAAGAATAACATCAAAATCATGCATGGGTAACTCAACCAAGTCTGCTCACATAGTCTTACCACTTATCACTATTGAGAAACCCTTGTATACTCTATCAGTTCTTACATTTTCTCCTAAAGGTGTACTAACCACTATAGGATCATGCAAAACTTCAGGCAATATCTCAAAGGTGAGAGCAAGCAAAGGAGTTACAAAGGAAAGCGTAAACCCTGGATCAAGTAAAACATAAACAGAAGTTGAGAATACTTGCAGCATACCTGTGACCACATCAGCGGACTTCTCCTACTCCTCCCGGCCCTTCAGGGCATAGAACCTGTTCCTCTTAGGAGGCTCGGATGCTGCTGCACCCTGTGGATTAGTCCTAGGCTGAGCATTACCTCTAGCCTAACCTCTACTCTGTGGGCAGTCTCTAACCATGTGCCCACTCTTACCGCAATCGAAGCAGGCATTAGTGCCCTGTCTGCACTCTCAACTGTGAGCTCGGCCACACTTAGCACAATTCTTTTTAGGATGCTGCATCTCACCTCCATTGCCTCTCTTGGTCTCAGGTCTGCCTCCTCTAGGTGTTGTACTCCTCTGAAAGTTAGAGTTCCTAGAACTCTGTTGCCCCTTCTTGAATATGGGCTGCTCACGGACGCCAAAATTGTTTCTGTGGCCTCCATGGCTGGGACCTGCCTGATCTTAAGGCTTAGGCCTCCTAGTATCACGAATACCCCTCTTTTTGCGGCTGTCCTCTACCTGCTGGACATGCACCATCAACCTGGAGAGGTCCATATTATCATGGAGCATCGCAGACCGACACTCCTCCTCTAGATCTCCATTGATTCCTGTGAGGAACCTGCTCATCTCATCCCTGCTGTTAGACACAAGGGAAGTAGCATACCTGGATAATTTAATAAACTTCAATACTCACCTTATCCTTGCTGTTAGATACTAAGGAAAGTAGCATACCTGGATAGCTTAACAAAACTTCAGGGAATACTCCCTGACTGTCATAGATCCCTTCTTAAGGTTGATGAACTCCTCAACCTTGGCCTCCCTCATTTCTCTGGGAAAGAATCTCTCCAGAAAGGCTGTCTTAAACAGCTCCCAAGTGACTAGAACTTCTCCCAAAGCACGACTATCCTGCCACATCTTGCACCAAGTCTGTGCCACATCCTTAAGCTGATAGGAGCCAGCTCAGCGTTCTCAGTGTCTGTGGCCCCCATAGCCCCCATAATCTTATGCACCTCGTCCACAAACTCCTGGGGATCCTCTGAAGTCTTGGACCCTGTGAAAATAGGAGGATTCATCCTCGTGAAGTCTCTCAGCCTGTCAGCCATGCTACGAACCGGTGGGTTCTCCCTCTGAACATCCTACCGGTTGACCTGGGCAGTCATAGCCTGGGCCTGTATAGTAATGGCCTGTGCCATCTGGGCCAGAGATGCCATCACCTCAGCATCAGTCAACCCAGCTGGGTTAACTGGCATAGCCACTCCATCAGCTGGAGCCTGGGGTGGAACCTGATTGTTCCCAGCAGCTGCTCCTCCTCTCCTCTGACCAACGTTCCTCCTAGTATTCATTCTCTGAAAACAATAAGAATTGAATGTTAGACACGCTCATAACACCAAGAAATTAGACATTAGTAAAAGCACGATAAGATCATAAAAAGGGAAGTTTTCCTACGCATCATGCAGTCTCTAATCCAGGATAGTGGTGCACTTCACTACCATGACTTAGAAACTACTCAATGTGGTTGATGTGAACTCTTTATTATCGGAATTTAACCTAGTGCTCTGATACCAACTTTGACATGACTGGAATCTAGACCCCAGACGATACCGGCGTCGTTGACCTCTCAGAGGTCGCAGACAAGCCTACTTTTGTCATTCTTACTTTACATAGGTTAATTTTTGCGGAAAATTTGAAACTTTTTGTTTCTTAACAAACTTATTAAACATTCTCATCATTTCATAATCTTTCACCATCAACCATCTAACATTAAGAGATAAGCAACTGAAAGAAATAGTTCAATTTTTATAAAGTGTATAATTGTCAAAATGGCACCAATACATAGTCTGAATAAAAACATGAAAGAAACGCTAGTGGAACATGCTCCACTAGCTCAACTCTAAAACTAAGCTAGAATATAAAACAGTAGCATCCTCAAAAGCATGAGGACCTACCAACTCCGGATGAATGCTGGACGTCCAGATAACTGCAACAATGATCCTGTAGCTCTATCGTCCACCTGTGCCTACACCTAAAATAGTAGAGTTTGTATAGGGTTAGTACACACTTGTACTAAGTATGGGTATATGCAAGCACACACCAAGGACATGCATGAGAAAAGATAGCTATTTCCTAACAACATGATTATGGAAAGTCAAGTTAGTGGACTTGCCAAATTGAGATTAGGAAAGTTAGTGAACCTTCCAAATTTGGATTAGGAAAGTCAGTGATCTTTCCAAATTTGTATTAGGAAAGTCATACCATGAGAGTAACATGCATCATCATAAATATCATATTGCACACAGCACATAACATCTTACACATAGCACATATTATAGCACATAACATATAACATATAGCTTCTTTCATATCGTTCATTCATATGCCATGAGACCTTGGATTCATGGAATTGACATTAAGACTTTCCAAAATGAGGGCTCAACATATGGGACCTCAACTAGGGAGTCTTCATTAGCAAACACAGAGTCTACTTCATTCATTCATACATACTTCATTTCATTTCGTTCATAGGCCAGTGTGAACACCAGTTATACCTAGGGTGTAGTTTAAGACTTTCATCGGGTTTGCTGTGCAATGATCAAGAATAACCTAATCTCATTACCTGAGTCTAGCTCACCTCTTGATCATCCTATCCTAACACCTTTGGTATCATTCATTTCATTATGTACTTCATTTGAGGCTGGCCTCATTCATTCATTGGAAACTTTAACTTTAACCGACATAGATCATGTGAGCATCATAAAATCCAGTGTGTCCCCCACACCAAAAAGAGGTGGAATCACCGGGCAAGGTGAACCAAAAACATGCTAGCGTAAATGGGACTTTAACCCCGCCAGATCCCTATATTGGCAGTATAGGTTCGAAGACTAGGAGATATAAGGAGACCCATACCCGGCAAGCCGGACAGTCTCATCTCATGAGAGTTACGTGAACCTCCGCCCTTCCCGAAAGAAGGCATCACCGCTCATAGCTAGTTTATCGGTGCTCAGTATAAAGTTCCATTACATTCAACTCATACGTTATGGAAGCTGGCTTCTAGTATAAGGACATCATAGCTCATTAGATGATTTCTCATCTCATCATTAGTATTAAGTGTGTTAATCTCAATACTTTCATTAGAGTGTTCATAGAGACTGGTCTCTTCATTATCTTACACTCTCATAGGTGAGTACGTTTTGGTAACATTTACATAGGCTCATTTGAGATTGCTCTCATCATTTGCATTAGCCTCATATCATGTTGTCACCACATTCATTATCATTAGCACATTTACTCTTCATAATTACTCACCCCATTTTACGTGAATGTTCATTTCATCATATGCCAGTATACTTGGCCATTGGTGTGTTTCATACCCTTACTTAACACTTCTAGGGTTTCATCATTCATTGTTCATTTTATCATTCAGTACATACATCTTAGGTTCACTTACTTTTAAACGTATGCTAGACTTATGAGTCTATACACAAAATCCATGAGGCTTCATTCATAATTCGTTAGGTGATTCATACATTCCTAAGATTATGTAATACAAGACTTATGTATCTTGTATATATGCCAAGATCTTGATTTCAATCTAATTAGGTGGCATTATTCTTGGATATTTTGTTCACGTATGACTTATGTATCAATACGGAAGTTTGGGCAAGGAAACCCAAGTTTGAATCACTTGGATATCATTTACATTTTTCGTTGATTTTATTTTTAATATTCATAACATTAGAACTCTAGATTAAATCCATACATTAACATCGTATCATTAATTTTCTACTTAGTTTTCCTCTTAAATTGTCCGAAGGGTTGTGGGTTCGAACCCCCACAACCCCTTTTTATTTTTAATTAACATCTTATTGCCCTTTTCGCCTAAACCAAGAGGTTGATACCCCCACAACCTCTTCTATTTTTGTTATTTATTCGCTGGAATAGAGAGGTTGTGGGTTCGAACCCCCACAGCCTCCTTATTTAAACTTTAATTTCGCTGAGGCTGTGAAGTGGTGGGTTCGAACCCCCACAGCCTCCTATCTTTATATTTAATTAAAAATTCATTAAGTTAGGCGTGTGGCAGTGAGGTTGTGGGATCGAACCCCCACGACCTCACTTTATTTCTTTAGTTAATTTCGCCTTCTCCTTTTCAGCCTTGAGGTCGTGGGTTCGATTCCCACGCCTCACGTTTTCTTTTATTTATTTTATCCTCTTTCACTCGCTGCCTGGAGGTCGTGGGTTCGAATCCCACGCCTCCCATTTATTTATTTAATTTATTTTTCTCCTCTTCCTCCTCCAGTGTCGCGAGTTCGAATCCCCCAGCCCCCTTTTTCTTTTCCATTCTCGCGAAAACCAGTAGCTAAATGGTTCGATTCCCCTTAACCCCCTTCACGTTTTTAGCCTCCTTAACATGTGAGGTCTTGGGTTCAATTCCCATTGACCTCACTTATTTTATTTCATTTTAAAAACCCAGATTTTTAACCTCATTGTTGACCGAAACTAGAGTACACAAATCTGAAAATTCATTCATAGTTTTTAGCTTCCTTTAATCAACTTTTCATGTTAGTTTCTTAGGGCATTTCACCAAGCACTTAGTATGTAATTAGGTGTAGTTTAGGGGTTATATTTAGTCAAGCGTTTTCACTCAAAATTTGTAACTTCACACACCATATGAACATCACATTATGCACAACTTTAACACATAAAATACAAGAAATAGCATGCTTTACACGTCTTCAAAACAGTGGCTAAACTCACTGCCAAACGCACACACACACATCATTTTTTTCGATCACACATTGGTTGTCATTTTCGTTATTTCACACACATAAACATATTCACATTTAACATAAAAATATCACATACCTAAATCTACCAGCAAACAAACCCAACCTACGAAATCATTGGGAGCTAGTGATAAGGACATGCAAAGGGGAAACAACCCTAGTTTCGGAGTGAATATCTTAAATCGTAAGGGGCCGCTTGGGAAAGGGACCAAGAGAGAAGAAACCCATACCTTAATTTGCTTGTTCAAACGTGAATTTGCTTCCCAAAACCCTCTCCAGTCCAAGCCTCCTCAACGTACACACCACTCGACGAACAACCTCTCTTTGCCTTGACGTTTTTGGTTACTTTGTTTTTTTCTCAAATTTTCATGTGAGTTCTTCAAGTGTGAAGAACTCTTGATGTATTTTCAGTTCTTCACTTAATTTGGCAGAGAGCAAACGTGAAAGAGAGTTTTTGAGCGTGAAGAGGTGATAAACGTGAGAGAGTGAAACGTGTGAGGTTGTTTAGGATTAGAGGATGACTTAGTCAATTTAGGACTCTCCTTAATAAACAAAAATCTGATTTATTTAATTATACATGAAAGGACCATTTTGCCCTTACAAAAAATCAGATTTTAATTGATGATAAAATCATAAATTCATTGCTTCTAGTGGGGCTCGAACCCGAGTGACACCCTATTTGCGAAAATGGGTCACTTCGGGTCACCCCAACCTGAATTGATCTTTTAATTAAATTAATTAATTAATTAATTAATTCCTTAGGGTAATTACAATATTACCCTTGTCCTGGAAAAGACCATTTTACCCCTGGACCCTCAAAACTCAAGATTTCTTCTTTTAAGTCCGGTAAAGACTCTTTCGATTAAATCTTCATTTTCGAGAGCCTCACATGGTTGGTTCCAACCTTTCCAAGCTCAATTAACTCCCCAAGTTAGTTGGTTTGGTCGTAGTAAGGGTTCTGAGGTCTGGTTCTACGCATATCGATCCGTTTGAACCTTGGTCTAATCGCAAGCATTCTTGACACCTTAAGTATTTATCTTATTCATTTTTAGGGTTGTTACAGCAAATGAGTTCACTGTGAAGTTAAATGAGTTCACTGTAAAGTTGAGTTCACTGTGATATTTTGGGGTTCAATGTAAAGTGGTTCTTTATGCTTAAATTATGGAAGTCCTTTATTATGTGTTAAATGATGTTCTATATGCTATTTTACTTCTATATTCATGAAAGTTTTGCTTAATTGGCGTAAAAGCTTATTTCTACTAAAACATCCCTTTTGGCATGTTTTTACATATGTCATAATTAGTACATTGTTTTTGTTAACCTCATACTTTTCTATACTTAATAAGTATAGGATAGAGGAAATTTGAAGACTAAAATGCAAGCTTGGGAATCAATTCTCTTGATACTAAGTGTGTCCTCATATATTCGAGGGCATAATTCTATTTCATAGTTTCTACTATTAAGACTTATGATGTATTTTCATTCAATGTAAAGGGTCGTGTCCCTAAGATATTTAAGTTGTGTGTTTAAGATGTCTTGTGACGACGAGACTAATCTTTAGTATTTATAAAATTTATTTCCTTATTAATATAAATATCGTGAAAAGTTTTAATTCCGCACTTATTTTCATGTCTTATGTAATGAATGATAGCAAATGGCTAGTACAAGACCTCCGAAAGGTCAACTACGCAATTGTTCGGACCTAAGGGTTGCCCTAAATGCAAAGGGGTACTTTCGGGTCGTGACAAACTTGGTATCAGAACATAAGTTTATGGGAAATATTTTAGGGTCTAAAGTCTCAAAAGCCACGTCAAGTTAAGTATTGTTCATCGGTGTGAGTCATGACACACCCATGAGTGAGAGGTTATAAGGCGATAGAAGTTTCACTTTCTTCATTATTCTAATGTCGTGCCTTAAAGTTGAGTTCTATAAGATGTCTTTCTTAACGTGTTCTCTTGTGTTTATAGGATATGAATACACGGAGGACAACCGCTAGAAGGGAGGAGGAAGGAGTAGCTAATGAGAGGATCCCTCCCCGTGGTGAGCAAGTCCTTATAGTTTTCCTAGAGGATGTTAATGAGGCGGTTCCCCCTCCGGAACCTCAAGTGCGCCAAGCTCCTCAAGTTCCCTTTGTTGAAGGGGATATGACGAATGCGGAGATAAGGGATGCTCTTATGGATTTGACCCGACTTATGACGGCTCAAGCTCAGGTCATAACTAATCATTTGGTTGCCCAATCAAAACAAGGAGATGGACCTCAACCTAATGTAAGTACTCCTGCTTATGGAATTTGGGATTTTATGAGGATGAACCCTCCTAATTTTCATGGCACTAAGGTGGATGAAGATCCACAAAGCTTCATAGATGAAATATTCAAGGTGGTGGATGCTATGGGTGGGAACCCTAGGGAGTGAGAGGATTTAGCCGCTTATCAACTCAAAGATGCGGCTCAAGTGTGGTTTGAGCAATAGAGGGATGAGCGACCCTTAAGGGATGGTCCGGTAGATTGGGAAGTGTTCAAAGAGGCTTTTCTTGATAGGTTCTTTTCCTTAGAGTGGAGGGAGAAGAAGATAGTAGAATTCATGAATCTTCGTCAAGGGGGAATGAGTGTGAAAGAGTACTCTCTCAAATTCACCCAACTCTCTAAGTATGCCCCAACCATAGTAGCCAATGCTAGGTCTAGGATAAACAAATTTGTGATGGGGTGTCTAGCTTGCTGGAGAAAGAGTGTCGTACGACAATGCTCCTTAATGACATGGATATCTCTAGACTCATGGTATATGCTCAACAAATTGAGGAGTCCAAAATTAGGGAGATAAGGCAAGTGGGTAAGAGGCCTAGGTCGGATGAACAAGGCCAACCCAAACCTAAGAAGAGGTTCTATCACCAAGAGTCTTCCATGGGGAACAAGGATAGGGCTCCCAACGAAATTCCCAAGGAGGTGGCCATACTTTTGAGAGGCCTAGGTGTGCTACTTGTGGAAAGCAACATTTGGGTAAGTGTCTTACCGGAAAGGACGGTTGCTTTGGGTGTGGTAGTAAGAGTCACAAGATGAGGGACTGACCTAACATCAATGCAAAGGGAAAAGAGGTCAACTAAACTCCTAGTGGTGGTCCGGATGCGAATGCTCCAAAGAAGAACAATTGCTATATAATGGGGACGGAATAAGGAACTAATCCGGAATGGGAACCCCGGTATGTCTTAATTCCTTTTGGTTATTGTATTTACTTTAGATGAGTTTATATGATCTTTTCTCTCATATTTTCATGCCTTCTTGATAAAATTGCTTGAAAGATGAATTAATGAATTTTAAGTATGCTTCACTGTTAAGGCTTGTGCATTCACTGTAAAGAATTTCAAAAATTGACTTAATTGCACCTTCATTATTTGTAGATTTAATGTGTATATAAATTATGTATATGATCATGTTTAATGTGGGAAAAGGTATTTGTTCCGTAAATGAAGAGATGAGGATATGTTTTGAGTTGTGAAAATAGTTGCAAAAGTTGTCTGTGTTGTCAAAATTCCTGTCAATGTGTAGTTGTGTTCCTTGCTAGTTGGTGCATTAACTATGAATGTTTTGACCTTTATATGATGTATTATATGCTGCTCTTTGAGTCCTTGAGGTCCTCAAAAGTGTTTACTGTCATTCGAGGACGAATGTTGTTCTAAGTGGCGGAGAATGTAAAGGCCCTAAAACAAACTAGGTTGAACTAGAGCTTCGCTTGTGTATAATGAGTTATTTTAGTTCTAAAATGGTTAATAATTATGTTTTTAGTCACTCTCTAAAGTTTGGTGATGTTTGGAGGTCAAACGTCCATGACGTTTGGAAGATTTGCCTTAGAAAGTGCTTGTGTGTCTTAGCATGTTTTAGCGAGTTTTACGTGATCGTTTTAGTTGAAATTGATGGTAGAGGTTCCTAATACCTAGAATACTATATATAGGGGTTCAAAATCAAGGTATGACTCCACCTAGGATCCACGAGGGTTCCTAGGAGAGGACCGAAGACTTGACATCAAAACTGCCAAGACAGGCCCAAACAACCCCCTAGCATCAACGAACCGTAGTCCTGTTGATGGGACGTCATTGGGGGGCGTATATCCACCCTTAGTGGTGGGATATTAACTCATTTATGGACAGACTCAGTCCCAATCGACGCCCTAGAAGGACGGTCCATTGACCAGGCGACGCCCTGTAGCTAGTGGCCGTCGATGGGTCACTGTAAAAGCTGTCACGAAATCTGCCTAGCTTGGGGAGTTTTTGTAAATTCACCCCAAGTATTTTATGAACCTAGGATGATTATTTTATTGTTTTTAAAGAATATTAAATTAGTTATAATTCCTAGACCTAGACAAGACCCCTCATTTCAAATATTCAAAAACCTCTCTCTAGAAAGAACTCTCTTAAAATCCCATAGAAGCTTGAACTCAAGGAAGGGATTGGAGGTCTGGTTGTGGTAATTTATTCATAAAAACTTAGTGGGTTTATTCTCATTGAGGTATTGTAGTCATCCTTGAACCTTCTTTCATTGAAGGGGCCACTTCTAAATGATTTCAAAAAGGGTTTCAAACTTCAAACTTCTTTATTCCTTGACTCTAAGTATGGGTCTTTGTATGAAAACATTTTAATGATTAAAATGAGTTTCTATTAGTGTTAATGATGATTTTTAATATCAAAACCCCAACAAAAACATGTTAATGCTTTTTATCAACTTTTGGCTTATGAAATGGGTTTAATGAGCATGATTAGTAAATGTTAGGGTTATGGTTTCTTGATGGTTATAATGTAGCTTAGCTAATGCCCTAAGGTCTATTTAATGATTAATTGTTGGATAAATTATGAATAAGTGTTGAAAGCTAGGATGAATGATAAGTTGGTTACAATAATTAGCTCTTATTATGAAATGTTCTTGAGTGGTATAGTCCAACTTTGGTCGTGATGTTTATTTCAAGTATATGAATATGAATTTACATATGTTTTGTGAATGAGGCCATGAAGTCATATTATTTGAAGTATGATAATAATGATGTTGCTCTCGTTGATGTGCTTTATGAAGCTTGTCATGTGAAGTATACTAGAGATTACGTCTAAGTGAACTATATGTTTATGTGAAGCATGATAAAGTGTGTAATATGATAAATAAAGCTAAATAATGTGAATGAAAAGGGGAGTTTTGGGTGGACTCTCTTAGATAGTTGAGATGAAGTGCTTAGTCACGACCTCTCTATCTCCCAAGAACTTTCTAAGATAGGTTGAGGGATGGATACCCTTCGTGAGTTGAGATCTGGTGTCCAATAAGTTATTCCTTATCCTTTAGTGATGATATTTAAGACTTCGTGGGGTATTTATGCTTAGCACCGAGAGGATATGAAAAAGAGGTGGCTACATTTCATGAGTTGAGATTTTGTATCCAACGCACCTCTTGAGATGATCTATATGTTATTTAATTTCTATATTCATGAAAGTTTTACTTAATTGGCGTAAAAGCTTATTTCTACTAAAACATCCCTTTTTGCATGTTTTTGCATATGTCATACTTAGTATATTGTTTGTGCTAACTCCATGCTTTTCTATACTTAATAAGTATAGGTTGGAGGTAAGTTGAAGATTAGAAGTAAATCTTGGTAATTGACTCTCTCAAGACTAAGTATGTCCTCATATATTCGAGGGCATAGTTCTATTTCTTAATTTCTACTATTAAGACTTACTATGTATTTTCATTCAATGTAAAGGGTCGTGTCCCTAAGATATTTAAGTTGTGTCTTTAAGATGGCTTGTGACGACGAGACTAATCTTTATTATTTATAAATGATATTTCCTTATTATTATAAATTTCATGAAAAGTTTTAATTCCGCACTACTTTTCATGTCTTATGTAATGAATGTTAGCAAATGGCTAGTACAAGACCTCCGAAAGGTCAAGTACGCAATTGTTCCGACCTAAGGGTTGCCCTAAATGCTATGGAGTACTTTTAGGTCGTGATAATTTAATTGGGGCATCGATTCGGACTCGAATAATTTTGGCTATCATTATTCAGGAATTTGTAATTTGGTCGTTGTTTAGTACTGTTTAGGGCGAATTTGATATTAGAATTGATTATAAAGTAGGTGGGGCTTAATTAGTAATTAGTGGGTAGTAGGTTTGTTTAAATAATATTAATAAATTAAATTATAACCAATAGTTGAGCGCCAAGTATTTAAAAAAAAAAATTCAAACGGTTTAAATTTAAAACTTTAAATAAGTGGTTAAGTATGAACTCAAAGGTGGATGACAAGTGTATTTTGGAGCATATAGGTGGGTGAGAAGGGTATTTTGGATCCTATAGGTGGATGGAGGGTAGTTTTTTTGCCATTTCCAATACTTCGAGGGTATTTTATACCCTTTTCCGTTTCTTTAAAACTCATTTCGTGCTTTAGAGTTAAATCTCTAAAAAGTTTCCTTCTAATTTGTGCTTGATTATGTTTTAGATAACCATGCCTCCACAAAGAGTTGCCAGAGGTCGTCTTGCTAGACGTAGTGTGAGGAGGAAGAGTCACCCAATGAACTTGAACTTCAACCCCAAGGAGAAGTTACTAATGTTGAGTTCAAAGAGGCAATAAGGATGCTCAGTCAAGCTATGACTAATAAGGTTCGGCAACAGAGAGGAGCTAGAAAGGAAGTGACTCATACTTCTAGGATCCGAGAGTTCATTCAGGATGAATCCTCCAAGATTCACTGGTTCAAGCAATAATGAGGATCCAGATAACATCATTGAGGAGCTGAAAGGGGTATTTGATGTGATGCATGTTGTTGATATTTAGAGAGTTGAGCTAGCTGCATATCAACTGAAGAATGTTGCTAGCACTTGGTTCGACTAGTGGAAAAGGGGTAGAGCAAAGTATGCACCACATGCGACTTGGGCTTGTTTTGAGGAAGCTTTCTTGGGGCGTTCTTTCCCCAAGAATTTAAAGAGACCAAGGTATGTGAGTTTCTCACACGTAAGTAGGATTCTCTAAGTGTTCATGAATATGGATTGAAGTTCACCCAACTACATCGATATGCTCCGAAGATGGTTACAAACATGAGGAGTAGAATGAGCATGTTTGTTGTTGGGTTATCTCGTCTGTTGAGTAAGGAAGGTAGGGATATGATGTTGGTTGGGGACAGAGATATATCAAGGTTGATGGTCTATGTGTAGAAGGTTGGGAAAGAGAAACTGAGGGACATGGAAGAATCCAGAAATAAGAATGCTAAGGTAGGGAATAAGTCTGGGAAGCAGAAAAGTAATGCGAAATGGTCTTCATTTTAGCAAAAGAAAAAGGGGTCTGCTCCATCATCTTCTAGTGCACCTGCACCCAAAAACAAAGGTGAGTATAATGGTCAGAATTCGCAAAACTTCAGAGTTCGACCTGCACAGTCTTAAGGTAGTGTGTGGCAATGAGGTAATTGGTCTCCTACATGTGCTAGGTGGGGTCTAATCCACCTAGGTAAGTGTTGTTATGGTCAGACAAGTTGCTTTAAGTGTGGACAGGAAGTTTACTTCATGAAAGAGTGTCCAAAGAATAAGCAAGGTAGTGGAATCATGGCAATAGGGCCCAATCTTCATTGGTTGCTCCACCAGACATGGCTGCACCTAGAGGGGCTACTTCCGATACTGGAGGAGGAGCAAACCGCCTTTATGCAATAACGAGTACTCATGAGCAAGAGAACTCGTCAGATGTTGTCACTAGTATAATCGAAGTCTTTGCTTTTAATGTTTATGATTTGCTAGACCCGGGATCACTTTATCTTTTGTAACCCCTTATGTTGCAAATAAATTTGATGTTCTTCCTGAGAAACGTTGTGAACCCTTTTGTGTTTCTACACCTATTGGGGGAGTCTATTCTAGTTGAGCGAGTATATAATGATTGTGTGATTTCCATCAGTCACAAAGACATTGTAGCTGATTTAATTGAGTTAGACATGGTAATTTTGGCATCATTCTTGGTATGAACTGGCTTCATGTCTGTTATGCCTCCGTAGCTCGTAGAATTCGAGTTGTTAAGTTTCTGATTCCTAATGATCTAGTCTTAGAGTGGAAGAGTAGTTCAGCAGTGCCTAAGTGTCATTTCATTTTGTACCTTAAGACAAGAAAGTTAGTTTCGAAAGGTTGTGTCTATCACTTAGTCCGAGTGAATGAGTCAAGTTTTGAGATGCCTCCCATTCAGTCAGTTCATATAGTAAAAGAGTTTCCACAAGTGTTTGTTTTATTTATAAACAAAAAAGAGAAAAAATGGTTTTCTAAGATTTGGCACTTAATTTTAAAGTGAAAATTAAGAAAACTATTTTTAAAAAAGATTAAAAAAGAAAATCTATTTGAAATATTTAAAGGGTTTGGGGTTCATATTAACATTTTGGGAAGATTTTGAATGAACCAAAAATGCACGCTAAAATACGGCAATCCAGCAATTAACTATTCGTCTAATCTCTGTCTCTCTCTTTCTCTCTCTCTCTCTATATATATATATATAGATAGATAGATATTAAAAGAGTGATGTGGCATCTCTCATTAGCCCGCATTCACATTTATTTCTTATATCAAATTTAATGTTCAGATGATTAAAAGACCCCTATTAATGAGGCAGACATTCACGTAGTAAAAGATATCATTAATTCGCTTAAATTTAAAGTTACTACAATTCCATTCTTTACCTTTTACAATAGCATTTAAACTATCATTAATGTGGTTATCCGTTATAAACTGATTTAGCATTTTGTATTCCATGACCTCTGCCCTTTTGCAGTCAACTATATATATATACATGGTAAAGTGAAGAGAAGAGTCTCCCACTCCATCATTTTTCAGAGGGAAATATAGAGAGGCAATACATAACTATTACTATCTAAAATCTGATCTTCCTTTTACCATCTTGATTGAGATATTGTGTGGAGAAAAATGCAATTCTTTCTTTTGTTAATAATTTCATCAGTTTGCATCTCAATTCCGTTGTGCTACATCTGGAACTTGATGTATCTGTTAATGTTTATTTTGAGTAGTGTAACACTTCGAAAGTCTAAGACATGTTCTAGAGCCTAACATGAGCGTCAAAAAGTTTAGACACTGTTTTAAGGTCATAAATAGTGTATATGATTCATTTAGGATGTCTACAAACCAAAACGTCAAGGAATGTCCATGACGTCCGGAAACTAGTTCAATGAGGTACTAGAGTGCCTTAGCCTATTTGACTAAGTTTTAAGAGTCGTAAAATGATGAAAATTGGTGTGGCTAACAGGTTTTAGAGTTAGTTCATGGTCAAAAAGTCCTGGCACGACTCCCAAGGACCAACTAAGGGCCCTTGAGGAGGACCCTTGCATTTGGGTCGAAGACTGCCCAAGGCAATGTGCACAAACGAGTGCAATCAACTGACCGTGTTCCAATCGACGGGGCGTAGATTGCCTCCATCGATGGACTTAGAATATTTGGCCAAGGGCCTGTTTTGACAAGTCTCTGAACTCCTCGACGGATGTGCAGCACGGAGGTGAACAGTGTCCGTCGATGGACACACGATCCGTCGATCGTGGTCTCGTCTGTGAGGGGCTGGTTTTGCTGCACGTTTTAATTATTTGGCTTAGTTAGGATGTTAATTAGAGGTTAGGGGAGGTCTAATTAAGTTAATTAACAACCTATATAAGGACCCTAACCTAAGCTCTCATAATTTCCAAAACCCAAACTCTCTTCTTTCTCTCTCCCAAGTTGATGAACACCATAAAAGGTCAAATTCAAAGGGGTTCTAGGGATGAAATCACAAAGGTTTCTCCATAAATCCTCAAAAAACATTAAGGTATCAGATTCCTTCAACTTTGGGACTTCTTTCCCCAAAGGGTTCCATCAAATTGGTTTCAAAAATATGAAATTCAAGTGGGTCTTTTCCAATCTCGAAATTGATCTTGTGAATTGCTTCGTTTATGATTTATTTTGGATACTATGGATATATTACCATGTATTATAACTCAATTATGTTATTTCTTGATGAATTGGTCTAGTTTGTAGAAGATGACCGATTCCCCATTAACCCTAGGTGGTGATCTTAATATAAATTGTGTAATGTTGGTTCGATTGACTTGGTTATTGGTTGAATTACTACTAGATGATGTTATTGTAGCAATTATGAATACATTAAGATGAATTGTAGTCCAATTATGCTAATTCTTGAGCAATAGATCTATGTTATGAAGTATGTTATGAATTTGACCTAAGTCACTTATCTTAAGCTATGAACGAGTGATGAATTGTGGTGTAGTGATTCAATTGGCCTTGTTATCATGTTGTTTATTGTTGTGTGATGATATTACACCCTATTGGGTTGAGTTAAGGGTTCATGGTAAGACCTTGAAGATGTATTAAGAAGGAAACTTGGTAAGTCTTGTGATCCCTATTCTTTACTTCAATTGTAGTTACTTGTGATTAAGTGATGATGTTGTATTGAAGTATACCTTATATTAGGATTGGTATGATGTTGAATTGAAATGTATTGAATATGGTTGTGAGGTTGACTAAGATGTAAATGTTATAAGGATTGTGATAACTACCAATGTGCCTTATCATGAATGATTATGTAAATGTGCTAACCTCGCTTATATGAATTGTAATGAAAGGAAAACACTCGTGTAATTCTTATTGAGCTAAGATGATGATGATTATATAACGGGTAGACCCTATGACCTAAAATAAGTTATGATTGTTAACAAAGGCGTAAAGACATTTCAAAAAGGGACTCTAGCTTAGCACTGAGTGAACTAGAGTGAGGAGTGTCCTTTCCCACATAAAGAAGGTAGGATGACTAATGTACTCTTGAGATTGGAGACTATAATGCATGTAGCATAAAGAGGGTCCCAACTATATATCCTAGTTCTTGAACTATGTTGCCCCTATAGGAATACTAGCTAGTCGATCCACGTAGTTGCTATGTTCATGTTTTGGTACTACCATAGCAAGTAGTCCGCCTTCCTTCAGTGTAGGATTCCATGACACCGGATTCCACATTAGCTCATGTGGTCTATGTTGGTTAAGGCAAGATGTTCCCAAAAGGTAAAATGAACTAAAGGAATGAACTCTAACTAGGATAACCTAAGGGGTTTAGCTTAGTCTAGGTAGGGGTATGGGACTCTACCTAAACATTGCACTAATTAACCTTAAAGGAAGTCTTGGGAGGATGTTCTTGTAGATGAATATGCTTATAATTATACATGTTATGTATATGATGATCTTGCACATTGATGATACTACATGAAGGTTGGTTTCACATATGAACATGATGATATGTACTCTTAAATAATATGCTATGAGAAGTTGGATATTAGTCATGGTTCTTGTTGGGTTACTTGATTGAGTAAGGTCATGGGGTTTTGCTTGGTCATTTCACTTGTTGACTTAATAAGGGCTCATGAGTAATTGTCTTGCTTTGATTATGCTGAAATGAACTCTTGTCTATGTTTGTTGTTACAATAACTTGATGATAGAGTTGTCTTGACTAAGTGTTCAATTATGTGAAATGCATGTTGGCTTGGCTAGCCTTGGGATTGTTAGTCTTTTGATGTACATGCTTTTGACTTAATGAAAATGTCTTATTTGTTTGTATGGTCTTCTTTAATATGCATAAGGCTTTCTAAATGTAAAATAGCATGTTTTAATGAAATGTCCCGTTTTAGCATGATTTGATACTATATGTGCATATGGTCTCATACTTAGTACAAGTGGTGTACTCACCCCTTTCTCCCTTTTCCCCAACAGTTTAGGTTCCGGTCGTTGAAGGGATTTTGAGACGACTTTGAAGATGACTTGGAAATTATCAATCATCCAAGTGGGTAGGTCCTCACTTTCTGAGGGCAATCCCAGTATCAAGTTTATGGAGTTGTTTTAGTTTTAAGACTCTTATGTTCTTTCCTTTTTCCTTGAGTACTAATTGTATAGCCTATATGTGGCTCTATTACATTGATGTATGGGCTAGGCCCAAATTATTATAATCTTGTTAGACGGTTATGAGATGAGACATCCATTTGATACTATGTTATATATTATATATCTATTTTCAATAAAAGTAGAAGACTATATAATATTCCTATACGAAGGGTCTATGTATACTCGATAAAAATATTATGTGTATTTAGATCTATATGTAAACCTCAATGTAGAAGTAATGAAAAGTTTTAAGTTTTCCGTATTTTTAACTTATGAATGTAATGATGTAAGCTAAGAGGCTAGTCTTAGTCCTCAAAGAGGACGACGACGACGGTTAGGTCTAGGGGGTGATCCCCGGATATGAAAAGTAGTATATTATGGCATGCCAATTCTGTTAAGCCTATTAATCTCCCCTTGCAAAATCAAATTAAGGAAGAGAGCGGGTGGTAATATCATCTTATAAGAAGTCCCACCCTGAGATTGTTATTCTTTATAACGAGTACTTTACATATATCTTTGATTTCTAAATTATTATAATGAGATCGATTGTTATTATTTAGAATGAGTACTTTACATATATGTTTGATAGTTTCATATGTAGTCTAACAATCCGAGACGAACGTTATACTTTCGTGGCCGTGTTGATATATTAATCATAGTATGAAACGATTTATTTTATTATTAGACATTTATAGTTATGTTGGTTCTTTGCGGAATCATATCTCATAAAGTTTTTCTAATACAAATAGAATGATTATTTTTTTGTTCGTTTCTTTAAATAATCGGGGTTGAGGAAGGAAATGGAGAGTAGATGACAATGTGAGATTCCAACTCTAACCAACAGGGAGGGATGGGCAACCAACTAAGCTACTAATTATTAAGATTCTCTAATTAAGCGGTCATTATATCAGTTGAGTCATCATAGTTTACTTTGTTCAACAATATCTTATTCTTCAAATTTTCTGTTAATCATGTATGTGATTTTAAGCCTTGTAAAAGATTGTGGAAAAGAGAATTTCTTTAAAGCATATAATGATTATGATTATCGATAATAGAATCGACACTCTCTTATGTCCTAATTTATGTGGCACAATTTGAATTGATTTAAAATTTTAGAAAAAAATAAAAACTAACATTTGTGATCTAAATTTTCATTGAAAGGGAATTATAAGTTGAATTGTTTTCAGAAAGGTTCTTTGCGATTGACTAAATAGATAAATGTGTCACATAATTAGGGAGCATATGTTTTATCTTCTTCCTTATTCTTGGATAAGTATCAACAATAATTACTTCATTAAGTATATTTTTTTTTGAAAAGTGAGTCAATTTGGATGACTCAAATGCAACTTCATGAAATATCAATTTATGCATTACTATCGTCATTCTACTTAATCAAAAATAATTTTAGAAAAATCTTATATGGCTAAAATTCTTGTGAACAATTAAGATATATGTCATATGTGAAAGTTGAATGTTTCTTAATTTGAATAAAAAAAACAGATATTTTTTTTCAATGATTAGTTATTTTACAACAAAGAGATCAATCCATAATATATATGTATTTATGTAAAAATGTTATGATCGAAGTATGCAAAAGGGTAGAATAAATATATGATAAGCCTATACAATCATCCATTTGAATTTCTTGAGTTGCGCATGACAATCCGAAATTTTGTGTATTTCATTTTATCAATTTAAAAAAATATTTTAACCCAAAATGTCCATATATCACTAAAACCTAAACTTTCATATATGTTTTTAATTAAATTAATATTTCTTCGTCTTATATCCATTTTCTTTCACTGCATAATGATTTACGTCGTGAGTTTCTCAATTATTTTAACCTTTAACATGATTTTTTAATTCTTTTTTTTAATATACTTGTTTTTCATGTTCAATAGGGTTTTATAGCGACTGCGCGAAGCGCGGGTAAGTTTCCTAGTTTATTTAAAATAAGAAACTTAATTCAAATCGAAGAAATGAACAGTTTTGAATGATAAGATCATCTTAAGGGGGGAAAGGGAAACATAATAACCTAAGTAAGACATTTTGCGAAAGGAAAAAGGGTCAAAATGCCCTTAAACTACGTGAAAGGAACAATAATTTCATTTATTTATAGTTTGGCTAAAAAATGTATTTACCGTCAGTACTTTGACTCAAAATTCCCTTGCAGTCTATAATTTGATCCATAAATGCCCCTACAGTTACCAAATGGGTAAAATGCCCTTTTTCCGAATAATTATATTTTTTTCTTTTTAAACACATCTTCGTGTTTAAAATATTATTAAGGAACACTATTCTTGTTTTCTTTCTTCTAAAATCACTTAACAAATAAAAATGTAGGAAATATTTTTTTTCTTCTTAATCTCATTTTATCAATTAAAATAGGATAATTTCATGTACCATTTCGATAGATAATATATGACATGTATATAAGATCATAGTATATTTATCATTAATTTATTTTATCTAATGATAAAAAAAAAATTTATTTATAGTTTTCTAAATTAAAGTAAGATAAACATTTGCTAACTTTTATAATTGAAAAAAAATGTGTCAAAAAAAAAATAATAATATATTTATTTGAAAAAAGAACTTTTTTTACTCATTAAATAACAATAAGGGCATTTTTGGATCAAAGTATTAATGTCACGAACATTTTTGGACCAAACTACAAAAGGGGAGAATGGGATTTTTGTTTCTTCCGCATAGTTTAAGGGCATTTTTGAATCAGAGTATTGACGATAAGGGCAGTTTTGAGCCAAACTACAAATGGAGGGCATTTTTTTTCCTTTCACAAAGTTTAAGGGCATTTTTGACCATTTTCCCTGATTTTTAAGATCAAAGAAAATGAGTACTCGATTAGTTTTTCTTTTAGAAAATTAGTAACCTTAAGATTAACAACAAATCTCAACAGGTAAAACAAATTTAAAATAATAAAGTAAACCGCGAAATTTGGGCCCAAGTCTGATTTTCTGTCCGCATGGGCTAGTACTTGGGCCTAGTTCTGATTTGGGTTTCTTAGGCCACTTCAACCTGTGCTAAACTAAAATTAAAGCTGATTTTTCTTGGGCCTTTGTAGCTCAACCTTTACCTGTCCTAAACTAACAAAATAACACCAACACAGATGGGCTTTTGGCCCAATTACAACATTATACACTACTAGAAATTTAGGTGGGGCTTTTGGCCCATTTTCACTGCTTTTATGCAGTGTATACAACTGTTGTATACCACTATATATTCCTATATTTTCTGCATATACGATTGTATACAACATGTATACAGCCATTTATTTCGCTCCGAAGATTTGTAATTTAGTTTTCCGATGTTATGCATAGCCTCCATTTGCTGGATGACTCGAAAACTCAATGAACTACAAGGAGTGAGTCCAAAGTGGACTCGAGCGGATTTCACATGCAACAAAAAATGAGAATAAAGAATTAGTATCCAATAATAATGATATCTTCGAACCTTGAGTCAAGTGATAATAGGATTACTCAATTACAAAATTGCAATCCATCCAAGGGCACAGGATTAAACATATTTCAAGTAAACAAAGCGAATAAATTAAAGTTATATATATAGCAATCAATTGGCAGTGAATAAATTGATAATGGCCTCTAAGAAGGGAAATAGCTACTGAATCTCAACATTAAGACTTATCAAAGCTGCCCCAAGATAATTTTAAATCAAACTAGGTGTTAAACAGGCTATCCTTATCAAACTTATCCCTAAAGAAGTGGAGAAATTAACATTAATTAGTTTGCCAGATCAGCAGACTGAGGTACATGATGGTTGAATCAGGAAGCGCATGAAGAGGTTTCGCTTAGAATACTATGCTAACTCAAGTCAACACAAAATTAGGATCACTTGACACCATGAAAGATGTTCCATTAAAATGAAATGACAGAAGAGAGCACACTAGAGTGTAAATTAAAGATGACCCCTAATTGATTGAAACACTTGAACTTAAAAATAAAAGTCAAGATATTGTCAAAAACCAAAGATTACAATCAGATTCTCGGAATATTTAGAACTAAAACAGCTTCAATATGTAAAGGAAACAGACCTCCTAAATCTAAGACAAATGATTCAGCGACAAACTCAAACAATGCTTGATCACACTGTAAAGCAAAATCTGACGGAAAAAGGACTTAAATATAGATCTATTTGAACACTCTACACAAAGGGGAATCAACCATCAGATTAACAAAAAATTTCAAACTACCATAGCCAACAAACTCATGATTAAATTGCATGCATAATGCAACAAACTCATATAATATGCAAGGACTCAAGAACCACATTGACGAAGCAATAATAACTACAATGGAGGGACTGAAAGTAAACGAACCAATGAACTAAAAAAAAAACTTTAATAGAGAACTTAGTAAACATAAAAGGGAATCAGGTAGAGGGAAAATGGGTATAAGTCAAGAACTAAAACAAAGGAAAAGGAAGATAAAATCTTGGAAGGGAACATACAAAAAACAAGAACCAACACTGTGAGTCAAATTCAATCATCACAAGTAAAAGATTTAGAACGAAAGAACTAGAAGAAGACCAAAATCTTGACTCATTCATCCAACTCGAGGAACAAGAATGAGGAACATGACGTCTTACATAAAACACTATTACAGTTTTATGGTGAACAAGCACAAGATAATAAGACATTTTGAAATACTATACCATAAAAACAGAAGAAGTCTAGAGCAACAAAATTCAGGAAACCAGCCTTCCCACGTCTATACACACATTCAAGAATGAGAAGAAAAATAGCTAAAAAACAAAAAAAGAAACTAACTCTTACTGGAAACCAACAAAAAAAATGAACAAACGCAACTATACACAAATTCAAATTTAAACGAGCAAAAGAAGGTACAGAAACGAGCAGAGACTAGCTTTTCCACCACATGAGTTCCAAACTTGTTCAAGAATCTCGATTGAATTTCTTTCAGAGTATCAGGCTGCCAGCTCACGTTTGATTTCGTAGGAAGGACGAACGAGCTACAAGATTGCTCCACCTGCCTTCCTGCTGGAAGCCTACTGTTTGTCAGGGAAAATGCAGCCTACTGTAGTTGGCATCGTGTGCACGTTGTGTATTCGATGCCATCTACTGTTCCTTCTGGATTTCTGCTTTTGCTCGGCTCAAGTGTAATGGAAATAAGGCCCATATTTGTTGTTTAAAATGAGGTAAAAGAAGGGAAACTGGCTAAAATCATAAACGAGAAATATAGCCGAATTGATTTTAATTTGCGAAATCGGCTAAAATCTAAATAACATTAATTTAACAAAATTAAATAATTAAATTAATCAAACTAATTAATTCAAAAATATTAATTAAACTAATAAACAAAATATTTATGTAAAAGCAAAACCTTTTTGAGAAAATATATTAATTATATAAAACATATATATATTACTAAAAAATTATAAAAATGGAAAATACTAATTAAAATAACTTGAAAAATATATTTTGAATGTTATAAAGTCAGTTATTTCAAATCGTTTGAAATTTAAGAAACTCAAAAGTTAATTCCTATCATGGAGGGTCAAAATTGGGTGTCAACGGTTGCCCCTCGTTTCACTTTGATTGATAATGAAATCCGAGGCAAATGAAATTGACAAATCAAATTTGACTAACCTCATCTTCATCTTTCAGAAAAGAGCTTTTGGTACGGAGTTTATGAATTATGGATGAACCCCGGAAGTGGATTTCTTGCATATCTCAGGCTATATGAAAATTCAGGTCACTTGTAGTTCGATACGCTTGATTTAACACATAGTTTTGAAAGAATCGCAAAAGTTATTTTGCTGTCAAAGTATGAAGAACTGAAAAACTCGTGAAATAGAGACAGAAGAGGTTCATTGGAGTACAGTCGAGTTTTCAACATTGAACCCGCCTACACATCCCTAAACTTGGGAATCTACTTGTAGTTTGATTCAATCGGTTGATAAGGAAATCTCTTATGCAGAAATAACCTTTAGCTTAAGGATGAGTGACAAATTAATTGAGCGTGAAAAAGAGGCTTGCAAACATCTCACCTATGAATGTGGAGCGCTTCACACCATAGGAAAGAACTTATATAGAAATAACTTCCAATGTTCTAGGTGTATTGTCACTCGAATTTGAAAACTCGTCGTCGGTGAGAGTGTGAAAATTTAACCGGATGCGAAAATGAAACTAACAAACCCGAGAAAAACCCACACGCCTTAGTATTTGTATGTGGTTTGATTGCGGTGGAAGTCGTTCCTCAACTCGCATCCTAAGAGTTTGATATTCCTCTTTGGACTATGTACCAGTTCGCTGCTAAGAAAAAGTTTCACGTTCTGATGCGTCCTATTTGACGTAGTCCACTGTCTGTATTGCAAAGTCTGGAAAAAGGTTGTCAGTAGAAAATGTAATATAAATACAAATATAATTTGTGCAAACCTTATTTAACATGTCGGAGATGACGATCCAATTTCAAGTGTATTGTTCTCAAAGAAAGTGGTAATCCAAATTGATGTGTCAATCTGAACGAAGTGATGATTCACTAGCATGATATAATGTGTCACTTTTTAGGGAAGTGACTTCAAAACGTGTAACTTTTTAGAGAGGTGACTTCCCAATGTGATATAACCTTGTATTTAAGGGAGGTAATGTCTAAATATAATAAGAACGTGTCACTTAGAGGGAAGTGACGCACCTTTAAAAATGTAATGTGTCACATTGAAAGAAGTGACTCGCCAATAATAATTTAATGTGTCACATTAAATAAAATGATGCTCCAATAATAATATAATGTGTCACATTGAAGGAAGTGACTGGCCAATAATAAGAACATGTCACGTTGAAGGAAGTGATGCTCCAATTACAAAACAGGTCATGTTGAAGGAAGTGACACTCCAATAATATAACGTGTCACATTGAAGTAAGTGACTCTCCAATAAAAATTTAACGTGTCACGTTGAAGGAAGTGATGCTCCAACATAATAATCTTTCACGTTGAAGGAAGTGACGCTCCAATAATAATTTAGCACGTCACTTTGAAGGAAGTGACGCTCTAATAATAATTTAAGACGTCACGTTGAAGGAAGTGAAGCTCCAATAATATAATATGTCACGTTGAAGGAAGTGGTGCTCCAATATAATACCCTAATGATAAGGAACAAATCTCAAAATAGGAAGTACACTTATAACATAGTAATGATCAACTTCTTGTAGTTTGTGAAATCGGTACATCTCTGGTTATCATTAAAACTTTGTTGGCCCTGCGCTCATAAAAAATGTTAAGAACAAAAAGATTGATAAGTGTAAAGACTTTTAAACGCGTCATGACGATCTGGTAACCATAGAGAACGCGAGATTTTGGAAGAATGATTCGGGAACTTATACGTTAAAAGGAGGCGATCATGACCAATTAGGGATTTCACATGAGATGTGTACGGAGGCGCTAATGACCGATTAGGTATTTCACATGAGATGCGTCCCTACTTTAAATATGGAATATCATATAAAGAGAAGACTAGTTTCATAAAGGATATCTTTGAGACTTGAAATTGAACGAAAATTTTGAGAAGTTTGAACTATTTCAAAAGGTTGGCCCTGTTTCCAGTCTAAGGATGCTTAATACAAATAATTTGAAAGAAACAAAAATGACTGATTCAAAAACATGCTAGTTTTCTCTGAGGTCTGTAGTTTAAAGAATGACAAAGACTGAATCCTTATATATGATTGCCTACGTATCTTGCTGGAACACGAAATCAGGTCTGACATAGTTTTAACATGAAGCTTAACGAATTTAAAGGGAACGGAAGATTTGTCAGATAAAAGGCAAGAGATTAGAAACAACGAAGGGCAAAGATCGTCACGCAAAATAGAGGATAAGATTCATCTTGTTGGATTGGATCTTATGTGTCGGAATCCTTCATAATGGAATTTGGAAAAGGTTGTCTCCTGCCATATTTCTGGTGAATATCTGATTTGATCATTCTAAACATCAGAAGATATTTTGAAATTTTGCCTTCAATTTTGGTAATGATACCTACAAAAATCAGTTATGAGTTAATAACAAAATAAAATTATCATAATAAATGATATAACAAAAGACAATTTAATCATGAAGGTTTTCATCTTATATTGGTCTGAATAACGTCTTATGGCCTTCGCTATTGTGACAAACTATTCCATCTATAAAAATGAGAATGTGTAAGTCGCAATAAATTGAAAGGGAAAATTTAGAGGATGAATAAGAGTAGAAATCATTTGAGCTATGATGAGGCCCATGTGGGTCCAATGATGCCTTGTAACTTTTTAGTTCCTGCATCCAAAGAAAAATTCTTAGTTTGGAGAGACTGATTCATGTTGGCTTTGTCTTGCCATCCTAATGCTCCTTTTCCTTCTTGATTACAAGCTTGTATGGTCTTGAAATGTTGCTTGATGGAATTTTTGAGGACCTCCCTCAAAAATTCTGCCCCGGTTTAAAAAATAATATAAACTTTGTTCTTTTTACAGTTTTTAGTTGAATTTTGAATGAATCTCAAAAATTTTGTCCCCAGTTGCAACTTTGAAGTTATCCTTCATTTTAATTTGTTGGAAATTTCTTATTCTAATGAATATTTAAATCCTCTAGAAATTCAGCCCCAATTTCCATTATAAATAAAAGTAGAAATCTTACGGGAAATATGACCGAGTTGTTGTGGTACCTACGTATCCTATTGAGCAAGAACCAGGTCAATTGTAGTTCCAACTCTCGACGATTAAAGGGAATAGAGAAAAAATAATAAAGGAAATGATCAAGGCCGACATAGGACGGCTATGTATCTCATTCTTAAGAATTCAGGTCGAACGTAGTTCAAGTACAAGGAAACATTAAAAAGGGATAAAGGGGTGACCGAAGCATACATAGTCCGCCTACGTATCTCATTCTTGAGATTTTAAGTCAGAAGTAGTTCATTACAGATGAACGATGCTTACAAATAAAATCAAATCCGAACAAATGGTTACAAAGAAAACAAAGCGATAAAAGTGTGATTACTAGACAATAAAGCAACAAACTCCAAATTCAAGACTAAAAGATGTCAAAAGTGCTACTTCAAGGAAGCTTGTTTCTTCTTTGCAAATGGTTATGTCAACAACTACTCCTTATGCTTGGTAGTGGACTGGTGTTCACATTCAGTGGATCTTGAGCAAGGTTTACCACCTCGTTGTCGATCAGATCTTCAATTTTGTGTTTGAGAGTGATACACTTCTTTGTATCATGTGCAACAACTCATGATTGATAAGCACATCACTTATTTTATTCATACCACTCGGCTGAAGTATTCACAATCTTGGCTAACACCGGATGAAGTATACCTGCCTCTTTCAATCTCTCAAAAAGTTGAGTGCGTGTCTCACACAATGGAATGAAGACTCTAGGAGTTTTTTTCTAAAAATTTGGACGATGTGCAATATTTTTAGGATTTTGCATTGGTCGTGGAGAACAAAATGTTGCTTGGTTATTGCAAACACAGTATCATGAATCAGAATAGCCTGGAGGTGGTTGACAGTTATATGAGATAGCTCCTCGAGTCTTTATTATTATAACCTATTTCTCCTTTTTCTTTCAAAATTAACCAATTTGATAGGCCCTATAAGCAAACTGGATGAGGTTTAACTTGTTATTTTGCCAGTCTTGAGACCATCTTCAATCATTTCTCCAGCTTTGATAACTTCTGCAAATGTCTTTCCACCCATTGTCACCATTCGCTCATAGTATTCTGAGTCTTGAGCTTGAATGAAGTAGGTGATCATTTATGATTCCTCCATAGGTAGGTGCACCCTAGTAACTTGTTCCCTCCAACGAATGGCATATTCTTAAAAGCATTCATTCAACTTTATTTTGAGCTTGGTAATAGAGATCCTACCAGGAGCGACTTTAACATAAAACTTATAGTGATCAACAAAAGCATTCGCTAGATCCTCCCAAATACACCATTTAGTCACATCTTGCTTTTAGTACCACTCCAAGGCTTTTCTTGTCAAACTTTTATTGAATAACTTGATTTCTTATCCCTTCGTTGTTTCCAACACAAATTAACTTTTCACAATAAATTTTCAAATGGAAGAAAGGGTTTCCTGACCCACTGAACTTTTTCAACTTTGGAATCTTGTAATCGGGTGGAAGCTCAACTTTGAGGAATCTGCACAACTCTTCATGTCTCACAATTTGGTTACTATAGAAACCACAAAGACCTATCAAATCATCTTCTAAGCTTTTCATTTTCCTACGCATCATTTCAGCATCAACTGATTCGATTTCAACATAGTGAATAACATCTTGGCGGTGAAGCTCCTAAGCCTAGGTAACATATGGAGCAGTGACATATGTGTACACTGACGGAGCAGTATGTTTGAGTTGGAAACTTTGGATGAGCAAATGTGTACACAAGAGGAGTATTCTGAGTCGAATGAGTGAGTGGGGCGCTTTGAGTTTGGTGAAAGGTGGTAAAATGATCTTCTTGATTGATCTCACTTGAAGTAGGAAACAAATACGGCATGGGAAATTTTTGGCGAGCATCAGGTGGTTGGTTATGAGAAGTATCTTGGTATTGATCTACTAGGAGATTTAGTTCACCAATTTGTCGCTCTAGACGAGCAATGACATCCATGGGTGATTCTGTTTCTACCAAGGCACTAAGATTGTCCACGACAGATGAAATGGGGATCATTTTGGACGAAGCAATCGTGTTGATAGTGGAATCCATTTTTGACTGAGTTCTCTTAGTAGTCCAAGTAAGAATTGAAGAGTCTGTAGAAATTTCCTTGACGTTAGACCGTCTAAAATATGAATGTTCTGTCAGCGGGTACTTTGGTAAAGTAAGCAAGTTTGATTTCCAACACCAATCAGTATTTTCTTCTAAAAACAACTCAAAAATAAATAAACAAATAAATAAATAAGAGATTCAGTCCATTAGTCATAATAATCAACCAAAGTAACATATAAAACAAATAACATTTGTTTTGCTTCAAACAGATTTGTCCATAATTCGAAGAATAAAAAACTCTAAAAGGGTTACCAAATGGGAAAACTTTGATCATTTTGTGAACTAAATTTCAACAAAAAAAAAAGGAATTTGAACAAATAAAACTATATTATTTGAGTAAAGATTCAAATGTACCTTTTGGAAGGTTCAACCCTTTTGAGAGAATAAAGGCGTCTTAAAATTGACATGAAACTGATTGACTATTTAGTAACACTGGCTAGGTAGGAGTGAAAAATAATTTTCAATAAATAACGAGTTCAACGTGAATTTAAATGATGACCTAATAATTTTTAAAGCTCTATTGAACTTATCACTTGAGTTATTTTGAACGCATTTTGATAATGAGGTCAAAGAGTGTCTTGGAAGGCTTGAAAATGACGTTCTAAGACTTTGAAATGGAATAATGGACCAATTGTGTTTAAAGAAAAACATATGTATATAAACACATAGTTCAAGTAAGTACAAACAAAACAAATGTGTAACATTTAACACACACAATATATAACGCCTCCTAACATGCATGCGACCTTTTGAGCCAAAGGTAGGCCTAATGTTTGAAGGATATATATTTTTTGTGAAACATTCCATTGCACAAAAATATTTATACAAAAATTATTCATAAAACAAATGAGGATACATATTAGAGGAGAGGAAAAAAAACATCAGTCCCACGCAACGGTACAATGGTAAACTACACTAAGCTTCCATATGAAATCTTCATTCCCTAGCTTCTTGATGTTTTTGAATTCTTCTGGATGAGGAGGATCTTATTTTGACTTAAACAAATAAACTACCCAAAAAATAAAAACTCAACCCCAAGGGACAATGGTACGCACAAATCGACATACATATCCTTCAATTTTGACAAATAGTTGAATGATTATTTTATATTGATCGGGGGTCAATTAGACACAAGGTGGTCTTCTAATGGACCCAACACACCTTGGGTATTGGTTCGTCTTAGTTAAAGGCGCTAAAAGGGTTTTTGTTTCGTTCTACGCTAGTTGACTAAAAGTTGATTTAAAGACAAGACCTAATTACCTGAGTTGGACAAATAATGGGATGAAGTTAATAAACGGTGTTGGATGACCACAAGTGAACTATTTGTCTTTCACTTCAAAAGAACTCAAGGGTTTTTTCTGAAAGACAGTCGTGAAAAGCCACGTAACCGTCTTTTTCCTAATTCAATCTATTTGCCATTTGGCATAATTAATGCCATGAGTGCAACAATTTATAATATATGAGAATTGAAACAATTAAGCGATTTAAACAAATAACCAAACAAGTTAATGTTAAGGTTAGAACCCATTCAAGTTCCCCAGCAGATTCTCCATGTTATTTTATTAAAAAAAGATGAAATGACGGGTTTTTAAGAGTCAGCACTAAATTTTTATATTGAAAATTAAGAAAACTATTTTTTTCAAAAGATTAAAATAGAAAATATATTGAAAATATTTAAACGGTTCAGGGTTTACATTAGCATTTTGGGAAGGTTTTAAAAGCACCTAAAATGCTCGCTAACACACGGTTATCCGTGATTAACTATTCGGCTAATTTATTTAAAATAAGAAACTTAATTCAAATTGAAGAAATGAATAATTTTGAATGATAAGATCATCTTAAGGGGGAAAGGGAAACATTGAGATAATTTTTGAAATGTTTACAAAATATATTAATTATACACAAAATTATATAAAACATATATATTACTTAAAAATTATAAAAATGGTTAAAAAATAATTAAAATAACATGAAAAAAATTATATATTTTGAATTTTATAAAGTTAGTTATTTCAAATCGTTTGAAATGTAAGAAATTCAAAAGTTAATTTCTATCACGGAGGGTCACAATTGTTTGTCTACACTCTTTCCTGGTGATCTACCTGGAGTCCCTCCTGATAGATGGATAGACTTCGGTATACACATTCTTCTAGATACTTGTCCTATCTCTATTCGATCAAGTATCTCACCTTGGGGAGCTTCGGTCTTATTTGTGAGAAAGAAAGATGGTTCCCTTAAGATGTGTATAGATTACCGTCAATTGAACAAGGTTACCATCAAGAAAAAGTATCCTCTTCTGAGAATTGATAATCTTTTCGATCAGCTTCAGGGTGCTTCTTGTTTTTCTAAGATTGACCTTAGATCTGGCCACTATCAGTTGAAAGTAAGGGATTGTGATATTCCCAAGATAGCATTAATGACCCATTATGGTCATTATGAATTTCCAGTCATGTTATTCAGTTTAACTAATGCACCTACAGCGTTCATGGACCTGATGAATAGAGTTTTCAAACCTTATTGATATTTTTGTTATCGTCTTCATTGATTACATACTAATCTTTTCAAGGAATGAAGAATATTAGGCTAGCCATCTTAGAATAGTTCTTCAGATTTTGAAAGATAAGGAGTTATATTCTAAGTTCACTAAATGTGAGTTTTGGCTTGAGTCTCTAGTGTTCTTGAGCCACATAGTTTCCGATGATCGAATTCGAGTTGATACCCAAAAGATAAAGTCAGTGTAGAGTTGGCCTAGACCCACATCTCCAACTGATATTAGAAGTTTCTTGGGCTTGGATGGCTATTGTAGAAGGTTTTGTAAGGGTTTTCGTCTATTTCATCTTCTTTGACCAAGTTGACTCATAATATAGTACAATTTCAATGGTCTAAAACATGTGAGGAAAGCTTTCATGAATTAAAAAAGAGGTTGACTACTGCCCCAATATTGACCTTACCAGAAGGTGCTCAAGGTTTTGTGGTGTATTGTGATGCATCAAGAGTTGGTTTGGGTTGTGTGTTAATGTAGAATGGCAAGGTTATAGCTTATGCCACGAGACAGTTGAAGGTTCATGAGATAATTACCCAACCCATGACTTAGAGTTGGTTGATCTAGTAATTTCCTTGAAGATATGGCATCATTAATTGTATGGTGTTCATGTTGATGTATTTACTGATCACAAGAACCTCCAATATGTTTTCACTCAGAAAGAGCTTAATCTCAGACAAAGGAAGTGGATAGAATTACTCAAAGATTATGACATGAGTATTCTTTCTCACCTAGGTAAGTCTAATGTTCTTGTTGATGCCTTGAGCATGTTGTCTATGGGTAGTATCACCCATGTTTAGAAAGAAAAGAGAGAGTTAGTGAAAGATATGCATAGACTTGCACGATTAGGAGTCTGACTAATAGATTCTACAAAAAGAGGAGGAGTGGTAATGAATGGGGCTCAATCATCATTAGTTTATGAAATTAAAGAAAAGAAAGACCAAGAACCAATTTTGCTTGAATCTAAAGAAAATATTCTTAAGCAAAATATAATGGCTTTTAAACAAGGAGGAGATGGCGTATTAAGATATCAAAATGCATTGTGTCTACCAATGGTGGATGGAATGCAATATAGGATCATGGAGGAAACTCGTAGCTCCAGATATTCCATTCATCTGGGTTCCAGAAAGATGTATCGTGACTTCATAGAGGTGTATTGGTGGAATAGTATGAAGAAGGGCATTGCAGATTTTTTCGCTAAGTGTCCAACTTTCCAACAAGTAAAGTAGAGCACCAAAGGCCCGATGGTATGACTTTGAATATAGAACTTCTGAAATGTAAGTGGGAAATGATTAACATGGATTTCATCACAGGATTGCAAAGGTCCCGCATGCAACATGATTCTATATGGGTGATTATCCATAGGATGACAAAATCAGTCCACTTTTTATCGGTAAATACCACCCATACAACAAAGGACTATGACAAGTTGTATCTTCAAGAAGTGGTTAGACTTCATGGAGTTCCGATCTCCATTATTTTAGACAGAGGTGAACAATTTACTGCACAGTTTAGGAAGTCATTCAAAAAAGGCTTGGGTTCAAAAGTGAACTTAAGTATTGTCTTTGACCCTTAGACGGATGGGTAAGGAGAGCTCACTATTGAGACTTTAGAGGATTTGTTGAGGGCTTGCATGATTGATTTCAGAGTTAATTGGGATGATCACCTACTTTTTATTGAATTTTCTTACAATAATAGTTACCACTCGAGCATCTAAATGGCTTCTTATGAAGCTCTTTATGGGAGAAGATGCAGATCTCCTATTAGATGGTTTGATTAAGTTGGTGAAGCAGTGTTGAACGACGAGATTTAGCTCATCAAGTTGTGGAGAAGGTGAAAGTGATTTAAGAGAGGTTGAAAACGGCGCAGTCATCAGAAATCCTACACCAATGTTAGGAGAAGGGAGTTGAAGTTTGAAATAGATGATTGTGTATACTGAAAAGTTTTACCCATGAAAGGTGTTATGAGATTTGGCAAGAAGGGGAAGCTTAGTCCCCGGTATATTGGCCCTTACAGGATATCGAAGAGGATCCAATGTAGCTTATGATTTGAGATACCCCAAGAGTTAGTCGCGGGTCATCCTGTTTTCCACGTCTCCATGTTGAAATGCATGAGCGATCCTTTATTGATTATAACAACTGAAGATATTGGGATCAAGGATAGTTTATCTTATGACGGTTCAGATTCTAGATCGCCAAGTTCGCAAATTGAGAATAAAAGAGGTAACATCAACCAAAGTAATTGGAGGAACGAATTTATCAAGGAAACTATTTTGAAAGCCGAGGATGATATGAAGAACAGATATCCACATCTCTTTGAATCCGCAAAAAGTGCACACCAAGGTACTAATTCTTTTCTTAGTACTCTTTAAATTATGAGTGACCATGTTGTTTGTTTGCATTTTATTGTTGGGTATTTGAACTTGATGTTACCACCCTTAACCTAGTAAGAGTAATCTCATTTGAGGATGAATGTTCCCAAGAGGGAGATATTGTAACATCTCACAATTGAAGTTACTAGGAAGAAGCTAATAAGAAAATGTCCAAACCAAATTTTAGAAGGGTGGTTTGGTCTTTTCCTTACCATTTTATTTTGATTCGTTTTTGGTAATTACTTAGGGGTCTAAAGTGAACTTAGTCAGTTTATTCTTTTGAAAAATATAGTTAGGGTTTTTGGAGAAAGATCGCAAAGAAAGCAGAAGAGAAATATCAAGATTCACCAAGAACAATCAATTTTGGTTGTGGATTTCACCAAGGAGTTGATCTTACAAGGTATATGATTCTTTCATAAAGTTGAGTTCGTTCATCCACGCATCAAATATGTTTAGTTTAGCGAAGTTTGTCCTTAAAGATTTTGAAAGTTGATGTTCTTGTTATGTATTCTTGAATTTGAATGTCGTTCTCAAATTGGGCTGAATTGAGGAGTTTCTAAGATCTTTACGTTGAGTTTTAGAGTTACTTGAGTTAGTTTCTTGAGTTCATATGATGGGTGTCAGAATCTAAAATAAATTTGAGAACAATTTTTGAGTTTAGGGAATCTGGCTAGAAAACGAAGAAAAAAGTAACTGGACAGGGAACGGGTAACAGGACACAGACCTGTTCCTTCAGTGAACAAAAATCAGATCCACGACACGGTTAGATTTAATTTCACGAGCAAATATTTAATGCAAATCCGCGTCGCGGACTTGTTCCAAGAAGGTGATTTCGTGACTTTTCTCATGTTTAGCTATCTAAATCATTCCTAAACATCATGAGATATTTCCTATGACAAATCATAATCCTTGAATACATAATTCAATTCAAGAAAAGTTAAGATTCATGTTTTAGAAATTAAGAAGTAAGTCAAGAGAAGTTTACAAAGTGTTCAAAAGTCTTTTACAAACGTTTTAAGTTTGTTTGAAAATTTAAGTTCCAAGTTAAGCAAAGAGTAAAGTTTTGAAGTTCATTTCTTCAAAGAATTATATGGGACCTAAGTATTCCCAAGAAGTTTAAAATGTTTTCACATTTGATAAAAGGAACATCGATTCCAAGAAAACATTTAAGCTTAGTTTTGAGTAATTATCTCAAACCAAAGAAAGAGTATATATTTACAAACACATGAGCTAAGCATATTTTGGGGGTAGTATTAAACACTGATATGGGGATACAAGTTCTTATTAACTCAAGTCTCCATAAACCATGTAGCCAACATGGGTAGTAAAGGATCATACTTTTTAGATGACTCCTTAAGATGCTTTTAGCATAAGCTAGTGGATCCACTAAGTTAAATAGTTCTATATGACGACAAAGTATAGGACAGTGCAGCGGGTGGGCAAGACGTTGTATCACCACTTAGGCTAGTGACGGAGCCAGGATTTTTTCCAAGGGTGTTCATATTTTAGGACAAGTAAAAAAAATAAGTCTTTCGAGTTAGATTATGAATATTGGCTTCAAAATAGGCATACCTCAATTATTGATTTCTACATAGTTATCCAAGTTGTTCATACTCTTTACTTGTTCAAAATCAAATTAACAACCTATCCAAAATGAAAATTCTTAAAATGGAAACTTACAAAATATCAATTGATAAACTAAGGAAGAAAAAAATACATTGACAAATAGTTTCATACACACCAAAATATGTAAAGTGGTAACTACAATTGCACTCGACAACACTTCATCTCTTGAAATGTTTTCATAATACACTCATTAGAAACATCTTTAATACTTTTTCCTCTACATAAGGCACTATGCAACCATCTAAGAATTCATCATCCATTCGATTTTGCAAGTCATTCTTGATAATCTTCATTGTCGAAAAAGCTCTTTCAACTGTAGCAGTGGAAACGGGTATAAGAAAAGCAAATTTCAAAAAAAGAAATACGACATGATAGGTTAAATGCTTTTTTGTCTCAACCAAATTTCTTGAAAGTTGTCCAAGTCCACCCAAATTGGAGAACCTTTCATCAATATTGTAATACTCCGAAAGTCTAAAGCCTAACATGAGATTCTAAGAGTTGTAACACTGTTTTAAAGCCAATTATAATGTATATAAGTCATTTAGGAAGTTTTAGAATCAAAACATCAAGGAATGTCCATGGCGTCCGGAAACTAGTTCAAGAGGTGCTAGTGTGCCTAAGCCTACCTATTTGACTAAGTTTTAAGGATCGAAAAATGGTAAAAATTGGGGATAAGGTTTCTAACATGTATGAAGTTTATAGTTGAAACGTTCGGGTATGACTCCCCACGGACCAACCAAGGGACCTTGGGGAGGACCCTTGCAATTTGGCAAAAGCTGCCAAATGGCAGTGTCTACCTACGAATTGCAGGCGATGAGCCGCTGGTGAATCGACAAGGTGTCGATGACTTCGTTGACCAACACTTATCCATTTTGGCTAATGATCCATTTGGACCAGTATCTGACACCAACGACGGGTGTGCAGAATGGAGGGGCACATGGGCGTCGACTAACCTACGGCCCGTTAGTCGGGGTCTCGTAGGTCAGGCCCCCGTGTTGCTGCCTTGTTTTACATAATTCATTTAAATAGTTAGTTTAGTTAGGAGGTTAATTAGGTATTAGGGGGTGTTTAATTAATTTAGTTAAGTCCCTATATAAACTACTCTAAGCCTAAAACCTCACTTAACTCTTATAATTCCAAAAACCCAATTGTTCTTCCTTCTCTCTTCTTTCTCTCTCTCAAAGAAACTCCACAGAAGACCAAGCAAAGCAAGGTTCTAGGGATTCAAAGTACCAAGTTTTCTCCATAAAACTTCATAAATTAGTGAGGTATGGGATTCCTTTCACCTTTGGGATCTCTTTACCCAAAGGGTTCCTCCAAATTGATTTCAAAAGTACGAAATTCAAGTTGGTTTACTTCCAATAAGAAATTGATCTTGTAAATTGATTTGTTTATGCTTACTTTTGGTTAGTATGAGTATATTAACATGTATTATGATTATATTATACTACTTCTTGATGAATTGACCTAGTTTATTAAAGATGAACTTTTCCCCTTAACCCTAGGTTGTGATCTTGAATTGATTTGTGTACTATTGATACAATGACTTGGTTAATGTGTGAATTACTATTCTATGTTGCTATTATGCCAAGTTATGAGTAGATTGTGAAATATTGTAATCCAATTATGCTAGTTCTTGAGTAATTAACCTAGATGATGAAGTAGATCATGAATTTCACCTAAGTCTCTAATCCTAGGCTATGAGCTAGTGATGAATTATTGTGTAGTGATTCAATTGACTTTATTATGATGTTAGTTACTATTGTGTGATAATATTACACCCATTGGTGGTTTGAATTGGATGGTTGATGGTAAGGCCTTGATGATGGCTTATGAATGAGATTGGGGTAAGTCTTGTGATCTCAATTCCTTGCTTCAATTATGATTACTTGTGATTAAGTGATGATGTTGTATTGAAGTATAACTTATGTTAATATTGATAGGGTTGGTATGATTTTGAATTGGAATGTCTTGAACTATGGTTTGTGAGTTGTTGGCTAAGATGTAAATGTTATAAGGATAGTGATAACTTACCAATGTGCCTTATCATAATATGATTATGTAAATGTGCTAACCTCGCATATATGAATTGCAATGAAAGAACAGTACTCATGAAATTCTTATTGAGCTATGATGATGATTATATAAGGGATAGACAATATGACCTACATTAAGCTATGATGGTTAATAAATGCATTAAATACATTTCAAAAGGGACTCTAGCTTAGCACCGAGTGAACTAGAGTGAGGAGTGTCCCTTCCCACATACGGAAGGTAGGATCACAAATGTACTCATGAGATTAGAGACTATAATGCATGTAACATAAAGAGGGTCCCAACTATATCTCCTAGTTCTTGAACTATGTTGCCCCCATAGGAATACTAGCAAATGGATCCACATAGAAGCTATGTTCTGGTACTATCTTTGCAAGTAATCCGCCTTCTTTCGGTGCAGGGTTCCATGACACCGGATTCCACATTAGCTCATATGGTCTATGTCGGTTAAGGAAAGATGTTCCCAAAAGGTAAAATGAAGTAATAAAGTGAACTCTAACTAGGATGTTCTAATGGGTTTAGCTTAGTCTATGTAGGGGCATGGGACTCTACCTAGACATTGCACTAGTTAGCCTTGAGGGAAGTCTTAGGAGGATGTTCTTATGTATGTATATGCTTATAAATCTAAATGATATGTATATGATGATCTTACGTATTAATGACACTATATGACATTGTTTTCACTTATGAACATGTGTTTGGTCTCTATTGCTAAATTATGATGTTATGTAATCTAAATGATATGCTATCTGAAGTTGGACATTGTTTATGGTTCTTGTTAGGTTTACTTGATTGAGTGAGGTTATGGGGCTTTTCTTAGTCATTGCACTAGTGGACTTAATAAGGGTTTGTGAGTAATGGTATTTCTTTGGTTATGATATTATCAACTCTTATACATGTTTGTTGATGTTATAACTTGATGATATAGTTGTCTTAATTATGTTGTCAATCATGTTGATATGCATGTTGACTTGACTAGACTTAGTATTGTAGGTCTTGTGATATGAATGGTCATGACTTGATGAATATGCATTATAAACTTGTATTGGTTCTTGAATGTGAGTCTTTTCAAAGTAAGTTGCATGATCTAATGAAACGTCCCTTTTTAGCATGATTTTATATTGTGTGTGCATATGATCCTATACTTAGTACAAGTGATGTGCTAACCCCAGTTTCTCCCTTTTCCCCAACATATTAGGTTCCGATCGTTGAAGGGCTTGTGACGACATTTAAAGAAGACTTGGATCCTCATTCTCTAAGTTTGGTAGGTCCTCACCACTTCGAGGATAATACCATTTTCTAGCATTGAATATTGATTGGTCATATAGACACTATGTTCATTTCCTTTCATTTGAGTACTAAAGATTGTTTAACGTATGTGTGGCTTTTATTGTATTGATGTATGGGCTATGTCCAATTTTTATACTCTTTTTAAGATGGTTATGAGATAAGACATCCGTTTTAAGACTATGTTATATCTTATATATATATGTTCCATAAAGGTAGAAGATTATGTAATCTTCTTATACGAAGGGTCTATGTATACTCGATATGAATATATTATGTGTATGTGGGAGGTCTATGTAAACCTCATGATAGGTAGAAGAAAATTTTTAAATTTCCGCATTTTCAACCTATGAATGTAATGATGTAAGCTAAGAGGGTAGTCTTAGTCCTTTTCGAGGACGACGACGCCGGTTACGTCTAGGGGGTGCTCCCCGGCTGTGACAAACTTGGTATCAGAGCATGAGGTTGAATATCTTAGAGTCGATGTCTCACTTAACTATGTCTATGTAGATTCTTATTCATAATTGTGAAGCGGGCCACACTTATGAATAGGAAACTATATGATGCTTAGGAAATTCTCCTTTTCTTCAAAATCCAATATCGTGCCTGGAGAGTCTTGACTTTATGTGACCTTAGAATCTAATCCTTTTATTGTGACTGTAGGCAATGAATACTCTAAGAACAGCCACTCGAAGACTTGATGAAGAGATTGCCAATGCGGGAGTTCCTCCCCGAGGAAATCAAGTCCCTCCTCTTGAAGAAGTTGCTAATGATGATCAAGCTTCGTTCAGTCCTCCACCTTTGATAGATGGGGACATAAGGGCAGCCTTTCTCCAAATGGCTCAAGCCATTACTATACAAGCACAAGCCGTCACTACTCAATAACAAGCCATGACGGCCCAAGCTAACCAGGAGGTTGTACCTCGAGGAAAACAACATGTTGGCACCATGGCCTCCCGTTTAAGGGATTTCACAAGGATGAATCCCCCTACTTTCTATGGGTCCAAAGTTAAGGAATACCCCCAAGAGTTCATTGATGAAACCTACAAGATCCTATATGATATGTGGTTGAATACTAGTGAGAAGGCCGAGTTATCCACTTACCAACTCAAGGATGTGGCCCAAACTTGGTACGTCCAATGGAGACACAATAGGTCTTTAAGGGGTGGACCGGTGACATAGGAGATTTTCAAGAAGGCTTTTCTTGATAGGTTCTTTCCTAGTGAGAAGAGGGAATCCAAAGTGTAAGAACTCATCAACCTTCATCAAGGAGGTATGAGTGTACTTGTCTACTCTTTGAAATTTACTAAATTTTCAAAGTATGCTCCTTCTTTGGTTTCCAACCCTCGGGATGAAATAAGCCGCTTTGTGATGGGGGTGTCGGATGACATGAAGGAAGAATGTCATTCGTCTATAATACACGATAATATGAACATTTCTCATCTCATGTTTAATGCTCAACAAGTGGAGGAGACAGGGGTTAAGAGGAAGAATAGGGATGCCAAAAAGGCAAGGTCTTACGATGGTGGTTCTTCAAAGGGTAGGCTTGATATCCAAGACAAGCTTAGGTTCAAGAAGAGGTTTTCTAATCAATCTACCAAATTTTCAAAGGCTCGTGATGATAGGGTGTCTAACCCTAAGTCTCAAAAAGGAAGAGGTACTAGCTTACCAAACAATAAGCCAACTTGTGGAAAGTGTGGCAAGAGGCATTATGGTGATTGCCTTGTTGGGACGGACAATTGCTTTGGGTTTGGCAAGAGTGGCCACAAGGTTAGGGATTTCACAGATGTGAAGGGGCAAGACAAAGGTAGCAGGCAAGCTCAAGCTAGTGTATCTAATGTGGATCCTTCAAAGAAGAATCACTTTTATGGACTTAGCTCTAGGGGTGAACAAGGGAGTTTTCCTGATGTGGTGACCGTTATGTTACAAGTCTTCTCTAGATTATGTATATGCTTTACTTGATCCGGGTGCTACATTATATTTTGCTAGTCCCTTAATAGCTAGAAAGTTTGATATTTTGCCCGAGATTCTAAATGAACCTTTCATGGTATCAACCTCGGTAGGTGAGTCGGTTGTTGCAAAGAGGGTATATAGAAATTGTCCTATAATGTTGCCCAATAGAGTTACTCATGTTGAATTAGTAGAACTTGATATGGTCGATTTTGATGTCATTTTGGGGATGGATTGGTTGCATGATTGTTTTGCTTCCATTGATTGTAGTACTAGAATCGTCAAGTTATATTTTCCAAATGAACCCGTTTTAGAGTGGAAGGGGGAAAATTCTATTCCTAGAGGTTGTATTATCTCTTGTCTTAAGGCTTGTAAAATGAACTCAAAAGGGTGTCTATATCACATTCTAAGAGTCAAAGATTTAGACTCCGAAACTCCTCCCATTGAGCTAGTCCCCGTAGTAAGGGAATTTTCGGAGGTGGTTTCTAATGATCTTCCTGGAATCCCTCCCAAACAGGAAATTAATTTTTGTATTGACTTGCTACGGGATACCAATCCCATTTCAATTGCTTCTTATCGGATGGCTACGGCCGAATTGAAAGAGTTGAAGGCTTTACTCAAAGATTTACTAGCAAAGGCTTCATTAGACCTAGTATTTCTCCATGGGGTGTTCCAGTTTTGTTTGTGAAGAAGAAGGATGGGTCCCTTAGAATGTGCATTGATTATCGCCAACTCAATAAAGTAACTATTAAGAACAAGTATCTCTCCCTCGGATTGACGACTTGTTTGATAAACTCCAAGGGGCAAGCTACTTTTCTAAGATTGAATTAAGATCGGAATATCACCAACTTAGGGTGAGAGGTGAGGATATACCAAAGACGGTATTTCGGACAAGATATTGACACTATGAGTTCTTAGTAATGTCCTTTGGTCTCACAAATGCCCCGGAGGCATATATATATATCTCATGAATAGGGTGTTTTGAAGTTACCTAGATTTATTTGTCATTGTCTTCATTGACAACATCTTGGTATATTCGAAAAATAAGGGTGAACACATGGACCATTTGAGGGTGGTGTTACAAGTGGTTAAGGAGAACCAATTATTTTCAAAGTATAGCAAATGTGAGTGTTGGTTGAGTTCTGTGGCATTTCTTGGTCATATCATCTCTAGTGAGGGAGTTGAGGTTGATCCAAGGAAAACCGAGGCAGTGAAAAATTGTCCTAGTCAATTGACTCCAACCAACATTAGGAGTTTCTTGGGTCTAGCGGGTTATTATAGGAGGTTTGTGGATGGTTTTGTGTCCATTGCTTCTCCCTTGATTACTTTGACCCAAAAGAGTATGAAATTTGAGTGGTCGGAGGCATGTGAAAGAAGCTTCAAAATCTTGAAGATAGGCTTACTTCCGCTCCCGTGTTGACTTTACCGGAGGGTACAAAGGTCTTCGTTGTATATTGTGATGCATCACGAGTGGGCTTGGGGTGTGTGCTTATGCAACATGGGAAAGTAGTAGCCTATGCCTCTAGACAACTTATGGTGCATGAGAAGAATTATCCAACTCATGATCTTGAGTTATAGGTTGTGGTATTTGCCTTGAAAATATGGAGGCATTACTTGTATTGGGTCCTTGTTGAGTGTATACCGACTATAAGAGTCTTCAATTTGTGTTTACTCAAAAGGAGTTGAATCTATGACAAATAAGGTGGTTCGAATTGTTGAAAGATTACTACATGAGTGTTCTATACCAACCCGGCAAGGCCAATGTGGTTGTGGATGCTCTAAGTCATATGACCATGGGTAGTGTGTCTCATGTAGAAGAAGCCAAGAAAGACCTAGTGAAAGTGTTCATAGGTTGGCTCGTTAGGGTGTTACTTTGGAAGATGATCCGAATGGTGGTTTCATGGTCCATCATAACTCCGAATCGTCTTTGGATGTTGAGGTGAATTCCAAACAACAACTTGATCAACCATTGATGGAGTTAAAAGAGTCGGTTATTGGTAAGCTTAATGAGTCATTCTCCTTAGGGGGGATGGTGTCTTGAGGTATCAAGGAAGGTTGTGAGTTCCTAATATAGATGGCTTGAGGAATCGAATTTTTGAGGAAGCTCATGATCCCGTTACTCCATTCATTCGGGTTCTATAAAGATGTACCATGACCTTAGAGAAGTGTTTTGGTGGGAAGGCTTATAGAAGGACATAGCGGAATTTGTTGCAAAGTGTCCAAATTGCCAACAAGTGAAAGTCGAACACCAAAAGCTGGGTAATCTACTTCAAGAAATACAAGTTCCGACTTGGAAGTGGTAAGACATTAATATGGATTTTTGGTAGGTTTGCCTCGGACACAAAAGCAATATGAATCCATATGGGTGGTGGTGAATAGGTTGACCAAGTCCGCTAATTTTATTCATGTCAAGTCTAATTACTCAGAAGAGGATTATGCAAGGATCTTCATAGATGAGATTGTGTGTCACCATGGTATTCCTTTATCCATCATATCCGATGGGGGGGGGGGCACAATTCACATATACATTTTGGAGGTCATTCTAAAAAGGGTTGGGTACCAAGGTGAAGTTAAGCACCGCTTTCATCCTCAAACGGATGGTCAAGCAGAGCGTACTATTCAAACCCTTGAGGATATGCTTAGAGCTTGTATAATTAATTTCAAGGGAAATTGGGATAAGCACTTGCCTTTGGTTTAGTTTTCTTACAACAATTGTTACCATTCATCTATATCTATGGCTACTTATAAAGCCTTGTATGGTAGGAGATGTTGATTTCCAATTGGATGATTTGAAGTGGGTGAGTCTTCACTTTTGGGTCCCGACTTTATTTACAAAACTTTGGAAAAAGTTAATATTATAAGAAATCGCTTGAAAACAGCCTATAGCCGGCAAAAGTCTTATGCCGACCATAGGAGAAGAGAATTAGAGTTTGAAGAAGGTGATAAGGTGTATCTAAAAATTTCACCTATGAAAGGGGTGGTGAGATTTGGAAAGAAAGGGAAGTTGAGTCCTCGTTATGTAGGTCCCTACAAAATTTTGCAAAAGATCGGTAAGGTTGCATATGAGTTGAGGTTACCTAGTGAATTGGCTTTGGTTTATCCGGTGTTCCATGTTTCCATGCTTAAGAAGTGTATCGGTGATCCCGAGTCCATTCTTACTATTGAAGGTCTAGGTGTTTAAGATAACCTCTCATATGAGGAGGTTCCAATTGAAATCCTTTATAGACAAGTAAAGAAGTTAAGGAACAAAGACGTGGCTTCCGTAAAGGTGAATGTAATAATGTAAGCTAAGAGGGCAGTCTTAGTCCTTTTCAAGGACGACGACGCCAGTTACGTCTAGGAGGTGCTCCTCGGATGTGAAAAATATCACGAACATAAATAATGTAATTAACAAGTTGACTCTCGAGAGCTCTCATGTTGAACCCATCAAAGTGATCAAGATATAATTCAGCCGTTCTCATTATCTTCTTTATGTCAAAACTAGAAAATGAATCAATTGGATTCAAGCAAGATACTCCATTAAGAAAATCACTTGTCACCTCATTGAAACGATCATTAAGTTCTTGTAGTTGCCAATCAATAATTATATGAAACACATCTACATGATAAAGATTCAAAGTAGTACAAATAACTACTTTACGTCGTGATCTCCTAGAATTAGCTTATGGATCATCAAAATCATGTAATGAAATGACATGCTTGATACAAAATGCTTCTACCTTTTCTTTAAGTGAATCCCATCCAATATTTTTTTTAAGAGAGGATCTCATTCATTATCACTTAAAGCTTGCAACCTTCTCTTTGCTACCTTTACAGGAATCATTGCATTTGCAATATCTTGCTCCTTTTCTGTAATGAGACTTTAAGATCATTTGTGATTCCTAAAACATCAGTCATTAAATGAAACAATAAAATAGTATCAAATGTTTGACAACTTCTGAGAAATCCCGATGCGCTTGCTTTTTCTTCCAAAGTACTTGCATTTTCAACAAGAGTATCAAGTACATCAACAATAGAGTCAAATCTACTAATAAAGTTTCCAAATGACTTGTAGTGAGATCCCCAACGAGTAGCACCGACTTTGACAAGACCAAGTTCTAGATCCAACCCTCTACCCGTTTCTAGTTCATTCATATCCGATATCATTTGGAGATGCTTTATTTGAGATTCTTGAAAATTATCCACACGTTTAAAAGAAGCTCCCAACACATTCAAAATATTTGAAATCAATAATACAAGTTCACCTACTTGAACATAATTTTCAGAAACCTCAACAAGAGTCAATTGGAGTTGATGAGCTAAACAATGAACAAAATGAGCCGATCTACTTTCTTGTCTAATTAACGTTTTAAGACCACCAATCTCACCTTGCATATTTCTTGCCCCATATAACATTGACCACGTACATTAGATAAAGTCAAAGAATGGTGAGCAAGTACATCTACAATTGCTTTTTTTAAAGACAAAGCACTAGTATCTTTAATATGAACAAGTCCAATAAATATCTCTATCACAAATCCCATTTTGTCAACATATCTTAGAAAAATAGCCATTTACTCTTTGCGTGACACGTCTCTAGATTCATAAACCAATATAGCAAAGTAGTCATTATTTATATCCTCTATTATAGCCTTAATTATTTCAATCTTACACGAAGTCACAATATCTTTTTGAATGTCATGAGAAGTCATTTTATAATTTTTTGGAGCTTTTTCTAACACAAAAGGTTTAATGGCATCACATCTATCAGCTAACCAAGAAAGAACATCAAGAAGAAATTACCCTTGTTCAATGACGACTCAGTCTCGTCATGAACACGAAATGCAAAACCTTGAATCAAGAATAGTCTTGCCACATCGATTGAAGTGTTTCACCGAACCCGATATTTATGCTTACTTTTATCATCCAACTTGTAAAATGTGGCTTGAATGGATTTTTTTTCTCGCATGAGATCTTCACACTTTCTTTTGGATTGATTATGAATGTTATTTGGTAGAACCAACGTGTGTAGCAAACCTATCCTTTCTATTCCAATTTGTAAATCCCTTAGTCGAAAATACATTACCACCACCTTGATTAATGTTTTCTCCTTGAAATAAATAATAAGGTAAACAATAAGAAGCATCCTTACTAATATTGTATTCCAAGTAATCGTATTTATCAAACCATGTACAAACAAAATGACGTGGTGTTCCAAAAAAGTTAGTTTGAGGAAACTGATGAGTTCGAGGTTGACAAGGACCTTTTGATGATGTATGCCCTCCTTATATCTTCACGGAGGTTTGGATGATAATTAAAAATTGGAGTTCTTTCAACCGAATCAGCCTTTAAATCATTTATATCAAATTCTTATCTTTGGTAATAGTGAGATGATATTTCTATTTGGTTGACATTTTCATCTCATCATAGTTGATTTTGATTTTGAGGCGTCAAACTTGTTTTGGGTACTTTAAAAAAATATTTCTCCAAACTCATTGAACTCCAAACGGAAATGGTAATCAAATATACTGAACTTATTAAAAATCGTCCCCAATATACCAAATAGTTGAGATGCTCAAATAAATAAAGTAGTTTTTAACATAAAACTAAAGATATTCAAGTCTTTCAACACATGATTAGAAAAACTAAACAAAAGGAAAAAAAAGAATTAAGAAATACCTTTTACAAATCACACTTCAATGGCGGTTGAGAAAGAAATATAAAATGATTAAAGCTTCCAATTTCATAAAACATGCAAATATGTATGAAAGTTTAGAAGAGAGAAAGGTAAAGAGTAAAGTTGTAAAAAGTTTTTGGGAAAGGAAGAAGACAACAAAATAAATGGAAAAGACAACTATGAATTTATTCTTTTTTTTAATTGAGAAAAGTAAAAATAGACCTTTTATTTCCTTTTATTTTTTTGAACTTAAAAAGGGTAATTTTTGTACTTTTTCTTAAGTGAAATACGGAACAAATATTAAAAAAGTGAAGCCTGGGATCAAACCTAGGCTGAGTTTTGCCATTTCTACGAGAAAAAACAGGAATTATGAAAAAATTAGAAAAATCACCACAGTGGGACTCGAACCCGAGATGCAGTGGTATTTTTGCACAACCTTAACCACTGGATTGTCAACCTTTATTGTGTCAAGGTTGTTCAACTGTTAATACATCCAAAATATCGATATTTAGTATATATATTCGGGGGGAAAATCCGACGAAGGTTGTTCATCTGACCAACCTTGCCATGTCATAGCTCCGCCCCTAACTTAGGCTCATAGTAGTGGTTGTTGGTTAGAAAATCTCCCACGAAAACTATATTACTTCATCATATAAGTAAAGTTGAATTTGTCATTGTATGATATTTAATGAACTAAGTTTCTTTTACCGTTTTATAAAGCTTTTCATATATTACATGTGTTTCATTACTTTATTTTGAGTTAAGTTATTTATGAGTTAAGAAGAGTCAAGGTATGTTTTTCTTTCAAAATCTTTTCAAGCCTATGTATTGCTTAGCATTCCAACTCGCATACTGGTACATTTAATGTATTGATGCCAGTTGGCCTGCATCATTTTATGATGTAGACGTAGGTAACCAAGATCAACACGCAGCGCCTCGTTGATCCAGTTGAGCACTCAAAGTCTGTTGGTGAGCCTCCTTGAATTCTAGAGGACTCCTTTTATTTTTCTTTCTAGTTTTCAGTTGTTAGGATGATCGGGAGTCTTGTCGCAATATTACTCCTATATTAGAGGCTTCATAGACATTTAGTAGTTCAGTTGTCTTTACATTATCATTAAGATTCATTAACCAACACTCGACAGCCATTGTTGAGACCGGCACCCGAGAGCTTACACCCAATGGCTCTCGGGGCATGACAGTCATGCCCAAGATTAATTTCTTATCAAATTGATTGATCGACTCTTTAATATCATTAAAATTTGAACCAAAAAGGTCAAAAATAGCCTTGAACTATGCAAAATTGAACAAAAATGCCCTAGTTAATAGTTTGTTCTAAAAGTACTCTTGTCATCCATAGGTTGGTTTGAATATGCCACTATTGTTACTTAATGGGTCAAAAATGTCCTTTTCCGGATAAATATAATGGGTCAAAAATGTTCTTTTTTGGATAAATAATTTAATTCCTTCACTTTTAATCACATTTCAATCCTTATAAAATTATTGTTTATAAAGAATATATATAAGATCATAGTAACCCATTCTTAATTTCATTTTGATAACAATAAAAAATATTCTAATAAAATAAAAAATATTCTAATAAAATAAAAAATATTTGTACTTCTTAAACTTTTTCGAATTGAAGTAGAATAAATATTTGCTTAATAAAAAATATTATTCAGAAAAGACTGTATTTGAAAAGAAATAAAATAACATATTTACTTGGATAGGGGGAATTTTTACCCATTATGTAACAATACGGCATTCTTAGACCAAATTATTTACATGACATTTAAAGACTAAAGTCACCTCTGCCAAAAAAAATTATTAACTCAGGATATTTTTGTTCAATTTCGCATAGTTCAAGGGCATATTGACCCTTTTTTGAAATTTGAAACATTAATCTTTGTGTAGTTGTTGAGATTATAATTAAGTAATGAAAAAGTGTTATGTCTAACAGTTTAAGATGAGATGATCACACACTTCAACATAGTATTAGAGCAGACAATGGTCATTTGATCTAATCTCACTGCCACCCAAATAAAAAAAAGTGTTTGGTATATGAAAATAGAATCAGGCCTACGCGTGAGGGGGCCTGTTGGGATTATTAACTAGTAATATTTTGGTCTCTCTAACAGCTTAAGTTTTTGGATGAAATTGTCTTCTGATTTTATTAAGGATTTTCTTCGAGTGTCTTTTTAAGAAGGATTTCTTCATTGGATTTTTAATAAGACCTTTTGTTTATAATGTTTTTTCAGGGTTATGGAGGGTAAAGTTTGATTGTGAAAATCCTTATACAAAGTAAATAAGCTAGACATGAAGCTTTTGTTCTGATAGTATCTTTATCACATAATATGTTGGAGGCTTCAAAGTTTACAGAACTTATAGACTTAAATTAGGACCTTGATAATTATGGCCTCACACAAATTTTTAAGCATAAGTTTGGTGAAGGATCAAACATGTCAATTGAAAGTTATGGGAGCTTGCAGTTGAGCGATGGTGGAGGTTTCGTGGCGATGTCAATGGATAATAGCAATGTTACGTCTGATCAAATGGTTCCGACACTCATATTTTGAACCACCACGGCCTCAAGCGTGTCCACAATAACTATTATGCGGTAAACCGGGAAAGAGTTTAATTTCTCAAGGGTTGAGTGATGATGCCCTACCTCAAGCTTTGATGGATCCTACTAATGGGCTTGAGAATCATGATGAGTGGACGATTGATTTGAGGAAGCTGAACATGGGAGCAACTTTTGGGAAACTCTACCAAAATGGTGAGGATGTTGCTATCAAAATGATCTTGAGAGATCTAATTTAATTTGATAGAGCAGGCATTTCAGCATCTAAATGTAGTGTATCTTAATTTATTGGTGCATGTCGTAAACCTATGGTGTGGTGCATTTGACTACATATGCAAAAGGTGGATCAGTGCGTTCGTTTTTGGGATGACAAAAAAATATTGATCTGTTAGCGGTGGCAAAGGGAATTGAATATGTACATGACCTGAAATCTGATAAATCTTCTCATTATTGCGAATTTTGGGGTTCCTCATATTGAGGTGCATACCGAATGAATGACACCAGAGACTGGAACATGGCTCCGTAAGGGTCTGGGTTCTCTAGCATCTTTGTTTATCCTATTATGTTATTCCAATAAGAAAGTTATATCAAGTTGTTTCATTACTCCTATTGGATTATTTCATCTAATTCTTGTGTTAGTTTTGTAGTTCCTAATGACCTCCTTGAGAATATAGTTAACTAAATATAATTGAGAGAGCACGGTGGTAGAGATCCGGTATCGAAGTGTCACGACCGGAGTCTAGACCCCAGACTAGACCGGCGTCATTGACCTCTCAGAGGTCGCAGACAAGCCTAGATACGTCATCGTTACTTCATCTAGGTTAATTTTAGCAGAAAATTTGAACTTCTTGTTACTTAACATTCACATAAGACATTCTACTTAAACTCATAAACGTTCACAATCAACCATCTAATATTCAGATCATCAAATGAAAGAAATAGTTCCATACTGTATTAAGTGTATACTTGCCAAAATGGCACCAATACAATGTCTGAAATAAGATGAGAAATAAACGCTAGTGGAACATACTCCACTAACTCAAACCTATATCTAAGCTAGAATATAATGGGCAAGCGTCCTCGAAAGCATGAGGTCCTACCAAATCCGGATGAATGCTCCACGTCCGGATAGCTGCAACGTCGTACTGTAAGCTCTAACGTCCACCTGTGCCTGCACCTAAAAGTAGATATTGTATGGGATTAGTACACACTTGTACTAAGTATGGGTATATTCAAGCACACACCAAGGACATGCATGAATAAGAATAGCTCTTTCCTAACAACATGATTTATGGAAAGTCAAGTCAGTGGACTTGCCAAATTTGGATTAGTCAAGTCAGTGGACTTGACAAATTTGGATTAGGAAAGTCAGTGGACTTGCCAAATTTGGATTAGGAAAGTCAGTGGACTTGCCAAATTTGGATTAGGAAAGTCATGCCATGAGAGTAACATGCATCATCATACTTATCATTTTGCGAGCAGCTGATGTACCGTGGTTTCACGGTACTTTTAATGTTTTTTCCTTAAGTTTAGTGTGTGTCTAAAGCCTTTTTGTATTGATTTTTTATGTAGGTTTCTCTTTATTTGCAGGAAATCTGTCCAAAGGTGAACGCGGGAGTTTTTGAGCAAGAATTGCAGAAGAGACCACCTACGGAGTTCAATATGATCCGTCACGACTGTGATGGTCCGTAGGTGGCATCGTAGTAAGAAGAGTAGCTGCTGAAGGAAGATGGGGAAGTCTGACCAAGTGGGACTACGAAAGTTCATGACGGACCGTCATAGCCACGACGGTCCGTCCTGCTTGTTCGTCATAATTATCAGAGAGTAGTCCCAGTACCCAAATTCCAAAAAGTTTAAGTGTTGAGAAACGAAGCCCCTCGACGGACCGTCGTGCTTGCAATGGTCCGTCAGACCTGTCCGTCGAGGGTAATGAAGAAAGCAGCAGAAGAATTTGTGAAGTATGGTACGACGGAGGCCATTACGGTCCGTCGTGCCCACGACGGTCCGTCACGAGGTCTGTTGACTCAGACGCATTTGGACAGATTTTCATTAATTAGAATCCTTCTTTTATTAGGTTTTGTTTTTATTATAAATAGTTCGAAAAACCTCGTTTTGGGGGTTAGACTCTTGAATATTTTTAGTCTTCTTGTTTTAGTATTGAACTATTGATTTTGGTAATTGATATACTTTTTTGGGAATCAATTGTTGGTTTTTTGTGGATTAATCAAGTGAATTTCTGGAATTTATTCGTTCTCATTAAAGTAAGTGCATGAATTCTTACATTAAAAATATGAATTGTGTGATTATGACCATGGGTAACTAAACTCCATAACTAGGGTGTGGGAACCATGGGTGAATAACAAGGTAACTAAAATAACAATTCTAGAATAGTGTCTTGCATGTATTGATAATTCTTTCATGTAGAAGTCTTTTTAACGGATGGCCAACGTTAGAACTTGCCTTAATGCTACTTGCCGGACCAAGGAGGTAGATAATAGGAAAAGAATTATCTACGTAGATTTAGTGTATACTATCTAATAGGCTAGTATCGTTTGGTACGAGGTAATAACTTAGTCAAATATCGATTATGATGCTTAATATGAGGTAAAGATAAGGGTTAGTATAGCAACACACGTAGCCGGACCAAGGTGCGGAGCAAAATTTTCTAGATGCCGGACCAAGGATTTAGAGATACATAACTTATCACTTTACATGCAAGATACTATGAAATAATTTTTATAGCTAGAATTACCGAGTTAGGAACAGGTGGGGAACACTTAAGCCCTAGTTACTTTTATTAATAGATTAAACTCCAATATTTGAACCTGTTAGTTGTTTATTTTAATTTAGTTAATAATTTTTATTAATTTAAGAAACCCTCCTTTTTGTCATTTGTTTTCTCGGGAAATAGTTGACTAAATAATAGTAATAATCGAATAAAGTTAAGTCTGAACTATTTTTCTCGTGGGATCTACCCCAACCTCATTAGTTGGATTCTCTACTTGATACGACTGCTTTTACTTCTCAAATAAGAAGTAAGTTTGAGCTTATCAAATTTCCGTCCTACACAACCGTCATGGTTGTCAGAGACCCCACTCCTAAGGGTCTCCAATTTTTTTCTAAGTGTCCATAATGACGGACAGATGCGACGGACCGTCGTGCTCACGATGGTCCGTCCTGCACAACCGTCATGGTTGTCAGAGACCCTACTCCTAAGGGTCTCCATACTTTTTCCAAGTGTCTCTCCAAATAAATAATGTTATGTAATTCATAAACCCCCATGACGGTCCGTCATACTCACGACGGGCCGTCAACTGGTCCGTCGTGTTTCACAGATACTTCTGAGATATCATTACAGCTTTGGTCTTATGTTTATTTTGTTTCATTTTTGCATGTCTTGTTTGCTCCTTCTAGTACTAATCATGATTCTTGATAGGTACTACCACTCATGGCACCGAAATAAGATCGAGTTTACGCATGAGGGCGTTCAAAGTCCGTCGCCCCGTCTGGTCATTGGCTCTGATGATGAGCATGACCCCGAGTACGTGCCCCCAGGCACTGCCACTCCTGCACGGGCTGCACGTGCAACCAGAGCAGTCACTGCCTCTCAGTCTGATGAGGAGCGCACACTGACCGGCACACCTTCTGGGTCACCTGCACAGGATGAGGGAGCGTCTGGTTCCTTAGGAGTATCCTGGTCGGAGGAAGTCTCCGGGTCTGCTGAAGCCTCTGCGCCAGCCACAGCTTCACAGTCTGCCTCGTCTGATGAGGCCGACAGTTCTGATTCCACTCCAGCTTCACCGACTAGAGTTCCCGCCCCGGTTGCCGACCAGCCCAACCGGTGGTGTGTCGAGGGGCAATACCAAGTGTATTCCGACGCCAAGCTGCTAAATGATAAGGGCATCATGACCCGGACCCTTACACTGGAGAGGCGGGTCCTTACAGGGAGTCTCCCCACCATGCCGGATATCCATAATCTCTTCACCAGACACCGGCTAGAGTGGACGGCTTGTTCTTTGGGCCGATACAGTGAGGAGTTGGTCCGAGAGTTCTACGCCTCGTGTGTGGCTACTCTTCGATCACAGATTGATAGGCGGGCTGCCCCCGCCAAACATGCCCCACTTGATCACATCAGAGTCCGCGGCAAGCGGGTAGACATCTCCTTGCCAGCCATTCGCCGGTATCTATACGACGAGGATGTTGATGACACTAGGACCCCTCTCACCGCCGAGTTTGACTACCGGTGGCAACTGGTTAAAGATGGATGGTTCTTGCGTGAGCCAGCAATGAGAGAGACCACCAAGAGGTGGATGGCCCAGCACTTATCTATTGATGGAGAAGCTACTGACTGGGTTATGGAGCCAAATGGAGCCATAAAGAAGGTTAACTTGACCTTCACGGCCAAGTTTTTATGGTTGATAGTCCGCCACTGCCTTTCCCCCACTGCTGCAGATAATATAGTTACATGGGATCGCGCAGTTCTGATGGCAGCGATGATAGTAGGGTTTGAGGTTGACTTCGCTTGGCTTTTGCAGGCGGTCATGCACGAGAGGGCCTTCAAGGTTACTACTACTTACCCATTTCCGTGCATGGTTTTCTCTTTATGCAGGTCCGCAGGTGTGCCCATTTGGCACATAAATCAGATCAAGACCCCGCAGGGCAATGTTGATATCGGCCTCATCAGAGATGAGGCCAATGAGTTGGCTCCGCACAGAGGGCCCCGCCCTGAGGTGCCTCCGCTTGGTGAGAACCTGGCGGATACTGTAGAGCATGCCCAAGCGGCTACCCAGGCTCCTTCTGCACCCACTGACACTACCCCGATCGAGTCTATCCCGGGTAGTAGCACTGCCCCGAGCTCCTCTCGCTCGGCTCCTTCCGCCACTCTGGTCCCACTTGCTAGGGTCCAGAAACTTGAGGCTCAGATGGCCACACTTCTGCATAACATCCAGCCTTGGATGCAGAGGTCTATTGCTGAGGCGGAGGAGCGCATGGAGCGTAAGATGGCCCAGCATACGGAGCGGAAGATCCTGGAGGTTCATCAGCGCTTGGACGCCTTTGAGTTGCGGGTACTAGCCCGGCCAGCCCCTCCGGTGGACGTGTCGACCCTTCAGGCTGCGGTTGAGAGTTTGCGAGCGACTCTGGATACGATCCTAGAGGCTAGGGTGCCTGAGTCTGAGGCCCCTTCTGCAGAGCTTGCTGAGAACACAGTGTTGGCTGCGTTATTTGCCACTTCTGAGGTTTCACCACCTCCCCCACGAGAGCATGCCAAGAGGCGCAGGGGTCGAGACGAGGATGAGGCTAGGGCGAGGAAGAAGGAGCTCCGTGAGATGGAGGCTGCGAGGAGAGCCTCGATTGCTGATGAGGAGGCCCGTACGTTGAGGGCTGTAGATTTAGATGCTGGGGCGTCTAGCTCCAGAGTTGTAGAGACAGTGAGAGGCACTACTGATGGTGCTGTTGCTGCTGAGGACACTACTGAGGGTGTCCAGACTACAGAGGGAGTGGGTTCCGGGGAACCAGACCCACCAACTTGCTGATCGCCGACGCTTTGCGCCTCAGGTTTGCTTCACCTAACACTCGATTATTTTAGGTTCTTTTATGCATTGGGGACAATTGCATATTTTATTTGTTGTGGGTGGGGTAAATGGAAAGTGAGTGCTAGGGTGAAGTCTGAGTAGCCCAATTCACGATCCTCTTTTTAGGTTTTCTTGCCTGTGTTCTTTTTCCCCAAGAGACTGACTACTTTTATTGTTGAACCGGCATGTTATATCTTGTGTACATAGTATAACTCTGAAGCATGATGGCTAAAACAAATATGATATCCCGATATAATGAAAATGATGCATGACTAGGAATAGTAATTGATAAATGTGTGGCTTTAAACATGACATAGAGATACACTACTGTATGACCCTGAATCTAAGACTCGAACTAGGTGTCTAATAATCTAGGAATGTAATGAGATATCAAGTGAGTGTGAGGGAAATTCAAATGATCTACTATTGATACTGAGCTATAACTTGCCTGGTTAGTCTTGCTAAAAGTAAGCCAAAATAAACAATTAGGAAAGGATCATAGGCCTTTGTTCGAAATAGTCAATCTTGAGCCTAAAAATAACAGTAACCAAATGAAGTTAATCCCTAATTGATCAAAATGATTTGAGCCTAAAAACAGATCTTCCTTTTTCACCCCAACTGATCTTCTCTGGGAACAATGTGTTGGCCCTGGTCCCTCTTTGGACATGTGCACCTCATTTTATGCCAAAAGCATAAGTTGAGGGTGGCTAATGCATAAAGCAACCTTGTCGTGGCCCTGACCCAACCATGGGTATTGTGAACCTTGACTCATGGCAAAGTCATGAGTTGAGTGGAAAGTGGGGTTGAAAGAATAAAGAGGAAGAAAGAACAAAACAAAAGCAGTGAAAATAAGGGCAAGGAGGGAAACAAGTCACTAAATTATACCTAAATATACCCTACCTAAACCTGAGCCTATGTTACAAGCTAAGAAATTCCTATCGTGATCCTAAGAGCTGTTATGGCAAACTTAAAGCAGTGAAAATAAGGGCAAGCTTATGGCAATATGTATAAATGAGTTGAGAAGTTGTTCTGAGAGCGAGTGTTGAAAAGTAATCCTTATACTCAAACTGAAATCATTGTGTGAAAAATGAGGATGTTATTTTTAAGTGAGGACACTAGTTGCAATACCGGAAAAATTAGCACCTTGGTGAGAAATTGAAGAGGATAGATGTCAGTGCGTAGTGAGTCTGTGTCATGGTCCGATCCACATAATTCAAGCCTAATAGTGATAACATGCATGAACATAATGAGAATGATCGGGATTGATAGCCAAATGATTGCGAAAGCTAAAATATGGATACTCGTATAGAAAGATTTTATAGTGAGTCATAGTGCGTCGCTTGAGGACAAACAACGAATTTAAGTTGAGGATGTTGATGTACCGTAGTTTCACGGTACTTTTAATGTTTTTTTCTTAAGTTTAGTGTGTTTATAAAGCCTTTTTGCATTGATTTTTTGTGTAGGTTTGTCTTTATTTGCAGAAAATCGGTCCAAAGGTGAACGCGGGAGTTTTTGAGCAAGAACTGCAGAAGAGACCACCTACGGAGTTCACGACGGTCCGTCGCGACTGTGACTGTCCGTAGGTGGCATCGTAGTAAGAAGAGTAGCTGTTGAAGAAAGATGGGGAAGTCTGACCAAGTGTGGGACTACGGAAGTTCATGACGGACCGTCATAGCCACGACGGTCCGTCCTGCTTGTTCGTCATAATTATCAGAGAGTAGTCCCAGTACCCAAATTCCAAAAAGTTTAAGTGTTGAGGAACGAAGCCCCTCGACGGACCGTCGTGCTTGCAACGGTCCGTCAGACCTGTCCGTCGAGGGTAATGAAGAAAGCAGAAGAAGAATTTGTGAAGTATGGGACGACGGAGGCCATGACGGTCCATCGTGCCCACGACTGTCCGTCACGAGTTCCGTCGCCTCAGACGCGTTTGGACAGATTTTTATTAATTAGAATTCTTCTTTTATTAGGTTTTGTTTTTTATTATAAATAGTTCGAAAAACCTCGTTTTGGGGTTAGACTCTTCAATATTTTTAGTTTTCTTGTTTTAGTATTGAATTATTGATTTTGGTAATTGATATACTTTTTCGGGAATCAATTGTTGGTGTTTTTGTGGATTAATCAAGTGAATTTCTGGAATTTATTCGTTCTCATTAAAGTAAGTGCATGAATTCTTACATTAAAAATATGAATTGTGTGATTATGACCATGGGTAACTAAACTCCATAACTAGGGTTGTGGGAACCATGGGTGAATAACAAGGTAATATCTAACTAAAATAATAATTCTAGAATAGTGTCTTGCATGTATTGATAATTCTTTCGTGTAGAAGTCTTTTTAACAGATGGCCAACGTTAGAACTCGCCTTAATGCTACTTGCCGGACCAAGGAGGTAGATAATAGGAAAAGAATTATCAACGTAGATTTAGTGTATACTATCTAATAGGCTAGTATCGTTTGGTACGAGGTAATAACTTAGTCAAATATCGATTATGATGCTTAATATGAGGTAAAGATAAGGGTTAGTATAGCAACACACGTAGCCGGACCAAGGTACGGAGTGAAATTTTCTAGATGCCGGACCAACGATTTAGAGATACATAACTTATCACTTTACATGCAAGATACTAGGAAATAATTGTTATAGCTAGAATTACCGAGTTAGGAACCTGTGGGGAACACTTAAGCCCTAGTTACTTTAATTAATTGATTAAGCTCCAAGATTTGAACCTGTTCGTTGTTTATTTTAATTTAGTTAATCATTTTTATTAATTTAAGAGCCCCCCCTTTTTGTCATTTGTTTTCTCGGGAAATAGTTGACTAAATAGTAGTAATAATCGAATAAAGTTAAGTCTGAACTATTTTCCTCGTGGGATCGACCCAACCTCATTTGTTGGGTTCTCTACTTGATACGACCGCTTTTACTTCTTAAATAAGAAGTAAGTTTGAGCGTATCAGCAACACATAACATATTGCACATATCATATCACGTAGTTCACATCATTCTTTCATATGCCATGAGACCTTGGAATCATGGACTTGTCATTAGGACTTCCCAAAATGAGGGCTCAACATATGGGACCTCAACTAGGGAGCCTTCTTTAGCAAACATAGAGTCTGCTTCATTCATTCGTACGTACTTCATTTTCATTCATTCATATACTAGTGCAATCACTAGTCATACCTAGGATGTAGTTTAAGACTCTCATCGGGTTTGATGTGCAATGACCAAGAATAACCTAGTGTCATTACTTAAGTCTAGTTCACCTCTTGATTATTCTATCCTAACACCTTTGGTATCGTTCATTTCATTATGTGCATCATTTGAGGCTGGCCTCATTCTTTCTATGGAAACTTTAACCTTAACCGACATAGATCATGTGAGCATAATGAAATCCAGTGTGTAATTCCCACACCGAAAAGAGATGGAATCACCAGCCAAAGTGAACCAAAATATGCTAGCGTATATAGGGAGTCGAACCATGCTATATCCCTATATTGGAAGTATAGGTTCAAAGACTAGGAGATATAAGGAGACACATACCCGGCATGCCGGACAGTCTCATCTCATGAGAGTTACGTGAACCTCCGCCCTTCCCGAAGGAAGGCATCACCTCTCATAGCTATCCTATCGGTGCTCAGTATAAAGTTCCATTACATTCAACTCATACATCATGGAAGTTGGCTTCTAGCATGAGTACATCATAGCTCATTAGATGATTTCTCATCTCGTCATTAGTATTAAGTATGCATTAACTTCAATACTTTCATTAGAGTGTTCATAGAGACTGGTCTCTTCATTAACTTTACACTGTCATAGGTGAGTACGTTTTGGTAACATTTACTTAGGCTCATTTGAGATTGCTCTCATCTTTCACACTAGCCTCTTATCATGTTGTCACCACATTCTTTAACTTTAGCATATTTGCTCTTCATAATTACTCACCACTCTACGTGAATGTTCATTTCATCGTATGCCAATGCACTTGGCTCTTTAGTGTGTGTCACACTCTTACTTGACCCCTCTAGGGTTCATTATCTCATCAAATAATATCTTAGGTTCACTTACTTTTTAAATGTATGCTAGACTTATGAGTCCACACATACAAGCCATGAGGCTTCATTCATAGTGTATCTAAGTGATTCATATTTATCCAAGATTATGTGGTACAAGACTTATGCATCTTGTAGGTATGTTAAGATATTGATTTCGATCTTTAGAGGTAGCATTCATTAAATAATTGTTTACGTATGACTTATGTATCAATACGGAATTGGGCAAAGGGACCCGATTTCGAAACCCTTGGGCAACACTTAATCTTAATTTAAACTTGGTGATTGCATTTTTCAGATTTGAGGGACCCTAATTTGATCCCCATCATCCCCATAATATTTCCTTTCTTTTTTTCTCCTAACTCTCTCATCTATTCAAGAGGTTGGGGGTTCAATCCTCACTCTCCACATTTATTTTTCTCCTTTATTTTTCTCCTAACTCTCTCATCCATTCAAGAGGTTGGGGGTTCAATCCCCACTCTCCACATTTATTTTTCTCATTTATTTTTCTCCTAACTCTCTCATCCATTCAAGAGGTTGGGGGTTCAATCCCCACTCTCCACATTTATTTTTCTCCCTTATTTTTCTCCTAACTCTCTCATCCATTCAAGAGGTTGGGGGTTCAATCCACATTTATTTTTCTCCTTTATTTTTCTCCTAAACACTCTCATCCATTCAAGAGGTTGGGGTTCAATCCCCACTCTCCATATTTATTTTTCATTTCATTTTTTTCATGAAATTTTTATATAATTTAAATTTGGTGAGGTCTTGGGTTCAATTCCCAATGACCTCACAATTTTTAAATTTTTTTAAAAAATTAGTCATTTTGGCCGAGACTACAAATTTCCAGCAAGTCTCTTCCAATCCATTTTTCTCTCATTCTTTTGTTGATTTTTTTTTGTAGCATTTTGAGTGACATTCAGTCAGCCACCTTAACCTTTTATGAACATCACGTTTTTAGCATTTTTACACACGCAAAACACAACATTTAACATACAAACTTCAGGCAACAAACATAGTCAAATTTTCAGCACACATGCTCAAAACAGTCCACTTAATACATTTTCCGGAATATATTTTTCATCCTTTACATGATTTTCTACAACACATTCAACACATAATAACAACCAGACCTAACATTATCTACCAGAAGAGATACCAACGCATGCTTTGAATCGTTCAAAGGATCTAATGACAGGGGCATGCAACGGGGACAACCTTAGTCTTTCAATTGTGATTTAAACTGAACCTTAAGGGTCTCTTGGGAAAGGGACCAAGAGATAAGAAAACACATACCTTAATGTCGTTCAACACTTGTTTCAATGCTGCCAATTCACCATGAAACCAAGCCTCACCACCGAAACTTCAAGCACATACCGTCAAGAACTTGTTGTTGATTTTCGTTTTTAGCTTAGTTTTTCGTTTGAGTTTTTGTGTGTACGTTCTTCAAGAGTGAAGAACTATTATTTTAAGTTATTTTAATGATAAAAAATGTGAGAATGAGAGTGAGAGACGTGAGAATGAGAGGATTAGGATTAGGATTAGGATTAGGAGAGTTACGTGGAGACTAAGTCAAACTAGGACTCCTCATTATTTATTAATTTTATTTTATTTTTTTATTATTATAAATCTGATTTTTCCCTTACTTAAATCAGATTTTTAAATATTAATTAATTAAATTAATTCACCAAATAAAATAAATCAAGTTAAATCATTGCTCCCACCTAGGTTTGAACCCGGGTGGAGCAAGATTTTACTCAATGGGCAATTTTGGCCCTTTCTACCCAAAATGCCCCTCTACCTTATTAATTAAATAATTAATTACTTATTTTGGGTAATTACGATACTACCCTTATCCTGGAAAAGGACCATTTTACCCCTAGACCCTCCAAACTTAAGATTACCCTTTTTTAAGTCCGGTAAAGACTCATCCGGGTAAATCTTCATATTCGGGAGCCCTACATGGCTGGAACCTACCTTTCCTAGATCAACTAACTCACCAGTTAGTTGGCTTGGCTGTTGCAAAGGTTCAGAGGTCTGGTTCTACGCGCATCAATTCGTGTGAACCCGATCTAATCTAGGCATTCTAGATACATTAGACATTACTTAGCATAGTCATTTTTAGGGTTGTTACACGAAGAAGTTCTATGTGCTTGGCCCTTGCAAAAAAGGATTAGTGGCGTGTTGAGAATATAATTAAGGAAATGTGGTGGTGCATACAATACAACCTCATTTACCATTCCTCCAAACATAAATAAATTTTGTTTAGCCTGATGGATATTAATTTTTTTACAATATAATAACCTGCTTGAACATATTGTATATCTTTTTTTGAATATTGAAAGGTAATGAATGATCTGTTTTTTGAACTTTTTTTCCTTGAACTATGGAAAGGTAATACAATAATATATCCTTTAAAAAAGAGAGAAGGTAACTAATACCACTATCCCTAGTGTTTATGTGTGCTCGATCCGCCTAAAATTGAATGTATAACATGCATGTCTCCTATTATGTACTCTAATAGTTAATTAATATTTTTAGTACTAAGGATGTACTACTATTTAATATATTTCATATTTGAATATTACATTACGAACTAATTAAGGGTGTACATCATGTAGAATTTCTATTACAAGGAAATACGCTGGGTAAAGACTCTAGTTGTAAACTACTCTTTTTTCTAAAACTTTTCCCATTTTTTATTCAAAATTTGAAAATTGTAAAGACTTTAAAATAGTATTAAATAGAATGTGTCAGTGTCATGTTTTGACTACTTTCCATTAGCAAATTGCTATAGATTAAAAAGAAATTGTTTGTTACTGAAGAATAAAAGTAACTGGAGATGGTATTTTGTAACCACTATAACTACAACTACAACTTCAACAGCTATGCCTTAATTCCATGCTAGTTCTGCTTCCTTTTGAATTATTGACTTTGGTACTTAAGAATATGCAATTATGTTTGTTTCTTTTTGGTAAAAAAAATTGTCTCTTTGAAGTTATCTCTAAAACGAATGACGAGTTATACATTCTTTTGAAACACTTCTCCTAATGCCAACTAGTCTACTTTGCGGTGTCATTGATGCCTATTCATAATCCTTATTCATCTGTTTCTTTGATATGTCCACTACACCATCAATCCACTCCAATTATCTGACACTCTTCCCATTTTTCTCAAAATTCGAAACAACAACAATATACTAGTGCAAGACTGCAATCCAACATGTGGGGTCTGGGGAGGGTTTATAAGATGCGTCAGACCGTTACCCCTTCTGGTGGAATATTTGGAAGGAAAGGAATCGGAGGATTTTAGAAGGAAAAGAATGCTTAATATAGAAGATTAAACGGAAAGTAATTAGTTCTTTAGGTTTTTGGTGTAAAGAACAAAATATAGCAGAGGAAATCCAATTAGTTGATTTCGTAGGTTCTTTGTAAGTATTTCTATTTCTTCTTTCTTCTTTTTTTCTCTCTTCTATGTTCATACTTTTGGAGGTGGCCAGCATAGCCCTTAATATTGAGGAATACATGTTACCCATTAAAAAGAAAAAAGGACCATTCTATAGTCGGTGATTCAGTTACAGTTCAGTTAATCTTATTGATACCTTCGTTAGGTGGTTTGGTTGATTAGTTCCAGGTCATACCTACTTTGTTTATAGAAGTTGTTACCATATATAGAGTTTGTCTACTCTGTTAAGTAGGGATAATTGATCTTACAGATACCTTCAATATAATTGTATACTTAGTCTTTTCATCGCCGTTCAATATCTTTGCGCCTTCTAAAATATCTATTTAACGTACTTTAATAATGTTGACCTACTTTTAATAAATAAAACATTGTTGACCGATTACCTTTCACCTTTATTCTTTCCTAAGCTAGTGCTCACATTACTCCAGATATTTTCCAACACCACATTCTAGATCTAGGTAGATTTTCCAGTATTGATGAACGACTTGGAAGTATGGGTTGGGTTATGGCATTGACTTGCTGTTAAAAAGGGAACATGAAGTATAATTTCACTGTAAATTGGGGACTCTTTTTTAACCTTTATTGCATTTATAATGTTTAGACTTAGACATACAAGGGATAAGCTCATTATTTGAGAGGAACAAAGTGTTGATCCCTCCTATACTTTTCACTTCACATTTCTCATCAAACAAATTTGTCAGTGCAATAGTTTTATATTTAGACATTCAAGGGATCAACTTCGTCAAAAGCCAAAAAAGTGCTACCTTTTCTTCTGAAAAAAAAATCAGTTTTATCTCTTAACTTTTTGCAACGATTCCGTTTGTAGGTCAAAAAGATGAGGACTCCAGAGAATTTGAAGTTCAATCTAATTCTTCCAAAACTTTGTATTTAAATCAGTAACGTCTTACTAGATGTTATCAAGAAGTAGAATTTGGCAATTGGGAAGTAGTTCCTTTGGTGCAAACTATGGACGATATGGTGAGAGGAACAAAGAGTGTTTGGAGGAGTGAAAAGCTCCCTTGTGTAGTTTGGTTGTGCTTTTGAAGGAGAAAAAACTAGAAATGCCGGAATAGTTGAAGCTAAAAGTATGAAGTGCAGCCCACAATTTCAGTACCATACATATATGAGCATAATAGTTCAGCTCAAACAAAAAGGTAATATAAAGTGGTTACTAGGGAAAAAGAATAAGGTGGTACCTATTTCCGATCTGTGTTTAATAAAAGTAGTACTGATTACCAAAAACATTGTAGAAGCACGATGTTACCAAAGTTTCCAAAGAACCAATAAAGAACAGAAGAACAAAAATTAATTCACGAATATTAAAAATTTTAAAACGTGCCAGAATCTGGAAAAAAAAAACAGAATGGAAAGATATCATGTCCATTGAATGCAAAGTGTTCCCTTAAGGAAATTATTCCCCTCTAGCATCCTAGGTTTGGTTTGGAATATGTCTTCCCAGGATAGAATGATCTCAATCACCAGTGTACTAGTACCCAAAACGCTGGTGTCAGCGAGCCACGTAACGGTAGTAAAGTACACAAAGAAACTTTATGCAAAAGAAGAAGAAGAAGAAGAAGAAGAAGAAGAAGAAGAAGAAATCAGAAATTTTCGTAGGGAAAAGTCTACAGAATCAGTGGTATTTATAGCGAAGAGGAACTGGTTCCAAAAGGTTGCAACCTTTCAAAATACACACGGTCATTCATGAAATTTTGCAACCTTTCAAACAATCATGGTTATTTCTGAAAGTTGCAACCATTCATAACAGTCATTTCCAACAATAGGAAAAATAAATAAAATGGGAAAGTATTTTAAATAAAACGGATCGCTCGCGGATCCGAGTCAGGTCAGAATGTTTCGGTTGATCAACTAAAACGGTTTTTCATTTAATTTAAATAAATAAATAAATAAATTATTTAAAAAAACTTTGTCCAAAAAATAATCTTTCGATCGGTCATTTTCCAAAGTCAAAGCCAAAACCAAACCGAGCGAGCGAAGATGCCGGCGTGAGAGGGGTCCCTCTTTCCAACCCTTATAAATATTAATAGAAGTTTTTCTCTATTTAAACAATTCTATTTTTCTTTCCACCACCAATAAGGGAGAAATTCCTTTCTACAAAAGCATAAGAAGAATTTTCAAGTTTCCAACTTTTCCAAGTTCCCAACTTTTCAATATCGATTGCATTTTGATAAGTAGGTTGCCCCTTGGACTTTTTGTAGTGAACATATATGTCGGATATACTCTATCAACTGGTAGATGCGATATATTTGAACGGTCGAGCTTTAGTGTATACCTAGACAAACATATGTCACACAATTAACCATTTACCATTTATGGTTCTTACGGTTGTGTTTATTTCAACCATGAACACCTCCTGGTTTCATGAGTATAGAGAATATACTTTTGACATAAGATTCTCTTTGAATAGCCTTACACTTCACACTCACATGGGTGATTTCTAATCGTGTCATTTCATAGATACACTATTTGGTCAAATCTGTCAAACTTAGCACATCATTAAAAAACTTTAAGTTTTATTAACTCATTAACAAGTCTTAAAGTCTTAACCTTGTTCCTAAACATTGTCTTTATCATGAGAATAGATTGAGTTAATTGACAATGTCGAACCGTCACACAACCTTTTTTTTCTTCATCAACCTATCTCTTGGGAACTCCTGTCTTTTAGATAGAATTACTATCATGCTGACTTGTCCTAAGCCATATGAATATTCCCTTATAAGATTTTTCTACTGCCTCTCTCACAAGGCCTTTTGTTAGTAAATTTGAGACAGTTATCGCTTGACTTCACATAGTCAATTGCGATACTTCTATTAGAGAAAAGTTATCTTACGTTATTATGTCTATGTCGTATATGACGAGACTTTCCATTGTACATGACACTCCCTGCCCTACCTATTGTTGCTTGACTATCATACTGTTTGTAAATAGGTCCCACAGGCTTGGGCTAGAATGGAATATCTTCTAAGAAATTCTGGAGCCATTCAACTTCTTCACCACCCTTATCTAAAGCAATAAATTCAGATTCCATTATGGAGCGAGCTATACATGTCTGTTTGGACGATTTCCAAGATACTACTCCTTGTCTGTTTGGACGTTTTCCAAGATATTACTCCTCCACTAAGTGTAAACACATAACCACTTGTGGATTTACTTCATTTGACCCGGTGATCCAATTTGCATCATTATATCCTTCAATGACGGCAGGATATTATTATAAAGCAAAGCACAATGTTGTGTATGTTTCATATACCCCCAACACACGTTTCATTGCCATCAAGTGAATTTAATTTGGACTACTACTGAACCGACTCAGTTTGCTAATAGCACTATTGTATCTTGTTGTGTACAATTCATAATATATATCAAACTTCCTAACACTCTAGCATATTCCACTCGAGAGTCACTTTCACTTTCATTCTTTTGAAATGTAAAGCTTATCAATTCGAGTTTTGACAACATTGAAATTTAAGTATTTGAACTTATCCAATACTCTTTCAATATAATGAGATTGCGATAATGCTAGTCCCTGAGGAGTTTTGAGAATTCTGATCCCTTAGATCAAATTAGCAACTGCTAAGTCCTTTATATCAAACTTGTTGGACAGCATGCACTTAGTATCATTTATATCGTCAATGTCTTTACTCATTATTAACATGTAATCAACATATATACACACAATGTATTCATGATTCATAACGTTTTTAATGTAAACTCACATGTCAACATTGTTTGGTCAAATTTAGCATGCCACTGTTTGGGTACTTTCTTGAGCAAATAAAGCGACTTCACAAGTTTGCACACTTTCTCTTCTTTACCAGCAAACACAAAACCCTTCAGGTTGTTCCATGTAAGTTTCTTCCTCTAATTCACCATTTAAGAAGGTTGACTTTACATCCATGTGGTGGATTTTCAGATCATGCATTGTCGCTAGTGATATTAACATCCTAATCGATGTTATCTTTGTTAATGGAGAGTATGTATCAAAGTAGTTCATACCTTCCTTTTGTTTGTATCCTTTGATTAGAAGTCTAGTCTTATAATTGTCAATAGTCCCATCAACTTTCATTTTCCTTTCAAAGATCCACTTTGATCCTAAAGGTTTATTTCCTGGAGGAAGATGAGTCAATTCCCAAGTATGTTACTTAAAATTGATTCGATCTCACTATTGACTTCTTTTTTCAATTGATTGACTCAGACAAAGACATAGTTGCTTTAAATGTATGAGGCTCATTTTCAAGAAAGAATGCCACAAAATTTGGTCGGAAAGAAGTGGATTTATCGTTGTGATTACTACGCCTAGGATCCTCATTAGGTAATGTATTTTCCATTGATTATTCTCGTGGTTGTTTAGTTCTTTCACTTGTCGACTCACATTCAGTTTTACACGGATAAATATGTTCAAAGAACTCAGCGTTATCTCACTCAATTTCCATATTCATTTCAGCATTATCAAATTTGTGAACCAAAAATCGACAGGCCTTACTATTCACAACATATCCAATAAATACACAATCCACTATTTTGGGTCCAATTTTCACCATCTTGGGTAAAGGAACATCTACCTTAGTTATACACCCCCGCACTTTGAAATATTTCAAGTTGGGTTTCCTTCCTTTCCATAACTCATATGGAATCAATTGTGTTTTGTTACGGGGTACCCTATTAAGTATCTTGTTAGCCATAAGGATGGCTTCCCCACCATAGATTTTGAAGTAACCAGAACTGATTATCAAGGCATTCATCATTTTCTTTAATGTTCTGGTCTTCCATTCAGCCACACCATTGTACTGTGGTATGTAGGGTGCAGTAGTTTGATGGATAATACTATTCCAAACATATCTCTGCAAAAGGAGATTCGTGTTCTCCACCCCTATCTCTCCGAATCATTTTTATCTTTAGATTCAATTGATTTTCCACTTTATTTATGTATTGATTAAATGCATCAATTGATCCATCCTTACTATTAAGCAAATATACATAACAAAATTCAATGCAATCGTTAATAAGAGTTATAAAATATTTTTGCCCACCACGAGATGGTATTGACTTCATATCGCATATATCCGTGTGAATTAAGTCTAAAGGTTTTGAATTTCTTTCAATAGACTTGTAATGATGTTAAGCAAATTTACTTTCCACACAAATTTCACATTTTGATTTATCGCATTGGAAATGAGGCAATACTTCTAAAGTAATCAATTTTTGCAAGGCTTTGTAATTTACATGTCCAAAAAAGGCATGTCGTAAATCATTTGACTCCAATAAATAAACACAAAAAGAATTCTTCTTAATATTGTCAACAACCATTACATTCAGTTTGAAGAGACCCCCGTGAGGTAGCTCTTTGCTAAGAACATCTCATTCTTACTTATTACACCTTTGTAACTAACTAGGACATACTTAAACATGTACTTGACGAGTAGTGCAACAGAAACTAAATTCTTCCTAATAGTAGGAACATGTAAAACGTTGTTCAAAGTCAACACCTTATCGGATGTCAATTTCAAACTTAGCAGGAGTGTACGTTGCAAAGATTCTTTCGCAGAGCAAATATGTCGAGTGGCACCTGAGTCGAGAAACAACTCTTCGGAATTTCCAACTAAGTTTCACTCTAAGATCATTGCACAAAGGTCATTTGCATCTTTCATCTCTTTCACAATGTTTGCTTGACTTTTTCCTTTGTCTTTGTCTTTTATTGGAGCACGACAGTCAGAAGACTTATGACCAGCCTTACCACAATTGTAACAGTTGCCCTTGAATTTCTTCTTGGTATGTTCTAACTTCTGTATGTTGGACTTATTTCTCTTCTTGCCTTTGGTAGAAATTTATTAAACAATATTAAGTCCAATTATTGTTGAACTCTTCCGAGACTTCTTTTCGGCAGTTTTGTTATCTTCCTCAATCTTGAGCCAAATCACAAGATCTTTAAGCTTCATTTGCTTATGTTTGTGCTTTAGAAAATTCTAGAAGTTATTCCACGGAGGAGGTAACTTCTTGATCATTTCAACCACTTGAAAAGCTTCATTTACTACCATATCCTCAGCAATACAATCATGGAAAATAAGTTGAAGTTCTTGCACTTGTGAACCAATAGTTTTACCATCTACAATTTTTATAGTCTAACAACTTTGTGACCACAACTTTCGAGGTTGTCATTGCACTATGATCATTATATAAGTCATCCTCTAAAGCACTCAGATGTACCCTTTACACAGGAAGTCTGTCTATTTCCATGCTTCAATAATCATGAATTTTTCCCTTCTGGCATTTCAACAGAAAGAATCGGAGTTTCTTCATTGGTCAATTTCTACAGACCAAGAGTTTTAAGCCAGAAAAGTACCCATTGCTGCCATCCTTAGAAATTCACACCAGAGAATTTCCCCAGTTTCTCTGCTGGTGGTACAATAGTTCGGGTTGGTGCAGCAACAACCATCGTAACATTATTGTGTGCCATTTCTGACAAACAAAAATCAATAAATATTTAGTAAGTAATAACTTAAATTTCAAAATTAATAGGAGTATAGAACCACGAAAGCTTTTGTCTCCACTAGAAACACAGATTAAAAATAATTTTAATTTCCTTAAGATTATTATTTGTGTTGAAAAACAATAGTAGTCATTACCAAAAACTTTGCGAAAACACGAAGTTACCAAAGTTTTCTATGAACCAGTGAAGAAGAGAAGAACATAAACTAATTCACAAGAAAACTAAAATCTGTAAAACGTACCAAAATTTGGAAAAATATAACAGAAAAGATCAAGCCCAATGAATGCACAGTGTCCCCTTAAGGAAATTATTACCTCTATTATCTGAGGTTTGATTTGAAATATATCGTCATATGGTAGAATTATTTCAATCACCAGTGTATTAATACCGAAAATGTAACACCCCGTATCCAAAACAGACCAAAAATCAACTTTTTAGAAAAACTGCAGGTGCAATCGACGGTTACCATCGACGGACCGTATCCTGAACCATGGCCCGTCCTACACATCCGTTGATTGAGTCAGAAACCTCCAAAAACTCAGCCAAAAAAATTTGACTAAGTTTCGAACGACGGACAGACCTACGGTCCATAATCAGTGTCTGTCGATCAACACCCCATTTACCCACTCTCTAATATGAACCACGATTGACCAGAACGGACCATCGTTCGATCTACGGTCCAAGGTCTGACCGTAGGTGCAAAATTAACAGACAGTTAGGGGGAAAATGCAGATGGGTCAACTTCAATTGATCATAACTCTTAGCACAAAATGAATTAGGTGTCCCATGACATACCAACAGATACATAATTGAATTAGCTTTCCATAGCCACTGACTTTGCTATATTCAGACCTCCAAGTAAACAGTTATACCCATTTTAGTAAAGGTCTGTCGAACAAACCCACCCTACGGACCCAAACGACGGATAGTCAATTGAACGATGGCCCGTCAGTCCAGGTCGTCGTTTGGTCTGGCAGCAATTAACTCAGGGGTCTTTTAGGCTTTTCCCACTTTGTTTAAACCCTAAGATACGTCATTTTTACCCTAAATCATCAGATTTTAGTCAGTTTAAGCCTTGAAACATAACTAAAACTTACCTAGATCAAAATCATAAATCAAAACTTAGAAAATCTGAAGCAAGAAAGGAGGAAAAGGTCAACAACCCTAGTTCAAGAACGCAGCAAAGTTCCAGGAGTTCCAGCCACGAAATCTAAGTGTTTCTCCGTAAATTTCATCACCAGGTATGTGGGATTTTACTAGTGGGTTTCTTTCACCCATTGGGTCCCTAATTTTCACTCAGATTCGTGATTCCTATATCATGATTAGAGCTAGGGTTTCTAGAACTTCGACGAAACTTCATGAATTTATTAGTTATATATTCCAAATCAGATTATCATGTTATTACTCAGATTATTGCATGAATTTCAGAACCCTAGCAATGTATTTCTTTATTTCTTGAATTATACATGCTAGGTCAGATATTTCAGATATTCAATTATACATGCCACAGTTATTAATGCATCATTAACATATTAAATGTTGCATTCCCATTTTGCATGTTCAGTTTTGAGCTATCCAGTATTTACAGAAATTTAGACATAATCAGTTAACTACATAAATCAATGGGAGTAGCATAATACGGAGTTGGAGTAGGGTTCAGCGTACCCAATTAGTCCAGAACTACTAGTCAAGTAGGTTGTAAGTCCCCTCTGTGGACAATCAATTTAGTGATCACGTCAGCATGGCTTTATACCTCTGGCAGGGTATATTGAGTCCTCTCGATGGGGCGTATACATAGTACTCCACATTTAGCTCATGTGGTTTTATTATTGGTTATTAGTAGCTCCCACAGTTCAGTCAGACTCTCTTGCATTGACCAGTTATCAGTATATTCAGTATTCAGTTTCAGTATTCAGTTTCAGCATGTTATAAATTGGTCATTGTATTCAGTTAGCTTAGAATTTAGTATATCATGTTCAGATTATTATACTTTTTTTGTGCTTGTTCAGTTATGTTTTATTTCAGTTCACTCTATCCTACATGTTTAGTACCTTCAAGTACTGACGCATACGTGCGCTACATCTTCTCGTGATGTAGATTCAGGTTCCCAGCATCCAGATCACGCATAGATCAATTCCTGATCTCCAGTTCAGCAGATCCAGTAGTGAGTCCTCATTCTCCGAGGACAATAGTCATGAGTTCATTTTAGTCTTTTAGTCATTTAATTTCAGTTTTCTCTAGACTTAGTTGGGGGCTTTTCCCAGTATTTCTAGTCAGTTAGAGGCTTATTTCATACATAGTTAGTTTCAGCTTAGTATTGAGTGAATATTTCCTTTATATTATGCTCATCATTTTCAAATATTTGAGTTATAGATTATGGTATTCCCCATCTTTTCAAATTAAATTATGATTTAACTTCCGCATCAGTTTATATTTTTTAGTATGCTCATGATCATGCCAGCAGGGTTAGCTTGGGATCACTTGTGGTCCTAGGTTCCGTGTCCGCGTCTCGAGGGTAGATCGGGGCGTGACAAACTTGGCATCAGAGCACTAGGTTTAAGTGTCCTAGGATGTCTGAAAAGGCGCACTAAGTAGAGTATTTTTCATGGGTGTGAAGTGCACCACATCTAATGAGAGGGAGGTTATGAAGTGTTTTAGGAGAACTTCACTTTGTTGTTACTCTTATCTTACATACGGTATATGATCTAATTCCATTCAAACTTGACGTTCTATATTTCAGATCATGCCTCCTCGTAGAGATAACGCTAGGAATGAGAATTTCAGGAATGAAAACGCAGCTCCTCCAGTCCTAGATCAAGAATTCTCTAATGCTGAGTTCGGGAATGTCATACAGATGTTGGCTCAGAGTATGACCAACCAGAACAATCGGGTTCATGCTCCTGTGAACAAATATGGTGGATCAGCAGCATTAAGGGTCCGTGACTTTGTTAGGATGAATTCGCCTGAGTTCTTAGGATCACAGACTAATGAGGATCCTTAAAATTCCTTGGATGAGATCAAGAAGATCTTTGAGGTAATGCAAGTCACTGGGAATGATCGGGTTGAGTTGGCATCATTCCAGTTGAAGGATGTTGTTCATATCTGGTACACTCAGTGGAAGGAAAATAGGGGTACAGATGCATCTCCCATTATTTGGGATTGCTTCAGTGAGATCTTTCTGGACAGGTTTTCCCATTATAGTTGAGAGAAGCATAGGCTCAGAAATTCATGAACTTGAGGCAGGGAAACATGACAATACACGAGTATGGGCTCAAGTTTAACTAGCTCTCCAGGTATTCTCCTCACATGGTTGCTCAGTCCAGGGCTCAGATGAATAAGTTCTTATATGGAGTGTCAGATTTGGTGAAAAAAGAGTGCAGAAATGCTATGTTACTGGGAGATATGAACATCTCTAGGCTTATGACTCATGCTCAGCAGGTTGAGGGTGATAAGCTTAGGGAACAGGCCAAGGAGATTAAGAAGGCTAGGAGTGGGAATTATGACTATTCTTAGCAGAAATCGGGTGGTCGAAATCGCTCGCAGAGTCAGCAGAAGTTTTCAGCCCCAACCCCTTCATAATCTAGTGTTCCATCCTCCAAGAACAGGTTTGACCAGAAGGTTAGAGCTCCAGGCTCTAAGTCTCAGGGAAGTGTTTCAGGCACCAAGACTTACCCCACTTGCCCTAAGTGTGGTAAGAGCCATCCGGGCGAGTGTCTCGCAGGAAAAGAAGGATGTTTTGGGTGCGGTCAGTCTGGTCACAGGTTGAAGGATTTTCCTTCTAGACAGGGTCAAGGAGGTGGTAATGGTAGAGCTCAGTCTACAACTTCATCAGCACCATCAACTCGCCCGACTCAATAGGGTAACTCGTCTGGTATAGGTGGCGGTCAGAGCCAGAACAGGTTGTATGCTCTTCAGGCTCGCCAGGATCAGGAAGGTTCTCCTGATGTAGTTACTGGTACGTTACGAGTCTTTGATCTTGATGTTTATGCATTGTTAGATCCAGGGGCTACTCTTTATTTTGTAACTCCTTACATAGCAGTCCAATTCAGTGTCAGTCCAGAAACTCTCTCAGAACCTTTCTCAGTCTCTACCCCAGTCGGTGACCCAGTTATAGCTAGATGAGTATACAGACATTGCCCTATCACACTCTCTTAGAAAATTACCTCACCAGATCTTGTAGAGAGTTACAAATAGTAGACTTCGATGTCATTCTAGTCATGGATTGGTTACATTCATGTTATGCCTCAGTCGATTGTAGAACAAGGATTGTTCGTTTTCAGTTTCCAGATGAACCAATCTTAGAATGGAAGGGTAGTATCTTAGTGCCTATGGGTCAATTTATTTCTTACCTTAAGGCCAGAAAGATGATCTCTAAGGGTTATCTCAATCATCTAGTTCGGGTTAAGGATTCTAGCTCTGAAACCCCAACTCTTGAGTCAGTTCCAATAGTCAGTGAGTTTCCAGAAGTGTTTCCAGAAAATCTTCCCAGATTTCCTCTCGAAAGAGAAATCGACTTTGGAATTGATCTACTTCCAGATATCCAGCCTATTTATATTCCTACTTACAGAATGGCTCCAGCAAAGCTTAAGGAATTCAAGGAGCAGTTGAAAGACCTTCTACGTAAGGGTTTTATCAGACCTAGTATTTCACCATAGGGTGCACCAGTGTTGTTCGTAAAGAAGAAAGATGGTTCTCTCAGAATGTGCATTGACTATAGACAATTGAACAAGGTCACAATCAAGAATAAGTATCCCATCCCCAGGATTGATGACTTGTTTGACCAACTTCAGGGTGTTAGTCATTTCTCAAAGATAGACCTCAGATCGGGTTATCATCAGCTCAGAGTCAGAGATAGTGACATTCCGAAAATAGCCTTCAGATCTCGGTATGGTCATCATGAATTTATAGTTATGTCATTTGGACTAACCAATGCTCTTGCATCTTTCATAGATTTGCTGAACATAGTGTTCAGACACTACTTGGACTCGTTCGTTAACGTCTTTATTGATGATATCCTCATTTACTCTAGGAATGAAGAAGAATATGCGAGTCATCTGAGAGTTGTTATGCAGACTCTCAAGGATCGCCAGTTATTCGCTAAGTTTAGCAAATGTGAGTTCTGGTTGCAATTCGTTATTTTCCTTGGTCACATTGTATCTTGCAAAGGGATTCGAGTGGATTCGCAGAAGATAGAAGCAGTGAAACAATGGCCCAGACCTACCTCTGCTACAGATATCAGAAGTTTCTTAGGTATAGCCAGTTATTATAGAAGGTTCTTGGAAGGATTTTCATCCATAGCCTCACCATTGACAAAGTTGAATCAGAAAATGGTCAAGTTTCAATGGTCAGATGATTCTGAGAAAAGCTTTGCAGAATTGAAAACTAGATTGACTACAGCTCATGTCTTGACTCTACCAGAGGGTTCAGATGGTTATGTGATCTATTGCGATGCATCTATAGTTGTCCTTGGTTGTGTGTTGATGCAGCGAGATAAGGTTATAACTTATGCTTCTAAACAACTTAAGGTACATGAGAAGAACTATCCAAGTCATGACCTCGAGCTTGCAGTGGTGGTGTTTACACTCAAGATTTGGAGACACTACTTGTATGGTGTTCATGTAAATGTGTTCACTGACCATAAGAGCCTTCAGTATATATTCACCCAGAAGGAGTTGAATCTTCGCCAGAGGAGATGGCTTGAGTTCCTTAAGGATTATGATATGAGTGTGCATTACCATCCTGGTAAGACGAATGTAGTAGCAGATGCTCTTAGTAGATTATCTATGGGTAGTGTAGCCCATGTTGAGGAATAAAGGAAGGAGCTAGTGAAGGATGTTCACAGGCTTGCTCACTTTGGAGTTCGCCTTATGAGCATATCAGACAGTGGTGTAACAGTTCAGAATGGGGAAGAATCTTGTTTTGTAGTGGAGGTTAAGGAAAAGCAAGACAATGATCCAATCTTGCTTGAACTTAAGGGTATAGTCCATAATCAGAGAGTGGAGGTTTTCTCTCAAGGAGTACATGGTGTACTTCGCTACCAAGGTAGATTGTGTGTTCCTGATGTGGGAGAGTTGAGACAACATATTCTTGCAGAAGCCCATAACTCCAGGTGTTCTATTCATCCAGGTGCCACTAAGATGTACCACGATCTGCGGGAAGTCTATTGGTGGAATGGTATGAAGAGGGATATAGCAGAATTTATGAGTACGTGCCCCAATTGCCAGCAAGTCAAGGTAGAACATCAGAAACCAGAAGGTATGACTCAATAGATCGATATTCCTACTTGGAAGTGGGATGTGATCAATATGGATTTTATCACAGGGTTACCTCGTACTCGCAGACAGCATGACTCTATTTGGGTTATAGTTGATAGGATGACTAAGTCTTCTCGCTTTTTGGCGGTCAAGACTACAGATACGGCAGAAGACTATGCCAAGCTTTACATTAATGAAATTGTGAGATTGCATGGGGTTCCTTTGTCTATCATCTCAGATAGAGGACCTCAGCTTACCTCTCATTTCTGGAAGTCATTTCAGAAGGGTCTTGGTACACAGGTTAACCTTAGCACAACATTTCATCTGCAGAGAGATGGACAGGCAGAGCGTACATTCAGACCCTAGAGGATATGTTGAGAGCTTGTGTGATTGATTTCAAAGGTAGTTGGGATGATCACCTCCCTCTTATTGAGTTCGCCTATAACAATAACTACCATTCCAGCATTCAGATGGCCCCTTATAAGGCTTTGTATGGACGTAGATGTAGATCTCCTGTTGGTTGGTTTGAAGTAGGTGAAGCATCTTTGATAGGGCCAGATTCAGTCCATTATGCTATTGAGAAAGTGCAACTCATTAGAGAGAGACTTAAGACAGACCAGAGTCATCAGAAATCTAATGCAGACGTAAGGAGAAGGGAACTAGAGTTCCAAGTTAATGATTGGGTTTTCCTGAAAGTGTCACCTATGAAAGGGGTGATGATATTTGGCAAGAAGGGGAAGCTCATTCCTAGATATGTAGGACCTTAGAAGATCTTTAAAAGGGTTGTCAAGGTGGCATATGAGTTAGATTTGCCAGTAGACTTAGCAGCAGTGCATCCGGTCTTCCACGTCTCACTCTTGAAGAAGTGTGTGGGTGACCCAGCCTCGGTGGTGCCATTAAAGAGTGTGGCGGTGAAAGATAGTCTTTCTTATGAGGATGTACCAGTTGAGATTCTTGACCGTCAGGTTAGAAGGTTGAGAAACAAAGAAGTCGCTTCAGTCAAGGTTTTGTGGAGGAGTCAGTCTGTAGAGGGAGCTACTTGGGAAGCAGAGCACCCATGAAAGCCAAGTATCCTCACCTCTTTCATTCCGATTTCAGTCCATCTTGAGGTAATAGTTCCTCTTCAGTTTTTCAGTCATTAATGCGTGAATTCAGTCTTAGAATCATGTTCCCTTAGTTTGTACTTGCATTTTCAGCGTATTTTCATGTTCTCGGAACTCAATTTAGTCAGAAACACAGTTCTCAGTGTTTAGTAGTAGGGTTTGCAGCTTTCTCCCTCTATTTCAGCTAGTTTAGTCTTCATTCGAGGATGAATGTTCCCAAGGGGAAGATAATGTAACACCCCGTATCAAAAACAGACAAAAACTCAGCTTTTAATAAAAGTTGTAGGTGCAATCGACGGTTACCATAGACGGACCGTAGCCTGAACCACGTCCCATCCTGCACATCCGTCGATTGAGTCAAAAAAAAAAAATCAGCCCAAAAATATTTGACTAAGTGTCGAACGACGGAAGGACCTACGATCCGTAGGTCAGTCTACGGTCCGTATTCTGTGTCCGTCGATCAACACCCCATTTACCCACTCACTGATATGAACCACGATTGACCAGCATAGACCGTCATTCTATCTACGGTCCGTAGGTGGAAATTTAAAAGACAGTTAGGGGGGAAATGCAGATGGGTCAACTTCAATTGATCATAACTCTTAGAACAAAATGAATTAGGTGTCCCATGACATACCAACAAATATATAATTGAATTAGCTTTCCATAGACAATGACCTTGCTAAAATCAGACCTCCCAGTAAAAAGTTATGCCCGTTTTAGTAAAGGCTTGTCGAACACACCCAACCTACGGACCCAAACAACAGACAGTCAATTGAACGACGGCACGTCAGTTCAGGTCGTCGTTTGGTCTGATAGCAATTAACTCAGGGGTCTTTTGGTCTTTCCCACTTTGTTTAAACCCTAAGATACGTCGTTTTTACCCTAAATCATCATATTTTAGTCAGTTTAAGCATAGAAACATAACTAAAACTTACCTAGATCAAAGTCATAAATCAAAACTTAGAAAATCAGAAGCAAGAAAGGAGAAAAATGTCAAGAACCCTAGTTCAAGAACGCAATAAGGTTGCAGGAGTTCCATCCACGATATCTAAGTGTTTCTCCGTAAATTTCATCACCATGTATGCGGGATTTCACTAGTGGGTTCCTTTCACCCATTGGGTCCCTAGTTTTCACTCAGATTCGTGATTCCTATATCATGATTAGACCTAGGGTTTCTAGAACTTCGACAGAACTTCATGAATTTATTAGTTAGATATTCCAAATCAGATTATCATGCTCAGATTATTGCATGAATTTCAGAACCCTAGCAATGTATTTCTTTAGTTCTTGAATTACACATGCTAGGTCAGATATTTCAGATATTCAGTTATACATGCCACAGTTATTAATGCATCATTAACTGATTAAATGTTGCATTCCAATTTTGCATGTTCAGTTTTGAGCTATCCAGTATTTACAAAAATTTAGACATAATCAGTTAACTACATAAATCAATGGGAGTAGCATAATACGGAGTTGGAGTAGGGTTCAGCGTACCCAATTAGTCCCAGAACTACTAGTCAAGTAGGTTTTAAATCCCCTCTGTGGGCAATCAATTTAGTGATCATGCCAGCATGCCTTTATACCTCTCGCAGGGTATATTGGGTCCTCTCGATGGGCGTATACATCGGAGACCACATTTAGGTCATGTGGTTTTATTATCGGTTATTAGTAGCTCCCATAGTTCAGTCAGACTCTCTTGCATTTACCAGTTATCAGTATATTCAGTATTCAGTTTCAGCATGTTATAAATTGGTCACTGTATCCAGTTAGCTCAGAATTCAGTATATCATGTTTAGATTATTATACTTGCTTTTGTGCTTGTTCAGTTATGTTATATTTTAGTTTACTCTATCCTACATGCTCAGTACCTTCAAGTACTGACGCATACGTGCGCTACATCTTCTCGTGATGTAGTTTTAGGTTCTCAGCATCCAGATCACGCATAGATCAATTTTCGATCTCTAGTTCAGCAGATTCAGTGGTGAGTCCTCATTCTCCGAGGACAATAGTCATGAGTTCATTTTAGTATTTTAGTCATTTAGTTTCAGTTTTAGCTAGACTTAGTTGGGTCTTGTCCTAGTAAATTTGGTCAGTTAGAGGCTTATTTTAGACATAGTTGTTTCAGCTTAGTATTGAGTTAATATTTCCTTTGTATTAAACTCATCATTTTCAAATATCTCAGTTATAGATTATGGGTATTCCCCATCTTTTCAGATCAAATTATGATTTATCTTCCACATCAGTTTATATTCTTTATTTTGCTCGTGATCATGCCAGCAGGGTTATCTTGGGATCACTTGTGGTCCTAGGTTCCCTATCCGTGTCTCGGGGATACCTCAGAGCGTGACACAAAATGCCGGTGTCAGCGATTCACTCAACGATAGTAAAGTATACGAAGAAACTTTTTGCAGAAGAAGAAGAAGAGATCAATTTTTTCGTAAGGAAAGACTCTGAAGATAAGTGGTATCTATAGTCAAGAGGAAATGGTCTTTCGAAATCCACACGACCATTCATTAAAGTTTGCAACCTTTCAAACGGTCATCGCTGTTTCTGAAAGTTGCAACTTTCAAAACAATGATTTACAACGGCGGGAAATTTAAATAAACGGGAAAGTATTTTAAATAAAAAGGGTCACACGCGGATCTGAGTCGGGTCAGAAATAATCTCTCAATCAATCATTTTTTGAAGCCAAAGCGGAAGCACGAGGGGCTCCTCTTTCTAACCCTTTTATTAATTAATAGAAGTGTTTCTCTATTTAAGTACTTTTATTTTTCTTTCACCACCATTGAGGGAGAAATGTTTTTTTTACTAAAGCATAAGAGAACTTTTCAAGTTCCCAACTTTTCCAAGTTCCGAACTTTTCAAGTTCCTTTCTTTTCATCTTCCCTCCATTTCCTATTAACTCCTGTTATATACCCAACATTACCAAGAACATCTAGTGTACTGAAGCATATTATCCCATTTTCCTCCTTGATGAATTAAATCCTTGGTCTGGATATCGATTTTTTTTTGACATACTGAATATTAAATATTTTTGAAAATAAGCATTTTCTACCTTCGTTTGAATCATGACATTTTTGGACTCTATCAACTTTTTATATTCATGTCATTATTTGTGGGAGTTCATTGCATAGATATTGTACGTACATATTTAATATGAGTAATAAAGGGATTGTTATATTATAGTAAGTTCAATTTCACTGTGTGAAAGGTCAAAAGAGTTTCTCCAAATGTGTAAAAGGTCAAAAGGGTACATCCAAAATCAAGTGTTCCTCTTTAATAGCGTTGTTTAGGTTCTCTTATGATTCATTCATCTCAATATGTGTCTCTTCTCTACAATACTCGTGTTTCCCCGCCCAACCAGTTTACCTACAAATTGGGATGCAAGTATCATGGGACAAAAGTCCCAATATTCAGGGCATTCTCTTAAGCATAAGTCCCATCATCATTTGTGGCGTATGCCTAGAGAACTTTCTAAAGTTGGAACAAGAATTTCTTAACAAACTTTTTTTAATAGTTAGATACTCAAAAACGAACTCATAGTAAATTTTTATACTAAAATAACTCTTAAATCAAACACCTCATCGAATTTTTCAAGTCTCCTTTTGTCGTTTACTATGTAACCCGGTGTTTAGGAAACCGAATGCTTCATCGCTTTAAGCGATGAAGCAAAGCGATGCGACGTGAGCCTTCTACGTTTACAGATCAGAAGCAATGAGGCTGAAAAGAAGCGACCGCTTCAAAGGATGAAGCAGGACGAAGCCCATTAAGCAGCCCTTAATTTTTTTAGGTCTTAAAAGATCGATAAAAATTTAAAAAAAAAAAGTGCCCTTTTATTTCAAGAGACCCAGTTTAGTTTGACTACTCCTCTAGGGTTTTCACGCATTCTTCCTCAGGTAATTTCTCTCTCTTTCTTTCTTTCTTCTTCTTCTTCTTTGTTCTTTCTTCTTCTACATCTTTTTTTCTTCTGCTTTTCCATGGACCTAGGATTTTCTTTTCTTTTTTATACTCTCATTTTTGCTCTGTTTTCCATATGTCTTAGACGCCTCCTTCTTCTTCTTCTTCTTCTTCTTCTTTTTAGTCTTTCTATGTTTTGCTACACTGCTGCTCTATTTCTGCTTTATATCAAAAGTGAATCATTTTTTTTAACCTGATAAAAGTGTTGTAGTGAGGATTCCAAAAGTGAATTATTTATTAACTTATTATATTTTTTATTTATTTCTTAACAATATAATCTGTTGCTACAGTGATTATTATACATTGCTACGGTGATTAGAAAATAATATTTGCTTTTTCTTCAAACTTAACAGAAAGATAAAAAATAATGATTGATTCAGCCTAGAAATACGGGGAAAACATTAGTGAGACTGATCGATCTACAGCTAAATGTGTGTATTGTAACAAGCAATATAAAGGCAGAATCTTTCGTCACAAGGAACATCTGATGTGTACTTCTAAAAATGTCATACGGTGTTCAAAATGCCCGGATGTTATGAGGGAAGAAATTCGAAGATATGTTGAAGGGAAAAAGGATCTAAAATGTCAATATTATATCGACCGGATATGATGAATCTTGATGATGACGGCGACGAAGAAGAAATGGAGGAAGGTTAAGTTGTTGATTGATCACTTCATACAAAGTCAAAAAATAAGCAATAAATCAACAATTTCTTTAAGTTGCTGATCAATCGGTAGAAAATGTCCTTTATATTGTTATTTTCCACAAAAGCAAGGAGATGATGCAAGGAAAAATGGTAAAAAAGTTTGCAGGATGTTGCCAAGGGAATTTTAATGGAACGCGCAGTTGCAACCTTTTCACAATGGGTGTATGATGCAGGGCTCCCCTTCAATTGTGTCAATTATAAAGACACTTTTGGAGCCTTCATTGAGGTCATCATGTGGTCCGGGAATTAAGACTCCCACTTATCACGAAGTTACTGTAAGTTGTCTAGCCAAAGAAGTGGAAGAGACACAAAAAATTGTGGAAGAACATAGAGTAGAATGGAACTAATTTGGATGTTCCATTATGATGGATAAGTGGACAAAAAGAACGGGAAAATGATCATCAATGTGTTGGTGAATTCTCCAAAACGAAGCTTATTTCTTGAATCCATTTATGCGAGTGACTCGTCTACTGATTCAATAATGTTGTACATGCTCTCAACATTGGTGGTCCCTTGATTAAGTACTTCATTTGGTGGATGGGGAGAAAAAACCACCAAAGGGGTACATCTATGAAGCAATAGATAGGGATAAGGGAGATATTCAAAAAGCATTTACTGTTGAGAATAAATATGAAAAGTTTTTGAGATAATTGATAAAAGGTGGAATACTCAACTTCACCAACATTTGCATGCAGTTAGGAATATTTTGAACCCATCACTTTTTTATGATAATGTAGAAAATAATTTACTATCTAAATAAGTGTGGAAGGGATTCCATAAATATGTTGTGAAGTTGGTTGTCGATGAAGACGTCCAATATTCCATAACAGCTAAAATAAGCATTTATAGGAGTGCTGATACTTTTTTTATTACAAACGGCTATTAGACAAAGAACGAAGAAGTCACCAGGTGAAGGAGTGTTTTATGTTTCATTCTAGCTTTAGGCCTTTAGCTTTAAATTATTTCATTAGACTTGATAAATTTTGAGTTGTTCCACTTGAATAGTTGAATGATGGAGGTTGTATGGATCAGAAACTCCAGAATTACAAAAGCTTGCCACCAAAGTTCTAAGTCTAACTTGTATCTCATCGAGGTCTGAAAGAAATTGTAGTGTGTTTGAATATGTAAGAAAGAGAAAATATTTATTATATTCAGATAACTAAGTTATCTTAATCATCTTATCTATTACTACCTGCCTGTCCTAATTTATTTGCATCTTCATACCAAGAAAAGGAATAGACTAACTCTCAAGAGCCTCAATGACCTAGTGTTCATAAAATACAATTAGAAAATTGAGGCGTCGTTACAATGCTTGCAATGTGATTGATCCGATTCGTTAAGACAATATTGACGATGCCAATGAATGGCTAACTAGAGTTGAGAATTGACACACCCGGAAATTTTCATGACCTATACTAGAGCTTATTATGTTGAATAATGATGGTTTTAGACCTAAATAAGTGTAAATAACTTGTTTGAGAAGTTTCAGAGCCATAGAATTAAAGAAAAGCCTTAACGTCCAGAAACTAGCGAAATTCAACTATGTTGACGTTCCTATGTTTGGGGAAGGTTTCAGAGGGTCAAATGAAGTCTAAAACTTATAAAAAGATTTTGGATACGTAGAATGTAGTATAGAGAGTCTAAACGTCCGAAACGATACCCCAAGGACAAACAGAAGGGTCCTTGGGGAGGACCTAAACATGGGTGGGCAGGCTGCCTGGAAGCCTGCGACTAGGCAGGATTGAAGGAACAGTTCGCGACACGCGATCCTCACGAGGTTTTCTGCCCCAAGATATGAGGGGCAGCCTCGAGACGCGAGGTTGACATGCACCTCACTGCCTCAACCCAAAATTTAAGGAAAAATGAAGGGATTTGGCCCCCGATGTGCAGCTACTTTCCAGATATCGTAAAAGTCGTATTTTGGTGTTTTCACTTCAAAAATAAACCCATTTAAGTGAAGGGTATTTTGGGTAATTTAATGGGTGACTATATAATATATTAGGATCAGTTTTAGGTCCATTCTAACACAAAAATCAAGTCCCACAAGTTGAAATCAAAAATCACTCTCTCTCTCCCAAATTCTCTCTTTCTCCAAAACCTCCATTGAAGGTGTCACATCCCGAAACCACACCCTAGAATTTAGGGTGCAATCTTGGATTGCGACCGGCATATTCGACCTCTCGGAGGTCTCATACAATCCTATCATATCATTCATCGCATATACATAATGAAAAGTAGTGCGAAATTAAAACTTTTCATAACGACAATAACATAGTCTTAAAACTCTTTCATATATGTAGTAATAGGAAATGCTAAGTCTCAAATCATCATCTTAAGATACAAGAATACTTGGGACACGACCCATACGAATATAGAAAACATAGTACTAATAAGTCTATTACAAAACTTCATTAGAAACATAAAAGACATATATGCCCTCAAGTCAAGTGAGGACATACTTAAACTTCTCTTGAACGACCTTCTAATTCCAATTCTTCTTCCCAAAAGCTCTTCACTTACCAAGCACTATATAGATAAAAGCATGGATTAGTACAACGACGTGTACTAAGTATGGCATTATGCATAAAATAATAAAAATGGACATTTATTGAAAATATGCATCTTTTCATTTGGAAATCATATTATAATCATAAGAACAACATTTAGCAACTTATAATCACATAAGAAAACATTTAGCCAATTTAATACATTTTTTAGGTCACTTCACAGTAACCTCCCTTCACTGTACAGTGAATTCCTTCACTGTTACAGTGAAGCTTCTTTACTCCTTTTAAGACACTCCCTAGCATGTAGTCTTCTCACTAAAGCTATCCTAATATTCACTTAAGTCACATAAAGAGAGACAGACCATACACCCTCTCTAGATGTGCCTAAACGATCCTTAAGATTACTCATAATGAGACACATACACACCTACAATACACCAACATACAAGGCATACATAATATCACAATCTCCCATACCAAGGCTATCAAAAGACCTACTTAAGTAAATCAAGAATATAACGTCCATGATTGACCTCTTCAAGATTACCTAAATAGTCCTTAACACTTCCTAAGTTTAGATCATGTCAAACATAACAAGCAACTTCCCTAACTAGAGTCATTCTCAAGACTTCCATAGATAACACATGAAGAGATCATCCTTTATGACCTCTTCACAATTTAACTAAGGAATCCTTAAGTCACTTTAGATTAAGTACTTATTCATTTACATACTTTATATCATTAAGTCATTAGTTCATTTAAGAGACATACATCACATATAGGACATTCATGTAATGGTCTTGGAGAAGACCTAGGGACTCTTACTAACATCTTCAAAGACTATTGTGCAATGTCTAGATAGCGTCCCATACAACCACCTAAACCTCATAGAACTTCTCTAATGCTAATAGGTATCCCATATGATGAGAATAGGCAATAAACGACATAGACCATGGTAGCAAAGCATGAAATCCGGAGTTCTATCCTACTCCGATGAGGTGTTCTACATGCCAATGGTAGAACTTAGACACATGGTTAAGGAAATATGAAGGTCTTCTTTGTATTCTAGTCTCACTCTTTAACTAGAACTACTTCTCTTACCATACTCACTCGGTGCTAGCCTTCGTTCTCATAGATTTAATCACACTAAGGTTCATACAAAAGGGTTTTATATCAAGTTCATAACTCAACTACATTTACCCTACCAAAGCAAGGTCCACAAGGGTCTCACTATGGCGATAAGAAGTTCATCATGACTTTCCTAAGAATTGATGTGATGTCATTCCATCCAATCAACCTTAAGTCCATCATTCATTACATGAAGGATACCATTACGGCTTCCAACTTCAAGTTTCATAACCTTACCACTTGGTTCAAGGTTTCATAAAGGACCCTCTTATCATCATTCAAGGTCTCACCTAACATTCATTCATTCAAGACTAAGACTCTTTAAGTTCCTAATTCAATACATAACATATTAATATTCAAACAAGCATCAACTAAGGGACACAAGTCTACTTAAACAAGACACAACATTACATCAATTTAGCACATATATCATATCATCTTTTAGACACTTTGGAATGACCCTTAACATCATTTAGTCAACCTATTCATTACCTTAACATCATCAACATAACCATTATAGACTCATATAACCAAATTAGGAACAACCATGTACAACTCTAAGACTACACACTTAGCATATAGCCATAGCTTAACATGATTATCTAGATAGTATCAATAGTCTAAAACATACTTTCACATATAGGTAGGTATAATCATACCTCACCAAATCAACTACACAAATAGCCATATAACTTCAAGTAGTGTCGACAAGGCCATGATCATCAATATACTTAAAATAATGCCGACAAGGCCACATCAATTCACATAACACCGCCACCATAAGTGAACACAACCAATCACAACATAATTGAAATCTAAAATAACATTAAATAAGAAGAAATAGGGCAGCATACCACCTCTTCATCCTCAACACTTCAAGTCAATACCAAATCATCCAATTCAACCTCATAAGGCCCTTACCCATGGCCATGAACACCAATTTAATACATAAACTATAATAATCAATGAAATCTAAACCAATTCAATATAGACTCAACAATCTAAGACCAATTATACATCAATTAAATACAATTCTTATATCATTAGAAGGCCCATAAGAAACTACACATGAATCCATAAACATTAGACCAATATCAAGTAACCCATAAATTAGTCAAAAACTAGGGTTCATCAATTACATGGGTCCATAGGTAGATTGATTTAAAATAATCTAAATAACAACAATTCAATCACTATTCAATTATTAAAAACCTTTAATACAAGAACCATGGTAGAATCATGAAATTGGACAATTCATCTTTGAAAACTTTAGAAAACATCTTTGAAGTTGGGCTCCTTGATGAAACGAGTTTTAAGGATCAAAAATCATACCTCAATGAAGCTTAATCTTCACTTTGATGAAGAATCTCCACTCAATTCGTCACACCAATCTCTTCCTTGACTTTGGACTTCAATGGAGTCTTTGGGAATTCTTAAGGGATTTTGGGGTTTTGTTTTTGGAAGAATGAAATCTCCTAAGTGTTAAACACATATATACTTGCTTAAAATATCCAAAAGACCCTTAAAGTACCGCCAAACCTTCCATTTATAAGTGGGGTGAAATTACAATTTCACCCCTAACTTGGCAGTGAAACTGCACGCAGGAACAGGCCCATCGACGGTTCGACAGTCGACGGACTGTTTGTCCAAAAACACACCGTCCTGTCCTATCGCTGGTTGGGTCGGAGACTTGTCAAGGTACCCTTCTCACCCAAGACTAAGTCTCCACCGACTACACCCATCGACATGGCATCGATTGGCCAACGAGCCGTCGATACCTCCATCGTTAGGGGCTGCCTAGGACAGTCTTGACATAAAGTTTTGGTCCTTCTTCAAGGATCCTTGGTTGGTCCATGGGGATGTTTGCCCTAACGTTTCCAACCCAAACATGACTGTGTACAAGTTTAACACCTCTCACATGAATTTCATCCAAATCGAACACGTAAAACTCGACGAAACATGCCTAGACACACAAGGTCACTTCAAGGCACATCTTTCGAACTTCATGAACGTTCTTGGACGTTTGACCTCCAAACTTCTCAAAACTTGACACACTGTCTATACATACCTTAATAACTCATTTAAGGACCTTGAAACCTCATGAATTACACATAAACACATAGGACCACATACGAGGCACTTAGGTGACTTAGTCGTCGAACGTCTTAGTCGTCCCTTGACGTTTGACTTCCAATGCACCTAATACTTTAACTACTACCTCTATACCATATAATAGACCACATTAGGACCTTATACCACCATTATCAACATATTAGGCTCTAGTTACCCTAAGTCATTTTTGGGGTCTTACAATCTCTCCCACTTGGACAACATTCGACCTCGAATGGCACTTGCCACTCTCCGAACACTTCCAAGATTAGAGATTCAACTATCAGCACATAACCAAACCACATAATACATTATCTAGAAGAAACATCAATTTCACATAGTCAAGAGATTCACAACACAACAAGAAACTAGAAGCCAATTCTATAACTCATTATGCTACAAAACTCACATCCTTCATTCCAAATAGCAATATCTCATTTTATATTTAATATCATACTCATAAACATCAGTTCTAACCATATTACAACATTTAGACCAAAGAATCAATAAGTCAATTTTTACAAAATTTTACAGTGAATAGTGAATAGTGCTACAATGATTTTAACAAATTTTTCAAAAAAATACAAAATTTAAGCAATTCATTATATAGACATGCTAATATGCAAGGTAACATCATATAAACACCTCTTACAACATGCTCATAGCAAAATAAAATACAAAATGCAAGAAGTTAATGAAATTCAATTTCAACCAAACTCCTAAATATCATGCACATGCAACCAACTAGCACATCTATCTAGCCATACTCCCCCACTTAGAAGCAACTCATACCATAATAAGAGAAACAAGGACTTACCAACATCATCATCACTCTCATACGGCTTCTCACCTCTAGTCCAGAGTGCATAGAAACGCCTCTTTGTTGGAGCATCATCCTTTGGAGCACTAGGATCAACTTTCTTACCCTCTCTTCTAGAAGCAATGTTAGGACAATCTCTCACTTTGTTCCCATCTTTACCACATCCAAAGCAATTACCCGTACCCACTAGACACTCACCATAATGTTTCTTTCCACAAGTGGCACATGTAGGTTTGCCATTGTGAGAACCACCTTCTTTCTCAAACTTCTTCTTAGGAACACTAGGTCCATCTTGAGTTTGAGCCCTCTTTTTGAACCTAGGTTGCACTTGATCACTAGCAACACTCCTTTTCAAGTTCCTTGCAATCCTCTTAAGTTTAGACTCTTCAATTGATTGTGCATACACCATGAGTCTAGACAAAGTCATATCATCATGCAACATAACCGTACGACATTCCTCCCACACTAAGTCGGCTACACCCGTCACAAAGCGACTCATTTCATCGCTTGGATTAGACACTAGGGAAGGTGCATATCTAGACAAAGTTGAGATTTTCAAAGAGTATTCCTCAACACTCATATTGCCTTGCTTGAGATTGATAAACTCCTGTACTTTCACTTCCCTCCTCTCACGGGAAAAGTACTTACCAAGAAAAGCTTCCTTGAGTTCTTCCCACTCAATAGGACCCGACTCCACCGGCCTATTGTCCTTCCATTAAGTGTACCAAATTTGAGACACATCCCTCAATTGATACAAAGCCAACTCCGCCTTCTCCCTAGATGTAACCCCCCTAGCACTCAATACCTTGTACACACCATCAAGGAATTCTTGGGGATCCTCATCTACCTTAGAGCCAAGAAAGATTGGAGGATTCAACCTCACAAAGTCTCTCAACCTAGATGTCATAGTGCTCTCCATAACATTCACCCTAGGCACCATATTCAAATTCACTTGAGTAGTTATGGCTCGGGCTAAAGCAAGCAAACCCTCTCTAATCTCTCGATTAATCAATTCCGGGGAACCACCGGAACCTCATTACCTCCTCCCACATTAGGGGCATGATCTCCTTGAGGAGGCACTTGATCACCTTGGACACCTTGCCCATCTTGAAGCACTTGCTCAACTTTCTCAACTTGATGAGAAGCTTCCTAATTCACCTTTCCCTCTTCCAATCTTCTAGCAGCCATCCTTCTAGTACTCATCTCCTAGAAAATAAGAAAACACATTTAGAAGGATATTCATAACATTACTCTACCGCACGAACATAGGAGTATAAATGAAGGAAAACAATATCGTCCTATAGCCTCTCGCCCATAGACGTGTCGCGACTCACACCGATGGTCAAGACTCTACTAGACGTGACTTGCCAAGACTTTTTGATTACTAAGACTACTCTGATTAACCTATGCTCTGATATCAAGCTTGTAACATCCCAAAACCACACCCTAGAAGTTAGGGTGCAATCTTAGATTGCGACCGGCGTATTCGACCTCTCAGAGGTCTCATACAAGCCTATCATATCATTCATCGCATATACATAATGAAAAGTAGTGCAAAATTAAAACTTTTCATAAAGACAATAACAGTCTTAAAACTCTTTCATACTTGTAGTAATAGGAAATGCTAAGTCTCGAATCATCATCTTAAGACCCAAGAATACTTGGGACACGGCCCATACGAATATAGAAAACATAGTACTAATAAGTCTATTACAAAACTTCATTAGAAACATAAAAGACATATATGTCCTCGAGTCAAGTGAGGACATACTTCAACTTCTCTTGAACAATCTTCTAAGTCCGTCTTCTTCCCAAAAGCTCTTCCCTTACCAAGCACTATATAGATAAAAGCATGGATTAGTACAACCACATGTACTAAGTATGGCATTATGCATAAAATCATCAAAACGGACATTTATTGAAAATATGCATCTTCTCATTTGAAAAATCATACTATAATCATAAGAACAACATTTAGCAACTTATAATCACATAAGAAAATATTTAGACAATTTAATACATTTTTGAGGTCACTTCACAGTAACCTCCCTTCACTGTATAGTGAATTCCTTCACTGTTACAGTGAAGCTTCTTTACTCCTTTTAAGACACTCCCTAGCATGTACTCTTCTCACTAAAGCTATCCTAAGATTCACTTAAGTCACATAAAGAGATACAGACCATACACCCTCTCTAGATGTGCTTAAACGATCCTTAAGATTACTCATAATGAGACACATACACACCTACAATACACCAACATACAAGGCATACATAATATGACAATCTCCCCTACAAAGGCTATCAAAAGACCTACTTAAGTAAATCAAGAATATAACGTTCATGATTGACCTATTCAAGATTACCAAAGTAGTCCCTAGGACTTCCTAAGTTTAGATCATGTCAAACATAACAAGCAACTTCCCTAACTAGAGTCATTCTCAAGACTTCCATAGATAACACATGAAGAGATCATCCTTTATGACCTCTTCACAATTTAACTAAGGAATCCTTAAGTCACTTTAGATTACGTACTTATTCATTACATACTTTATATCATTAAGTCATTAGTTCATTTAAGAGACATACATCACATATAGGACATTCAAGTAATGGTCTTGGAGAAGACTTAGGGACTCTTACTAACATCTTCAAAGACTATTGTGCAATGTCTAGATAGCGTCCCATACCACCACCTAAACCTCATAGAACTTCTCTAATGCTAATAGGTATTCCATATGATGAGAATAGGAAATAACCGACATAGACCATGGTAGCAAAGCATGAAATCCGGAGTTCTATCATATTCTGATGAGGTGTTCTACTTGCCAATGGTAGAACTTAGACACATCCCATGTAGGCACATGGTTAAGGAAATATGAAAGCCTTCTTTGTATTCTAGTCTCTCTTTAACTAGAACTACTTCCCTTACCATACTCATTCGGTGCTAGCCTTCATTCTCATAGATTTAATCACACTAAGGTTCATACAAAAGGGTTCCATATCAAGTTCATAACCCAATTACATTTACCCTACCAAAGAAAGATCCACTAGGGCTATCTCACTATGGCGACAAGAAGCTCATCATGACTTTCCTAAGGATTGATGTGATGTCATTCCATCCAATCAACCTTAAGTCCATCATTCATTACATGAAGGATACCATTACGGCTTTCGACTTCAAGTTTCATAACCTTACCACTTGGTTCAAGGTTTCACATAAAGGACCCTCTTATCATCATTCAAGGTCTCACCTAACATTCATTCATTCAAGACTAAGACTCTTTAAGTTCCTAAGTCAAGACATCACATATTCATATTAAAAGAAGCATCAAGTAAGGGACACAAGTCTACCTAAATAAGACACAACATTACATCAATTTAGCACATATAGCATATCATCTTTTAGACACTTAGGAATGACCCTTAACATCATTTAGTCAACCTATTCATTACCTTAACATCATAAACATAACCATTATAGACTCATATAACCAAATTAGGAACAACCATGTACAACTCTAAGACTACACACTTAACATATAGCCATAGCATAACATGATTACCTAGATAGTATCAATAGTCTAACACATACTTCATATATATGCAGGTATAATCATACATCACCAAATCAACTACACAAATAGCCATATAACTTCAAGTAGTGCCGACAAGGCCATGATCATCAATATACTTAAAATAACGCCGACAAGGCCACATCAATTCACATTACACCGCAGCATAAGTGGACCAAACCAATCACAACATAATTGAAATCTAAAATAACATTAAATAATAAGAAATAGGATGGCATACCACCTCTTCATCCTCAACACTTAAAGCCAATACTAAATCATCCAATTCAACCTCATAAGGCCCTTACTCATGGCCATGAACACCAATTCAATACGTAAACTACAATAATCAATGAAACCTAAACCAATTCAATATAGATTCAACAATCTAAGACCAATTATACATCAATTGAGTACAATTCTTATATCATTAGAAAGCCCATAAGAAACTACACATGAATCCATAAACATTAGACCAATATCAAGTAACCCATAAATTAGTCAAAAACTAGGGTTAATCAATTACATGGGTTCATAGGTATATTGAGTTAAAATCATCTAAATAACAAAAATTCAATCACTATTCAATGATTAAAAACCTTTAATGGAAGAACCCATGGTAGAATCATGAAATTGGACAGTTCATCTTTGAAAACTTTAGAAAACATCTTCGAAGTTGGGCTCCTCGATGAAACGAGTTTCAAGGATCAAAAACCATACCTCAATGAAGCTTATTCTTCACTTTGATGAAGAATCTCCACTCAATTCTGTAACACTCCGGAAATGCCATGACTTAGACTAGAGCTTAATCTATTTAATAATGCTTAAAATGATGTTTCTAGAAAATGTATTTGTCTATTGAAGAGTCTATTAGGTTTTAAGAATATTTATTGAGGTACATAGGAATCTCAATACCCAATATTGAGTAATATTGGGCATGTTAGAGAATATTGGCTTAAGGGTGTTAGCCAATTTTTGTATGTATTCACAAGTAACTTATAACTTAAAATACACCTTGATGTTCAAATGCTCCAATCCAAGCTTGTTTAGGAATTGTATCTGCAATGAAGACCCTAAGATAAAATAATTATATTCATCGCATACTCACATTAGGTACGAGGCATCCAAGTGTCAAGCCTAGGTACCATAGCACATGATCATTTAAAATGATCATGTAGATTAAGCAGTGCCCAAGGACATAGTAAGGATCCTTGGACAAGAAGTGAACTTTCCAGAATGCACGGTTAGGAAAGTGCACGAAACACATGTGCAAGCACATGTGATACCAACGGCTGAGAGACCAAGCCCAACCGATTCGGTTAGGGTGGTTAGAGAGCAGGCACGCGTAGGGTCCAACCACGTGGGGCCGAGCTTCCTAACCAATCCTAGGCTCTAACTAACTTACCTAACTAGCTAACTAACCTAGGACTAACTTAAGTAAACTAACTAGTGTGCCCAAAATCCTAAGATCTAACCGGGTGACACTAGCCGAGTATCTAACTAAAGAAACATCCTAGTAACTAACCTGGGATGGTCCAATTGGGTTGGTTATGGTCCTAGTGACTTAGGGGTACTTTAGTTATTACCCTAGGTCACTTAATTAATTAAATTAGCAACTTAATTAATTAATTTAATTCATGGTCAAACCCGAGACCCTTAGTCAAATGCTCTACTAGTTTTGGTCGATTTAGGAGGGGCGTTTTGGTAATTTATGTGGAGAGTCTTTAGGGTAATTCTTGGGACGTATATATATTGATAATTAGGTCTGTTTTAGACCACATTTACACGTCCCAAATCAGATCAAATGAAACTTCTCTCTATCTCTCAAGAACGCTCTCATTTTTCAAACTCCATTGAAGAACAAGAAAAGCTTAAGGAAGAATACGAAAGTTTCAATGTTTCCAATCAGATTTCGTGGATTCTTCATCTATAAAATATGGGTTTTTCACTCTTGGTATTCCTTTACCGAAGAGTTCCTTTCAAGATAAGTTTTCAAGAACTTCAAATACTAGGGTTTTACTCTACCAAACGGATTTTTTTCCTAACCCTAGATCTATGATTTTCAATGAAAAGTAAACGTTTTCTATATTTAAATTCGCATGAATTGTTGAGTAATTGATTGATAATGTTTGAATGTCGTGTGATACATGATCTTTCTCTAAGTGATGGTTTTGAATGGGTTGTTTTTAGTGTTTGATAATGTATAAACGTTAGGGTTGGAATGTAAGGTTTGAATAAACCATTTAATGACCCGTTTACCTTCTTCTACGCTATGCATTGATCTTTTACATAATTTTATGAGTTGTTCTTGATTATGCCATTGAGTATTTCACTATGTATGATTATTAATATTGCGTGATGAATAAGATTCTTGGAAGCAAGAGGTAAGTCTTCTAAGTGTGATTACTCTTAATTGTTTATGTTAGCCAATGAACTATGATGCTATGCTATGAAAGGTATGTATGACGTGCTATGTGAATATGTTGGCCCATGAACATGTAAATTGTGAGATCATGATAAGAATATGAATATGCAAGTTTATGATATCCCTTGTATGCTTTACACAAGGTGATTATGTTATGTTAATCTCCCATACGAAAGGTTACGATGAAAGGACAATTTTCATCTAATCTATAGAGCTCATGATCATGTTATACAGGGAGTTAACCTCCTATGACCTATGATAAGTTTATGATAAAATAAAACTTAGGTTATTTCAAGAAAAGGGACTTAAGCTAAGCACCGATGAACTAGATATGGGAAGTGTCCCTTCCCTAGCGGGAAGGTAGGTTCACAATGATTCTTATGAGATTGAGGCTGCCATGTAATATGGAACTATGGGTCTCTAATACATCTCCTAGTTCTTGAACTATGTTGCCACCATATGATACTAGCTAGTGGATCCACCTAGAAAGCTATGTCATGTTAGGTTCTACTTTGGCGGGTTGACCACCTCTTTTCGGTGTGGGGAAGACATCGGATTCCATGTTTACTCACATGGTCTATGTCGGTTAATACGAATGTTCCCTCATGTAAAACGAAAGACAAGTAAATGAACATTGACTAGGGTGAATTGAGAAGTTTGCTTAGTATAGGTAGTGGTATGGGACTCTACCTAGACATTGCACAAGTTGACTCTAAGGGAAATCCTAGGAGATTGTTCTTATGTAATATGACAACATGAAAGATATATGTTTATGATGCATGATGTTACTCTTATATGAATGTTAATCATTATATGATAATGATACATGAGGTTACTCTTACATGAATGTCGGTTATTATGATGAATACATTATTTGGTTATATTGTTATATGAAGTGATGACTAACTATGTTACAAGTTACATGAAGCAAGGCTTTACTTATGGTCTCCTATCTTATCTACTCGGTTATGTGGGGTTATGGGGCTTCACATTACCATTGCACTTGTAGGTTGGGGATGAGGTCATTGGTAAATATATTTGTATGTTATGAGTATATGATCTATTGAATATGAAATGTTAACATGAATCTATGATAATATGTCTTTGATTATGATCATGCTTTAAGTGATGGAATCTTTAACTTGTATATGTTATATTGTATGTGCATTAAAGACTTTCATATGACTTAGCATGTTTTATAAAAAGATGATAAATGATTCTTTTTTTCATGCATATCCATATTTGTTATGTGCATATACCCTTATTTAGTACATGTGGCGTACTAACCCCATTACTTTATATTACTACAACTGTAGGTTCCGGCCATTGAAGTTAAGCAGGTCAAGTTGAAGAAGCTTGGAACTCTTTCTCCAAGTCTTGGTTGGTCCTCATGTTCGGGACACTATCATTTATATTCCAGCCTGTGAAGACTTAGTAGTTTTTAGAATACGTTATTTCCATTTATGTTCTTTGGATTCTTTTTGTATTAAGGACTATAAGGCATAATGACTATTAATGGCTAAGTCCAGATTTGCACTCTTAGATGGTTTTTATATATCTGAGATAGTTTTAGAATATCGTATGTCTATATGAATATTAAGTATGAAGTTTAAGTATACTTCATTAGTATGAAAGTTTTTAATTTTCCGCAAAAAAATTTACTGTATGATTGTGATGAAAGCTAAGAAGAGGCTTGTCTGCGACCTCTGAGAGGTTAACGACGCCGGTCTCATTTGGGGTCTAGGATCCGGGTGTGACAAACTTGGTATCAGAGCATGAGGTTGAATATGGAATCTTAAACTTGGTATCAGAGCATGAGGTTAAATATCCTTAGGATCAATGTCTCACTAAACCACATTACCTAGTGTCTTGTTCATGGTTGTGAAGCGCGCCACAATTGTGGATGAGGGGCTATGTGATGATTAAGAAACTTCACTTTTCTTGATACTCCTATATCGTGCCTTTAGAGCTTTGATACTATGTGTCTAGTAGCATCTAATCCCTTTATTGTGTATATAGGCGATGAACACAAGAAGGACAGTCGCTAGAAGGGTAGGGGAAGAGATTGCGAATGCAGGAGCTACTCCGTAAGGTAACCGAAATGCTTCTAAAATGCAAGCTGCTGCAAATGATCAAGTTCTGGTGAATCCTCCAGCTATGACGGATGGTGAGGTGAGGGCAGCCCTGTTTTAAATGGCCCAAGCCATCACCACACAAGATCAAGCCATCACGGCTCAAGCTAACAGAGAGGTTGTTCCTCGAAAAAACCAGCATGCTAGTACTATGGCTAGCCGTTTGAGAGGCTTTACAAGGATGAATCCTCCCATGTACTTTGGATCAAAAGTTGATGAAGACCCCCAAGATTTCCTTGATGAGGCCTACAATATTTTGTTTGCTATGGGGGTGAGTACTACTGAGAAGGCTGAACTTGCTACTTATCAACTCAAGGACGTGGCTCAGACATGGTACAATCCGTGGAAGGATAGTAGGTCTTTAGGAGATGGTCCCGTGACTTGGGAGATCTTTAAAAAGGCCTTTCTTGACAGATTCTTTCCAAGGTAACAAAGAGAATCTAAGGTAGAGGAGTTCATTAACCTTCGTCAAGGAGGTATGAGTGTTAAGGAATACTCCTTGAAGTTCATTAAGATGTCCAAATATGCTTCTTCTTTGGTTTCTAATGCTAGGGATGAAATGAGCCGTTATGTAATGGGCATGTCCGAAAAGCTTGAAGAAGAATGTCATGCAGCCATGCTGATGACAATATGGATATTTCTAGGTTGATGGTTCATGCTCAACAAGTTGAGGAAAGTCACCTAAGGAAGAGGAACAGGGAAGCTAACAAGGCAAAGTCTTTTGAGAGTGGTTCTCCTAAAAGTAGGCTTGATGTTCAAGACAAGCCTAAGTTTAAGAAGAGGTTTTCAAACCAAGTTCCTTCAAATTTCTCCAAGAATCACAATGATAGAGGTTCTAATCCTAAACCTCAAGAGGGGAGAAATGTTGATCCACCAAGAGAAAGACCAACTTGTGGTAAGTGTGGTAAGAAGCATGGGGGCGAATTTCTTGTTGGAACTAATAGTTGCTATGGTTGTGGCAAGGGTGTCCATATGGTGAAAGATTTTCCTAATGTGAGAAGTCAAGGTAAGGGTAATAGTCAAGCTTAACCAAGCGGTCCTAATTCTGAGGCTCCAAAAAGGAACCGTTTATATGCACTCAAGGCTAGGGGTGAACAAGAAAGCTCTCCCAACGTTGTGACGGGTAGGTTACAAGTTTTCTCTATTAATGTTTATGCTTTGTTTGATCCAGGTTCTACTATTTCTTTCGTTACACCTTTGGTAGCTAGGAAGTTTGATGTACTTCCCGACGTTTTGATTGATCCTTTTTCCGTTTGTACCCCAATGGGTGACTCTGTAGTTGCAAAAAAGAGTCTATAGGAAATGCCCTGTCATGCTGCCCAATAGAGTTACTCTAGTTGATTTGGTAGAACTTGACATGTTTGATTTTGATATCATCTTGGGTATGGATTGGCTTCATTATTGTTTTGCTTCCATAGATCGTAGAACAAGGGTAGTGAAGTTTAAATTCCCTAATGAACCTATTCTAGAGTGGAAGGGGGGAAATTCTATGCCAAGGGGTCAAATTATTTCGTGTTTAAAGGCTGGTAAAATGATAGCCAAGGGTTCTTTATACCATGTGGTGAGGATAAAGGAGGCTTTTCAAACGTATTGAATTCAAGAAAACCGAAACTAGGGTTGTTCCCAATGAAATTGTCGAATGTTAATCTCCCTAGTTCTCCCTATGTACGATTCTAGTAGTATGTATAATGCTCAAAGATTTAAGTAAGGAAGTAAGAAATAAATAAAGAAAGAAAGAAGTAGGAAGATGAGGGGTGTTCGGATAGGATGACCAAAGGGTGAGGTTAGACTAAGTAATGATGTAAGTCATTCTTAGTCATTGCACAGAAATATCCCAATGGAAGTCTTAAAAGAATATCCTAAGTCAACCTAGCATGTTCAAAGTATACGTGAGATCAAAAGAAGAAGAAATGTAAGTTCAAAGTGAATTAAGTAAGCAAAGCACGAGAATGTCAAATCATCAGTGTTTGATAAGAATGAAGTTTTAATAGTTATTGGTTTATGCCAATATTGGAGTATGAATATATGCCCCAAGAACTATATATTATGAAAATAATCAAAGAATGGGCATAGCCAATAAAGATTGGCTCATAAAGACTTCGTGTCCAATTTAACAAGAATAAAAAAATTAACTTGTTTACTAAATAGGTGCATGTTTTGGTAAAAGATAGTACCAACTAGAGTTTTAAGAAGATGTTTTCATACTCTATTCTTGCACTTATGTGAAACTTGTATGCATATGTTTTCTTGAGATTTTGTTGTTTTGTTGCTATTTTGAGAAGATTGATAGCATGATAACTCTTTGATGCATTTTGAGCTTATGATAAGGTTGAGAAGGAAATTCCTCACTATGTGTTATGTAGCTCTTATATGTTTGTGCATCATAAATTAAGTGCTAGGCGTAATGATTTGTTATGTGTTGGTTGTGCTGATAGTATTGAGTCTTTTTCCTACCCTTCAAAAGAATTTAGTGTCATTCGGGGACGAATGTTCCTAAGGGGGGGAGGGATAATGTAACACTCCGGAAATGCCATGACTTAGACTAGAGCTTAATCTATTTAATAATGCTTAAAATGAGTTTCCAAAAAATGTACTTTTCTAGTGAAGAGTCTATTAGGTTTTAAGAATATGTATTGAGGTACATAGAAATCCCAATGCCCAATATTGAGTAATATTGGGCATTTTAAAGAATATTGGCTTAAGGGTGTTAGCCAATTTTTGTATGTATTCACAAGTAACTTATAACTTAAAATACACCTTGATGTTCAAATGCTCCAATCCAAGCTTGTTTAGGAATTGTACCTGCAAAGAAGACCCTAAGCTAAAATAATTATATTCATCGCATACTCACATTAGGTACGAGGCATCCAAGTGTCAAGCCTAGGTACCATAACACATGATCATTTAAAATGATCATGTAGATTAAGCAGTGCCCAAGGACATAGTAAGGATCCTTGGACAAGAAGTTAACTTTCCAGAATGCACGGTTAGGAAAGTGCACGGCAACACATGTGCTGCCTACGGCCGAGAGACCAAGCCCAACCGATTCGGTTAGGGCGATTAGGGGGCAGGCACGCGTAGGGTCCAGTCACGTGGGGCCGATCTTCCTAACTAATCCTAGGCTCTAACTAACTCACCTAACTAGCTAACTAACCTAAGACTAACTAAAATAAACTAACTAGTGTGCCCAAAATCCTAAGACCTAACCGGGTGACACTAGCCGAGTATCTAACTAAAGAAACATCCTAGTACCTAACCTAGGATGGTCCAAAGGGGTTGGTTATGGTCCTAGTGACTTAGGTTTACTTTAGTAATTACCCTAGGTCACTTAATTAATTAATTTAATTCATGGTCAAACCCGAGACCCTTAGTAAAATGATCTCCTAGTTTTGGTCGATTTAGGAGGGGTTTTTTGGTAATTTAAGTGGAGAGTCTTTAGGGTAATTCTTGGGACGTCTTTATATTGATAATTAGGTCAGTTTTAGACCACTTTTACACGTCCCAAATCAGATGAAACAAAATTTCTCTCCATCTCTCAAGAACGCTCTCTTTTTCCAAACTCCATTGAAGAACAAGAAAAGCTTAAGGAAAAAGACGAAAGTTTCAAAGTTTCCAATCAAATTTCGTGGATTATTCATCTATAAGATATGGGTTTTTCACTCTTGGTATTCCTTTCCCTAAGAGGTACTTTCAAGATAAGTTTTCAAGAACTTCAAATACTAGGGTTTTTACTCTACAAAACGGATTTTCTTCCTAACCCTAGATCTATGATTTACAATGAAAAGTAAACGTTTTCTATATTTAAATTCGCATGAATTGTTGAGTTATTGATTGATAATGTTTGAATGTCTTGTGATACATGATCTTTCTCTAAGTGATGGTTTCGAATGGGTTGTTTTTAGTATTTGATAATGTATAAACGTTAGGGTTGGAATGTAAGGTTTGAATGAACCCTTTAATGACCCGCTTACCTTCTTCTACGCTATGCATTGATCTTGTACCTGATTTGATGAGTTGTTCTTGATTATTTAATTGAGTATTTCACTATGTATGATTATGAATATTGCATGATGAATAAGATTCTTGGAAGCAAGAGGTAAGTCTTTTAAGTGTGATTACTCTTAATTGTTTATGTTAGCCAATAAACTATGATGCTATGTTATGAAAGGTATGTATGACGTGTTATGTGAATATACTGGGCCATGAACATGTAAATTGTGAGATCATGATAAGAATACGAATATGCAAGTTTATGATATCCCTTGTATGCTTTACACAAGGTGATTATGTTATGTTAATCTCACATACGAAAGGTTACGATGAAAGGACAATTTTCATCTAATCTAAAAGAGATCATGATCATGTTATACAGGGATTTAACCTCCTATGACCTATGATAAGTTTATGATAAAATAAAACTTAAAGGTTATTTCAAGAAAAGGGACTTAAGCTAAGCACCGATGAACTAGATATGAGAAGTGTCCCTTCCCTAGGGGGAAGGTAGGTTCACAATGATTCTCATGAGATTGAGGCTGCCATGTAATGTGGAACTATGGGTCTCTAATACATCTCCTAGTTCTTGAACTATGCTACCACCATAGGATACTAGCTAGTGGATCCACCTAGAAAGCTATGTCATGTTAGGTTCTACTTTAGCCGGTAGACCACCTCTTTTCGATGTGGGGAAGACATCGGATTCCATGTTTAGCTCACATGGTCTATGTCAGTTAATGCGAATGTTACCTCATGTAAAATGAAAGACAAGTAAATGAACGTTGACTAGTGTGACTTGAGGATTTTTCTTAGTATAGGTAGTGTCACTACCTAGACATTGCACAAGTTGACTCTAAGGGAAATCCTAGGAGATTTTTCTTATGTAATATGACAACATGAAAGATATATGTTTATGATGCATGATATTACTCTTATATGAATGTTGATCATTATATGATTATGATACATGATGTTACTCTTACATGAATGTCGGTCATTATGATGAATATGTTATTTGGTTATATTGTTATATGAAGTGATGACTAACTATGTTACAAGATACATGAAGAAAGTCATTACTTATGGTCTCCTATCTTATCTACTCGATTATGTGGGGTTATGGGGATTCACATGACCATTGCACTTGTAGGTTGGGGATGAGTTCATTGGTAAATGTATTTGTATGTTATGAGTATATGATCTATTGAATATGAAATGTTAACATGAATCTATGATAATATGTCTTTGATTATGATCATGTTTTAAGTGATGTAATCTTTAACTTGTATATGTTATATGGTATGTGCATTAAAGAATTTCATATGACTTAGCATGTTTTATAAAAAAATGATAAATGATTCTTTTTTCATGCATATCCCTATGTGTTATGTGCATATACCCATACTTAGTACATGTGGCGTACTAACCCCATTACTTTATATTACTACAACTGTAGGTTCCGGCCATTGAAGTTAAGCAGGTCGAGTTGAAGAAGCTTGGAACTCTTTCTCCAAGTCTTGGTAGGTCCTCATGTTCGGACGCTATCATTTATATTCCAACCTATGAAACTTAGTAATTTTTAGAATACGTTATTTCCATTTATGTTCTTTGGATTCTTTTTGTATTAAGGCCTATATGGCATATTGACTATTAATGGCTAAATCCAAATTTGCACTCTTAGATGGTTTTTATATATGTGAGATAGTTTTAGAATATCGTATGTCTATATGAATATTAAGTATAAAGTCTAAGTATACTTCATTAGTATGTTAAAAGTTTTTAATTTTCCGCAAAAAAATTTAACTGTATGATTGTGATGAAATCTAAGAAGAGGCTTGTATACAACCTCTGAGAGGTTAAGGACGCGGGTCTCATCCGGGGTCTAGATTCCGGGTGTGACAAACTCGTCACACAAAGCTCTTCCTTGACTTTGGACTTCAATGGAGTCTTTGGGAATTATTAAGGGATTTTGGGGTTTTGTTTTTGGAAGAATTAAATCTTCTAAGTGTTAAACACATATATACTTGTTTAAAATACCCAAAAGAACCTTAAAGAACTGTCAAACCTTCCATTTATAAGTGGGGTGAAATTACAATTTCTCCCCTAACTTGGCAGTGAAACTGCACGCAGGAACAGGCCCATCGACGGTTGGACAGTCGACGGACTGTTTGTCCACAAATGTACCGTCATGTCCTTCCGTTGGTTGGGTCAGAGACTTGTCAAGGTCCCCTTCTCACCCAAGACTAATTCTACACCGAATACACCCATCGACGGGGTGTCGATTGGCCCACGAGCCATCGATGCCTCCGTCGTTTGGGGCTGCCTGGGACAGTCTTGACATAAAGTTTTGGTCCTTCCTCAAGGACCCTTGGTTGGTCCTTGGGGATGTTTGCCTGAACGATTCTAACCCAAACATGACCGTATACGAGTTTAACACCTCTCACATGAATATCATCCAAAACGAACACATAAAACTCGACGAAACATGCCTAGACATACAAGGTCACTTCAAGGCACATATTTCGAACTTCATGAACGTTCTTGGACGTTTGACCTCCAAACTTCTCGAAACTTGACACACTGCCTATACATACCATAATAACTCATTTAAGGACCTTAAAACCTCATGAATTACACATAAACACGTAGGACCACATACGAGGCACTTAGGTGACTTAGTCATCGAACGTCTTAGTCGTCCCTTGACGTTTGACTTCCAATGCACCTAATACTTTAACTAATGCCTCTATACCATATATAAATGACCACATTAGGACCTTAGAACACCATTATCAACATGTTAGGCTCTAGTTACCCTAAGTCATTTTTGGGGTCTTACAGAAGGCCATTAGAGCTCCAAGAAGAAGATTAATCCTTCAAGTTTTTCAACCTAATTTCGTGGCCTTCTCATCAATAAGGTATGATTCTTTCACTCTTGGTAATCCTTTCCCCAAGAGGTCCTTCAAAAGATGATTTCTAAATCCCCCAAAATAAGGGTTTTTCTCCTCACATGGGTCTTCTTTCTAAAATGAATTGTGAGTTAATTGTGATGAATTATTATAAATTAATGTTTTTTAAGTATGAATTAATGGTTAAATGATGAATTCCTATGAGTTTTCCCTTGACCCATGTCTTTCCCCTAAATCCCTAATTTCTTGGATTGATTAAGGTGAATTGTTGAGGGTGATGAACATGTCACTTGTTTACTTTGATTTTACTTACGTTAATACTTCATGAATTGCCCTATTTCATATGTTGATTGTGAGTTCTTGGGTATTGAAGTATGAAGTCCCATGAAGGGCAATGAGGTATGATCTTGATTCTCCTTTGATCTCAATTATGTAAGGTGAAATCTACTTATGTGATAATGATGCTATAGCCAATTGTGTTGTTGTGATGTTGGTGACAAGAATCCCTCATCCCTAACCCTAGATCTATGAATTGGCTATGAAGTATGTAATTATGTTATGGTATGATCATTATATGATTGAATGTAGTTTCTCATGATTATAATATTGGGTCTAAAAGTGAAAGGATAGTTCTCACTTGTGATCACCTATGAGCTATTATGATAAGATGTTTACTTAAAGGTCTAAAAGAGACTAATGTGAACTTGTATGATGATATATGATGATTACTAACGGGAATAATTGCTTAGCACCAAAAGGGAATGTAAATGATACGGAGGTCTCACGTTAGTAAGTCCGGCCTCCCACATGGGTTTCTTCACGACTAGTAGTGTGGAGTTCCAAGATATGTGTTGTCTCATGATATGGAAACCTTCATGATTAGTAGTCAAGGTTTATAGAAACAATCTCCTTGACCCTTAACTATGTGCCCACATAGGACTCTAGCTTAGTCGATCCACCTAGAATAGCTATGTACGAATGGTTGCACCTTAGGCAAGTGTTAACCCTCTATTTTTGGTGTGGGAGTAGAACACCGGATTTCATGTAGCTCACATGGTCTACTGCCGGTTATGATAATTATTTCCTTAATGTAAAGTTATGAACAAGTTATGTATGTGAACTTCTATTAGGGATATATTAAAGGTTACTACATAGTGTGAGGGAGGGTATGGTACTTCTCTTATACATTGCACATGTGGGATCCTATAGGATGATTCTAGTAGTGTTCTATTATGATTATGTTTATGATTATGTTGATAAGTTATGACTAGTATTGGTATATGAAGCATGTTATATATCAGAATATGTTGTAAGTATGAGATGGGTTGCTTAATGTAATACTTAGCTTTGAATAGGGTTATGGAGCTTTATTCTTGGCATTGCACAAGTGTTGCTTGAGTTACTTATATGTTGATATGATTATGATGTTCCTTATATGTGTATATTAAAATATTGATCATTGTGCATAGCTTTTACTAAATGGTGCCCTTTTTCATGCATTAACGATTTTTATGCATAGGGACCATACTTAGTACATGTGGTTTGTACTAACCCATATTTCTTCCCTTTTTCCCCCAATATTGTAGGTTCTGGCCGTTGAGGTATCATTGAGGTTAAAGCAACAAGGCTTGGACTAGACTCTCCAAGTTTTGGTATGCCCTCTAATTCGAGGATGCTACCACACACTCTATCTTAGTAGTATTTGTATTGTATAGTAGACATTCATTTATTTCCTATTGTAAAGATATTGATGTAAGCCTTATGTGGCAAATTATGGATTTGTATAAGGGCTTTTCCCTGATTGTTTGACTTCATTTAGATGGTTGATATGAGACAAAGTATTAGACTAAATTCCTATGCGTCTATTGCGAGAAGCCTATTTATGCTTCCTGTGTAGAGGACTATGTAAACCTCCTTGCTATATAAGCAAAAGTTTTAATTATTTTGCGTTTTTGACTTATGATTTGCTATGACGAATGCTAAGAGATTTGTCGTAATCCTCATAGAGGACGACGACACCGGTTACGCCTAGGGGGTACTTTGGGTCATAACAACCTTTGTATCAGAGCATGAGGTTAATTATTCTTAGGATTGATGTCTCATTAAACCACTTCTATGTAGTGTCTTATTCATAATTGTGAAGCGCGCCACACTTAAGAATGAGAGAATATGTGATGCTTAGGAACCTTCACTCGCTTGTTATTCCTTAGTCATGCCTAAGAGCCTTAAATATATCTAGTTTTATCTTCTAATCCTTTATTTGTGCTTATAGGCAATGAATACAAGGAGGAACAATGCTCAAAGGACCGGAGAGGAGAACTTGAATGAGGCGGTTCCCCCTCAAGCTCTTCAAAACCCTCAAGTTCCTATTGAAGAATGGGCTATGTCTAATGTTGAGATAAGGTCTTTCATTCATAGATTGACTCAAGTGTTGGCTACCCAAGTTGCTAGGGATACAAGGGTGCAAGTGAACCCCAATGCTAATACCACCGCTTCAAGGATTAGGGATTTCACAAGGATTAATCCCCCTAGCTTTTATGGTTCTAAGGTGGAGGAGGACCCACAAGGGTTCATTGATGAATTGTTAAAGGTTCCTGATGCTATGGGTGTTTCTTCTGAAGAAAAGGCGGAACTAGCCTCCTACCAACTCAAAGATGTGGCTCAAGTTTGGCATGAGCAATGGAGGGATGAAAGACCGGTTAGAAAAGGTCGGATTACTTGGGATGCTTTCAAAACGGCTTTCCTTGATAGGTTCTTTCCCTTGGAACTAAGGGAGAGGAAAATGCAAGAATTCATCAACCTTCGTCAAGGGGGTATGAGCGTGAAGGAGTATAGTCTCAAATTAACTCAACTATCAAAGCATGCTCCTACTATGGTTGCGGATTCTAGAGCTAAGATGAATAAATTTGTCATGGGGATATCCGGTCTTGTGGTTAATGAATGTAGGTTGGCTATGTTAATTCCTAACATGGACATCTCTCGTCTCATGGTTCATGCCGAGCAAATTAAGGAACAAAAGCTTAAACAAGTTGGTAGGGAGTTGAAAAAGGTGAGAACCGAAGAGGGTAATTCTTCTAAGAATAGGTATGAAGTTCAAAACAAGCCAAGATTCAAGAAGAGGTTTTCTAATCAAGATATTCTAGGGCTCCAAGGGCCAATAAGAGTAAGGTGCCTACTCCCTAGACCCAAGAGGCAAAAGGTGGTCGTTCTTATGTTGATAGGCCTCTTTGTTCTAAATGTGGTAGAACGCATGATTGCAAGTGTCTTGTGAGCACGGGTAATTGCAATAATTGTGGTAAGAGTGGTCACATGAAGAAATATTGCCCTATGATGAAGACTCAATGAGGGGAAAATGCTCAAGCTCAAGCAAGTTCTCCAAATTAGGATGCTCCTAAGAAGAAACGCTTTTATGCTCTCCAATCCCGAAGTGATCAAGAGAGCTCCACGGATGTGGTGACCGGTATGTTACGCTTATTCTCCTTTGATGTGTATGCTTTGTTGGACCCCGGTGCCACATTGTCTTTTGTTACCCCTCTTGTAGCCATGAGATTTGATATACTACCCGACATCTTAGATGAGCCTTTCTCGGTTTCTACCCCGGTGGGTGATTCCGTTATGGTAAAAAGAGTCTATAAAGGGTGTCCTATTTCCTTGACCAATAGAGTTATGTTGGTTGACTTGATAGAACTTGATATGCTAGATTTTGATATTATATTGGGAATGGATTGGTTGTATGGGTGTTTTGCCTCTATTGATTGTAGGTCAAGAGTGGTCAAATTTCAATTTCCGAATGAACCCGTTTTTGAGTGGAAGGGAGGAAACTCAAACCCTAGGTGTAAGATCATCTTGTGTCTAAAGGCTTGCAAGTTAATTGCAAAGGGTTGTCTCTATCACAAAGTAAGAGTCATGGATCTTGAATCCGAGGTCCCTTCCATTGAGTCGGTACCCATGGTAAGGGAGTTTATGGAGGTCTTTCCCGACGATCTACCCTAAATCCCTCCTGAACGGGAGATTTACTTCGGTATAAATCTATTACTGGATACACAACCTATTTCTATCCCTCTTTATCGGATGGCCCCGACCGAGTTGAAAGAACTAAAGGCTCAACTCAAAGATTTGCTAGATAAGGGTTTTATTCAACCAAGCATATCTCCATGGGGTGCCCCGGTATTGTTTGTGAAGAAGAAGGATGGGTCTTTGAGACTGTGTATCAATTATCGTAAATTGAACAAAGTCACTATAAAGAATAAGTACCCGCTCCCTAGGATTGATGACCTATTTGATCAACTCCAAGGACCTAGCTACTTTTCAAAGATTGACTTAAGATCGGGTTATCACCAACTTAGGGTGAGGGAGGTTGATATTCTAAAAATGGCATTTCAAATTCCCCGACGGCTTTCATGGACCTCATGAATCGAGTTTTTAGAAAGTATCTTGATTTATTCGTGATTGTCTTTATTGATGATATTTTAATATACTTAAGGAGTGAGGATGATCATATGGATCATTTGAGAATAGTGTTGCAAGTTCTCAAAGATAACCAACGTTTTACTAAGTTTAGCAAGTGTGAGTTTTGGTTGTGGTCGGTAGCTTTTATTGGTCACATTGTTTCTAGTGAAGGGGTTGAGGTCGATCCGAGAAAGACGGAGGTGGTCAAAAGTTGGCCTACACATTTGAGTCCTACCGACATTCAGAGTTTTCTATGGTTGGCCAGCTACTATCATAGGTTTGTTGAGGGATTTTCATCTATCGCATCTCCATTAACGGCTTTAACCCAAAAGAAGTCCAATTTGAATGGTCGGAATCATGTGAAAAGATTTTCCAATTATTAAAAGATAGACTCACCTCCGCTCCGGTATTGACTTTACCAGAGGGTACCGATGGATTTGTGGTTTATTGTGATGCCTCCCGAGTGGGTCTAGGATGTGTGCTTATGAAACGTGGCAAAGTCATAGCATATGCCTCTAGACAACTCAAGTCACATGAGAAGAATTATCCAACACACGACCTTAAACTTGCGGCCGTGGTATTTTCTTTAAAGATTTGGAGACACCATCTATATGGGGTGCATGTTGACGTGTTCACAGATCATAAGAGTCTAGAATATGTATTCACCCAAAAAGACTTGAATCTATGCCAAAGAAGATGGTTAGAGCTTTTAAAGGATTATGATATGAGTGTCCTTTACCATCACAGTAAATTTAATGTGGTGGAGGATGCTTTGAGTCGAGTATCCATGGGTAGTGCGACGCATGTTGAAGATGATAAGAAAAAGCTAGTAAAAGAGGTTCATAGGTTGGCCCGGTTGGGTGTCCGACTAGAAGATTCTCTAAAAGAAGGTGGCATGGTTCGCCATAACTCCGAGTTGTCTCTAGTGGTTGGGGTGAAATCCAAAAAAAAATACTTGATCCTCTATTGATGGAGTTAAAGGAAACGGTCCTTAGTAAAGCTAATGAGTCATTCTCTCAAGGGGAAGATAGGGTGCTTAGGCACCAAGGAAGATTGTGTGTACCGGATGTGGATGGGTTGAGGGAATTGATCATGGAAGAGGCTCATAGCTCCCGATATTCCATTCACCCGGGTGCCACAAATATGTACCGTGACTTACGAGAAACATATTGGTGGAACGGTATGAAAAGGGACATAGCGGATTTTGTCGCAAAGCGTACGAATTGCCAACAAGTAAAAGCGGAGCACCAAAGGAAAGGTGGCTTGACTCAAAATATAGACATTCCCACATGGAAGTGGGAGGATATTAACATGTTCATAGTTGGGTTGCCTCTTACCCAAAGGCAATATGACTCGATATGGGTTATTGTTGATAGGTTGACCAAGTCCGCACATTTTCTTCCCGTCAAAGTCACATATACGGCAGAAGATTATGCAAAATTGTACCTCAAAGAAATAATGAGATTACATGGAGCCCCTTTGTCCATCATTTCTGTCACAACCCGAAACCATACCCTAGAAGATAGGGTGCAATCTCGGATTGCGACCGGCGTCGTCGAACTCTCAGAGTTCTAAGACAAGCCTCATTCATATCATTCATTGCATATACATAGTGAAAAGTAGTGCGGAAGTAAAAACTTTTCACAAAACATAATATAGTCTTTAAAAACCTCTCTCATATAAAAGTAATAGAAATGCTAAGTCTCAATCTCATCATCTTAAGACACAAGAGTACTTTGGGACACGGCCCATACTTCAATACGAAAATAGAAAGACATAGTCTATTACAATACTTCAAAGAAAAACAATAAAAGACATATATACGCCCTCGAGTCAAATGAGGACATACTTCAACTCTTCCACTCGGACGATCCTTCTAAGCCCAAGTCTTCTTCTCCAAAAGCTCCTTACCTACCAAGGACTATAGATAGAAAATAAAGCATGGAATTAGTACAACCACATGTACTAAGTATGGCTATATGCATAAAATCATGAAAACGGACTTTATTGGAAATATGCATCTTTTCATTTAGAAATCTTAGTTTAAACATAAGAACGTCATTTAGCAATTAAGTAACACATAAGATAACAATTAACCAAAGATAACATTTTAAAGGCTCACTTTACAGTCAGTTCCCTTCACTGTACAGTGAAGACCCTTCACTGTTACAGTGAAGTCCAAACCTTCCTTTTAACATCTCCTAGCATGTAATTCCCTCACTTAAAGTCATCCTAAGATTCACTTAAGTCACACAAAGAGAGACCGCCCATACACCCTCTCTAGATGTGCCTAAACGACCCTTAAGATTACCTACGATGAGTCACATACATATTTAGAAAACAATCATAAACATCAATGTAAGATTCATCTACCAAAGGTCAATTCCAAGGTTCACTTGAGTAAGTGTGGAGCGACCGCCCATACAATCTCTATCACACACACAAAAGAGATCCTATAGACTACCTCAAATAGAATCATTCTCACTAAACACACCAACACTTAGATGATAAGACATTCTCCTTCCAAAGCCTATCAAAAGACCTACTTAAGTAAATCGAGAAGATAAAGTCCATAGTACAATGACCTCTCCAAGATTACGTAAATAGTCCTTAAGACTTCCTAAGGTTTAGATCATGTCAACAAGATTAACCAACTTCCCTAACTAGAGTCATCCTCAAGACTTCCAAAGATAAGACATGAAGAGACCATCCTTTCATGTCCTCCTCACACTTTAGCTAAGGAATGCTTAAGTCACTTTAGATTAGGTACTCAACCATTCACATAGTTACTAACATAGGTCATTAGTTCATTAGTTCATTAAGACTCATACATCACATAAGACACTCACATAAAGCATCACATAAGACACTCACATAATGGTCTTGGACAAGACCTAGGAACTCCACAAAATACCTTCAGAGTCTATTGTGCAATGTCTAGATAGCGTCCCATACCACCACCTAAACCTCATAAACTTATCTAATGCTAATAGGTATTCCACATGATGAGAATAGGCAATAACCGACATAGACCATGATAGCAAGACATGGAATCCGAAGTTCTATCCTACTTCGATGAGGTTGTTCTACTTGCCAATGGTAGAACATGGACACATCACATGTAGGCACATGGTTAAGGAATATGAAGGGTGTACAAAGCATTCAATCTCTTCTTTACTTGAATCCACTTCCCCCTTACTCGTACTCACTCGGTGCTAGCCTTAGTTCTCATAGATTAATTCACATTAAGGTTCATATAAATAGGTCTCATATCTAGTTCATGACCCCCTTTACATTCACCCTACCAAAGCAAGGTCCACTAGGGCATAACTCACTTTGGCAACAAGAAGCTCATAGCGACTTTCCTAAGATATGATATGATGTCGTTCCAGCCAATCAACATTAAGTACATCACTCATCACATGAAGGATACCATTATGGCTAACTACTTCACAATTCATAACCTCGCCACTAAGTTCAAGGTTCCACATAAATTGACCTTCTTATCATTAAGGCCTCACTTATATTTATTTATTCAAGACATAGAGTTATGACACCCTATATCAAGACATCACATATCCATAATCATATATACATCAAGCAAGAGATACAACTCAACCAAGACAAGACATCACATACTTCACTTTTAACCCATAATACAAGTCATTCTAGAAACACTTCTAAAACAACTTAACATCTTCAAGTCATCCTATATATCATCATAACATCATTAATGTACTCCACATAGACTCATAAAGTCAAGTAGGAATAACTAAGACTTAACCTAACACTACACTCATAATGTCAAGTCAAAGTCTAACATGATCACTTAAGGCAACATAACTAGAAGAATACATACATGATTATATAACTTCACATGTAGATAGGTAATGTCATAAAACTACACAAATAGCCACATAACTTCAAGTAATTGCCAATAAGGCCATGCTCATAATATTGCATAAAGTAACGCCGACAAGGCCACATCAATTGCAAGTAAAACACATAACACCGCCACCATAAGTGGACCATATCAATCACAATAGAATCAAAGTATAATTAATATCAAATTAAGGAAACGTGGCAGCATACCTTCATCCCCATATCCACATCTCAATTCAATGCCAAATCAACCAATTCAACATCACAAGGCCCTTACCCATGGCCATGAACATCAATTCACAGCAATAACCATAAAACTCAATGAATCTACATCAATTCAATCTAGGTTTAACAATCTAAGATCAATTATATATCAATTGAATACAATTCTTATATCATTAGAAAGCCCATAAGAAACTACACAACAATTCATCAACATTAGCTTAATATCAAGTAACCCAATAAGTAGTCAAAACTATGGTTCATCAATTCACATGGGTTCATAGGTAATTTATGTTGAAATAATCAATACAATATCAATTAGATCATAATTCAATGTTTAGAAATCATTTATGCAAGAAACCATGGTAGAATCCCGAAATTAGACAATTCATTTTAGAAAACTTTGAAAACATCTTTGAAAGTTGGGCTCCTTGATGAAATAAGTTTCAAGGATCAAAATTCATACCTCAAGGATGATAATACTTCACTTTGATGAAGAATTTCCACACAAGAACCCCTCACGAATCTGCCTCTTCAATGGAGTCTTCAATGGAGGTTTTGGGATTTCTAAGAGACTTTGGGTTTTGATTTTTAGAAGAATGAATTATTCTAAGTGTTAAACACTTATATACTCATCTAAAATACCCATAAGACCCTTAATAAACCGTATAAACTATTATTTGGAAGCGGGGTGAATTTACCAATTCACCCCTGACTTGGCAGAAAATCTGCGCACAGGGACATTGGCTGCGATGACTTGCTTGTGACGGGCATCACGGGTGCAACGGCCCGTCATGGACCTCCGTTGCAAGCTCCAATGGATTGACAAGGGTTAACTCTACACCCTTGGACAAGTCCCCCACGATGAATCCCTTGTGACGGGGCGTCACAGCCATGACTGGCCGTTGACAGCTCCGTCGCCAAGGCTGCCTGGGACAGCCTGACATCAGGTTTTGGGTCCTTCCTCAAGGACCCTTTGATGGTCCTTGGGGATGATTTCCCGGACGTTTACAACCCAAATACGATCGTCTATGAGTTTAACACCTCTCACATGAATTTCATCCAAAACGAACACGTAAAACTCAACGAAACTCGCCTAGACGTACAAATTCGACTCAAGGCACATATTTGGAATGCCTTAGACGTTCTTGGTCGTTTGACCTCCAAACTTCATGAAACTTTAACCACTGACTATACATGCTATAATAACTCTATTAATAACCTTAAAACACCATGAAACACATATAAACACATAGAACCACATAAGAGACAATTAGATGACTTAGTCGTCAAACGTCTTAGTCATCCCTTGACGTTTGACTTCCAACACCTCTAATATTTTAGCTACTGCCTCTATACCACATATTAAACATATTTAGGATCTTAGACATCAAGACCAACATATTAGGCTCTAGTTAACCTATGTCATTTTTGAGGTCTTACAATTTCGGACAAAGGTACTCAATTTACCTCCAAATTTTGGAAATCTTTCCAAAGTGGGATTGGTACGAAGGTGAAACTTAGTACCGCTTTTCATCCCAAGACGGATGGTCAAGCGGAACGCACTATTCAAACCCTTGAAGATATGTTGAGGGCTTGCGTCATCGACTTCAAAGGTAATTGGGATGACCACCTACCTTTGATAGAATTCTCCTACAACAATAGCTACCACTCTACTATCTCCATGGCACCCTTTGAGGCCCTTTATGGGAGGAGGTGTAGATCCCCGGTTGGGTGGTTTGAGGTATGTGAGTTTGCTCTACTTGGCCCGATTTGGTTTATGAAGCTCTCGAGAAGGTGTGGGTTATAAGAGATAGATTAAAATCATCTCTAAGTCGACAAAAATCCGATGCCAATAATAGAAAAAGGGACCTTGAGTTCGAAGTAGGAGATTGGGTCTATTTGAAAATTTCACCAATGAAAATGGTGATGGGGTTTGGAAAGAAAGGGAAACTTAGTCCCCGTTATGTGGGGCCGTATGAAATTTTGAAGAGGGTTGGGAGTGTTCCCTATGAATTGAAATTGCCAAATGAGTTGGCCATGATTCATCCGGTATTCCATGTATCTATGCTTAAGAAGTGTATAGGCGATTCGGTGTTCATCCTTCCTCTAGACGGTTTGGGGGTAAAGGAGGACCTTTCATATGAGGAGTTCCCGATTGAGATCTTGGATCGCCAAGTTCCGAAATTGAGGAATAAGGAGGTTTCCTCCGTAAAGGTTCTGTGGAGGAACCACCTTGTTGAGGGTTCAACATGGGAGGCCGAGGCCGACATGAAGACCCGCTATCCTCATCTTTTTCCCCCTTACTCCTAGACAATATTAAGGTTAGTAAAATCCTTATATGACTATTATGAATAATGTTGAACTTATCATGTGTTTCTAAATATGTGCATATTGTAGTAGAATTCATGCCTAAGTTGAGTTCTTGTCTTTCCATGAAATATGTTTAATATGTTGGCTTTCACTTTAGTGTGTTGTGTGCTATGAGTGTTCAAGGAAGATATAATGAGCATAATTGATATTGTTGTGATAAGAAATCAGCATGTCAACTTTTAATGTTCATATTGAGCTTATATTGAAATGGAGAAGGCAGTACCTCCTTATGTGATATGAAAAGTTGAGCTTTTGCGATGGTATGTGTGGATTAAGTTCCTATTTATTAATGATACGGTTATGTGTTGAAAGGGGTGGATATTTCCTCCTATGATATGTGACTCATTATGATATTGTTGGTTGGTTGGCTGCTAGTCTTGAGTCTTTCCTCCTATAAAAAAGTTTAGAGTGTCATTCGGGAACGAATGTTCCTAAGGGGGGGAGTATTGACACACCCGTAAATTTCCATGACCTATACTAGAGCTTAATATGTTTAATAATGATGGTTTTAGACCTAAATAAGTGTAAATAACTTGTTTGACAAGTTTCAGAGCCATAGGATTAAACAAAAACTTAACGTCCGGAAACTAGCGAAATTCAACTATGTTGACGTTCCTATGTTTGGGGAAGGTTTCGGAGGGTCAAATGAAGTCTAAAACTTGTAATAAGACTTTGTATAGGTATAATGTAGTATAGAGAGTCTAAACGTCTGAGAACTACACCCCAAGGAACACCGGAAGGGTCCTTGGGGAGGACCCAAACATGAGTGGCAGACTGCTTAGCAGCCTGCGAACAGGCAGAATTGAAGGAACAGGTCGCGATGCGCGTTCCTCACGAGGTGTTCTGCCTCAAGATGTGAGGGGCAGCCTCGCGACGCGATGCTGACACGCACCTCACTGCCTCAACCCAAAATTTAAGGAAAAATGACGGGATTTGGCCCCGCGACGCGCAGCTACTTCCAGATATCATAAAAGTCGTATTTTGGTGTTTTCACTTCACAAATAAACCCATTTAAGTGAGGGGTCTTTTGGGTAATTTAATGGGTGACTATATAATGTATTAGGGTCAGTTTTAGGTCCATTCTAACACAAAAATTAAGTCTCACAAGTTGAAATCAAAAATCACTCTCTCTCTCCCAAATTCTCTCTTTCTACAAAACCTCCATTTGAAGGCCATTAGAGCTCCAAGAAGAAGATCAATCCTTCTAGTTTTTCAACCCAATTTCGTGGCTTTCTCATCAATAAGGTGTGGTTTCTTTCACTCTTGGGAATCCTTTCCCCAAGAGGTCCTTCAAAAGATGATTTCTAAATCCCCCAAAACAAGGGTTTTTCTCTTCACATGGGTCTTCTTTCTACAACGAAATTGTGAGTTAATTGTGATGAATTATGATGAAATAATGTTGTTTAAGTATGAACTAATGGTTAATTGATGAATTGCTATGAGTTTTCCCTTGACCCATGTCTTTCCCCTAAATCCCTAATTTCTTGGATTGATTAAGGTGAATTGTTGAGGGTGATGAACATGTCACTTGTTTACTTTGATTTTAGTTATGTTAATACTTCATGAATTTCCCTATTTCATATGTTGATTGTGAGTTCTTGGGTATTGAAGTATGAAGTCCCATGAAGTACAATGAGGTATGATCTTGATTCTCCTTTGATCATAATTATGCAAGGTAAAATCTACTTATGTGATAATGATGCTATAGCCAATTGTGTTGTTGTGATGTTGGTGACAAGTCCCTCATCCCTAACCCTAGATCTATGAATTGGATATGAAGTATGTAATTATGTTATGGTATGATCATTATATGATTGAATGTAGTTTCCCATGATTATAATGTTGGGTCTAAAAGTGAAAGGATAGTTCTCACTTGTGATCACCTATGAGCTATTATGATAAGATGTTTACTTAAAGGTCTAAAAGAGACTAATGTGAACTTGTATGATGATATATGATGATTACTAAAGGGAATAATTGCTTAGCAACTAAAGGGCATATAAATGAGATGGAGGTCTCACGTTAGTAAGTCCGGCTTCCCATATTTGATTCTTCACGACTAGTAGTGTGGATTCCCAAGATATGTGTTGTCTCATGAGATGGAAACCTTCACGATAATTAGTCAAGGTTTCTAAAAACAATCTCCTTGACCCTTAACTATGTGCCCACATAGGACTCTAGCTTAGTCGATCCACCTAGAATAGCTATGTACGAATGGTTGCACCTTAGGCAAGTGTTAACCCTCTCCTTTCGGCGTAGGAGTAGAACACCGGATTCCATGTAGCTCACATGGTCTCATGTCGGTTATTGTACTTATTTCCCTAAAGTAAAGTTATGAACAAGTTATGTATGTGAACTTATATTAGGGATGTCATAAAGGTTGCTACATAGTGTGAGGGAGGGTATGGGACTTCTCTTACACATTGCACATGTGGGATCCTATAGGATGATTCTAGTAGTGTCCTATTATGATTATGATTATGTTGATAAGTTATGACTAGTATTGGTATATGAAGAATGTTATATATGAGAATATGTTGTAAGTATGAGATGGGTTGCTTAATGTAATACTTAGCTTTGAATAGGGTTATGGGGCTTTATTCTTGGCATTGCACAAGTGTTGCTTGATTTACTTATATGTTGATATGATTATGATGTTCCTTATATGTGTATATTGAATTGTTGGTCATTGTGCATAGTTTTGACTAAATGGTGCCCTTTCTCATGCATTAACGATTTTTGTGCATAGGGACCATACCTAGTACATGTGGTTTGTACTAACCCATATTTCTTCCCTTTTTCCCCAATACAGTAGGTTCGGGCCGTTGAGGTATCATTGAGGTTAAAGCAAGAAGGCTTGGACTAGACTCTCCAAGTTTTGGTATGCCCTCTAGTTCGAGGATGCTACCACACACTCTATCTTAGTAGTATTTGTATTGTCTAGTAGACATTCATTTCTTTACTATTGTTGAAGATATTGATGTAAGCCTTATGTGGCAAATTATGGATTTGTATAAGGGCTTTCCCCGGATTGTTTGACTTCATTTAGATGGTTGATATGAGATAAACTATTAGACTAAATTCATATGCGTTGTTATGGTCTATTGCGGGAAGCCTATGTATGTTTTCTATGTAGAGGTCTATGTAAACCTCCTTGCTATATAAGCAAAAGTTTTAATTTTTCCGCGTTTTTGACTTATGATATGCTATAGAATGCTAAGAGGCTTGTCTTAGTCCTCATAGAGGACGACGACGCCCGTTACGCCTAGGGGGTAATTTGGGTCGTAACAAGAATGTTGAAGATGAAAAAAAAAACTAGGGAGATTCTGACATCAATTGGGATGTTGTTGGGGAGGCAAGTGAGGTTGAGGAGAACCGTTATGAGTTAAAAGGAAATACTTCAAGCTCACATAGGAGGGGAAAGGAAGTAGCTAGAAGTCAATTCCTAGTGGATGAAGTTGAAAGAGATAGTGATGGACTTGAAGAAGATGATGAGCAGTATAATGATAATGGAGGAATGCAATATTTTGATAATCTTGTAGTAGAAGAATTGTAGAATTAAAAAAATTAGATGTTGAACCATGCATATAAGTTTGAATTTGCTTGTGTTATGTCATATGGAGGATTTGTGATGTCTAATTTTAACTTTTAAATTTGAAATTTTGGTTATATATTGTCTTTATTTATTTTGGTCTCTTTTCTTTTAATTTACGCTTCACTTCAATGAAACGAGCGCTTCGCTTAAAGCGTGAAGCGGGGCCTTATCGATTTTTACTGCTTCACACTTCCCTGAACACTGGTGTAACCAATAATTGCTAACTTTTCTACCCTTTGTTTGCAATGTGCAAACTATAGAGCAACAACTCTAACCTCCAATAGTTTTCTCTGCTTCCAATTTCCTTCTTTATGCTTTATTCTCGTCTATTTTTTGTTATTTTCATGTTGTTTATTTTGGAATTTCTTTTGGTATCAATATAGTTTAGATGTTGAGTCTTTATAGTTTATGACTTTATTCCTTTTTTTTTCTTATTTGTATTTTACTGAGTGTTTATGATTTATTTACTAGTTTTAAGTTTTCCAATAATAACTTCATATTATTATCATCTATTTTGATAATTGTGGTATTATAACTTTTAGTATTCCCGTCCTATCATCCGTGGAGGACCCAACATTTTACATAAGTGGGTTCAATTAATAAATAGAGACCGTCAGTAATTTTCAATAGTGTAACCAATGTCGAGCATAACGAATGATTTTCCCCGTTGCTTTTTTATTTGTTTATTTATATACAAATAGCAATGTAACTCTCTTCTTTTACAGCTCAAAATGTTTTTTATTTAATAAAGGAGAAAAAAGATTAAAAATTTATAAAAGAAACTTTTTACATTTATTTTAACTAAATCAACAGTAAATTAACAAACTATATATAATTTCATATTTTTGTTTCAATGAATTAAAATACCAAAATCCAATCACCAAAAGTATAATTTTTTGTTGAAGTAATAATGTTATTGAAATTTATTGAATTTGAATAATTGAAAAATAAAATAGAAAAAAAGAAGAAGAAAATATTAATATGCTCCTAGTAAATTTACGAGAAAGGAGCAAATTAAAGTCAATTAATTAATTAATATTGGTAAAAATTACAGAATATACTACTTTAAGATTATTATTAACAAAATATCAAAATACTTACGTTTAATTACAAAAAAAGTTTTTAAATTACATACATAACAAAATATTTAATTTTGTGTTTTTTAATTATTTTTTTTTGAAATTTTCTCTTTCTGACTATTAGTAGATTGTGCCATATTTAGTAGAGTGTATTTTGGTACTTAATTATCAGTTATCTCTCTCTTAGTAAACACACCCACATTCACACATTTTTTTTTAATTTCTATTTTTTTTATGTTTTGTGTAGTCATTATTTGGATTCCTTTTATATTCAGGTTTGTGGTACCAATAAAGTTGGTTATAGTTCATAGAAATATTACAAATCCTTTTACACGTTAAGACTTTTATTTTTCCTTATACGTTGAGTTATTTTTTGGTGTAATTGAGTTATTTATTTTATTTAATTAAAGATTTTTTATGTTTATGTTACTAAGAAAATTGGTACTGTTTTCAATTGGTATCTGAGTTATTCTAGAAACTCTCTCTTACCTTTCATTTTCTTCTCACTTTGGTGTTCTTCTTTCTCTTTAATCTTACAATCTTTCTTCTTCGGTGTCGTCTTCATCTCTTTCTTAAATCATTTTCTTATCGTCTTCACATTGTTTTGTGAAGTGTTCTCTGTTTATTTTTGTCACGACCCAAGACCACACCCTAGAAGATAGGGAATAATCTCGGATTGTGACGCGGCGTACTCGACCTCTCGGAGGTCTCATACAAGCCTCTCATATCATTTATCGCATATACATAATGAAAAGTACTGCGAAATCAAAACTTTTCATAAAACAATATCATAGTCTTTAAAAACTCTTTCATATAAAAGTAATAGGAAATACTAAGTCTCAATCTCATCATCTTAAGACACAAGAGTACTTGGGACACGGCCCATACGAAATAGAAAACATACTACTATATAGTCTATTACAATACCTAAATACGAAACATAAAAGACATATATGCCCTCGAGTCAAGTGAGGACATACTTCAACTTCTTTTGAACTAAATCCAAGTCTTCTTCCCAAAAGCTCTTCACCTACCAAGAACTATATAGATAGATAAAAGCATGGAATTAATACAACCACATGTACTAAGTATGGCTTATGCATAAAAATCATGAAAACGGACATTTATTGGAAATATGCATCTTTTCATTTAAATATCGTAATATCATCATAAGAACAACATTTAGCAACTTAGAATCACATAAGAAAACATTTAATCAAAAATCATAATTTTTGAAGCTACTTTACAGTAACCTGATTCACTGTTACATTGAATTTCTTCACTATACAGTGAAGTTACTTATCATTCACTTTTGGCACCCTTTAGCATGTAATTACCCCACTCAAAGCTATCCTAAGATTCATTCAAGCCACACAAAGAGACACCGCACATACACCCTCTCTAGATGTGCCTAAACGACCATCAAGATTACTTATAATGGGTCACATACACACTTACAAAGCATCCTAAACATTAATGTAAGATTCTTCTACCAAAGGCGATTTTAAGTCTCACTTGAGTGAGTTGTGAAGCAACGGCCCATACAATCCCTTACACACACACTCAAGAGATCCTATAGACTCCCTAGGATAGAATTATTCTCACTAAACACACCAACACATAGATGATATGACATTCTCCTCCAAAGGCTATCAAAAGACCTACTTAAGTAAATCAAAAAGATAACGTCCATGATTGACCTCTTCAAGATTACCTAAGTAGTCCTTAAGACTACCTAAGTCTTAGATCATGTCTACAACACCAAACAGCTTCCCTAACTAGAGTCATTCTCAAGACTTCCATAGATAAGACATGAAGAGATCATCATTTATGCCCTCTTCACAATTTAACTAAGGAATCCTTAAGTCACTTTAGATTAGGTACTTATTCATTTACATACTTTATATCATTAAGTCATTAGTTCATTAGTTCATTTAAGAGACATATATCACATAAAGGACATTCAAATAGTGGTCTTGGAGAAGACCTAGGGACTCTTACTAACATCTTCAAATATTATTGTGCAATGTCTAGATAGCGTCTCATACCACCACCTAAACCTCATAGAACTTCTCTAATGCTAATAGGTATCCCATATGATGAGAATAGGCATAACCAACATAGACCATGGTAGCAAATCCTGGAATCCAGAGTGGTAACCTACTCCGATGGAGGGTGTTCTACTTGCCAATGGTAGAACATGGACACATCCCATGTAGGCATATGATTAAGGAATATGAAGGGCATGCTTTGTAATCTAGTCTCATTATTTAACTAGAACTACTTCCCTTATCATACTCACTCGGTGCTGGCCTTCGTTCTCATAGATTAAATCACAATAAGGTTCATACAAATGGGTTCCATATGAAGTTCATAACCCAATTACATTTACCCTACCAAAGCAAGGTCCACTAGGGCTATCTCACTATGGCGACAAGAAGCTCATCATGACTTTCCTAAGGATTGATATGATGTCGTTCCAGCCAATCAACCTTAAGTTCATCATTCGTTACATGAAGGATACCATTATGGCTTTCGACTTCAAGTTCATAACCTTACCACTTGGTTCAAGGTTTCACATAAAGGACCCTCTTATCATCATTGAAGGTCTCACCTAACATTCATTCATTCATGACTAAGACTCTTTAAGTTCCTAAGTCAAGACATCACATATTCATATTCATACAAACATCAAGTAAGGGACACAAGTCTACCTAAACAACACACAACATTACATCAATTTAGCACTTATAACATACATTCTTTAGACACTTAATAATGACCCTTAACATCATTTATGTCAACCTATTCACTACTTTAACATCATCAACATAACCATTATAGACTCATATAATCAAGTTAGGAACAACCATGTAACAACTCTAAGACTACACACTTAACACATAGCCATAGCATAACATCATTACCTAATATCATCAATAGACTAACGCATACTTTCACATATAGGTAGATATAATCATACATCACCAAATCAACTACACAAATAGCCATATAACTTCAAGTAGTTGCCGACAAGGTCATGATCATCAATGTACTTAAAATAACGCCGACAAGGCCACATCAATTCACATAACAACGCCACCATAAGTGGACCAAAACAATCACAACATAATTGAAATCTAAAATAAAATCAAATAAGAAGAAATAGGGAAGCATATCACCTCTTCATCCTCAACACTTCAAGCCAATACCAAATCATCCAATTCAACCTCAGAAGGCCCTTACCCATGGCCATGAACATCAATTCAACACATAAACTATAATAATCAATGAAATCTAAACCAATTCAATATAGATTCAACAATCTAAGACCAATCAGACATCAATTGAATACAATTCCTATATCATTAGAAAGCCCATAAAAAACTATACATGAATTCATAAACATTAGACTAATATCAAGTAACCCATAAATTAGTCAAAAACTAGGGTTCATCAATTTAATGGGTTCATAGATAGATTGAGTTAAAATCATCTAAATAACAACAATTCAATCACTATTCAATGATTAAAAACCCTTTAATGCAAGAACCCATGGTAGAATCATGAAATTGGACAATTCATCTTTTGAAAACTTTAGAAAACAACTTTGAAGTGGGCTCCTTGATAAAACGAGTTTCAATGATCAAAAGTCATACCTCAATGAAGATAATTCTTCAATTTGATGAAGAATCTCCACTCAATTCGTCACACCAAGCTCTTCCTTGACTTTTGGACTTCAATGGAGTCTTTGGGAATTATTAAGGGATTTTGGGGTTTGATTTTGAAGAATGAAATCTTCAATGTGTTTAAGACTTATATACACACTTAAAATACCCAAAAGACCCTTAGGGAACTTCCAATACTCCTATTTGGAAGTGGGGTAAAATTATAACTTCACCCCTCAACTTACAGTGAAGCTGCGTGCAGGCCACAGTGGCCATCGACGGTTGCCCATCGACAGGGCGTAGGTCCACTTACGGGTCATCCTGGCCTCCGTCGATGGATTCAGAGACTTGGAACTTGGATCTTAGCTCCCCAGTCTAAGTCCTAAATGACACCCACCACCTACGGGGCGTCGACCAGGCCACTGACCGTCGATTGTCATCTGTAGGTGGACTGCCTTGGGCAATTTTGGCCACCAGTTTGGGTCCTTCCTCAAGGACCGTTGGATGGTCCTTGGGGATTATTTTCCGGACATTTCCAACCTAAACATGGCTGTATACGAGTTTAAGACCTCTCACATGAATTTCACTCAAAACGAACACGTAAAACTCGACGAAACATGCCTAAACACACAAGGTCATTTCAAGGCACATCTTTCGAATGCCATGGACGTTCTTGAGTGTTTGACCTCCAAACTTCTCAAAACTTGACACACTAAGTTTATACACCATTTAAACTCATTTAAGGACCTTACAACCTCATGAATCACACAAAACACATAGGACCACATATGAGGCACTTAGGTGACTTAGTCGTCGAACGTGTTGGTCGTCCCTTGACGTTTGACTTCCAATGCACCTAATACCTTAGACACTGCCTCAATACCATTTAATAGACCTATTTAGGACCTTAGACCATCTTGACCACAATGTTAGGCTCTAGTTCACCTATGTCATTTTCGGAATCTTACAATTTTACACACCAACTTAACAACTATAACATGAACATATACCATAGACGTCAAATTGGTGTGTTTTTTCACCAACAAGTATACCCAATAATAATTATAATATGTTGGGTAGAATTTTGATATTTTTTTAAAATCTACATAAAATCCATGTAGTTACAATGTTACATGTTAAAATTTAAAAAAATTCATGAAGGTAATATAATTTGAACCAAAAAATACACCAACTTAACATCATGCTATAGGCTTGGTGTCAGTTAGTAAAAACAAATATGCCATCATATTCTCCGGATAACATATCAATTCAATTTTTCAAATTGGTACTTTTTATGATAAAAACAATATTAAACATTTTCTTACTTATTTATACACCAATTAATCATATACACTAAAATACTGCAACATATTAAATTTCTTAGAGTAATTATGGGAATAGTAATTATCGTGGATGAGTTGGAACTTCATTTTTTTTTAATTTAAATTCTATTTTTGAAAAAAAAATACTGTAATTTTTGTGCAAATAAAATTCTTAAGTTGTACATTTAAAAAATGGGTCACCGGAAAGAAAATTAATTAATAGTTTAATAGTGAATTAAAAGTAGATCAAAAAAGGATTAATTACTTGAGTGGATACCTTTTAAAAAAAGGGAAAAGGGTCTGATATACCCTTCAACTTTGTCATTTGGAGTTGATATATCCCTCGTTATGAAAGTGGCTCATATATGCCCTTACCGTTATACAAACGGCTTACATATACCCCTTCCGTTACAAAATGAGCTCACATATACCCTTAATTTAACGAAAGTTAAACAAATTAGTTTTAAATTTATATTTTTTAATTTTAATTTTTTAAAAAATTATTTAGGGGTATATATGATTCTTCTATCAAAGTTAAGGTATATTTTAATTTTTTTCATACATAAATTATTTTTTGACTTCTTTTATTATAATTATTTGAGTTTATTATTCTTTTTTTTTCTTTCATTCCTTAGTCTAAAGATAAAAATTTTAAACTATTTTTTTGTCTATATTGTATTTTGATTTTTGTATTCGAAGAAAAAAAATTGGCCATCTACAATAAGTTTTACAAGAATATTAGTGAAACATAAATAAATTTAATTATCAAAATAATACTTCTAAATTAGTCATTGAAACCAAAAAAAGTCAAAAAAAAAATATGTTTGACGAGGATTAGATTTACTCATATGAGATTATATTTTTTTAGAAAAAAATAATAAAAAATTAAATTAAAATTATTATTTTTTCATTTTCGTTAGAGGAAAAGGGTATATGTGAGCCATTTGTTTATAAGTAGAGGTATATATGAGTCACTTTCATAACAAGGAGTATATCAGCTCTAAATCACAAAGTTGAGGGGTATATCAAACCCTTTTCCCTTTAAAAAATAATTACTTATTTTAGATAAACTCTTAATTATTATCATTTATAGCAATATAAAACAATACTTTATATTTTATTAGATTTTTCTTCTCTCGCCTCATTCTCTTTTTTTTCCTCGCAACTTTTTAATTTTTTTCTGTTTCTCTCGCTCCTTTTTTCTGTTGCTCTCTCTTACTTTTTTTTTTTATTGTTTTTTATTTTTTGCTTTTTTTTTGCTTCTCTCTATATGTTGTTTTTCTCCCTTTTTTTCTCTCTCAACTTTCTTTCATAGAGTAGTCAATAATTGTAGAATGAATAAAATTTATACCAATGATTAATTAAACAAATAATTTACTCGCAACAAATCAAGAAACAAAAAAAAATGCAAAATGAATTAAACTTGAATAAAAAATATATTACACACATATCAAAGTTGAATTGAAATGTATTACACACAATAATCTATAGAGTAAATTAAATTTGTACTAAATGAATTAAATAAGTAATCCATTAATAACAAATTAATGAAAAAATTGCAAAATAAATTCAATTGATTTAAAATTGTATTGCACAATATTAAAGTTGAATTAGAAGAGAGAATTAAGAATGAATTAGAACTTAACTAATAAAAGACAAGACAACGATCTATAAACTAAGTAAAATTCATATTATTCATGAATAAAACTTATACCATATGTATCTTATACTTTTTTTTTTCTTTTATCACTAAGAAAATGAGTGATGGTTGCAATATATATTAAAAAATTATTGTGCATGTCTTGTAAATGTATTATTATTGTGTTACCTAAATTATTTTAATTGATATCTGTAAAAAAAAAGTTAAGTGTGCAATAGTATTATAAATGTATTATTCATGAATAAATATGTATTATATGTGTCTTATAAATTACTTTTTATTTGTATCACTAAGAATGAGAGTGATGTTTGCAATATGTATTAAAAATGCATTGTGCATGTATTATAAAAGTATTATAAGTGTGTTGCCTACATTATTTTAGCTGACATCATTAAAAAGGGAGTGAAGTTTGCAATATGTATTACAAATGAAGGATGTATTGTTCATGATTTTAATACAGTTTTTTAATACAATTATGAAACATATCTAATACAACTTTAATACAAATGCGATATAGTTCCGTAAACTTCATCCTTTTCGAGCTTCAATCTAATATTTTTCCTAAAATCAATTCTAAAGTTAAACGAACCTTCTTAAAATTGAGATATAAACTCCAAACGATAATATTTGTAGGAACTGCCTATCCAAACGAATCGCAAACGAAAGAACATTCAATGATTCGTATACTGAATAAAATTTGTATCAATAATTAATTAGACAAGTAATCTAATTGTAAAGAAACATGATAAAGTGTAACATGAATTAAACTTGAATAAAAAATGTATTATACGCATATTAAAGTTGAATTAGAAGAGAAAATTAACAATAAATGAAGAACTTAACTAAAGAAAGACAAGGCAATAATCTATAGATTGAATTAAATTTGTATTATTCGTAGATAAAATATGTATCATATGTGTCTTATAAATTATTTTAGTTTGTATCACTAAGAACATTAGTGATGTTTGCAATATGTATTACAAATCTATTGTGCATATGTTATAAATATATTACAAGTGTGTTACTTGAATTATTGTGGTTGATATCAAGAAAAAATGAGTGAAGTTTCTAATATATATTGTTCGTGACTTTAATACAATTTTAATGCAATTATGACATATCTAATATAACTTTAATACAATCGCGATACCGTTCCATAAACTTTCCCTTTTTCGAGTTTCAATCTAATATTTTTCTTAAAATCAATTATAAACTTAATCAAATCCTCTTAAAATTGGGATATAAACTCCAAACGGCATTTTCAATTATTTGTAGAAATAACCTATCCAAACTAATCACAAATTCGTAAGTAAATAACTCAAAATTTGAATCTTTATAATGACCATAAATGGTGAACTCTTGTTTCTATAATTTTAAAATTTTAAAATTTCTATTTGAGAACATGATATTGTACAATTTTTAAAATTTTTATATTCCTTTTCTCGTCGTGTTTTTGGATAAAATTAGTGAAATATGGGCAAATATTGACTTATAAACAATTATTTAAATGAAAATTTAAAAAAAAAGAATAAAAAAAGAGAGGAAGAGAAAGAATGACACAGAAAGAGACGTTGAAGAAGAAGAAAAAAAAAGTAAGAAAGAGAAAAAAGACAAAAAAAGAGGCGAAGAAAGCTAAACACTACAATTTTTTAATTCTAAAAAATTATTATATTTTGTTAAAAAATTTATATTGACATAAATGGTAAATATTTTTTTAATATTGCATATATATGTGTGTGTGATTTAACCCAAAAAAAAAAAAAAATGAGGCGTGAGTTTGCTCCAAAAGTTGTTATTCGATACATATACAATAAAATTTGGGAATGAAGCACGTAGTGTTATACGTAGAATGTTTCAGTTTAGAGATGCGCTGTGGATGGACGTGCCATCCAATAGAAAGTTGACGGGAGGGCATCACTGTATTAATAAATTCTAAAAAAATGAGTGAAGTATGAGTTTTAACGGAAAAGTTGCCACTTGTATATTACTATTATTATGCGTCAGGATTCACATGCTATATAAAGAAAAATGTCGTCTCCCAATGAAAGCAGTACCACCTTCTGGAGGAAATGATTCAACATCGACCTTACACCCACAAAGTTGATGTTCCTTTTCTGTGGCAACTGTTAACAGGTATGACCGCTGTGCAGGCAGCTTTCAATCCCCAATGATTCAAACTGAAATCATGAAGAAAGGCCCTTTATAGGTATATATATATAGTTCGTTTGAATGATTGAGGGTATATTGAATATGCATCAAAGGTATTGTAGGACTGAAATTTGTTTTTAGAATGACATTTTGATTGGAGATGGGACATACTTATATGATCAGCAGGTCTATGAGATTGATTTCTCCATAAGTTCCTTAAACTATCCTAGTTGCTCCAACTTGCCATGGGGCTTCATTGTTCTTCTCACCAGGAATTGACCAAAATGGGTATACACAGAGACAACTATATTCCAAATAAAGACATCCAACAATCGTATGCTAAGACAAAGAGTCTTTATCTTTGGAATAAGAAATCCCTTCAGGCAATCATTATGTTGAGCCAGAAAGGAAAAACTACTCCCCAAGGATAGTGAAATTCCTTTTGTATCGTGCAAAACATCGCACAAAGACAAAAACAAAAGAAGCTATACCACATATAAAAGATATGGGTAACGAATCTAATGCAACAGATAAAACATTGATACCTGACTCCATAAAAGAAATAATCTGACTATCAAAGCCAGACATTATTTGAGTTGATCATGAAATACAGGTTCAATATAAAAGTTTGTTTGATTTCTCTAAGCATGTTGCAGCATCCTGCCAATTATCACCCCTTTTGGCAATTCTACACCAATAACAAAGCAGCCCTGGGTACCGCCTGAAACTAACAAGAGCTAGCTAGAGTACAATACGACATCAGCCTGGAGAGATCCACAAATTTCCAAATGTCGGATGGCTTCTTGTATTGCTTGCCATCACCTACTTTATAGAAATAACGAAGAGATAATGGGAAAACAGTTAAGCACTAACACTACTGGCTGCTCTCTCCTTGCCCAAGAACCGCAAATAACAACTAATTGAACAAATGACAAATGAAGGAAATAGAAGAGAGTTTTCTGATCCGAAGGTGATGAAAAGGCCACCTCCCAAAACGCTGTTAGGCGTTAGCAATCTCCTTATCTATATGAGCCAGTTGGTTGCCCAACCAAGTAAACATTGAATAACTGCAGAAAATCCTGCTTCTGGAATCTGCTAGCGCACTACAAACTCTATCCAAGGCAACTTCTTAACTATATGAGCCAGCTGGTTGCCCAACCAAATAAACATTGAATGACTGCAATAAACCTGCCTCTGGAATCTGCTACTGGCTTAATGTAGTGCACTACAAACTCTATCAAGGCAACTTCTTGTTGCCTTCCAAGTTAAGTGTGCCAGCAAGACTATCGGCTAGTTGACTTATTGTGTCAGCTGCAGCACTACCAGGTGGAAGAGGACGCTGTTTACTCTTCTTTTCAAGCAAGGACTTCTCCCTCTCATCATAATAGGTGAAATCATCCAAGATAGAGGTATCCGCTTCATAGTTCTTGAAAATTTTCAACATTTCTAATCCCTCTGGCAATTTAACCTGAAACGATTAGAATGACAAAAAAATGTGAAGAAACTGCTAACCCACAAGTTATAGGACACAAGCCGAGCAAGAGTAAAGATTGTTAGTTGGCAAGATTTTGAATATTAGCATACAGAAAAGAGGAGAGAAATTTCTAGCAGTCATCATTCAATATATGTAAACTATCCTGAAATAATTTGTGTGATGAGAAAGGTAAAAAATCTGGACTAGCTGCACTCAAGATAAGCATTATGCATAGAACTTGCAGCCCAAATAGGTGATACACATTGAGAGCTGGGTGATAGTCTTAGACGTTAAATAAGAAAGAACACCAGTAGAAGATTACAAGGAGTACAGTAGAAGACATGTACCTCTTGGGAATCCCGGCTGTGAGTCACTGGCTTGTTGTCATTATGTTCCAGAAGTATGTGACGAAACTGACTGTTAGGAACATCCTTAATGACATGCCATTTAACAGGAAATTTCCCACTCCATCGGTCCTGCTGCCAGTACTCCGCATTGTTCTCAAAATCAATAGGTCCAACCATCTCAGCAACCCCACAAAATTGTCCACTAGCATTGACCTAGAGTTGTATCCAAAAAATAAAAGCTCAAAAGTTAAGCATGTCTATGATATAGAAGTGTATCAATATTTTTAAGCAGACATTGGTGTTTACAAATTTTCCAACGATAATGACACCCAGGCTATGCAATAGAAAAATCAGAAGTGGAAAAAGAAAAAAAAAACTGAAAGACATTATATTTGGGTGTCCTCCAAGAATAATGACAAATGTCGTCAACTTATATGAACCATTTCCCAGGAGGAGTACTGCATTCTTTAAACTAACAAGGCAATATAAGTATTGAAGGAACATACTGAAAAAAAGAGAAAAACCGGACAATTAGCATTCATCTCTTTTGCTTCAGCATAAGCAGCATCAAGCTTTCTATTTCCCTGAGGAGTGCTAGCCCAGACACTATACTTGATACTTTTGTGAACATTATCTTCACTGAAAGACTTGATGACAAAGAATTTAGCATGCTCATAATCAGTGTCAAATTCAGGCCGATTGTACTGGCCAGGCTGCAAAATAGAAGTTAACTCAACTTCTGTACGAATAACAGAAGATGAGCTATCCTCAATGGAAGCCTTGCTCTTTGGCTTTAATGCCCTTGGTCCTCGGTTTCGTTCACTTGCCATACCAAGTGATTCAGTGGAAATGTTGACAGAATGCCGATCCCTTTCACGTCTTCCACCTCTGTCGGGAGTTAGCCAATTTCTGTGACCAGGTTCCCACAAAGAACTGGACCCACTACCATAGTTCGCACTAGGATAAAGACTGCCTTGGGAGTACTGCCTGGATGAGGAGCCCAGTGTAAAACCAAGACCTTGATGTGAAGCCTAGTTTAGATCAAATAAGTAGGTAAGTCATTCATAACAGCAGGGAGCTACTGACGATAAACAACTCAAGAGACACACAAGGCAGGTCCTAAGATATCCCTGTATATAATTTTTTATTTCAGATGACAAAAGTCAGTAGCATTTCTGGGATGGTGCATCTCAGTATTGAAGTTAGGAGAAATAATATATCAACTAAATCTTATTTTCAAGGTAGTGAATCGAGTGTCTAATGACCATCATCAAGATTTTGCAATTATAATATGCACTCATGTTCATTATTTTGTTGAGTACAATAAGCAGAATGTAAAGAGTAAGAAGGTACATAACAACATATGTCTATCATTTCAAACCCAATCATTGTGGTTAACATTACTAAAGTAGAATCATTTAAAGGTGGGAGCGAAAGACGAATGCTTCATAATTCCCAAATATTTGTTGTGTACACTAAAACCATCACCGTCAGTTATGTAGATTAGCTACTAGAATCGTTACTTCTTAAAAAATTACAAAAAAGAGACAACAAATATGACATCTACAAGGAGGAAAAAGATATTATACTGTTTGATAAAAGGGGCCATAAATTAGTGTTGGTATCTGTATAAGCATCTTAAAATCCTAAGTAAGAAACTATAAGCAGAATTTTATTCACAAGGCCATTTCTTAAGAGATGAAACACATTAGGATCATTTTCTTGGTTTCTTATCATACCACCAAATGGGAACAGTTGACAGTTCCAATGCTATTAAAATAAGATAATCCGTAGTAATTTCGAATCTAAGATGAATTTGGATAGGTATCTTCTTATATATAGTGTTGTGCACATGATGAGTCCAATTTATTGGTAATAAGAAGTTTTACTGGTCAAATTATTTCACTGATAATTCACATATATAAGGAATTTCCTTTGAAACTCAAAATATTAAACCATCTGTACAATATAGTATATTCTCATCAGTCCCAAGAATAACCAAAACAAAAGGTAACTTTTAGTTCTACACAAAAGCCCGTCAAAAGTTCTCTTATTTCTCTCCTACGAATAGAATTGCCATACATACCCCTTAATCCTAATGCTATCTTATCAGACATTACCAAACAGGGTACTGCCGAGATACACAAGACAATATCTTATTTTCTACTACAAATAATGGAAACATTCAAAAAGCATTTGGATCGGACATATGCCAATCAATATCCAATATTAAAGCTATTGAAAATAAAGGCTTTGAATTTTGTGAATACAAACTTTTAACTAGCTATTTAATGACTTAGCAAAACACCTATGAAGCCTTAGTGATTGTGGCACGAATGATTCTTCAAGATGAGTCCAGGCTACATTGCTAAACCATATTGTAGTTGTTTCCATTAGCATGAGGTAAGGTGAAAGTTAAAGAAGGAATGAAATATGCAAAGCCAGATTAGTCATAATTGATAGAGTTTTAAATGCTATCTTTAATGCCTGAAGTGGTGCTTACCCTTAATTTTTCAGATAAGTTAAAACTTCTCCACTAATGAACGAGCTTACATCGAAATAAGTACAACATAAATCTCTTACTAGGCTATGCACTAAAAACTGGGTTGGTTAGTTATTAGGATAGTATAACTTTTGGTGCATGCAGTAGCATATAATCATATTATGAAAATGATATTTAAGTTGATAAAACACTTATCATTAGAATAAGTAACAGATATTTCCCAATTCATTGCCTCTATTCACTCGATTTACCAGTGAAAAAAAAATGATAACAAACCTGCACGGCATTTTGCTCATACGATCCAAGTATGCCAACTGGTGGTGGATATAGTCCCGCAGATGTCATTTGAGACATGTATCTTCCAGAGTCCACAAGGTTTGGTCGATTAGGTAAAGGTTGACCAGATCCAACTTCACCTTGGTAATTGTAGAAACCCATGTTGCTGCTTCCTGAAAGCTCACCTCCACCAAACGGCCCAACAGGTATGTAGTAACCTGATCCTGGCCCAAAATGTGTGCCATCAATTTCATGGCCAGTGCTTCCTGGTGCCACCAGATCAGGCTGTGAAGCTGGAAGAGCTGATGTAACATGGGGCAAGCCAGGGGAAACAGGTGGTGCATAGTAAGGTAAAGAGACTGGAATCTGGTGCGAGTATAGCTGACCATCTATCATAAAAGGAGAAAGAGGACTAGCAATGGGGGAGAACTGTCCAAATGCCATCTGTGGATCAAAGCCATAACCAGGAGGGAAAAATAGTGGATTTTCATTGAACATTCCCTGCAAAGAGTCGAGGAGAAAATAATATTCGATGACCCACTGTATGGAATATAAATGCTACCACACACAAAAAAACTGGAATCAAAACTTACAGGTGGAACGACATGCAAGTTGTTCACGTTGCCATCATTAGATTGTTCAACCCAACTTCCAGTGCCATTGTCGTAACCTGAGCCAGAAGGCAAATAAAGGTTACAGATGGTGAATTCATTGGCAGAAGTACCTTCTAGTGAGTAAAATCTTGTCTTTCACTTCAGAAATCACAATCAATGTCAACCATTATTCAAAACTTCAAGTACTGTAGATTTTTGTGTACTGCCCCCATAAAACCAATAGGAGGGGGATGGCGTTTAACAAACAAAATCCTAGAATTAAGGTCAAGAAGTACAAAAAAGATGATGAATCCATTAGCAGAGGTACAATCTAGTGAGTAAAAATTTTGTCTTTTACTAACAAATCACAATCAACCATTAATCAAAACTTCAAGTACTGTAGAACTTTTATTTCCATTGCCTTCACAATCAAATAAGGCTCAAAACTAGGGATCTGGTAAAGAAAGAGATGGCCAGACGTAGTAACATCAAGAAAATGCAACCAAGAAAAGAGGTTACATTACATTTATCCAATCACATTGCATTGAGATTTTAGTGGAACAAATTGAAATATGTAGAGAGAGAGAGAGAGAGAGAGAGAGAGAGAGAGAGAGAGCAGAAAGCTTGTCAACCATAAAAGATCAAGTCTATCGGAAGTTGAACCAAACAACGAAGACAAGGGGAACTTGTTCGGATTTCACAAAAGCATATTAGCATGCATTAAGCTAGCATCCCAAAAGCATTGAGCTATTTTAGAAGTAACAACCTTTTGGTATATCAGAATATCACATGATGTACTACAATGATACACAAGGACCACTTGTAAAAGAGGGAGAAATGATCTACTAAAAGCTCATTCTTCGGCATCTTGCTGTATTCATGTAAAATTGGGTGAACTGCAACATCAACTTAACACTAGCCACAGGAACTAACCTCCATAGTAAAGACCTTGGTCCTGAGGAGAATAGGAATTGAGTGGATAAAAGGTGGGTATAGCTCCAGCTTCAGAGGTAACAGGGTGATCTTGAGCATTTCTTGAAGCCCCAGGGATTGCTGCATCCGGAGAAGCATTTGCAGAACCAATCCTTTCATCTTTGGGTGAAATAGGCTGATAATGGATAAAAAAAAAGTACTAACTGAATATGTAATTTATGCTGGCAAAATTATACAAAAGATAAACTATAATAACAATGAGGACTATTAGCAGTATACCTGTTCTGCAGCATTATGCGGCTCCACAACTCTTTCACCTATACCCACATCAAAAAAGCCAGTTATTTTTTAAAACAAAAAACGTTGCAGTAATAACTCAATAATATGTAGATACTTTATTAAAGGTGTGAAAACATTACATGAGAGGACCCTGCTAAATAACTTCATTTCACTCAAAGGAATAATTTTTGACACACACACAGGCGGTAGGTCTTAAACAACCCAACTGTCCAATTCGTGAATAGATGGTTTGGTAGCTTTATTCATTTACTTGATAAGCAAAAGAACAAAGATGAAGAATGGATTTCACAGGGACAAATTCAAATGATAAATGCAGAGACTCTGCTGTGCAAGGCAATGGGTTAGCAAGATTCTTTCTCCCAAAGGCTACAATAAGAGAGTAAGACATCACACGCCTGTGCTTTGTGGAAAGATTTGGAACTATTGCTAAAAATTTGGATCGCATAATTGGAAATGATGCTCCACTCTAAAGAAAACTTGAAAAAGACAGCCTTTTTCATAAATATATTTTCAAAAATTGTTTAAGCATAAAAATGAATCCCAACAACATTTCAATTAAGAATTTAAGATCCCAAGGTGTTCAATTTGTATAAGGGTTTATAGTAGAAGTAATAACTTTGTAATATCCCAAATACTTAAATTGGCCATAATAGTTTTGACTATGAGAAAGCAAAAAAAATTAAAACAGAAGAAGAGAGAATTAGCTAAGTCAAAACTCAGTGGTCCATACCAAAAATATAAGGAATTAAACCCTGAATGACATTAGAAATATAAAAAAGAAACAGAGAGGAGCAATACAGTAAGCAAACACAAAAGAGATTTTCAACCCAGATTGTCGAGTTAATGATTCTGACTTTTTATTTGAGTTTATTATGTAATCACGAGTTAATGAATGACATTAGAAGATACAAAAAAAGAAACAGAGAGGAGAGCAATACAGTAAGCGAACACAAAAGGGATTTTCAACCCAAATCTTCGAGTTAATGATTCTGACCTTTTATTTGAGTTTATTATGTAATCATGAGTAAGCTTTTACAGTGGAAATGTGAGGGGAGCTGAGGAAGTATTAGTCCTAGGGTTTTCACGCAGAACTTCGATTCAGAGGGCAAAATGGTACCAAAACTTAATTTTGATTAGCATTTTGGAATCCTCTCTCTCGTTAAATCTGTGGGGGGTCATGGTTCAGAAATTCGGACCCGTCAACCAGAGTTGACTTTTTGAATTTTTTACCGTGAGTTAGACTTGTGCTAAAATTAAGAGGATGTTCACCTAAGGTTTTATTGACCACTCTAAATCTATTTGTGTAGTTTGAGATGATCCAGTATCCACAGCCCAAGAGCATAGGTTTTTTCTTTTGGAAACCAGTAATGATGTATTCCTCACCATTGAGGATATGCTGAATACCTTCAAAAGGGAACAAAAAGGGGAGAAACTACTTATAGAGAACCTAAAAGATCTACAATCTCTGATTCCTTTGTCTCTTTCTTTACACCAAAACTAAAAAGATATAATACAATTCTATTTAACTCTATGAATGGAATTGGACCTATCTTAAAAGGTTCTGCTATCCTTTCCTTCCACACAGTTCACCATATGCAGTGTAGCACTCCAGTTTTTCTTTAGGATACCTGGGATGCCTGCCACATCCCACCAACAAATATCAGGTAATTTTGTGGTCCTAATCCTAGAATACTTGGCAACTCTCACCAACAACAAGTATCAGGTAACTCTGTCCATCAAAGCTAGGACAAATGGGAAGAAATCAACTAAGTCCGGTTTTGGATTAATCGAATTGGATATTTTGGTTGCCTTTTGAATCTTTAAGGCAATCCATGACAATTAACAACCTCAATTGACCTAATAGTTTGCTCCTTGAAATGTATAACTTTTTACGGCCATGTTATGTAATTCCATATTATTATTTTTTGAACTTGGTAACTTTGTGTCGAGTAATTCCATATTGGGATTAATACCATAATAAGTAGGGATAGGGCACTAATCTGTTGAACCTTTGGAAATGGATGAATATAAAGTATACAAATTTTGGCTTTTTTCAGATATCCAAAAATTCGTAGTACTGAATCCGATATCCATAAATTTTAAAAATAAAATTTGAAGTCCAATCCATAATCCAAACGAAATATCCAAGAAGTTCAAATTTCAGCTTGGATTTAGGGTTGGCCCAAACTATGCCCGCCCACAGTCAAAAGACTATTGTGTCCAATTTAAATATTTGGGATATTACATTACTTTTGCAATGTCAAACTGCAGTAGTTACACAATTCAAACATCAACTGTTCAGAGGCTCCTAATTTACTTTTTCTGAGATGAAGTTGATCTAGGTGTGAATATACTGCCACCAGTTTCTACCCATACTTCTCTATTTCACTTCGAAGTCTCTAAAATCGAGCTAGATTCTCAATGACAACAATTCAAGAAAAGTCCTATTTATCACATAAGGATGTATTTATGCATGCTGGCAAGTCTCAATAAAGTCAACAATCCTGGTAGTATCCATGGAAGCTCAATGTCATTAAAGGACATGAATGAAACTTTGAAAGTTCTAAGAAGACCCTTGACAAAATCCCAAACAAAGAAATTTCAAGACAAACTCAATGGGCTGCAATTGGCAATTTGTAAGTGTCTTGTGATGAAAGAAAAGCTCCAACCCAAAAAAGATCTTTTGTCCAAGTCTTAGATCTATTTAGAGACCCAAATTGAAGTCCAAGAGGTGGAATGGGCTCAAATCTGCCTTAAAAAGATGAAAATGCAGCAGCCCAGAACTAGCGTGCGTTTTTACCTAATTTCTAGAATTTATACTTAAGAGTTGTTTATTTCTATGTTGACTGCATTGGACCAAGTGTGGGCAGCCTTCTATGCCCCTAGGGAATATCACTCCTATTCAATTGTATTTGACTAGCCCCCTTACTACTGTATAAGCTACAACATAAAGGGGTGCTTTGTAGCTTCATTGTAACTAACATTTGAAGAATATTAATATTGAGTTCTTTTGAAACTTTGTGGCAGATTGCTTTGGGATTCATCTTTCAACCTACCTAGTTCATAGTTCAAGATGATAAGATGACTTCTTCTTTGATATATTTGGTTTCTTCTTGGAATTCTCAGAAGGTGATTAGTACTCATTACTACTTGTTGTCTAACATTACTCACAAAGTGTTCAAGATTCGATTCTATGTTTGATTCGTTTCTCAAGTAAAGGCGTTTGGTTTTCATCCAGTAACTAATTTGTTCTTACTTGGATCTTGTCAATCTTTAGAACTTGCTTTCTTGGAAATTCTTAAGCTAATTCCTTAACTCTTCCCTCATCTTTTAAATTCTTGTTTAGCCTTTTCAATCTGTTTCCTAGTTCTGCTTCTGCATTATTTTAGTTCATACTTTAGTTTTGGGATTCTCATCCTTCGTGTTATTAAATCCAGTGGTCAGTCTCTAAAACTAAATGTTCTCTCATATTCATCCTTACATGGTCATTTTTTAAGACTAGGATCAACAATTCCTTCCAATCGATGGACCTAATGTAAGTATACCAATAACAACTAAGATCTAATCCCAACTATTTGTTATTAGTTATTACCAAGAAGCAACAAGGATGTTTTTCTTCAATTTCCATTGTGTTCTGCTCTGAGCTATCGCCAGATTGTTCTGAAATGTTTGTCTGTGGGGATACTTTGTTCATACAACTTTAGGATGACTTCATCACCTTCCATTAAAATGAGTCATAATATACTACAGATTGTGCATCTAATCTCTACGTAAAACATGCCAAACCATCTCAGATTATCATCTTACACGTTATTATGTATGTACTTTAAGAGAAATTGGGTAAAACTGTGATTTTACTAGTTCAGATGTTATAAGAGTACCGACTGATACACTCATACATTTATATGTGGATAAAAATATGCAGTAAGTACTTTGTATGGGGTACACATCCAGTCGACAAAGGCAGTTTCACTAATTCAGTGTAGAAAAAATTGTTAGGGTTCTTGCTCCTTTGTCAATTCTGGGATGAGATATTACTGAGGGAGGACAATCATAATCTTGTTGCACATCTTATCATTCTAAAACTACACATCAAGATTTTTAAATGATAACAATTCTTCAGAAATCACCTTCAATAGATGATTCCCATACAAAATTCCATTAAAACAACTTACTGTAACACAAGTCCTTGTAATAATTTTTTGAGATACAACAAAGGGTCCTTGTAATTCTAGCCAACTTAACAAGATATAACCATCCCCAAAGGTAGGGATGTGGTCGGCATATACCCTATCCTCCACAGACCCCACTTGTGGGATTTCACAGGGTATGTTGTTGTCAATAAGATACAACCTAAAAGAACCCATATAATCCTTTCTGGAAATCCTGAAAGAGAAACCAATCCCTTGCAAAACCAAAAAATAAAGATCCCATTCATACCATGAGACAAACAGCAAAGGGTGAGCTTTATCTTAATAGTAGAGTTACTATTTCAGTGACCCAGTATACAAATTCCAGCAAAAAAGCATTTCTACAAAAACGCAAAGAGGAGCACTTTGTGCATAGGATTAATCCTATTTGATCATCAAACAACACCCAAATAAATCTTGAAATCAACATGATAAAACAAGGTCAGCACAAGCAGACTCCATGCCAAACAAGATGATACCCTCTATATCGAAAAATTCATTGAAAAATACCCTCCCTCACTTCATTTAAACCATAGATCCACAGTTGATACAGCATAAACCACAAAAGTAAAAGAATTAAGAAATGTACGAACCTGAAGATGATACAGAAGTAAATGGATCGATGCTCTGCTGATTGGTATCCTCCATCAATTGAATTGAATTGAAAATGGAATCGAGGATGATTTTGGGAAGTGAGATACGAAAACCCCAAATCCCCAATTCTCTTATTCGAATTGAAGAATCAAAGAGAAAAGGGGAGATTTTGCTTCGCGGGAGGGTTTGAAATGAAAACAATTAGACATAAAAAAGGGGGTTTAGGGTATTTACTTCCCACAACCTCCAACTTACCGTTTTACTTCTCACTTTCTATTCTACATAATCCAAAATGGTCAAAAAAAAATAAAAAAAATAAGTTATTGTCACAATCTTATTCATTCACACTCTATTATTAAGTGTATTCGTTTTTTTAAAAAAAAAAATATATTAATAGATTTAAATAATTAAACTTTATAACAAATACTAATTTTGGAAGGATTTCTATAAAGATGATATCTCAGTGCTTGCCACCAATATTATTATTACCTTTCACATTATCAATTACCATCAGGATGGAATTAATATTGTGATTATAGATTTGATATAATTAACCGTTTAAGCTTATTTGTGTTAAATGTGTCAACTCAATTGTAACACTTTGTAGATTTGGGATAGATTTGAATCATCAAATTTTGTATAATTCGACCTGTTTTATAATGAATCACATGTAAGCATATGTTAAAGTTGATGTCTCAATATCTATTAGATGGAAAATAAGGATTGAAGAAAAATGAATATATTAAGTCTGGGAAGTATGTGTCGACATGTAATTGACACACAAATCACGAAATTTCATACATATCGCATGTTAGGTCGCATGTGACATATTGAGAAGTCAAATTTTGAAGCTACATTTCTTGAGTGCGGAACAACATACAAGTCACATATTGGACATATACGATTCGCATGTCATGCCATATGTCGAAGCCTACGTTAGTTTAAAAATCAAATCTCTAAAGTTGACATGCGCTAGTTGATATGCATTGAGCAAATATATATGGATTGTACATGGACATACAAATTGCATGTCATTTATTATTTTATAAATGGGAAAGGGCCTAAAATTGTCCTTCAACTATTTAATTAGTACAAAATTACCCTTCGTCAATCTTACGCCTCCCAAATACCCAAAACGTCAACTTTTTGGCTAAAAATTACACTTATTTCTACTATCCACACTAATAAGGTGGGTGGGAGGGCAATACTGTACCAAATTTCATAGTTAAGAATATTTTATGTCATTCTTCATTATAATAATTTATTTAATATATGAGTTCATATGATTGACTTGATTTTGAGCTTCATAGTAAAATCACCTTCCCCCAACCCCCTCTCCACTTTCTCTTTGCCACTTTTTTTCTTCTTGGATCTCGTACACCATTTTAAATTTTATTTTTTTAAAACTTACGACAAAACAAGGTAGAAAAAAATAAGGAAAATAACGAGGACATTTACATAGAAATAATTAGTTCAATAGAACATAATTTAATAACATTTTTTCTCTTGTGTGTACCCAAAATTCAAAATAAACAAATAAAAAATAACCTACTCTTATTCCCACCCCTACCCCACCATGATAATAATATAAATTAAAAGAATATGAACATGTAAGTTCATTTCAAATTTGAGTGTGATATCCTTATCAGAAATAAAATATTAAAAAAATAATAAAAAGATGAAATAAACAAGACAATTAGATAATTAATAGAAACTTTTATACTTATAAAAATAATATTCATTTTTAGATAGACATTCAAACACAATTTTAGAGGAATCTAAATTATAAGTTGGGTTATAATAAATTGGGTATTGATTTAAAATATGTCAATAGAAAAATATCATAAAATTAATATTTTTTTGAATATTATTTTCAAGCGTATCGGTCAAAATATGAATTATATGTTCAGAAGAGCTTAAATTTGGACCAATCAGATTAGGCAACATGATAAGTAAATATTTATGATTTTACTTTAGCGGAACTGTTAAAAATAAGGATAAATATGAGCCAAAGGGTTAATATCAAGGGTATTTTTGAGCCCAAATGGGGGTATTTGGGGACTGAAAGATGGATGGAGGGTAATTTTATACCAATTCAAATAGTTGAGGGACATTTAGACCCTTCTATATTTTATATAGATTGAGATTTTTAAGAAACCTCCAAAACAATAATATGATATTATTAACACTATAAAATTCGAAGATATTTTTTGTTATGTTCATATGTTTAGTCTAAGATATAATAATTCATAATGATTTTAAAATTATTTAATAGCATGTCCAATTAAACTAAGGTCTAATTTGTTTGATCTTTTATTTAACACTTATGTCACGACCGGGGAGAACCCCCTAGAAGTAACATGTCATACTTGACCACTCGGAGACCTTATACAAGCACATAGTTATCATTCATCGCATTATCATAGATAAATTTAGCGAAAAAATTAAAACTTTTCATAGCACATCATATGCTAGAAACTTCACTTCCATTAATATAGAAATAACATAAGTACATAATTAGACTCTAAGTCTCTTTGCCATCTTAGACTCAATAACATTAGAGTACATTAGGGACACGACCCTTATAACATAATTCATAACTAAACTATTACATGACTTTAACATAAAATTGACATTGGACATCCTTGAATCTTAAGGATTCCTTTCTTTGAGTTTGGGAAACACATATCAAGCCCTTCACCATACAGACATCCTTTAAGCATCCATAACCTACACTTTGTGTAAAATAATAAAGAAGAATGGTGTTAGTACAAGAATGCACTAAGTATGACAACCATGCAAAAACATGCATTTAAACGGGATATTTTACTTGAAACCATTCATCATGCCTTTGTGAAAACTCCATAAAACTTTGATACCATGAGCATCATACAATTCACATACTTTATATAAGCATATTCAATAGTCATACATTATATAAAACCACACATTAAATTTAAGGCATATTTTGCATCATTTTATAGTAACCACCTTCCCCTTTATAGTAAGCTTTACTCTAGTTTACAGTAACCTCTTTTCTTCTTAACTTCTTAACTTCCCAAGTAACCATCTAGTGATACTTGGTGCAATGCATCACCTCAAGGCCACAAGGTACTCATACATATAACCTTCCTAACTCAACACATACATTCATAGGAAAATAACATACCATAAGACACATTTAGGTCAAGACCTCCAATACCATTAAAGTGAACCATAGTCAATTTGCACATATGTTAACTTCACTTCACATAGACCATTATAAGACCTTACTCATAACCCCAATCTAAGTCTACTAGTGCAATGTACATGTGAAGACCCATAACCTCACACATTATAACGCCCCAAAAAAATGAACTAAGGTGAACTAGAGCCTCATGGTTGTTTCTTGAGTTAATTTTAAGTTAAACGGAGTTAGTTTGGTGTCCTTAGGCAGTGTGCAAAGTTTGGTTAAGTTTGGAGTTCAATCGACCAAAAACGTCCATGACGTTCGGATGGTATGCCTTAGAATGTACTTGTATGTGTTGGCGAGTTTGGATGAGTTTTATGTGTTCGTTTTACTTGAAACATGCGTCAGATGTTCCTTAGACCTAGACGACTTAGTTTAGGGGTTTGACGTCCGGGCACGACCCCACCTAGGACCCACAAGGGGCCCTAGATGAAGGGCCCAAGACTTGGGCAAAGTCTGCCCATCAGTGGCTCACGACGACCATGGCGACGGTCCGTTGCACTCAGGACGGTCCGTCGATCCAGGGTTTTCGCGAGTGACAGAGAGTGGAACTTGGACAGGCTCCAGTTGGAGCCAAGTATTCCTCGACGGGACTCCATGACGGTCCGTGGTGAACGTGACGGTCCGTCGAGGAGGTCTCGTCGACGAGGCCTGCCAGTGCACGACTTAAGGCTGCCAACTTGGGGTGTTTTATGTAAATACACCCCAAGTCTTATAAGACCCTAGGTGTATAATTTTGGTATTTTTAGGTTATATTAAATTAGTTTTAAACCCTAGACCTAGACAAGACCCCCTCACTTCAACATTAAAACTCTCTCTCTAAAAAGAAAACTCTCTCCAAGTCACCATTGAAGCCAAGGCTCAAGGAGGGAAAGGAGGGATGCTTTGGACTTGTTTCTTCATCAAATTCGTGGGTTTCTTTCTCATAAAGGTATGGTATCCATTCTTGAATACCTTTCCATTCAAGAAGCCAACTTCCAAAATGGTTTTCAAAAAGGGGTTTTAAACTCAACTTCTTCTAAACTTTGATTTCTATTATGGGTCTTCTTGTAACTAAGTTCTAATGGTTTAAATGTATTTATCTTGGTTTGAATAGATGGTTTTGATGTTAAAACTCCATGAAACTCTTGTTTATGCATACTTCAAATTTTGACTTGAAAATGGGTTATGTGAGCATGATTTGAGTAGGGTATGAACTTGGGTCTTCTTGTATTTGTCATATTGGTGTAGCTACTGCCCTAAGGGCCTTAATATGGTGAAATATTGATAAATTGCTTGTGGGTAATGATGGTTTGATTTGTTGATGAGTTGCTCATTGTATAATTCTTATTATGAATTGCTATTTGAGTGGTATGGTCCACCTTATGGGTGGCGGTGCTAATTGATGAACTTGATGTTACTTAGTATGTTTTGAGTATGTGATCTTGAAGGTCTAATATGTGAAATGAAGATATATATTGGAAATGGGTCTTGTGTTGTGTTTGATGTAGCTTGAATTGCATGTTTGACCTAGTTTATGTCTAAATGAAGTATATGATTATGAGAAGTATGTAGAGTGTGTAGCTTGATGAATCAAGGTTAAAGTATGAGTAGAACTCGATGATAATGAAATGATGCTTATATGCAAGGTGTGCACATGTACACACACACTCTTTTAAGATTTGTATTATGTCAAGTTGAGCAAAAAGGGGAAATCTTGAGGTGGACACACTTCGTGAGTTGAGATGTAGTGTCTAGTAACAACCTCTCCATTTCCTAGTGAGCTTTCTAAGATAGACTATTATGTTGAGAAATCCGTGTGGAGTTATGCCTAGCACCGAGAGGATATGAAGGGGAGGTGGATTGCACTTCGTTAGTTGAGATGTTGTAATCCAAAGTACCTCTTGAGATGAGTACTCCTCGTTAGTAGAGAGTGAGTTACTTAGTAGCAATCTCCTTATCCCTTAACTGTGTGCCCGCATAGGTGTAGCTATTGGAAAAGCCATGTAAACGCTAAGAAGCATGACCTTACACTAGGCAAGTAAGGATCCCTCATTTGATAGGGGTTAATATCGGGATTCCATGTCTAGCTCTCATGGTCTTTGTCGGTTAAGCTCCCACAAAGAATTGATTTGAAACAAATTATCTTGTATATTGTTGAATTTGTGTATGTATGTCGTGAAGTGCTCAATCCACATTAGTTACCGAGTAGGAGCATTGAGTGGGAGTAGTAGTATGGGATGCTATTCTCACATTGCACTTGGTGTGACCTATACCTACTATGGGAGAAGATTACCTTCATGAAGTCCGTGTGAATAAGTACTATGGTGTAGTGTTATGGAGGATTATGTGGAGTACTTGAGTAAATGTAATCCATTAGGAGTACTAAGTGGGAGTGGTAGTGTGGGATGCTACTCTCACATTGCACTTGCTATGACCTATATTTCCATGAGTGTTTTGCATATGTTAGCCAAGGGCGTGGATTTGATTCCAACGAAGTAAGCCTAAGATTTGGTAGTTTTAAGGGTCGCTTTGGTGTGCTTTGAAGGGAGGTGTAATGAAAATCCCTTCGTAGCTCACTTTAGGGAATCTTAGGATAACCTTGGGTTAGGGCAACTTCAAAGGAAAAAGAGTTCATATGACTTGGACCGTGCTATTCACTGTAAGGTCTTCACTGTAAGAATCCAATATATTCACTGTGATGCTTTATTCAATTGTCATTGTAAGTTTAGTAAGTTCATTGAAATGTTCCTTTTAATTACTCTAAGTTTTGGTAAAGTTGCCATAAAGTGTTGATTGTCGATTCTTATGTTGGTTTGTTTCTAGATTCATGAATATTGCTTTAGATTGCATTAAAAGTTATTTTTGCTAACCCTTTTTGTATGTTTTTGCATATGCCATACTTAGTACATTGTTGTACTAACCCCATTCTTTTATATATCTTATGAGTATAGGTTGGAAGCCTTTTTGGAGGATCGGAGTTGAAGCTTGGGAATTCTATCTCTCAAGAATTGGGTATGTCCTCATATATTCAAGGACATAGTTTTATGTTTCTTAGTTTCTTAATTAAGACTTAAAAATGTATTTACTTTTATTATAAAGGGCCGTGTCCCTAAGATTCCAAGTTGTGTCTTTAAGTTGGCTTGTGATGATAAGATTTCCTACTATTTATGAAAAGACTCCTTTTATTATTATTATCGTGAAAGGTTTTAATTCCGCACTACTTTTCATGCTTTATGTTATGAATGCTAGTTATAGGGCTTGCACGAGACCCCAAAGGGTCAAGTACGCCCGGTCATGATTCGAAGGTTTCCCTAACTTTTAGGGGGTGCTTTCGGGTCGTGACAGACTTGGTATTAGAGCATAAGGTTTTGGGAAATAGTTTAAGGTCTGAAAGTCTCACAAGCCACATCTAGTAGTATCTTGGTCATTGATGTGAGTCGCGACACATCCATGGACAAGAGGCTATAGGATGATAGAAGTTTCACTTTCTTCTCTATTCTAGTATCGTGCCTTAGAGTTGAGTATATAAGGTGTCTTTTCTCAACCTCTTCTTTTTGTGTTTTTAGGACATGAATACGAGGAGATCGACCGCTAGAAGGGAGGAGGGAGGTGTACCAAATGAGAGAGTCCTTCCCCGTGTTGACCAAGTTCCTATTGTTGGCTTAGGGGAGAAAAATGAGGAGGTTACTGTTCAAGAACCTCAAGTGCCTCCGAAACCTCAAGGACCTCAAGTGCCTCCTATGCCTCAAGCTCCTTTTGTTGAGGGTGATATGACTAATGCGGAGTTGAAGGCTTCCCTAATGAACTTGACCCAACTCATGACGGCTCAAGCTCAAGTTGTCAACAATCACTTTGTGGGCCAAGCTAACCTACGAGATAGGCCCTAACCAAATGCTAGTACTCCCACTTCTAGGATTCGGGATTTCATGAGGATGAACCCTCCTACTTTTCATGGCACTAAGGTGGATGAAGATCCACAGGGCTTCATAGATGAGGTTTTCAAGGTGGTAGATGCTATGGGTGTGACCCCTAGGGAGAAAGCGGAATTGGCCGCTTACCAACTTAAGGATGTTGCTCAAGTGTGGTATGAGCAATGGAGGGGTGAGAGACCCTTAGAAAGAGGACCGGTTGATTGGGAGGAATTCAAAGAGGCGTTCCTAGATAGATTCTTTCCTTTAGAGTGGAGGGAGAAGAAGATGGTTGAATTCATGAACCTCCGTCAAGGGGGAATGAGTGTGCAAGAGTACTCTCTCAAATTCACCCAACTCTCGAAGTATGCCCCAAACATGGTAGCCAACCCTAGGGCTAGGATGAACAAGTTTGTGATGGGCGTGTCTAGCTTGGTGGAAAAAGAGTGTCGTACGGCTATGCTTCTTAATGACATGGATATCTCTAGGCTCATGGTTTATGCGCAACAATTGAGGAGTCCAAAATTAGGGAGATAAGGCAAGAGGGTAAGAGACCTAGGTCGGATGATTCTAGTCACCAAAGGCCTAAGAAGAGGTTTTATCCCCAAGATTCTTCTATGGGAAACAAGGATAGGGCTCCAAATCAATCTTCTCAAGGTGGTGGTCATTCCTATGAAAGGGCTAGGTGCCCTACTTTTGGCAAGCAACATGGGGGTAAGTGTCTTGCCGGAACGGATGGTTGTTTTGCATGTGGTAATAGAGGCCACAAGATGAGGGACTGCCCAAACCTTAAATCAAGGGGGAGAGATGTCAATCAAGCTTCCCTAGATCCTAATGCTCCCAAGAAGAACCCTTCCTATGGGATGGGGGCTAGAAAGGATAATTAATCCGGATTGATGGTTTTGGTAAGTCTCAACTCTTGGTTATTGTGGCTTTTGTGTTATGAAATGAGTATATATGATTTTATAGTTCCTATGATCATGTCGTCTTGATGAATTGCTTAGAGAATGAATTTTTCAAAAATTTTGTAAGATGGCAGTCACATGTACTAAGTCCAAGTCTTCACTTCACAAGATCTTCACCTACCAAGAACTATAGATAGAAAATAAAGCATGGAATTAGTACAACCACATGTACTAAGTATGGCATTATGCATAAAAATCATGAAAAACGGACTTTATTGGAAATATGCATCTTTTCATTTGGAAATCATAGTTTAAACATAAGAACATCATTTAGAAATTAGAAAACACATAAGATCACAATTAACCAAAAATACCATTTAAAGAACTCACTTTACAGTGAGCTATTTTCACTGTACAGTGAATTAATTCACTGTTACAGTGAAGCACTTCATCCCTCACTTTAAGTCTTCCTAGCATGTAATTCCCTCACTTAAAGTCATCCTAAGATTCACTTAAGTCACACAAAGAGAGACCGCCCATACACCCTCTCTAGATGTGTCTAAACGACATTTAAGATTACCTACAATGAGTCACATACATACTTAGAAAACAATCATAAACATCTATGTAAGATTCATCTACCAAAGGTGATTTCCAAGGTTCACTTGAGTGAGTGTGGAGCGACCGCCCATACAATCTCTATCACACACACAAGAGATCCTATAGACTACCTCAAATAGAATCATTCTCACTAAACACACCTACACTTAGATTAGAAGACATTCTCCTTCCAAAGACTATCAAAAGACCTACTTAAGTAAATCAAGAAGATAATGTCCATAGTGCAGTGCCCTCTTCAAGATTACCTAAATAGTCCTTAAGACTTCCTAAGGTTTAAATCATGTCAACAAGATTAACCAACTTCCCTAACTAGAGTCATCCTCAAGAATTCCAAAGATAAGACATGAAGAGACCATCATTTCATGCCCTCCTCACACTTTGGCTAAGGAATGCTTAAGTCACTTTAGATTAGGTACTCATTCATTTACATAGTTACTAACATAGGTCATTAGTTCATTAGTTCATTAAGACTCATACATCACATAAGACACTCACATAAAGCATCACATAAGACACTCACATAATGGTCTTGGACAAGACCTAGGAACTCCACATAACACCTTCAAAAGTCTATTGTGCAATGTCTAGATAGCATCCCATACCACCACGTAAACCTCATAAACTTATCTAATGGTAATAGGTATTCCACATGATGAGAATAGGTAATAACCGACATAGACCATGGTAGCAAGACATGGAATCCGAAGTTCTATCCTACTCCGATGAGGTTGTTCTACTTGCCAATGGTAGAACTTGGACACATCCCATGTAGGCACATGGTTAAGGAATATGAAGGGATTCTTTGTATTCTAGTCTTATACTTAACTAGAACTACTTCCCTTGCCATACTCACTCGAAGCTAGTCTTCTTTCTCATAGAATATTTCATACATTAGGTTTACATAAAAGGGTTTCATATCTAGTTCATAACCCAATTACATGTACCCTACCAAGGAAGGTCCACTAGGGCTACCTCACAATGGCGATAAGAAGCTCATGATGACTTCCTAAGTGTTAATATGATGCCGTTCCAGTCAACTAACCTTAAGTCCATCATTCCTTTACTTTGAAGGATACCATTACGACTTAGACTTCAACAATCTTTAACCTTACCCTTAAGTCAAGGTTTGCACATAAGAGACTCTCATAACATCATTCAAAGTCACATGTCATTCATTCATTCAAGACTAAGAGTTATAACACCCTACATCAAGACATCACATATCCATAATCATATATACATCAAGCAAGAGATACAAGTCAACCAAGACAAGACATCACATACTTCACTTTTAACACATAAAGCAAGTCATTCTAGAAACACCTCTAACACAACCTAACATCTTCAAGTAACCCTATATATCATCATAACATCATTAATATACTCCACATAGACTCATAAAGTCAAGTAGGAATAACCAAGACTTAACCTAACACTACACTCATAATGTCAAGTCAAAGTCTAACATGATCACTTAAGGCAACATAACTAGAAGAATACATACATGACTATATAACTTCACATGTAGATAGGTAATGTTATCAAACTATACAAATAGCCACATAACTTCAAGTAGTTGCCAATAAGGCCATGCTCATAATATTGCTTAAAGTAACGCCGACAAGGCCACATCAATTGCAAGTAAAACACATATCACCGCCACCATAAGTGGACCATACCAATCACAATAGAATTAAAGTATAATTAATAGCAAATTAAGGAAAACGGGGCAGCATACCTTCATCCCCATATCCACACTTCAATTCAATGCCAAATCAACCAATTCAACATCACAAGGCCCTTACCCATGGCCATGAACAATAATTCAAAGCAATAACCATAAGACTCAATGAATCTACATCAATTCAATCTAGGTTTAGCAATCTAAGATTTATTATATATCAATTGAATACAATTCTTACATCAATAGAAAGCCCATAAGAAACTACACAACAATTCATCAACATTAGCTTAATATCAAGTAACCCAATAAGTAGTCAAAACTAGGGTTCATCAATTCACATGGGTTCATAGTTTATGTTGAAATCATCAATACAATATCAATTAGATCATAATTCAAGTTTAGAAATCATTTATGCAAGAACCCATGGTAGAATCCCGAAATTGGACAATTCACTTTGGAAAACTTTGTAAAACACTTTGAGGATTGGGCTCCTTGATGAAATAAGTTTCAAGGATCAAAAGCCATACCTCAAGGATGATAATTCTTCACTCTAATGAAGAATTTCCACACAAGAACCCTCACCAAGCTGCCTCTTCAATGGAGTCTTCAATGGAGGTTTTGGGAAAATATTCTAAGAGTTTTGGGTTTTCAATTTGGAAGAATGAAGTCCTTAGGGTGTTAACTACTTATATAGTTAACTAAAATATAAGACCCTTAATAAACCGCCTAAACTCTTATTTGGAAGTGGGGTGAATTTACTAATTCACCCCTGACTTGGCAGAAAAATCTGCACGCAGGGAATAGCCCATGATGACCTGCCCATGACGAGGTATCACGGCTGAAACGGGGCGTCATGGCCTTCAGTTGCAAGCAACAGTAGCTTGACAAGGGTCCCCTCTACACCCTTGGACAAGGCCCCCACGACGAGACCCTTGTGACGGGGCGTCACAGCCACTGCTGGCCGTTGACAGCTCCGTCGCCAAGCCTGCCTGGGACTGCCTGCACATCAGTTTTGGGTCCTTACTCAAGGACCCTTCGATGGTCCTTGGGGATAATTTCCCCGACGTTTCCAACCCAAATATGATCATATATAAGTTTAACACCTCTCACATGAATTTCATCCAAAACGAACACATAAAACTTAACGAAACTCGCCTAGACGTACAAGGTCGACTCAAGGCATATCTTTCGAATGCCTTGGACGCTCTTGGTCGTTTGACCTCCAAACTTCACAAAACTTTAACCACTGCCTATACATGCTATATTAACTCTATTAAGAACCTTAAAACACCATGAAACACACATAAACACATAAAACCACATAAGAGACAATTAGGTGACTTAGTCGTCAAACGTCTTAGTCGTCCCTTGACGTTTGACTTCCAACACCTCTAATATTTTAGCTACTGCCTCTATACCACATATTAAACATATTTAGGACCTTAGAACACCAATACCAACATGTTAGGCTCTGGTTAACCTATGTCATTTTTGAGGTCTTACAATCTCCCCCACTTGGACAACATTCGTCCTCGAATGACACTTGCCACTCTCCGAACACTTCCAAGATTAGAGACTCAACTAGCAGCACATAACCAAGCCATACAACACATATCAAGAAGAAATCATCAATTTCACAAAATCAAGAGATTGTCAACACAACAAGAAACTAGAAAATAATTCTATAACTCATTATGCTACAAAACTCACATGCTTCAATCCAAATAGCAAAAACTCATTTTATATTCAACATCATACTCATATACATCAGTTCCAACCACATTACCACAACTTTAGACCAAAGAATCAAATAGCCATTTTTACAAAAATATTACAGTGAGCAGTTTATAAAGCAACAGTGATTTTAACAACTTTTCTAAAAATGAAATTTTTAGGCAATTCTTTATATAGACATGCTAATATGCAAGATAACATCATTTAAACACATCATACAACATGCTCAAAGTTTCATAAATCACACAATGCAAGAAGTAAATGAAATTGAATTTCAACCACACTCCTAAACATCATGCACATGCAACAAATCAAGGAATTCTATCCCATCTACAAACCATACTCCCCCACTTAGAAGGAACTCATACTATCAAAAGAGAATCTAGAACTTACCAACATCATCATCACCATCACCCGGCTTCTCAATTCTAGTCCGGAGTGCATATAAACACTTCTTAGTTGGAGCATCTTCCTTCGGAACACTAGGCTCAACCCTCTTGCCCTCCTTCCTAGAAGCAATGTTTGGACAATCTCTCACTTTGTGCCCATCCTTTCCACATCCAAAGCAACTACCGGTACCCAATAAACACTCACCATAATGTCTCTTACCATAAGTGGCACATAAAGGTTTGTCATTGCTAGAACCACCTCTCTTCTCAAACTTCTTCTTAGGAACACTAGGTCCATCTTGAGTTTGAACCCTCTTTTTGAACCTAGGTTGCACTTGGTCACTAGCAACACTCCTTTTCAAGTTCCTTGACATCCTCCTAATTTTAGACTCTTCAATTGATTGTGCATACACCATGAGTCTAGCCAAAGTCATATTATCATGCAACATAGCCGTACGACATTCCTCCTTCACTAAATCGGCTACACCTGTCACAAAGCGACTCATTTCATCCCTTGAATTAGTCACTAGGGAAGGTGCATACCTAGACAAAGTCGAGAATTTCAAAGAGTACTCCTCAACACTCATATTGCCTTGCTTGAGATTGATAAATTCTTCTACCTTCTCTTCCATCTTCTCACGGGGAAAGTACTTGCCAACAGAAGCTTCCTTGAATTCTTTCCACTCAATAGGACCCGACTCCACCGGTCTATTGTCCTTCCATTAAGTGTACCAAATTTGAGACACATCTCTCAATTGATAAGAAGCCAACTCCGCCTTCTCCCTAGATGTAACCCCCATAGCACTCAACTCCTTGTACACACCATCAAGGAACTCTTGGGGATCCTCATTCACATTAGAGCCAAGAAAGATTGGAGGATTCAACCTCATAAAGTCTCTCAACCTAGATGACATAGTGCTCTCCATAGCATTAACCCAAGGCATCATGTTCAAGTTAGCTTGAGCCATTACGGCTTGGGCTAAAGCAAGCAAAACCTCTCCAATCACCCTATTAGACAATTCCGGCACCTCATCACCTCCTCCTACATTAGGAGCATGATCACCTTGAGGAGGCACTTGATCATCTTGAGCACCTTGAACACCTTGCCCACCTTGAGCACCTTGAGGAACTTGCTCAACTTGGGAAAGAACTTCCTGATTACCCCTTCCCTCTTCCATCCTTCTAGCGGCCATCCTTCTAGTATTCATCTCCTAGAAAACAAGGAAACACATTTAGAAGGATACTCATAACATAACTCTACCGCACGAACATAGGAGTAGAAATGAAGGGAAACACTATCGTCCAATAGCCTCTCGCCCATAGATGTGTCGCGACTCACACCGATGGTCAAGACTCTACTAGATGTGACTTGATTAGACTTTTTGATACCTAATACTACTTTCACCAAACCTATGCTCTGATACCAACTTTGTCACAAATCGAAACCATACCCTAGAAGATAGCGTGCAATCTCGGATTGCGACCGGTGTCGTCGAACTCTCAGAGTTCTAAGAAAAGCCTCATTCATATCATTTATTGTATATACATAGTGAAAAGTAGTGCGGAATTAAAACTTTTCACAAAACATAATATAGTCTTTAAAAATCTCTTTCATATAAAAGTAATAGAAATGCTAAGTCTCAATCTCATCATCTTAAGACACAAGAGTACTTTGGGACACGGCCCATACTTCAATACGAAAATAGAAAGACATAGTCTATTACAATACTTCAAAGAAAACAATAAAAGATATATGCCCTCGAGTCAATTGAGGACATACTTCAACTTCTTCTTGAACGATCTTCTAAGTCCAAGTCTTCACTTCACAAGCTCTTCACCTACCAAGAACTATAGATAGAAAATAAAGCATGGAATTAGTACAACCACATGTACTAAGTATGGCATTACGCATAAAAATCATGAAAAATGGACTTTATTGGAAAAATGCATCTTTTCATTTGGAAATCATAGTTTAAACATAAGAACATCATTTAGAAATTAGGAAACACATAAGATAACAATTAACCAAAGATACCATTTAAAGAACTCACTTTACAGTGAGCTATTTTCACTGTACAGTGAATGAATTCACTGTTACAGTGAAGCACTTCATCCCTCACTTTAAGTCTTCCTAGCATGTAATTCCCTTACTTAAAGTAATACTAAGATTCACTTAAGTCACACAAAGAGAGACCGCCCATACACCCTCTCTAGATGTGTCTTAACGACCCTTAAGATTACCTACAATGAGTCACATACATACTTAGAAAACAATCATAAATATCTATGTAAGATTCATCTACCAAAGGTGATTTCCAAGGTTCACTTGAGTGAGTGTGGAGCGACCGCCTATACAATCTCTATCACACACACAAGAGATCCTATAGACTACCTCAAATAGAATCATTCTCACTAAACACACCTACACTTAGATTAGAAGACATTCTCCTTCCAAAGACAATCAAAAGACCTACTTAAGTAAATCGAGAAGATAATGTCCATAGTGCAGTGACCTCTTCAAGATTACCTAAATAGTCCTTAAGACTTCCTAAGGTTTAGATCATGTCAACAAGTAACCAAGTTTCCTAACTAGAGTCATTCTCAAGACTTCCAAAGATAAGACATGAAGAGACCATCCTTTCATGCCCTCCTCACACTTTAGCTAACGAATGCTTAAGTCACTTTAGATTAGGTACTCATTCATTTACATAGTTACTAACATAGGTCATTAATTCATTAGTTCATTAAGACTCATACATCACATAATACACTCACATAAAGCATCACATAAGACACTCACATAATGGTCTTGGACGACCTAGGAACTCCACATAACACCTTCAAAAATCTATTGTGCAATGTCTAGATAGCGTCCCATACCACCACCTAAACCTCATAAACTTATCTAATGCTAATATGTATTCCACATGATGAGAATAGGCAATAACCGACATAGACCATGGTAGCAAGACATGGAATCCGAAGTTCTATCCTACTCCGATGAGGTTGTTCTACTTGCCAATGGTAGAACTTGGACACATCCCATGTAGGCACATGGTTAAGGAATATGAAGGGATTCTTTGTATTCTAGTCTTATACTTAACTAGAACTACTTCCCTTGCCATACTCACTCGAAGCTAGTCTTCTTTCTCATAGAATATTTCATACATTAGGTTTACATAAAAGGGTTTCATATCTAGTTCATAACCCAATTACATGTACCCTACCAAGGAAGGTCCACTAGGGCTACCTCACAATGGCGATAAGAAGCTCATGATGACTTCCTAAGTGTTAATATGATGCCGTTCCAGTCAACTAACCTTAAGTCCATCATTCCTTTACTTTGAAGGATACCATTACGACTTAGACTTCAACAATCTTTAACCTTACCCTTAAGTCAAGGTTTGCACATAAGAGACTCTCATAACATCATTCAAAGTCACATGTCATTCATTCATTCAAGACTAAGAGTTATAACACCCTACATCAAGACATCACATATCCATAATCATATATACATCAAGCAAGAGATACAAGTCAACCAAGACAAGACATCACATACTTCACTTTTAACACATAAAGCAAGTCATTCTAGAAACACCTCTAACACAACCTAACATCTTCAAGTAACCCTATATATCATCATAACATCATTAATATACTCCACATAGACTCATAAAGTCAAGTAGGAATAACCAAGACTTAACCTAACACTACACTCATAATGTCAAGTCAAAGTCTAACATGATCACTTAAGGCAACATAACTAGAAGAATACATACATGACTATATAACTTCACATGTAGATAGGTAATGTTAACAAACTATACAAATAGCCACATAACTTCAAGTAGTTGCCAATAAGGCCATGCTCATAATATTGCTTAAAGTAACGCCGACAAGGCCACATCAATTGCAAGTAAAACACATATCACCGCCACCATAAGTGGACCATACCAATCACAATAGAATTAAAGTATAATTAATAGCAAATTAAGGAAAACGGGGCAGCATACCTTCATCCCCATATCCACACTTCAATTCAATGCCAAATCAACCAATTCAACATCACAAGGCCCTTACCCATGGCCATGAACAATAATTCAAAGCAATAACCATAAGACTCAATGAATCTACATCAATTCAATCTAGGTTTAGCAATCTAAGATTTATTATATATCAATTGAATACAATTCTTACATCAATAGAAAGCCCATAAGAAACTACACAACAATTCATCAACATTAGCTTAATATCAAGTAACCCAATAAGTAGTCAAAACTAGGGTTCATCAATTCACATGGGTTCATAGTTTATGTTGAAATCATCAATACAATATCAATTAGATCATAATTCAAGTTTAGAAATCATTTATGCAAGAACCCATGGTAGAATCCCGAAATTGGACAATTCACTTTGGAAAACTTTGTAAAACACTTTGAGGATTGGGCTCCTTGATGAAATAAGTTTCAAGGATCAAAAGCCATACCTCAAGGATGATAATTCTTCACTCTAATGAAGAATTTCCACACAAGAACCCTCACCAAGCTGCCTCTTCAATGGAGTCTTCAATGGAGGTTTTGGGAAAATATTCTAAGAGTTTTGGGTTTTCAATTTGGAAGAATGAAGTCCTTAGGGTGTTAACTACTTATATAGTTAACTAAAATATAAGACCCTTAATAAACCGCCTAAACTCTTATTTGGAAGTGGGGTGAATTTACTAATTCACCCCTGACTTGGCAGAAAAATCTGCACGCAGGGAATAGCCCATGATGACCTGCCCATGACGGGGTATCACGGCTGAAACGGGGCGTCATGGCCTTCAGTTGCAAGCAACAGTAGCTTGACAAGGGTCCCCTCTACACCCTTGGACAAGGCCCCCACGACGAGACCCTTGTGACGGGGCGTCACAGCCACTGCTGGCCGTTGACAGCTCCGTCGCCAAGCCTGCCTGGGACTGCCTGCACATCAGTTTTGGGTCCTTACTCAAGGACCCTTCGATGGTCCTTGGGGATAATTTCCCCGACGTTTCCAACCCAAATATGATCATATATAAGTTTAACACCTCTCACATGAATTTCATCCAAAACGAACACATAAAACTTAACGAAACTCGCCTAGACGTACAAGGTCGACTCAAGGCATATCTTTCGAATGCCTTGGACGCTCTTGGTCGTTTGACCTCCAAACTTCACAAAACTTTAACCACTGCCTATACATGCTATATTAACTCTATTAAGAACCTTAAAACACCATGAAACACACATAAACACATAAAACCACATAAGAGACAATTAGGTGACTTAGTCGTCAAACGTCTTAGTCGTCCCTTGACGTTTGACTTCCAACACCTCTAATATTTTAGCTACTGCCTCTATACCACATATTAAACATATTTAGGACCTTAGAACACCAATACCAACATGTTAGGCTCTGGTTAACCTATGTCATTTTTGAGGTCTTACAATCTCCCCCACTTGGACAACATTCGTCCTCGAATGACACTTGCCACTCTCCGAACACTTCCAAGATTAGAGACTCAACTAGCAGCACATAACCAAGCCATACAACACATATCAAGAAGAAATCATCAATTTCACAAAATCAAGAGATTGTCAACACAACAAGAAACTAGAAAATAATTCTATAACTCATTATGCTACAAAACTCACATGCTTCAATCCAAATAGCAAAAACTCATTTTATATTCAACATCATACTCATATACATCAGTTCCAACCACATTACCACAACTTTAGACCAAAGAATCAAATAGCCATTTTTACAAAAATATTACAGTGAGCAGTTTATAAAGCAACAGTGATTTTAACAACTTTTCTAAAAATGAAATTTTTAGGCAATTCTTTATATAGACATGCTAATATGCAAGATAACATCATTTAAACACATCATACAACATGCTCAAAGTTTCATAAATCACACAATGCAAGAAGTAAATGAAATTGAATTTCAACCACACTCCTAAACATCATGCACATGCAACAAATCAAGGAATTCTATCCCATCTACAAACCATACTCCCCCACTTAGAAGGAACTCATACTATCAAAAGAGAATCTAGAACTTACCAACATCATCATCACCATCACCCGGCTTCTCAATTCTAGTCCGGAGTGCATATAAACACTTCTTAGTTGGAGCATCTTCCTTCGGAACACTAGGCTCAACCCTCTTGCCCTCCTTCCTAGAAGCAATGTTTGGACAATCTCTCACTTTGTGCCCATCCTTTCCACATCCAAAGCAACTACCGGTACCCAATAAACACTCACCATAATGTCTCTTACCATAAGTGGCACATAAAGGTTTGTCATTGCTAGAACCACCTCTCTTCTCAAACTTCTTCTTAGGAACACTAGGTCCATCTTGAGTTTGAACCCTCTTTTTGAACCTAGGTTGCACTTGGTCACTAGCAACACTCCTTTTCAAGTTCCTTGACATCCTCCTAATTTTAGACTCTTCAATTGATTGTGCATACACCATGAGTCTAGCCAAAGTCATATTATCATGCAACATAGCCGTACGACATTCCTCCTTCACTAAATCGGCTACACCTGTCACAAAGCGACTCATTTCATCCCTTGAATTAGTCACTAGGGAAGGTGCATACCTAGACAAAGTCGAGAATTTCAAAGAGTACTCCTCAACACTCATATTGCCTTGCTTGAGATTGATAAATTCTTCTACCTTCTCTTCCATCTTCTCACGGGGAAAGTACTTGCCAACAGAAGCTTCCTTGAATTCTTTCCACTCAATAGGACCCGACTCCACCGGTCTATTGTCCTTCCATTAAGTGTACCAAATTTGAGACACATCTCTCAATTGATAAGAAGCCAACTCCGCCTTCTCCCTAGATGTAACCCCCATAGCACTCAACTCCTTGTACACACCATCAAGGAACTCTTGGGGATCCTCATTCACATTAGAGCCAAGAAAGATTGGAGGATTCAACCTCATAAAGTCTCTCAACCTAGATGACATAGTGCTCTCCATAGCATTAACCCAAGGCATCATGTTCAAGTTAGCTTGAGCCATTACGGCTTGGGCTAAAGCAAGCAAAACCTCTCCAATCACCCTATTAGACAATTCCGGCACCTCATCACCTCCTCCTACATTAGGAGCATGATCACCTTGAGGAGGCACTTGATCATCTTGAGCACCTTGAACACCTTGCCCACCTTGAGCACCTTGAGGAACTTGCTCAACTTGGGAAAGAACTTCCTGATTACCCCTTCCCTCTTCCATCCTTCTAGCGGCCATCCTTCTAGTATTCATCTCCTAGAAAACAAGGAAACACATTTAGAAGGATACTCATAACATAACTCTACCGCACGAACATAGGAGTAGAAATGAAGGGAAACACTATCGTCCAATAGCCTCTCGCCCATAGATGTGTCGCGACTCACACCGATGGTCAAGACTCTACTAGATGTGACTTGATTAGACTTTTTGATACCTAATACTACTTTCACCAAACCTATGCTCTGATACCAACTTTGTCACAAATCGAAACCATACCCTAGAAGATAGCGTGCAATCTCGGATTGCGACCGGTGTCGTCGAACTCTCAGAGTTCTAAGAAAAGCCTCATTCATATCATTTATTGTATATACATAGTGAAAAGTAGTGCGGAATTAAAACTTTTCACAAAACATAATATAGTCTTTAAAAATCTCTTTCATATAAAAGTAATAGAAATGCTAAGTCTCAATCTCATCATCTTAAGACACAAGAGTACTTTGGGACACGGCCCATACTTCAATACGAAAATAGAAAGACATAGTCTATTACAATACTTCAAAGAAAACAATAAAAGATATATGCCCTCGAGTCAATTGAGGACATACTTCAACTTCTTCTTGAACGATCTTCTAAGTCCAAGTCTTCACTTCACAAGCTCTTCACCTACCAAGAACTATAGATAGAAAATAAAGCATGGAATTAGTACAACCACATGTACTAAGTATGGCATTACGCATAAAAATCATGAAAAATGGACTTTATTGGAAAAATGCATCTTTTCATTTGGAAATCATAGTTTAAACATAAGAACATCATTTAGAAATTAGGAAACACATAAGATAACAATTAACCAAAGATACCATTTAAAGAACTCACTTTACAGTGAGCTATTTTCACTGTACAGTGAATGAATTCACTGTTACAGTGAAGCACTTCATCCCTCACTTTAAGTCTTCCTAGCATGTAATTCCCTTACTTAAAGTAATACTAAGATTCACTTAAGTCACACAAAGAGAGACCGCCCATACACCCTCTCTAGATGTGTCTTAACGACCCTTAAGATTACCTACAATGAGTCACATACATACTTAGAAAACAATCATAAATATCTATGTAAGATTCATCTACCAAAGGTGATTTCCAAGGTTCACTTGAGTGAGTGTGGAGCGACCGCCTATACAATCTCTATCACACACACAAGAGATCCTATAGACTACCTCAAATAGAATCATTCTCACTAAACACACCTACACTTAGATTAGAAGACATTCTCCTTCCAAAGACAATCAAAAGACGTACTTAAGTAAATCGAGAAGATAATGTCCATAGTGCAGTGACCTCTTCAAGATTACCTAAATAGTCCTTAAGACTTCCTAAGGTTTAGATCATGTCAACAAGTAACCAAGTTTCCTAACTAGAGTCATTCTCAAGACTTCCAAAGATAAGACATGAAGAGACCATCCTTTCATGCCCTCCTCACACTTTAGCTAACGAATGCTTAAGTCACTTTAGATTAGGTACTCATTCATTTACATAGTTACTAACATAGGTCATTAGTTCATTAGTTCATTAAGACTCATACATCACATAATACACTCACATAAAGCATCACATAAGACACTCACATAATGGTCTTGGACGACCTAGGAACTCCACATAACACCTTCAAAAATCTATTGTGCAATGTCTAGATAGCGTCCCATACCACCACCTAAACCTCATAAACTTATCTAATGCTAATATGTATTCCACATGATGAGAATAGGCAATAACCGACATAGACCATGGTAGCAATACATGGAATCCGAAGTTCTATCCTACTCCGATGAGGTTGTTCTACTTGCCAATGGTAGAACTTGGACACATCCCATGTAGGCACATGGTTAAGGAATATAAAGGGCTTCTTTGTATTCTAGTCTTATACTTAACTAGAACTACTTCCCTTGCCATACTCAGTCGGAGCTAGCCTTCTTTCTCATAGAATATTTCATACATTAGGTTTACATAAAACGGTTCCATATCTAGTTCATAACCCAATTACATGTACCTTACCAAGAAAGGTCCACTAGGGCTACCTCACAATGACGATAAGAATCTCATGATGACTTTCCTAAGTGTTAATATGATGCCGTTCCAGCCAACTAACCTTAAGTCCATCATTCCTTTACTTTGAAAGATACCATTACGGCTTACACTTCAACAATCTTTAACCTTACCCTTAAGTCAAGGTTTGCACATAAGAGACTCTCATAACATCATTCAAAGTCACATGTCATTCATTCATTCAAGACTAAGAGTTTTAACACCCTAAATCAAGACATAACATATCCATAATCATATATACATCAAGCAAGAGATACAAGTCAACCAAGACAAGACATCACATACTTCACTTTTAACACATAAAACAAGTCATTCTAGAAACACCTCTAACACAACCTAACATTTTCAAGTCACCCTATATATCATCATAACATCATTAATATACTCCAAATAGACTCATAAAATCAAGTAGGAATAACCATGACTTAACCTAACACTACACTCATAATGTCAAGTCAAAGTCTAACATGATCACTTAAGGCAACATAACTAGAAGAATACATACATGACTATATAACTTCACATGTAGATAGGTAATGTCATCAAACTATACAAATAGCCACATAACTTCAAGTAGTTGCCAATAAGGCCATGCTCATAATATTGCATAAAGTAACTCCGACAAGGCCACATCAATTGCAAGTAAAACACATAACACCGCCACCATAAGTAGACCATACCAATTACAATAGAATTAAAGTATAATTAATACCAAATTAAGGAAAACGGGGCAGCATACCTTCATCCCCATATCCACACTTCAATTCAATGCCAAATCAACCAATTCAACATCACAAGGCCCTTACCCATGGCCATGAGCAATAATTCAAAGCAATAACCATAAGACTCAATGAATCTACATCAATTCAATCTAGGTTTAGCAATCTAAGATTAATTATATATCAATTGAATACAATTCTTACATCAATAGAAAGCCCATAAGAAACTACACAACAATTCATCAACATTAGCTTAATATCAAGTAACCCAATAAGTAGTCAAAACTAGGGTTCATCAATTCACATGGGTTTATAGGTAATTTATGTTAAAATCATCAATACAATATCAATTAGATCATAATTCAATGTTTAGAAATCATTTATGCAAGAACCCATGGTAGAATCCCGAAATTGGACAATTCACTTGAGAAAACTTTGTAAAACACTTTGAGGATTGGGCTCTTTGATGAAATAAGTTTCAAGGATCAAAAGCCATACCTCAAGGATTATAATTATTCACTTTGATGAAGAATTTCCACACAAGAACCCCTCACTAAGCTGCCTCTTCAATGGAGTCTTCAGTGGAGGTTTTGGGAAAATATTCTAAGAGTTTTGGGTTTTCAATTTGGAAGAATGAAGTCTTTAGGGTGTTAACTATTTATATAGTTTATTAAAATACCCATAAGACCCTTAATAAACCGCCTAAACTCTTATTTGGAAGTGGGGTGAATTTACTAATTCACCCCTGACTTGGCAGAAAAAATTGCACGCAGGGAACAACCCATGACGACCTGCCCATGACGGGGCGTCACAGCTGAAACGGGGCGTCATGGCCTTCCTTTGCAAGCAACAGTAGCTTGACAAGGGTCCCCTCTACACCATTGGACAAGGCCCCCACGACGATACCTTTGTGACGGGGCGTCACAGCCACTACTGGCCGTTGACAGCTCCGTCGCCAAGGCTGCCTGGGACTGCCTGCACATCAGTTTTGGGTCCTTCCTCAAGGACCCTTCGATGGTCCTTGGGGATAATTTCCTGGACGTTTCCAACCCAAATATGATCATCTATAAGTTTAACACCTCTCACATGAATTTCATCCAAAACGAACACATAAAACGCAACGAAACTCGCCTAGACGTACAAGGTCGACTCAAGGCATATCTTTCGAATGCCTTGGACATTCTTGGTCGTTTGACCTCCAAACTTCACAAAACTTTAACCACTGCCTATACATGCTATATTAACTCTATTAAGAACCTTAAAACACCATGAAACACACATAAACACATAAAACCACATAAGAGACAATTAGGTGACTTAGTCGTCAAACGTCTTAGTCGTCCCTTGACGTTTGACTTCCAACACCTCTAATATTTTAGCTACTGCCTCTATACCACATATTAAACATATTTAGGACCTTATAACACCAATACCAACATGTTAGGCTCTGGTTAACCTATGTCATTTTCGATGTCTTACAATGTGAGAAACTCTTTCACATGGACATAGCATATTCAAGCACCATCTAGTTTAGGAAACCCTTGAGAACACCTTACAAGAGACCCTTTATTGACTAGATCATCATACAAGCAACATAGACATGTTTTCATGTGTGTGTATACATATATGTGACCTTTCACATAAACACCCTTAGACCACACATATTCATACTTGTACTTCATTCATGCATAAGAGTGTAGGTGTAACTATATGAGCAAACATTTCATACAAACACATTTAGAAATTATGCATATTCACACTTCATCATATCATATAATACATATTCATAGCTTAATCATGCATTCATAATCATGTACATAGATAACAAGCCTAGGAACTATCCTATCAAGGCACACATGTGCAATGGATAGACAAGGTCTCTTACCCTTGTCCATACTAGTACACCTACCAAGTCATCCTAGTTAAGAGATACATAACATACTTCATGGACACATACTTTACATGCATAATAGTAGACACAAGTGCATATGAGAATACCCTTTCATTAGACACCATGAACCTATACTACTTGTAAGCATGCATGAGATGTAAGTGTGTGTACATTTGTCAACATGATCACCTAATGGATATCAACAACATATTGAGGCATCCACCCTCTTAGGACCACAATACACATCCAAGCATAGACCACACATCACAAGTTAGCATAGGAGACAAGATGACTTCAACACTTGCATTCAAGACTCCTAACCATAGCTAATTACACATTCATATAGGGGCATATAGGTAAGGGGTCATTAACCATTTTTAACTTCAATGGCAGCACCTAAACCTCACCCTAACAAGTTCATTCAATTATAGAAGACATCATCAATACCTAGAACATCCTACTAGATTGAGGACTAGGCATAAGCTTTACATAGTGTAATAATCATAACCACACACTCATATATCATCAATTTTCCTTCAAGGCCATGATCCACACACACATAGATTGACATGAAGTAAACACCGCCGCCATAAGTGGACCATACCACACAATGCCATACAAGGACAATTCAACTAGCCATTACATAAAAAAGTAGAGGAACAGAGTAAACCTTACCAATTCATCAACCTTTGATCATTATTGATCAATATTCATCTTTCATCAACAATTCAACTATAGGGAAGTAGCTAAATATACATTAACATGGACGAAATCATGCATAAACCATCACAAGATCATAATACTAACATGTACACTACATCACCAATTCAATAGAGAGTAGAGAAACATAGACCACTTACCAAATCCCCATTGCTTTGATCATCAATTATCAATATTCATAATTCATCAATAATATAATATAACTCATATAACACCTCCAAAAATGACTTAGGTGAAACTAGGACCTAATGTGTGTGACATGAAGTCCTAAGATGGTTTAAAATGATATTTTAGGCAGTGTATGAAGATTTTGGTGAAGTTTGAAGTCAAACGTCAAGGGACGACCAAGACGTTCGACGACTAGTCACCTTTGTGCCTTATGTGTTTTCATGTGCTTATGTGTGAGTAATGAGTTTATGAGGTACTTATATGGTTAATAATAGTGTTTAGAGTCAGAATATTGAGTTTGGTAAGGTTTGGAGGTCAAACGTCCAAGAAAGTCCGGTGAAGTTCGAAAGATAGCCATTTGACGTCCTTGTGAGTTTGGATGTGTTTTAGCATGTTGCGTGGCTTGTTTGATGTTGAACTTGTTTGGAGATATTCCTAATACCTAGATGTGTGTGTTTAGAGGTTTAACATCCGGGTACAACTCCACCTAGGATCCACAAGAGCCCTAGAAGGAGGACCCCAACTTGGAGCTCAACACTGCCAGGCAGTGGCAATCGACTGCCCCAAACGACGTCCGGTTGACCAGACGACGGCCCGTCGATGGGTGGCGTAGATGGATCCATGTAGTATGAAGGTTTAGTATTTGCATAAGACACCAATGGACCCCATCGACGGGGCGTGGTCTCACCAATGGACCATCGATACTAGGCGTCGATGGTGCTGCACTTTTCTGCCAACTTTCTGTTAAGACTTGGGGGCTTTTGGGAAATTCACCCCAAGTCTTATAAAATACGAGGAAGATTATTTTGGGTGTTTATGGGTATTTTAAGAGTATATCAGTCATGAAACTCTCATTTAAATCCTAGCACCTAGATCAAAATACATTCCCTCCCAAAGTTTCTCCAAAAACCTCCATGAGAGATCAAGGTGAAGATGGAGCTTGAAGATGGATCCTCGAGTTTCTTCTTCAATTATAATTGGGTTCTTCTAATAAGGTATGTGAGTTCTTAATCTAAGGCTTTCTATCACCTTAGAGTCAATTTCAAGGATGATTTTCAAAGATATCAAAAAGATGAAAAAGTCCAATTCTACTCTAAGTCTTGGTTTCTTGCATGAAACGTTTTTAAACCTTAACATATTATATTATTGATGTATAATAGATGTTTTGCCAATGAGATTCTCCATGAACCCTTGACCTTCTCAAATCTCTAACTTTTACTAAAATATGGGTGAATTGATCATGCTTTGATATTAATGAATTCATGTGTAGATTGTTATGGGCTTTTGATTTATGTATATATTATGATTGTATGGTTTATAGTCTGTTTCAGTTTGATCAATTGAGTATTGTATTGTCTTAGATCCATTGTATATTAAGATTATTGAATTGATATTGACTTAATGCTTATGAATTCTAATGTAGTTTTCTATGGGCTATTGAATGATGTAAGATTTGTATTCAATTGATGACCAATTGGTCTTAGATTAATAAATCTATATTGAATTGACTTGGATTCATTGATTATTATGGTTATTGTATTGAATTGATGTTCATGGCCATGGGTAAGGGCCTTATTGTATCGAATTGGATGATTTAGCTTTGGATTGAAGTGGTGAGATTGAATGGGTGGTATGCTTCCCTAACTCTCTTAATATTAAGTACATATTTTGTATTATAATGATGATTGGTATGGACAACTTATGGTGGCGGTGCTATGTGAATGATGTGGCTTGTCGGTGTTACTTTATGTATTATGATGATCATGACCTTGTCGGCACTACTTGAAGTATTATGATGATTTGTTTAGTTGATTTATGTTATGTATGATCATAGTCATCTATATGTGATTAATGTGAAAGTATGTGTTTCTTCTATGGATATTAGGTGATCATGTTAGACTATGATTATGTTCTGTATGTGTAGTCTTAGAGTTGATGCATGATTATTCCTACTTGACTATATAAGTCTATGTTGGTTATATTGATGATGTTATAGTAGTGGATAGGATGACTTAAATATGATAATGGTTATTACTATATGCTACTATATGATATGTAATATGTGATAAAGTGAAGTCTTAGTGTGTCTTGTGTGGTATACTTGTGTCCCTTACTTGATGCATGTATGAATGTGAATATGAGATGTCTTGACTTAGGATGCTAAAACCTCTTAGTCTTGTATGTATGAATGGTATGAGACCTTGAATGTTTCTAAGAGGGTCCTTTATGTGAAACCTTGAACCTAGTGGTAAGGTTATGAACATTGAAGTCGAAAGTCGTAATGGCATCCTTCTTGTAATGAATGATGGACTTAAGGTTGATTGGCTGGAACGACAATATATCATCCTTGGGAAAGTCCTTATGAGCTATCTTGTCGCCATTGTAAGACAGCCCTAGGGGACCTCTTTGGTAGGGTGAATGTGATTTAGTTATGAACTTGATATGGAACCCCTTTGTATGAACCTTTAATGCCAATTAATCTATGAGAACAAAGGCTAGCACCGAGTGAGTATGGTAAGGGAAGTATTTCTAGTTAAAGTATGAGGCTAGATTACAAAGCACACCCTTCATATTCTTTAACCATGTGCCTACATGAGATTTGTCCAAGTTCTACCATTGGCAAGTAGAACACCCTCCACCGGAGTAGGTTACAACTCCGGATTCCATGATTTGCTACCATGATCTATGTCGTTTATTGCCTATTCCTCATCATGTGGGATACCTACTAGTATTGGAGAAGTTCTATGAAGTTTAGGTGGAGGTATGAGACCCTTTTTGGACATTGCACAATAGGCTTTGAAGATGTTAGTGAGAGTCCTTAGGTCTTCTCCAAGACCATTACTTGAATGTCCTTATGTGATGAATGTCTCTTAAATGAACTAAGGAATGTGATGACTTAAGTTAAGAAAGCATGTTAAATGAATAAGTACTTATCTAGAGTAGTTAAGGGTTGTCTAGTTAAAGTGTGAAGGGGGCATAAGAATGGTCACTTCGTATCTTACCTAGATGAGTCATGATAATGACTCTAGTTAAGGAAGTTGGTTTATTAAGTAGACATGATCCAAACTTACGTAATCTCAAGGATTACTTAGGTAATCTTGAAGAGGTCAATCATGGACATTCTCTTCTTGATTTACTTGAGTAAGTCTTTTGATAACCTTTGTAAAGGAGAATGTCATATTACATGTGCTATTGTGTTTAAGTGAGAATGATCTTATCCTAGGTAATATAAAGGATTTCTTGAGTGTGTGTGAAAGGGATTGTATGGGCGGTCACTTCATAATTCACTCAAGTGAACCTTAGAATCACCTTTGGTAGGAGGACCTCATGTTCATGTGCTTGATATGATATAAGTGTGTGTATCTCATTATAGGTGGTCTTAAAGATCATTTAGGTGTGCCTAGAGAGGGTGTATGGGCGGTCTCTCTTTGTCTTACTTAAGTTAGTCTTAAGATAGCTTTTAGTGAGGGAATTGCATGCTGGAAAGTATCCCTTGTGAAGTTGAGAAACTTCACTGTAATAGTGAAGTTAGTTCACTGTAACTTGGTTTGAGTTTACTGTAATGTTGCTAAAAATGTGAATAATTTCTTAAATGATTTCTTATGTGTTCCTAAGGTGTTAAATGTTGTTCTTATGCTTATAGTATGATGTTTTAATCAAAATTCATGAAAGCATGCAATTTACTAAATGTCCCTTTTTCATGGTTTTTGCATGACTTCCGTACTTAGTGCATCTAATGTGTTAACCCCTTCTTTTCCCTTTTTGACTAAAGTGTAGGGAATTGTATGTCTTGATATGCCATGGAGGATGGATAGGTTTCTAAGGGTTGAAGATGAAGTATTGGTGAGTCCTCATCGATTCGAGGATAATATCCACATGTTCCTTTATGTCTTAGTAATTATTTTATGCCTTGTATGGGCTTAGTCCCAAGTGTTGTATACTCCAAAGTTTAGATGGTTCAATGAGATGTTTTAAAGGTTAAATGTTTTAATGAAATTCTTCCATTTGCGTATTGATTATGGAAAGAGTTCTTCGTGTGTGAATAAAATTTTAAATTCTTACTCATTTTATAATATTTATTATGTAATGAATGATACTAGTGGCTCAAGTGAGACTTATTGAAGTCTCATTTGCCTTGTGGCGACTCAAGGATGCTCTAACTTCTAGGGTGTACTTGTGGGTCGTTACAAACTTGGTATCAGAGCATAATGTTTTGGAGTGTCTTAGTTGTCTCATGAACCACATCTAGTAGAGTATTGTTTATAATATGAAGCACGCCATATTATGAATAGGAGGCTATTTGGTGCTAGGAAAAGTTTCACTTCTTCATTCATCTAATCGTGCCTAAGAGCTTTTTATATGGTGTCTTTTCCTTGTTTCCCTTATGTGTTTGGTCCTTTGAGTGTGACTTTATGAAGATTGGGTTGAGGGAGAGAAAAGATGAGATGTGACTTGTTAGATGAGGTGTGAAATATGGTGTTGATGACCTTAGGTTGGTTTAATTACCTTTTGAAAGGTAGTGTAGTTGGAAAGAATGGTAAGGTATAGAGTTAGAAATGTGAAGGAGTGGTTGTTGAGATTGTTTGAAGTTGTTTAATACCCAACCATAGAAAGTAAGGTGAAGAGATTTGAAAGAGTAAAGGTGTGTTTCTCCTAGTAAGGGGGATGTAGTATTGATATGGTTAAACCTTTGAGAGTCTTTAGTTTTCATGAGATAGACTTTGGGTGAGAAAGTATTAGTAAGGTTTAAGGTGCCTTGAGGGAGTTCCTTGTAGTAGATGTTATGTTGACCTTAGAATGGTTTTCTCCTAAGTGGGGGAGTATGGTGAAGAGTGTGTTGTTGGGAGTGAGTTACCCTTAACCTTTCTTTATGTGTTTATTTAAGCCTAAAACAAAGAGTTCTTAGTAACTTGATTTATTTAGGAGTCTTTTGTGAAAACAAATGAGTTCTAAACATTCTCCTTATGATATGCATGTTTTGGTTGAAGTTTTGTTGAATGAGAAAATGAGTTTTCATGCATGGTATCTTCCTCATGATTCATGTGCATCTAGTGTAGGTTGCTAATTATTTCATAAAGGTGAATAGTGAGCATGTCTAAATTGTAATATGAGATTGGTTTGTTGAGCATTTATATGAAATTTCTTAAGTGCTGCATTGTTAGATTGTGAAGCATGTTCACTGTAAAGTTGCCAGGGATTTCTGCTCAGAGTAAGGTTTTGCAAAAAAATTGACTAATTCATTCTTTGATTGAAATTTTTTATAATGTGGTTAGAACTGATGTATATGAGCATGATAATGAATATAAAATAAGTTGTAGAATTTATTCTAGTTTCTTGGGGTGTTGTGTTTCTCTTAATTATGTAAAATTGATGTTTTACCTTGATGTGTGTTGTATAATGTGTTGTATGGTATTGCATGAGTTGTTAAGTTGAGCCTCTACTCTTGGAAGTGTTCGGATAATGGCAAGTGTCATTCGAGGACAAATGTTGTCCAAGTGGAGGAGAATATAACACCTACAAAAATGACTTAGGTGAAACTAGGGCCTAATGTGTGTGACATGAAGTCTTGAAGTCCTAAGATGGTTTAAAATAATGTTTGAGGCAGTGTCTGAAGATTTTGGTGAAGTTTGAAGTCAAACGTCAAGGGACGACCAAGACGTTCGACGACTAGTCACCTATGTGCCTTATGTGTTTTCATGTGCTTATGTGTGAGTAATGAGTTTATGAGGTCCTTATATTGTTGATAAGAGTGTTTAGAGTCAGCATGTTGAGTTTGGTAAGGTTTGGATTTCAAACGTCCAAGAACATCCAGTGAAGTTCAAAAGATAGCCATTTGACGTCCTTATGAGTTTGGATGTGTTTTAGCATGTTGCGTGGCTTGTTTGATATTGAACTTGTTTGGAGATGTTCCTAATACCTAGACGTGTATGTTTAGAGGTTTAACATCTGGGTAGGACTCCACCTAGGACCCATAAGGGGCCCTAGAAGGAGGACCCCAGCTTGGAGCTCAACACTGCTAGGCAGTGGCAATCGACTGCCCCAAACGACGTCCGGTTAGCAAGACAGTGGCCCGTCGAAGGGTGGCATCGATGGAGCCATGTAGTTGCAGGTTTTGGAGCTACACAAGTAACCAACGGACCCCATCGACGGGGTGTGGTCTCACCAATGGACCGTCGATGCTCGGCGTCGATGGTGCTGCAATGTTCTGCCAACTTTCTGTTAAGACTTGTTTTTTTTTGGGAAATTCACCCCAAGTCTTATAAAATAGGAGGACAGTTATTTTGTGTGTTTATGGGTATTTTAAGAGTATATAAGTCATGAAACTCTCATTTAAACCCTAGCACCTATATGAAAACACATTCCCTCCCAAAGTTTCTCCAAAAACCTCCATGAGAGCTCAAGCTGAAGATGGATCATCAATGGAGTTTCTTCTTCAGTTATCATTGGGTTATTCTAATAAGGTATGAGAGTTCTTCATCCAAGGCTTGCTATCACCTTAGAGTCAATTTCAAAGATGATTTTCAAAGATTTCAAAAAGATGAAAAAGTCCAATTTCTACTCTAAGTCTTGGGTTCTTACATGAAACATTTTCAAACATTAAGATATGATATTATTGATGTATAATAGATGTTTTCCAATTAAATTCTCCATGAACTCTTGACCTTCTCAAATGTCTATCTTTGACTAAAATATGGGTGAATTGATCATGCTTTGATATTAATGAATTCATGTGTAGATTGTTATGGGCTTTTGATTTATGTATAGATTATGATTGTATGATTTATAGACTGTTTCAATTTGATACTCTTAGTTCCATTGTATATTAAGATTATTGAATTGATATTGACTTAATGCTTATGAATTCTAGTGTAGTGTTCTATGGGCTATTGAATTATGTAAGCTTTATATTCAATTGATGTCCAATTTGTCTCAGATTAATAAATCTATATTGAATTGACCTAGATTCATTGAGTATTATGGTTATTGTATTGAATTGATGTTCATGGCCATGGGTAAGGGACTTATGGTATCGAATTGGATGATTTAATTTTGGATTGAAGTGGTGAGATTGAATGGGTGGTATTCTGCCCTAACTCTCTTAATATTAAGTATAGCTTTTGTATTATAATGATGATTGGTACGGTCCACTTATGGTGACGGTGCTATATGAATGATGTGGCCTTGTCGGCGTTACTTTATGTATTATGATGATCATTGCCTTGTCGACACTACTTGAAGTATTATGATGATTTATTTAGTTGATTTATGTGATGTATGATCATAATCATCTATATGTGATTAACGTGAAAGCATTTGTTTCTTCTATGTATATTAGGTGATCATGTTAGATTATGACTATGTTCTTGTATATGTAGTCTTAGAGTTGATGCATGATTATTCCTACTTGACTATATAAGTCTATGTTGGTTATATTGATGATGTTATAGTAGTGGATAGGATGACTTAAGGATGATAATGATTTTTTACCATGTGCTTCTAGTATGATATGTTATATGAGATAGTGAAGTCTTAGTGTGTCTTGTGTGGTAGACTTGTGTCCCTTACTTGATGCATGTATGAATGTGAATATGAGATGTCTTGACTTAGGATGCAAAAGCCTCTTTGTCTTGTATGTATGAATGGTATGAGACCTTGAATGTTTCTAAGAGGGTCCTTTATGTGAAACCTTGAACCTAGTGGTAAGGTTATGAACATTGAAGTCGAAAGCCGTAATGGTATCCTTCTTGTAATGAATAATGGACTTATGGTTGATTGGCTGGAACTGTATCATATCATCCTTGGGAAATTCATTATGAGCTATCTTGTCGCCATTGTAAGGCAACCCTAGGGGACCTTTTCGGTAGGGTGAATGTGATTGGGTTATGAACTTGATATGGAACCCCTTTGTATGAACTTTTAATGTCAATTACTCAATGAGAACAAAGGCTAGCACCGAGTGAGTATGGTAAGGGAAGTAGCTCTAGTTAAAGTATGAGGCTAGATTACAAAGCACACCCTTCATATTTTTTAACCATGTGCCTACATGGGATGTGTCCAAGTTCTACCATTGGCAAGTAGAACACCCTCCATTGGAGTAGGTTACAACTCCGGATTCCATGATTTGCTACCATGGTCTATGTCGGTTATTTCCTATTCTCATCATGTGGGATACCTACTAGTATTGGAGAAGTTCTTTGAAGTTTAGGTGGTGATATGAGACGCTATCTAGACATTGTACAATAGGCTTTGAAGATGTTAGTGAGAGTCCCTAGGTCTTTTCCAAGACCATTACTTGAATATCCTTATGTGATGAATGTCTCTTAAATGAACTAAGGAATGTGATGACTTAACTTAAGAAATCATGTTAAATGAATAAGTACTTATCTAGAGTAGTTAAGGGTTGTCTAGTTAAGGTGTGAAGGGGGCATAGGAATGGTCACTTCGTATCTTACCTAGATGAGTCTTAATAATGACTCTAGTTAAAGAAGTTGGTTGATTAACTAGACATGATCCAAACTTAGGTAATCACAAGGATTATTTAGGAAATCTTGAAGAGATTAATCAAGGACATTCTCTTCTTGATTTACTTGAGTAAGTCTTTTGATAACCTTTGTAAAGGAGAATGTCATATTACATGTGCTATTGTGTTTAAGTGAGAACGATCTTATCCTAGGTAATCTGAAGGATCTCTTGAGTGTGTGTGAAAGGTATTGTATAGGCAGTCGCTTCACAACTCACTCAAGTGAACCTTAGAATCACCTTTGGTAGGAGGACCTCATGTTCATGTGCTTGATATGATATAAATGTGTGTATCTCATTATAGGTGGTCTTAAGGATCATTTAGGTGTGCCTAGAGAGGGTGTATGGACAGTCTCTCTTTGTCTTACTTAAGTTAGTCTTAAGATAGCTTTTAGTGAGAGAATTGCATGCTAGAAAGTATCCCTTGTGAAGTTGAGAAACTTCACTGTAACAGTGAAGTTAGTTCATTGTAACTTGGTATGAGTTTACTGTAATGTTGCTAAATATGTGAATAATTTCTTAAATGATTTCTTATGTGTTCCTAAGGTGTTAATTGTTATTATTATACTTATAGTATGATGTTTTAAACAAAATTCATGAAAAGCATGCTATTTACTAAATGCCCTATTTCATGGTTTTTGCATGGCTTCAATACTTAGTGCATCTAATGTGCTAACCCCATTTTTTCGCTTTTTGACTAAAGTGTAGGGAATTGGAAGACTTGATACGCCATGGAGGGTGGATAGGTTTCTAAGGGTTGAAGATGAAGTATTGGTGAGTCCTCATCGATTCGATGACAATATCCACATGTTCTTTTATGTCTTAGTCTTTATTTTATGTCTTGTATGGGCTTAGTCCCAAGTGTTGTATACTCCAAAGTTTAGATGGTTCAATGAGATGTTGTAAAGGTTAAATGTTTTAATGAAAGTCTTCCTCTTGCATATTGATTATGTAAAGAGTTTTTCGTGTGTGAAGAAAGTTTTAAATTCTTACTCATTTTAGAATGTTTATTATGCAATCAATGATACGATTGGCTCAAGTGAGACTTCTTGAAGTCTCATTTGCTGTGTGGTGACTCAAGGATGATCTAACTTCTAGGGTGTATTTGTGGGTCATTACAGATCATAACCTAAACGAAATCATACTTCAATTGCCCTAGAATCGATATCATACAAGTGTTCTATATTAACAACCAATAGAAGATAGAAAACATAAGTCAATACTACCTAATCTTCAAGCCTTGATCTACATTGGATCCATTACATCTAATTCATAATCAATTTACATGATAGGCAGTAGATATAAGCAATTCAACATAATAAAATCATAATTCAATGAACATAAGATCAAGATCACAAAGCCCACATATAGCCTAAATCAAGAGTTTGGAAGAGATCATGGGTTCATCATGAAATCAGATTGAAAATCACATTCAAAACAGTAGTAAATCATCAATTCATTATCATCATACTTTTGAAATCGTTTTTAGAAAGAAACCATGGCTAGATTGAAAGCTAGGAAGATTGATCGTGAACTCTCTTTGAAAACATTAGGAGGAACTCTCTAGATGAAAGGTTATATAGAGATGAAGGATCACCATACCTCATTAGATGAAGAGAACAATGAAAACTTGGTGAAGAACCCATGGAAATCGCATCTACAAGCTGACCTTGAGCTTCATCTCCAATGGAGGTTTCTAACGAGGTTTCTTTTTGGAGGGAAGTCTAATTTTTGAAGGAATGAATTGGGTATGGGGTTTTGATCTTAATAATAAACTTAAAATACCCAAAACACTTAAAATAACAGTCTATAGTAATTTAGGGACATGGAGTGAATTTCCCAATCAAACCCTTGCATGGTAACGTGCATGCTGCAATTGCAAGCAACACCTACGTACGCTAGTCGATGGGGCGTCGATGGACTGACAGCCCGTCCTGGTGCTCCGTTAATGGTGACTGAGGCTGAGTCTTGGGGGATAATGCTCACACGGCTAAGTTTTGAGCTACGCCCCCCATCGACGGGGCGTCATCCCAAGCACGAGGCGTCGATTGACACTGCCAAGACAGTGCCTCGACATCCTTTGGGTCCTCCTTGAGGGCCTCTTTTGAGGCCCCTGGGGAATCGTGCCCAGAAATTTCCCATGTAAATACACTTCTATATGAGTTAAGGACCTTCCATACCAGTTTCAACCAAAACAAACACGTAAAACATGTCAAGACACACCAAGACACACATGCACATCTTAAGGGCTAACTTTCGAACGTCTTGGACGTTCTTGGACGTTCGACTTCCGAATGACTTTAAATCAATAATGCATACTGTAAAACACTTATATAACATATTTTAATCCTTTTTAGACACATGTGAGGCTCTGGACACCTTAACTATTGGTAATGGAAGTATGAAAGTTCTTGAAGAGGTCAAGAAGGTATGTTGATTGGTTCTTCCTGGATTCAATTATGAATTATGAGTTACTTAGATAGTAATGCTTCTATGTCTAATGTGTGGTTGTGATGTTGATGATAAGTATTCCTCATCCCTAACCCTAAGACATCAAATTAAGACATGAGTTATGTATGCATGTTATGATACGATTATTATATGATTGAAAGTAGTTTCTCATGATTATAATAAAGTTCTAAGTAAAAGGTTTACTCACTTGTGATGTGGTGTCTAAAGTGAAAGGATTGTTCTCACTTGTGATGGCCTATGAGCTAATATGATAAGATGTTCACATAGGGGTCTAGATGGGACCAATGTGAACTTGTATGATGAAATAAGATGATTACTAAAGGGAATAGATGCTTAGAACCAAAAGGGCATGTAAATGAGATGGAGGTCTCACATTTAGTAAGTCTGGCCTCCCACATGGGTTTCTTCACGTTTAGTAAGTCCAAATTCCCAAAATATGTGTTGTCTCATGAGATGGAAACCTCTACGTCTAGTAAGTCAAGGTTTCTAGCAACAATATCCTTGACCCTTAACTATGTGCCCACATAGGACTCTAGCTTAGTGGATCTACCTAGATAGCTATGTCGAATGGTTATACCTTAGGCAAGTGTTAACCCTCTCTTTTCGGTGTGGGAGTAGTTCACTGGATTCCATGTAGCTCACATGGTCTCTTGTCAGTTATTGCACTTATTTTCTTGATGTAAAAAAAGTAAATGAACAAGTTAAGTATGTGAACTCTTATTAGGGTTGTCTTAAAGGCTACTATGTGAGGGAGGGTATGGGACTTCTCTTACACATTGCACATGTGGGATCCTTAGGGATGGTTCTAGTAGTGTTTTTTATGATTATTTTGATAAGTTTTGAGTAGTATTGATGTATGAAGCATGTTATGATAAGATATGAGAATATGGTGTAAGTATGAAGTGGGTTGCTTAATGTGATACTTAGCTTTGGATGAGGTCATGGGATTCTATCTTTGGCATTACACAAGTATGCTTGGGTGGTCTATATGTTGGGTTTATATTATGTTGAATTGACTTACTATGCTTACCATATGTGCATGTTGAGCTAAATTGATAGAAAGCATGATTTTGATAAAAATGGCCTTTTCTCATGCATTTATGATTTTTGTGTAGAAGCCATACTTAGTAAGTGTGATGTACCAACCCATATTTCTCCCTTTTTCCCAAACATTTTAGGTTCCATTCTTGAAGAGTTCGTGGCCAATTTGTGAGGAAGACTTGGATCTTTTCCCAAGTCATTGGTGAGTCCTCATGTCTGACGATGTTGCGATGTTCCAATCTAGTTATGATGTTGCTTTTGTTTAGAAAATTTACTCTTTCTTTTATCATTGAGACAATTGATGTAAGCCTATAATGACGTATTGTTCTTGTATTGGCTATATCCAAACATTTATACTCTTATAGATGGTTTATATGTGAGATGAGACTTTAGACTCTTATCTATTTTATTTATGCTAAAATAGAAGTCTATGTAAACTTTGTATGTGACGAGTCTATGTAAACTCCAAATATAATAAGCGAGAAGTCTAAGTAGACTTCAATACGTAAAG